>CAMZMU010000101.1:33124359-33819088 GCA_947311845.1 Poa pratensis | reverse complement strand
ACAATATCACCTACTTCGATGAGATAGGCTTCACACAACCCAACCCACTGCGGTCCTAACAAATGCAAGCCATCCCGGATGAAAAAGGATTTGCAGATTTATGTAGTGTATGACTCCATTTCCACACTTAGCAACCATCCAATTGCCATGCGGCCAACGGTCATGCTCTAATACCAGACGATCATTAAAAGAGCAGGGCACCGTTCTACATCCAAATACAAGTAAAACGTGAACTAAATAAGAACACCAACGTATATACATGTGTATGTGTGTGGGGGCGGGAATTTAAAGTACCATATAACACAAAACGGCATTCAATTTAAAAAACATACTTACGAACTGGATCACCGCATTCAAAAGTCTGAAGGTATCTTGATCTAAAAGACACTGAACGGTGATCGATTCTACCACAGACGACACATCTTGAAAGCACACAAAAATTCTTTAGGGGCATCCATAACCACTTCCTATATATTTAATCAAAGACAAAAAGGGTATTTAGAATCACATTTCAGGGGAATCATAATCGGATCTAAAAGGAATAAGAAAATAGTTGCACGTCTGTGAATGGAACATTTAGAATATACCACCGACCTTTCAAACAGGGCTAATTAGATCGCGGTTGGACTCGCCGGTGACCAGAAAGCACTCCAACTTCAGTCGATGCGCTCGCGGCGTCGGCCGAAAAAACCCTCGAATTAAACTCGTGGCAGCAGCGACGACGGAAAACTACGACGCGGCAGTGCGCCTACTCTGCTTTACTTTCTCTTCTCGACGGCGACGGTGACGGCGATGAACTCTCTTGCTCTACTCTTATGATTTTTGGGGTTTTCTCCTTGGGGCTTCTCTAGGTGGAGCAGGGGAACAAGACCACGTGACGCCAAAGAAACCAGCGGTGATGCAGCTACCCGCTGGTCAGCTTAATTCAGCCGCCGTCAAGCGGGGAAGCGAGCAGTCGCGTCATGAACACTGCTCACATTAAGACAGAAGCTCTGCTGATCGGTGGAGGTACCGTGATTAAGTATCTGCCGGCTCATTTACGCAACTTCACTGGCCGCTTAGCTATGGTATTCCTAGGTAGGGCACATAAGAAGATCGATATAAAGACATATAGTTCTAAAGAAATTACGTCAAATGTAAAACCTTTACTGCAGTAAACTTTTTTCTATTCCACCTCACTCATCAGGTACAATAGTCCATGTAAGACATAAGCGTGCATTCTGCCGACTTAGTAAGCCGGCGTGATCGAACGTTGCAAAGTTGCAATATGCCGGCTCCCTGGAGTCGGCATGGAAAACGATGTTGCCTTCATTGCTTAGAAGCACGTAACTATCTGAGATTCGGGCTAACACACCTATCATACAATATCCATGAATCGCTGACAGAAACAACTCGAACCAGAGAGTAATTTAAGACACGTCGGCCGGTACTGATTCCATATAGGTAAATCGTGCTTGTACCTAACACGCCGGATCCACGGTACACCTGATCTAGGTTAACACACCATACAACGGAAGAGCAACAACGAGTACGTCGAGCACGCCTAGGGAAGAGTTAGCAATTAACACGAAGAAATGTTGCTCACGCCGACTCCAGGCAGTCGGCAGGAGCGACCGTTGTAGTAAAACAAAGAAACCGAACCATGCGGACGAACACTACCGATAGGACGCATCGTTGGTCAAACACAACATTTATTAATCATGTACCGGCGAGTCAACTCGTCTGACTAATGTGATCACACAGAGAGCATCGACGTGCACGCCTCGGTAAAGAACCAGTGAGAACGCCCACACGATGTGTTAAGACGACAGAGGACACTCGAACCGTCGGGCGCATCGCCTAGGTGGGGATTCTCTGACTTAGACCAGCCTGACTTTGGGCATTGACAGGTGGGCTCCACGTCTAGTGGTCCCCGCTCACCAGTGACTCAAAGTAACGGAAAGTCAGGGGGACAAAGCACAGAATCCGCGCCTACCCACGCCCGTCTCTAATAAGTTCCGCTCCCCGTCCGCTCACACAGTCACACACGCGTCTCCAACACCGCTTTCTACGGCACACACAGTCATACACCCACCGCCGACGATAGAGCGGCCAAGAGGAACCCACGAAGCAATGGCAGATCAGTCACAGGACAAGGATACCGTCGCCGTGGTTCCGGCTACTAATGGCCACGCGAGTGCTACTCCGGTCTTCGACACCGTGACGATCAATCCATCCAGGGACAGACTGAGGAAGGCGTGGTCTTGCCCGTAGTACATTTGGAGGTGGAGGTATCCCGTCGCAGTTCTTTTTGCAGAGGTATATACTATTTCTGAGCAAATTATTTGGTTGGTAAAGTAGACTCACGCTTACCATTATAATACGGTTCTATGCCTCGCAACTATACTCGGTAAACTGTATGGTGTACTTGAGTGTGAGGGACCAGAACTCTCCTCTATAAGCATATTTTCCTTATGTTTGTAGACGTATTGTAATAGCAGGTGAAGGTGATATGCTGTAAACTAACCTGAATGTTTTATTGTGTTTGCTATTCCAGGTAGCAGCGAGAGCGGTATTGACTCAGTCATGCATTATGATACGGACTCTAACACCACAGGTCCTCAACGAAGCAAGGGTCTGGAGGGTGACGGTTAAATCGTGTAGTAGCTGAATTAACTCTTGATGTTCGTGTACCTGCACTAATTTTTTCCGTTAGATCTCACGACTCTGATATGGAATGTAGCAGCCTAGACTCTCAAATGGAGCAAACCCCGGTCAGTGGACTGAATATTATGAGCGAGGTAATCTGGGTGTTCTTCAAGACCTTAATCTGGGTGTTTTTTCCTGAAAGTTATTAGTGATGTAAGTGGTGTTGTTTCATTTGTTCCGTTCTTGGTTTAGGTCCTGGATATCTTGTTTATAGCGGGGGTTATGTTCCAGATTTTGATGGGCTCTGCGACTTTGGTAACCATGTGCGTATGACAAGCACCAATGCATACCGCCTGTAGTTCATAATTGGAGGTAAGAGAATGGCCATACCATACTATGTCTGTACATGGAGAAGGCGTTTGTTTCTCCCCAGAGCAGAATGGTAATAATTTATTGATTTACTTGTTATTGTGGGGGCTGAAATTTTATTATGTTCTGAACTCTTATTCTTGGTCCTGTGACAGCATTTTTCAGTCATTTCACAAACACCTACCTGGGAGTTCACTGATCAATTAACTATTCCAATTAAGACGAAGATAGACGCGTTTGTACCAAATACACAATGGAGGTAAAGATAAGTGCTAATAATCTGGGTACCGTAATGTCGAATTGGAGCCGTTTTGCTACCACAGAGCTACAAGAAGGGCAGATATGTGTATTCTCATTCAAAGTCAAGAGGGGCTTGCTTGGTATAAGAATGGATGTTCTCTAGGCGACTGTGTTATCAGTTAGCTAACCACCTAAATTTATTGTATGTATATAGTGCGGTTTGTACCATGCCTTACGTCAGCTTAAGCTTAATGACTGAATAGCTAAACATTCCACGCTGCCGACTCCACGGTGCCGACTCCACGGTGCCAATCCAAGGTGCCGACTCCACGCTGCCGACTCCACGCGATTTTTCTTTTTAGTAAGGCTCGATATCTGTAATTCGTAGGTTCGTCGGCTCGGTGGCGCTAATAGGATATTGTTTTGTTTCGTGGTCTCGTCAGCTCGGTGGCTTTAATAGCATATAGTTTTATTTCATTGTTTTGCCGGCTCGGAGTACTTGGGCGTACACTTGTGTTAACTGAATCTTCATTTCGGAGGTTCTGAAAACTTGATTAGTGGTTTCCCGATTTATTATTTTGTTACATGCTTCCTGTTTGGTCAATGTGTGTTTAGTAATTTTTATGCTTGGTGCTTGAAGGTGAGATCATGACAAAAATAGCCGTTGAATAGCTCCTGACAAACATGATCATTGATAGTGTGTTCCTTATGATTAGCGTGTTAAGTTTCGTTATAAGAATTGCTAACTCGGTACCTCGTCATGGGTGAGATAGGTGGTAAGCCATTTGCATGTATCGATTTTATGTACTTTACTACTGCTCATCTATTGAGCATGTTCATTCAAAAATAGTAGTAACTAAGCTAGTTGAGAGCGTTCTCTGCAAAACTAATTGCCGCCGTCCCCCAAAACTATGGCACGCACCCACGAACAGAGACTCCGTTCGGTTACCACGCACGCACCGCACGCACAAAGACGCTTCGGTCAGTGCTTACGTCAATCAGTGCACCGATCCAGTTCAAACGCTCCCAAAAAAACTGAGTGTCGTGTGAACATAGTATGCAATACACATAGAGACGAATTAACGGGCCGCCTCAAATGCGTCTAACGGCGGTCCTTTAGCCGGTCCTCGGGTCAACTCTTTTTTTTATGGAAGATCAACTCGTTCTTGAGTATGTGGATGACCGATAATTCGGCAAGATAGCCTTTCAGGCGATTTGAGCTTTTTGCCGGTTGGATATGAGGCTATCCTGCCTTTAGCTCCGGCCGAATATGCCGGCTCGAGGGGCCGGACCGAACAATGGTCTGTCTCGGGGAATGAGATAACATTTGATTAAGTTGCGCTTTTTCTGGTAGGGCAGAACGATTTTTGGGCCCAATTTGTCTTGTCCTAGTGGGCGTCTCGCCATTAGTACCGACTCGAATGCGGCACGTATAGACAAAAACAGAGGCGCTGTCTTAAGACGTACTCTTCGGTATTAGTGCGGCCACTATACTTGAAACTTGTCGAGCCGCCTTCTCAACTACGGCTTATCTATCGATCTTGTCGTCATCCACTCCGTATTGGAATCATTGTGGGCACGTTACTGTACTGGAGTGGGGGAAAGGGAGAAGGGGTTATATAAGTCGCGTCCTGAATCTGATGGAGCCGAAAATTTAATACAGATTATTGGCAGGTCTCCTGCACCTGCTGCGGAGGCGTCAGGATACATGGAGGTCACACACTCGGCATCGAGGCCGGCAAGGCAAGAGAGATGCACAAAAAGGTGATCTCCTGCATTGTCAGCTTGCGGATGAGGAGGGCCAGGAGAGCAATGTCAAGAGCCTACAGGTTGGAGACCCGAGCTTCCAAATCTGAGCCTGGAAACACAAATTCGCATCCTGCGTCTCGATGCCAGGAAATCCTAATCTACAAGCTCGTCTGTTGTTGGTACTGATGAGTTTACGTTGGTAGTATTAGTAGCTGAGCAGAATCGGTTGGTAGTAAGAAGAAGATGTGCTGTAGCTTTCTGAAAAATGTGTTGGTACTTTGAGTTTGTGTTGCTGTTAGACAGTACGGAAGAAAGGAGAAAGCATTCCGCTATAAGCCCGTGTTCAACTCTTGCTTATGGATATAAAAAGCACGAATAAACCAAACAACAAGAATACAAAACAAAAATAGCACAGTCAAATCTCAAAAAAAAAACAAATCGAGGAAGGAAGGGATTTGCACAAAGAAAAGGATGTGGACCGATAAAGCCGGCAGGCCGGTTGTAGAGAAGACGTCTTCCTACTTTATATCGATCTTCTGTTGTGCCCTACGTAGGAACATCGTAGGTAAGCCGGCCAGTGAAGTCGCGTAAGGGAGCGGCAGCTACACGTCTTAAATGTACTCTCTGGTTCGAGTCGTTTCTGTCAGCGATTCGTGGAGATTGTACGCTAGATCTGTTGGCCGATCTCAAACAGTAACGTGCTCAAAGGAACGAAGGCAAATCGTTTCCATGCCGACTCCAGGGAGCCGGCGTATTGCAACTTTTGAACCGTTCGATCACGCCGGCTCATGGAGCCGGCAAGAATGCACGATTACGTCTTACATGACTATTGTACCTCTGATGAGTGAGGTGGAATAGAAAAGATTACTACAGCAAATCGGTTGTACATTTAACGTAATTCTTTTGACCTATTATGTCTTTTATATCGATCTTCTTATGTGCCCTACCTAGGAACACCGTGGTAAGCCGGCCAGTGAAGTCGCGTAAGTGAGCCTGCAGATACTTAATTCATCGGTACCACCACGATCAGCAGAGCTTCCGTCTTAATGTGAGCAGTGTTCATTGACGCGACTGCTCGCTTCCCTGCCTAACGACGACTATGGTATGTTTATTTTGATGTTGTTGTTATTTTGAACAGTTCATAAATTTAATACGACATTTTCGATTTCGTGTTGATGCCTCCGGCTTCACAAATGGAATCGCAAGAATTTCGTACCGTGTGTTCGATTCGTGTTCCTTTGTTGTTCTTTGCTTTTTGCAGTGTAGTCCCGTGGTCGTTTGTTTATTTCTTTTTGGGTCTTTACTCCCTTAAATTTTAGGTGGCGTTATCTTTTTGATGCTTTCGTATTATATTTTTTGTTTCGTTCGCATGTTTATTTTGCTTTTTTTGTGTGTATGCAGGTGTTTATTTTATATCGTCTTGGTTCTTGCACTTGAAGTAATTAGCTGTCTCTGACCAGCCTCGTGCGCAGGTGAAGCATCTTCTTAGGACCAAAGTGAATCAGGCACGACTTGAGATAGATTGAAGCAGGGACAATTCGGTGTTCAAACATCCTCTCAACCCAGCGATATCGCTTCTCTCCGTGAGACCGGACCCACCATTAGTTATAGGCACACAAGGACTCTGGTGATGGTTCTTTCACGGGTAATAAAGAAAATTCAACGCGGGGTTAAAGTGTTTGATTAAATTAATCGTGAATGCCTTAAGACAGGCAAAACAATCTCACAGGCGGCGCAAGGAAACGATGTTACTTCATAAGTCGGCACGATTAAGTTGGCACGACAGGTTCTAGTGAAGAGGTCATAGTGATGGGAATGCGCTATTAAGGCGACCACCGTACCTACACGAGACATGAATCTGTTTCCGCATGACATTGTTTAGAGTTGTTCTATTTTGAGGATGTCAGTTCATAAGCCAGAAGCCTAACCGATTAAGTCGGCACGGACGATTGTAGCGAAGAAGTGATGTAAGCAGACTATAAGCCGATTACCAATAAAGATACACATCCACGATAATTATCCTAGTCCATCCATTACTACAAAATGACCTGGAAAGCCACAGGAACACGGGTCGACGTATACGAACACGTCCACAGTAAAACATACGCGGAAAACAACGGCGAAAACCCCCGTACACCTCGAGACACTACAGAAACAACCAATATAAAGACGTCACCGAAAAAAATAAGGGAACAATTACACAGAAAATAAAACAGCCAGCAAACGAAATGTAATTAAATATAACGCATAGAAACATTACCTCACCGGGAAAGACTCACAGCAAGACGGACACGATCTGAAACGAAACAGAAAGAAATCCCAATACTTGTACCGGAAAGGAAGGTGAGATCACGCCGGATCCTGGAGTCGGCATGAATAACTATCACAAACATGGTCGAAGGCACGGGCAAAAAACAAAACAGAAAACAAATGAATGACAACTCAAGGAACAACCGGATTAAAAGGCATTAGCAAACACGGAGTAGCATTATAAATATAAACAGAGGGGTTCCCGAATGTGGACGCAACAACAAACGGGCACGTATGCAACCGACAACTCAAAGTATTATGTACACGAAGCTAGTCGGAGATACCGAGCCAATCTAACGGGGACATATGGAAAGCAGATGCACAATAAAAAGGGAAAGAAAATACATGGTAAGAACAAATCGTAGAAGTCATGAACCCATACAAAAAAATATCTAAACAGGAGAAGTACCATAGCTAGCAAGAATAGAGAAAGGTCCAATGAAGCAAGCCGGCGAGCACGAGCTGCACGACAATAACCGGAGCGAAAAAAATAAATAACAAACATCGGTGCTTAAACGATCCCCAATAAGACAACAACCTGCAAGAGAAGAAACAAAAAAAAAGACCATTAAAAATCAATGAAAAATAGAAAGGAACCAACAGGAATGTACAAGAGACATGCTACAATAAGTAGGAAGTAACAAACAAAAAAGACAACTAAATAGGTTAAGCCACACATAATCAGTTCCCTAGAAAAGGCCAACGAAAAGACACGATCGAAGCAAGATCCTGGCAAACCGATGGTGCTAAACAGAAACGTAAAAAGCAAACCCGTCAAAACAAAGAAAGGCCATCACACGAAAGCCCAACGGGGAGCGGCAGCACCCACCGAGCAGGATAATCACCACATAAAGACAGAAACCAAAGCCAAACTGGAAACAAAAAACATCCGCGTCTTAGATAATCCCGAGAAAGACAACAACCTGCACATAAAAAAGAAAAAACAGGTCAGAAGACAAGCATGAAAAGCACAAAAGGAAACCGAATAGCGAGAATATAAAACAAATAGAAAGAGAACAATCTGCCAAAGGCAAAATAAATCGTTTGGAAACAACGAACAAACATGCATGGAAATTGAAAACACGACCGGGCAACCAAACGAATCAATCAAAACCATTTAAATGACCACATAAACAACACCGTTCCTCACGTTTGAAAACAACGGAAGAAGGCGAAGAGGCACCAAGACCCGGCAGATTGTACACCGCGATCCGCAACAATAAACCCCCGACCTGCGAAAAACAGAGTAACAAACATTAAAGAGATGTAAGAAATCTAGAAAACAAAGAAGAACAAACCGAAAAAGCAACCAAATACGAAAGAAAACGAATTCCAGCGCACGGTCAACAACATAAACAAATAATGGACAACGGAGAGTAAACACGGTAACCAAAAAAGACAAACAAACAGCCAGGTCACACAGGATAAACTGCTTGGAAAAGCCCAACAAACAAACACGATCAAAACAACATCCCGACAAACCGATAGTAGTAAACGCAAGCATAAAGAAAAAGAATTCCATCACTGGAAAGTCCAACAGGAAGCCGGCAGAAAACACCAACAAGATAACTCAGCACAGAAATGACGGAATAATCCGAGTAAACAACGACTGCAAGGAAAAAAGGCAAAAGAGGTGACAAATAAATCTAAAGAGCACAAGAAACCAAACAGCAAGAACATAAAACGAAAATAGCAATTGGCGATAAGAAAATAAAACATAAAACGTGTGGAACACATCGAACAACAGACATGGAAAATAAAAACAGAAACCAGGCAACGAAAGATTAAAACCTACCATTAAATTAGCCACACAAACAGACGTCCATACTTGAACAACAACCAGCACCGCCGAAAAGTAAGCAAGATCCCACACATCCTGCACCACAACCAAGTACAAAACCGGCAAGCTGCAAAAAACATAGCAACAACACGAAAGAAAGATGAAAACCCAGAAGAGAAAGATGAACAATCTGCATAGGCAACAAAACAACCAACGAACACGGATCTAGCACACGGTAAGAAGATAAACAGAGAACGACCAAAAACTGAGAGTAAAACATGGCAAGAAAAGTAGAAAAACCCAACCTGATCTCGACGGAGGGAACAACTTGACCGAAGAACAGCAAACGAATTCCATGGAGACATAGCGGATCTCGAGAAAAGCACGGCGGAGCAAGAACACGAGGAGAAGAAAAGGGGGAAAGACAGCTGCAGTATCCATCCAATCCAGAATGAACCTATAACCCCCCCCCCAGCACAGTGTACGTGACAACCCCATTTAAACCGTAACCACTCGGAACCAATGAGAAACGCAGCTAGGACAGCAAAAACGGGCCTGAATTCGTTTGGAGGAATGCCACCTTCGACGGAGAAATCGGGCCCCGAATTCTCCCTGACATCACGAACAGTGCAACGTACCGACGACGATGCGAAATATCGAGCATAGCCAACATACTGTAGAAAATACGCAGCGACAACCCACCCACGGGAGGATCGGCGACGCAAACGTGCAGGGCACCCGACATTGTGGACCACGGGACGGGGACGGACCCATCGTCAGCGGAGAGAAAGGGGAAGGTACCCGTACGAAGATCGCTCTCCCCAGAGGGGCACGCAGTGATCTGCTAAAAACCTAGAACGGTAAATGAACAAAATCAGCCAATGGAGGAACGCAGTGCGAAATCTCGCCCTCCGCCGCACGATTAAACACGGCAGGTAGTGGCCGACGGGGGGCCCTCGGGCTCCAGGGGGCATCGGGATGAGGGCGTCAGCGAGGAGTGGGTGCATGAAGGTTGGTTACGATTAGCGACTTTGCGAATCCCTTGCATGCCGACTCAGGAGCCGGCGGGGATTGGACGGGTGCGGAGGTGTGGGCGGAAAAGATCGGATGGCTAGAAATCTAATCGCTTTGGTGCGTAAGGGGTCTCACCGTTTATATCTTTAGATACTTCCACAGGGGTTCAAGTAGAACTCCACCGAAGACATATGAACGCAAGCGCCATTTTATTCCAAATGAAGGTGGAGTTCCTGTTGATGAAGTTGAGGTTAGACGGCAGCAGAGGAATGCAGTGAGGAAAGAAAAAGTCCAACAAAGAAGAAGGCTGTTTCCAAGCCTCCACCCGCAGTCGCTAAGAAGAGAAAGGGCAAGGAACAAAGGCAAAACTATAAGGAGATGAACAACATTGACTTTGCCAAGATACGACATCAAGATTGGTACGTCAATGTGCCAAGAGATACCGAGATTGAAGATCCCAAGTTTTGGTGCATGGAGCAGCTTTATATTAGAGGGACATCTATCTCACTTACAAGCATCCTATTCGACCAATGCTTCCCATCAAGCTGCAGGCTCTCAAGAACAAGATCAGTTGTGCTCTAGCTGCACATGTGGTTGAAAAGTTTGGGACTAGTTCCTTCATGGAGAAACAGTGTGATTTCAGTGTGCCTCTGGTGATGCAGTTCTTTTCTACTTTGTGATAGAGGATGACATTGTCAGACCTCAAGTGGATGACAGGGACAACAAAATGTGAGTCCACTTCAGGAAGTTTGCCACTGTCCTTGGATATACTTTTAGTGGCTTCCCCCCTCTTGGCCATAGTATGCACTCTGTAGAAAAGACCAACAAGAACAGGGCTATGAGAAAAATGTATGGCCCAGGTGGACATTGGAAAGATTGAGGGTCTCCTCCCCTACTATGACCAGCTTGTGCGCATTTATAGGTCCAACATTGCTCCAAGTGGAGGGTAACAACGATGCCATCACCAGTCCGCTTGTCAACTTGCTATGCCTTTCCCAGGAATGCATTGAGAATGAAGTCCCAATCCGTGACTTCAAGTGGATGTCATGGACTATATTTTCCATGAGATGTATGATGCCATGGTAGGTGGGTACACAATTCCTTATGCCCCCTACATTCTGCTGCTCATCAAGGATATATTGAAGACCAAAATTTCAGTCAGGAGGCTTTGGAGTCCCACTACTACTAAAAATCTATGACAAGAAGGTTTAAATGAGCTGCTAATCCTGCCTCTGCCAGTGATTCTTTCATGAGAGATGCACGCTCTAGTGGTGCAACCCGTCAGGCAACTGCCCCCTTCCTTTGCACCTCAATTAAGAAGCTGAACTGGTTCCTAAACACATTCTATGCATGAACATTGATATTCGTAAGGGCCAGTATGATGCCTATTGTGAGAGGCAGCATATCATCTCCAGGCTTCCTCGCTTACCAGGTGATCCGCTCGTGGCAGACCCGTTTCTTATGAAAGCTGGAATGCTGGCGCTCATACTCCATGGGTTCAAATGGAGAAGCATCTTCTTGAGTCAGCTCCTACAGCTCCTTCCTGTCCTGCTTACACTCGTGCTCCTGCTCGTGACAAGGAAGAAGAAGAATCTACGGCTGAGTATGAAGATGATGAGGATGATGATGGGAAGAATCCGGTGAGTCCGAGGCTTCTGAGGAGTGATCTACTTGGGGCGTAGCATCGCTCTTTTCCCTTTTTGGCGTTTCGATGCAAAGGGGGAGAGAAGTAGTTCTATCTAGGTTCTCCGTGGGATTTGCATGGGTTCGGGCACAAGCATTTGCGTTTATCATTTCTCTACGGCTTGTGTCCATTTATCTTATTTGTTGAACTTATTTGCTTGCTTTGCTATTTGTGTGGAACAATTTGTCTAAGTATGTGTGAGACATATGGATTCATATTATCTATGGTTGAGACATTATTATTGTGCAATGGTTATCTCTACGGTCTTATGCACAAGGTATGACTTCAATTACAAAATCTCAATCTATTTGTGGTATGTCTCTTGCGAATTCATATATATCTTGTTTCCATATTATTTGAGGAGTTGCTCTAAACCTATATGTTGTGCATTTGTATTCCAATGCAATTTAATTATATGCACACATTTAGGGGGAGTTCTCAATTCTTTCTATTGGAAACTTGTTGACATATTGTTGTGCCATATTTGCAAATCCTAGTGTTGTCATCTAACACCAAAAAGGGGGAGATTGAAAGAACATTTCTTAATCCCTTGTGTTTTGTGTGTTAGGCAACAACACTAGTGACAATTTGATATGATGTTAAGTGATGTAGGTTTTAGGTGATTAAAACATCAATGCATCGAAACCAAAAAGAAAGGAGAAAAGAGCTAGTTCAATATGCTCAGAGAAAGGAATCAGATATTCCGGTCCCAGTGTGGGGTGGAATATCCGATCCCCAAGGTTGCTCGAGAAAATCGGCTAAGGACTTTTAGCAACCGTGTTTGCAACTCTCAGATGGTCACCGGAGATTTGCTACCAGATATTTTGAAGCTACCGGAATATCCGATCCAGAAGAAGAATGGTGAATTTCTGCTAAGGACCAGCATGCGCCGTTGTTGCAACCCTCTGATGGTATCTGATATTTGCAACCGGATATTTCAAAGGCACCGGAATATCGGTGGACCGGAATATCGGTCATGACTTGACCGAATATCCGGTCCCTGTTTCGCCAATGGCTCTAATGCTTGCAGGGGTATAAATACCCCCACCTTCTTCAACCTTGGCAGCTCGACCAGAATACTTTGACACACCATTGTTGCAAGCTCAAAACTCATAGATCTCTCAATCCTCCACCCAAACTCGTTGATCTTTGGAGGATTGAAGGAGAAGGCCAAGATCTACATCTTCACCAAGGCGATTTACATTCCCCCTCAATCACTTGAGGGATTCTAGCGTAGGGTTTCCATTGGGAAAACCTAGGCATCTTGTTAATCTTACCTCTTGTCTATTGTGACAGATTGTAGCTGTTCAGGAGCCTCCAATTCAGTTGTGGGTGTGTGCCCCGGATTGTTGTTGTAAGGCTCCGGATTTCGCCTCGAAGGATTTCGATAGTTGAAGGTGAACCAATCCTTTGTGGTAAGGTTCATCGAAGAATAGGGTGAGCCTATTGTGGCGTTGAGCAAGCCTATGGTGGCGAGCTCACACCCCTCCAACGAGATGTACTCTCCTAAAAAGGAGGAACTCGGGATTACATCCTTATCTCCGCGTGCTTCACTTTCGGTTACCTCTTTACCTTGCATTTACTTGTATCTCGTAGCCTGCTTAGAGTTAACTTGTCATATAGGTAAATTCACCGTAGTTGCATATCTAGAGAATTTACCTTTATGTCAAGCCTAAACTGAAAAAGAACTAAAAATTGGGTAGCACCTATTCGCCCCCCTCTAGGTGTCATACGATCCTTTTCACCTGCGAAGTCGATGACGGTGATGAATAGAAGTGTTACATGTGGTCGGCGAGGGATCTGGGCGATAGTCTGTTCAAGCGTGGATGGCGTGGCAGCGGTGACATCCTTGTGGTGGACTTGTGTCTTTGGGCTCTGTCGCTGCAACGACGTTCTCTGCAGCGTCGGAGTGGAGTTCGGTAGGTCGTTCAGGAGTACGCGCTAACAACCTTCTGCGCTGGTGATAGATGAAAGATGGTGCATCTTATGTTGGGTTCGTGTTTGGAGCCTGACAGTTCTGGTTCCCTCCTCCGATGTCGTCGTGCGGGTGTGTAAGATCTGGAGTTCGATGGCGTGTCCGGGGTCGTGTAGCCCCGGTCTGATTCTTTCAACGATAATTGTGGGCATACTTTTGAGGTCCGTAAAGTTGTTGATCAGCGATGGAGCCGTGTCGAGGGTGAAGAGGTGATCTGTCCTTTTTCTCTATGGTGGCTGCTACGGTGGTGCCAAAGGAGAGGGACATACATTGGTTTTTTGCATAGGATTATCCTATCTTTTCAGTTATATATAAGGTCGGTGTTTACGTGTCTTGTATCTTGATCTTTATTTTGTAAATGAGACACATATTACCAGCAAAAAAATACTTAACAGTAGAGTTAATCAAATATTCCCATCAACATCAAGTCGTCTACAACCCTAACAAAGGTTTAGCCCTAGCGGTCGTCGCCGCCTGCCGCCTACGCTTTTTTTCGATCGGGAATCGACGGGTCCCGCCTCCCGTATTTGTCGCTCAGGCGACGAGAGAGGGTGGGGACCTCAGATCTACGCTTTGTTAGATAACAAGGTTCCTAAATTTAGAGTTTGATTTCGGTCTCTCTTATGGTCTAACGGCATCGACGAGGTGGTGGCGATGATGTCGCATTGGAATAAGGCCTCTCCCTACCTCGTCAACGTTTCTAGTGTTGGCAAAAGGCCGGTGAGGGTAGGTGTTGTCAGATCTGTTGGTTTTCATCTTGGCATTGGTGTGTCGTTTAATGGAAGAAGATCGCTGTCTATGGTGGGACATCTTCGATCTCTTTGTTAGTTTGGGCCTACGGTAAGATCCGTTTTCTCCAACCCTCTGAATTGGTGGTGGAGAATTGCAATATTGGGGTGACGAGGGGTTAACTCAACAAATCCTATGGTTAAGGACCTAGGGTTGAGATTGTGGGGAGAGAACGTGGTAGTACTGGTAGTTCCGTCGGCTGACAAGCAGAGGCAAAGATTTTACCCAGGTTCAGGCCTCCGGAGAGTAACACCCTACTTCCTGCTTGTCTGGTATTGATCGTGTGGGATTATGCGGTTACAGGGAGGCTCCGGTGAGATGTCGATCTCACTAGAGCTTTTGGTGGTTCGAGTATAGGGCGCTTGCAATGACGTCAGGGATGACGTTTGTGGCGACTACGCTACCTGACACGCGGTGGCGTGCGTTATGCTGTGATAGATGGGACGTGACACGTCTGTGGGCCCACGATGCAGCCATTTGGACTGGATTTGACCATTCAGGCACGATATCTCCGGGACTATGATGACGGTTCCTAGATTCCCGTGCATAGTGGGCGGAGTGGCCGGCGACGGTTGCTCTCCATGGCTGCCACGTGTACGGCTGGATTTGCTACTTTGCCCACGATCTCGCATCAACGGTGCGGATACTTTTGCGTTGAGGTTAAAAGGGTGCGGCGGAGTAAATAATATTTTTACTTGCCATTTATTCTTCGCCGCCGCTGCTTCTTCTTCCTCCTAGCGCATCGCCATAGCCCAACAGCCAAGCTTTTGCCACCCACCATCACGATGACGAAACCCGCGACCCGGAAGGGCAGGAGCGCCACGAACGCGTCGGCAGACAGCGCCGCTGGAGCCGCTGCCAGCGGCTTGAAGAGGGACAAGGGCTCGTGGACCAAGACCACCTGCAGCAAGAGGATGCTCACCGGCCCGCGGAACGACGGCCTGATTCCGGCGGACGCGTCGCAGGTTCGCATCCCCGGCGCCGAGGTAATCCCGCGCCCAGGCCCCAATGAGTGGGTCTGTTTTGTGGATTTTGTGAACAGGGGCTTCTCCTTCCTTGTTCATAACTTTCTTCGTGCACTGATGCACGTTTATGGAGTGCAATTGCACGATTTTACCCCCAATGGGCTTTTGCACATTGCGTGTTTCTTCGTTCTTTGCGAGTGCTTCTTGGGCGTTGCGCCCCACTTCGGGCTGTTTCGCCGCATCTTCAACGTCAAGCGCCAGCACAGTGTCAAGGGACCTGGTGGTTTTGGAGTACAGACTCGACCTGACGTCGAGTACTTCAAGATCAACTTTCTGGAGTCTGTGCAAGGATGGCGCCAAAAGTGGTTCTACATCAAGGATGTGACCATAGGCACCCAAGCGTTCGGGTTGCCTCCCATTGACGCAGACGCCCTGGTGAAGAAGAGGCCATCCTGGATCGCCCAGCCGACCGGAGTCGAAGCCGAAGAGGCTGACATTCTGATGGAGAAGGTGCTAAAGCTTCAGACCACTGTTGGTCGGGAGGTTACGGGCATCTATTTGTTGGCCACTTTTGCCAAGAGGCGAGTGCAGCCCCTCCGAGCCCGAGCTCATGCCATGTGGGCATACAGCGGGGTTTCTGATCCAACCCGCTCACGCGCATTGGAACTTTCTGATGCGGAAGCAGAGAAGTTGGTAAGAAGCCTTACCAAACTGACTGATGAAGAGCCTTGCGAGATGAACTTGCCTGTGCCTCCTTATGAAACCAGCAACCCTCTACCAGAGGTAACAGTCGATACTATATGTAAGTTGGTATGTTATGCATGTGTGATGTTGATTCCTTTGCTGTTTCTGTGTGCAGGGACACATAATGTATGAGTCGATGCCTCCTTTGCCAGAGAGCGGCCCAGTGCCGGACAATGAGCCACTCGAGGCGGGCTCTGATGATGAAGTGACCTCACTCACCACCGCACATACGCCAGACGCTGATGAAGGCGATGCTGAGGTGCAGGCCAAGCAAAAACGGTCGCGCGAGGAAGAAGACACTGCTGACTCGGAGGAGAAGGAGGGAAACGAAACGGAGTCGACGATTGCGCCACTCGATGTTCCTCCGATTTGCTCGCTTCCCCCACGACCACCGAAGAGATCACGCCCAAGCATGGGTGTGCTTGCACCTGGTCGAATGGTCGACCTTACTGAAGAGTAAGTATTATTTGCTCTTGCTTTTTGACGGTTTATGAACGTTGCCAAGTTGTTTACTTAGCATATGTGAAACAGCGTGTCCTCGGATGAGGATTTGCCACCGCCACCTCAGATGGAGAAGAGCAGTGCGGCGTCGACTGCTCGGAGCTTGCCACCAGAACAGCCGCCTACCGCTGCAACTTCGGCTGCCGCAGATGCGGCTACACCACCTGAGCCTGAGGTTGCGGCTGACAAGGATGAGGCAGCGGCGACAGGTGTTCCTGCGTCGACTTCTTCCTTCTTAAATCATGTAAGCTTGTGCTTTTGTACCATAGTTGAATCACTAGCGGGTGTTAAAGTTGCTCATAGACCCGATAAATCTGTTCTGAACTTGCCCCTGCTGTGCTGTAGTCATTTGTACAAGAGCTACTGAAGGCTGGCTCCAAATATGTACACATGGAGACGGAAGACGCCACCTTGCAGCAGCAACTCGAGGATCGAGAGTAAGTATCCTGTAATGAGAACTCGAGTGTTTTGATGTAACTATCTTTTGCAGCATGTTGAAGAAATGCTTATGTGTTTCGCAGAGTCAGCGACGGACGCTGCAGAAGAGATGGGCAAAGCTTCCCGTCGAGTTGCTGATCTGGAGAAGAGTCTGAAAGCAGCCAAAGTTAGGGAAGACCAGGCAATTGGTCGACTCTCTGCTGCCAGCACCACTTTGACAGGTATGCAATTTTGCCGTTGCATTAGATATTTGAAGTTTTTGTAATATGCTGCTGAACATGGTGTTTACATGGTATGCTAGATGTGATGGATGGCCCTACTGCTCTCGGCAAGCAAAACGTTGGCGCTTCACTTGATGAAAGTGTGGTCGTCGCAGAGGTTGCCAACAGTAGGGCAGGAGAGATGTTGACGAAGGCGGCGAGTGCTTTGGGCGCCCTTCACAGCAGCTTCTTCCCAGATGATGAGATTCCATCTTCGTTTGCAGAACTGGTGGAGCTGTTCAAGCCCGAAGGAACTGCCGTCACCGATTTCTATCGTGAGCAAATGGTAAGTGGTGCTCAGACTACTTTTCTCATGTTGCTCGCGCACGGAGTCGAGGCAGATTTTGAAAAGGTCACGACGAAGTTCCCGAGGGGGCCTGGCGGCAAAACCGTCAGGTTAGGCACTTGGATGGAGGCTGCCCAAAAGTATGCTCAACAGCTTGTAACAACTGTTGAAGATAGGGCAGCCAAGGTTCAGGCGAAGAAGGCTTCCTCCAAGAAATCGATGACTAGCGAGTGATTCCTTCGTCGCCTAGTTTTAGGGATTTTTATGATTTTGCTTTTGCTGTAAAAAACTTCAGACTTCGTATTTGTGCTTCATGAAATATGAACTCCAGTTATCGGGAGGCACATCCCCCGAGCCTTTTGCTTGATCTCTTCTGTTTCTCTTATGTTCTGAGTTATTCTGGATGTAGACCCGAGCTTATAGAACATCGACTGGTCCAGGTGCGAGCGGCTCCACTCAGTCACGTAGCGTGAATGATCAGAAAATCATCGACTTCCTTCAGCTCAAACTTTCCAGGTGAAAAGCGAGCTAAAGACACAAGACGCATATGCGGAGTTGCAGTCGAGGCCATCTCCAACTATGGAGCGGGAGTCGTTTTTGCTTGAAAAGTTGGAGAAAGTGAAACTACAGCTTGAATGTAAGCTCTTTTGGAAATTGAATTGTGGACTCGACACACAGGTCGACTGGGATAACAATTTTGCATTATTTTTGCCATAGGTGTTTGTTTTGACCAGTCGAAGGAGGAGGCGCGTCTACGGGACCGACTCGACGGTCAAGCGAGTAGCGCGGAATACGCTGCCCACCCCTTTTGGTCGGACAGGGCGAGAAGTGCCATTTTGGTAAAGCTTCTGGATTGTGCGTGGTGAACTGCCATTCGACTGGAGAGCTGCAGGTTAGCTTTGTTTCGAGTCCACGAGGCTTTGTTTCCTTTGGATGAGCAACCACAAAGCCTTGCTGCATTGCTGAAGAAATTTCGAAAGGGCAAGGCGATCAAGAAATTTGTACGCGAGCAACTGATTAGCGGGGCTAACGTTGCTCTTGCCTTTGTGCGGTCGCACCTTCTGCACCTTGATTTGAAAAAGATTGCGATGGGGCTTGCACCCGTACCAGGTGGTGGTCCTGTGCAAATGGAGGAGCACTACCAAGAGACACGGGTGGACGCATTGGTCCTAATCCATCATGTGCTAAAGGAGGTGGAGAAGTGGACCCAGCCAAAGGATGAACCTGTAGATTAAGATTTTTATGCATAGGGGGCAGCCCCCGAGTGTAAATGTAATACTTGTAAGTATTATGAACTAAATATTTGTATCATCTCAACCCCCGAGCCTGTTGAGTGGGGGTGTATGAAGTGGTTTATTGTAAACTTATGATTATCCAGCCCCCAATTCCTTGGGTACAGCTGAGAGTACTGTGTATGAGCTTTTTTGTGTTAGGACCCAGCCCCCGTGCATTTGAGTGAGGCTGGGCTGTTTGTTTGCACAACCTTTTTTATGACCTAGCCCCGAGTATTCGAGTGCGTCTGGGTTGTTTGTTTTTGCGAGAGCTCGCATTTTGGATAGCGCAGCCCCCGAGCGCTCGGATGCGGCTAAGTTATGAGTTATGCGAATAGTAAATAGAAAGATAGGAGGAACATTTTGATTATATTCCACTTTTGAATGTTAAGCTGCAGGCCGCCTCATTAAAAACCTTCCATTCCCCGTAGGTACCCTGGTAAGTAAAAGAGCGCGTCTGAAACCTGCAGCTATCCGACATATGTGCCTATTACATTGTGCGACTGAGCAATCTAAGCATAGAAACGGCGCAGCTGCGCAACGTTCCAAAGATTGTACGAGAGTTCGCCTGTCTTCACGTGCTTCAGTCTGTATGCTCCACCACCCATGACCTCGGTGACGATGAAGGGTCCTTCCCATGGAGAAGCGAGTTTGTGCACCTTCTTTTGCTTCAGTCGAAGTACCAGGTCGCCAACATCGAAGGACCTGGTGCGCAGTCGACGGCTGTGGTAGTTGCGGTGGTCCTGCTGATAGACAGCTGTTCGTGCTAGCGCCGTGTTGCGCGCTTCTTCGAGCAAGTCGACTGTGTCTTCGAGTGCTTCATCTGCGTCTTCTTCATGGTACGCTTCGACTCTTTGTGCATTGAATCTTACATCTGATGGCAGGATTGCCTCTGCGCCGTAGACCATGAAAAATGGGGTGAACTGTGTTGAAGCGTTAGGAGTTGTGCGTAGGCTCCATAGCACAGATGGGAGTTATTCGACCCAAGCACCCGCGGCTCTTTTGAGTGGCACCAAGAGGCGTTTCTTGATTCCGCTTGTCACGAGCCATTGGCTTTTTCGACTTGGCCATTGGACTGCGGGTGTGCCACGGATACGTAGTTGAGCATGATGTCTAGCTCTTTGCAGAAGGATCAGAACTCTTCAGCCGTGAAGTTTGTACCGTTATCAGTGATGATGCTGCTTGGTACACCGAAGCGGTATATGATGGACTTTATGAAATTGACTGCTGTAGTGGCAGTCGAACTTGAGATAGGGACTGCTTCAATCCACTTCGTGAACTTGTCGACCGCCACCAGAAGGTGAGTATGCCCTCCATGGGAGGATTTTTTGAGTGACCCAACCATATCGAGCCCCCATTGGGCGAAGGGCCAGGCCAATGGTATTGTCTTCAATGCTGATGCGGGTGCATGCGGCTTTGTGGCGAATTTTTGACAGCCGATGCACCTTTTGACTATGTCCTCCGCGTCTTTGAGTGCTGTGGGCCAGTAGAAGCCTGCGCGAAAGGCTTTGGCTACGAGTGATCGACTACTGGCATGATGTCCGCAGGTACCTGCATGAATGTCACGAAGGATGGCCTTGCCATCTTCAAATGCTATGCATCGTTGGAACATACCTGATACGCTGCGCTTGTATAGTTCACTGTTGATGACGGTGTATGCTTTAGATCGTCGAGTGACGCGTCTTGACTCTGTTATGTCATCAGGTACCTCACCGCGGAGTATGTATGCGAGGAAAGGTTGAGTCCAAGTTGGCTCAACGAGGAGTACCTCGACTGGCGGGTCCTCTGTGCTAGGTGCTTTGCTCCTGGCTGGTGCGGCTGATGTAGGAGATGTTCGCTTTTTCTTGATGGACCTGTGCTCGATGCGCTCGAGGAAGACACCAGGTGGAACTGGTGCTTTAGTCGCGCCAATGTTGGCTAGCTTATCTGCTTCTTCATTGCTCTCACGCCTATGTGCCGCAACTCGCAGCCTTCGAAGCTGCCTGGTGGCTCTAGGTCAATAGTGCCAGAAACAATGCTTGTACGTCACACGTCAGTTGGGAACCCCAAGAGGAAGGTATGATGAGTGCAGCAGTAAGTTTTCCCTCAGTATGAAACCAAGGTTTAATCGAACCAGTAGGAAAACGAGGTTTGCTTCGAAGGTGTTGGTGAAGGAGTGTAGTGCGGCGCAACACCAGGGATTCCGGTGCCAACGTGGAACCTGCACAACACAATCAAATTACTTTGCCCCAACTTAACAGTGAGGTTGTCAATCTCACCGGCTTGCTGAAAACAAAGGGTTAAACGTATCGAATGGAAATGATGTTTGTTTGCATAAAACAGTAGAGAACAATGATTGCAGTAGATTGTATTTCAGATGTAAAAGAATGGACCGGGGTCCACAGTTCACTAGTGGTGTCTCTCCAATAAGATAACTAACATGCTGGGTAAACAAATTACAGCTGGGCAATTGACAATTGATAAGTGCATATAACATGCATGTGTGAGCTGTGGTGTCTACTATGAGATTCATTTGGGCATTACGACAAAGTACATAGACCGCTATCCAGCATGCATCTATGCCTAAATAGTCCACTTTCCGGTTAACATCCGTACCCCTTCCAGTATTAAGTTGCAAGCAACAGACAATTGCATTAAGTAATGTGCGTAATGTAAACAATACATTCATCCTTGAATAAAGCATTGCTGTTTTACCCCTAGTGGCAACAACACATCTACAACCTTAGAACTTGCTGTCACTATCCCAGGTTAAATAGAGGTTGAACCCAACTATCATGCATAAATACCCCCTCTTGGAGTTACAAGTATTCACGTGGCCAAGGCTTCAACAAGTAACGGAGAGCATGCAAGATCACAAATGACATAGACATGATAATATAATATTCAGCTCCACATAGGTATCAATATAAGTCAGATCCCAGCAAACACAACATGTAGCATTACAATAAGATGATCTTGATCATGATAGGCAGCTCACAAGATCTAAACATGATGGCACAAGTGGAGAAGACAACCATCTAGCTACTGCTATGGACCCATAGTCCAAGGATGAACTACTCACGCATCACTCCGGAGGCGGGCATGGCGATGTAGAGCCCTCCGGTGATGATTCCCCTCTCCGGCAGGGTGCCGGGAAGAGCTTCAGAACCCCCCGAGTTAGGGTTGACGACGGCGGCGGCAGCGAATATGTTCTGGATGAAAGGCTCGGTGTTTTAGGGTTTTCGCGTCTCGGGGAATAAATAGGCGAAGGGGCGATGTCGGCGGACCCCCGAGGGGCCCAAACCACCAGGCGCGGCGGTGGGCCCGCGCCGCCTGTGGTTTGGCCACCTCGTGGCTCTTCGTCTCTCCTTCGGACTCCGTGTACGTGCTGGAAAAATAGGGACTGGCCTTTTGTTTCGTGCAATTCCGAGAATATTTCCAGAAGTAACTTTCTGAAACCAAAAACAGCAGAAAACAGGGAACTGGCACTGTGGCATCTTGTTAATAGGTTAGTCCCAGAAAATGCATAAAAGTGATACGAAGTGTATATAAAACATGTAGCAAATGGTATAATATAAGCATGGAACAGCAGAAATTATGGATACGTTGGAGACGTATCAAGCATCCCCAAGCTTAGTTCTACTCGTCCTCGAGTAGGTAAAACGATAACAACAAATAATTTCTGAGGAGACATGCTTTCACACAATCTTGATCAATATATTGCAAGGCTCATGTCATGAATGAAGTGACTCAAAGCAATGATCTATAGTTTGCTAACAAATAGATAAAGAGTAAACAATGAATCATATAAGCAAAAACTTTTCATGAATAGTACTTTCAAGACAAGCATCAAAAAGTTTTGCATAAGAGGTAACTCATAAAGCAATAGATTCAAAGTAAAAGGCATTGAAGCAACACAAAGGATGATTAAGTTTCAGCATTTGCTTTCAACTTGTAACATGTATATCTCATGGATAGTTGTCAACATAAAGCAATATAACAAGTGCAATAAGTAAATATGTAAGAATCAATGCACACAAAGTTGACACAAGTGTTTGCTTCTAAGATAGAAAGGAGTAGGTAAACTGACTCAACATAAAGTAAAAGATAGGCCCTTCGCAGAGGGAAGCAGGGATTAAATCATGTGCTAGAGCTTTTTAAGTTTTCGAAAGCATATAGAGAGCACAAAATAAGTATTTGAGAGGTGTTTGTTGTTGTCAACGAATGGTAGTGGGCACTCTAACCCCCTTGTCAACCAGACTTTCAAAGAGCGGCTCCCATGAAGGACGTTATCTCTACCAGCAAGGTAGATCATCCCTCTTCTCTTTTGTTTACACATGTATTTTAGTTTCTTTATAGATGACACTCCTCCCAACCTTTTGCTTACACAAGCCATGGCTAACCGAATCCTCGGGTGCCTTCCAACATTCACATACCATGGAGGAGTGTCTATTGCAAAATTAAGTTGCTTACTGATAAATCAGGGCAAAACATGTGAAGAGAATTATTAATGAAAGTTGTAATTAATTGGGGCTGGGCACCCCGTTGCCAGCTCTTTTTGCAAATTATTGGATAAGCGGATGTATATGCCACTAGTCCAGGTGAAAGTCTGTCAGAAGTAAATGACAAGATTGAAAGATAAAACACCACATACTTCCTCATGAGCTATAAAACATTGACACAAATAAGGAGTAATAAAGTTTTGAATAGTTTAAAGGTAGCACATGAAATATTTACTTGGAATGGCAGGAAATACCACATAGTAGGTAGGTATGGTGGACACAAATGGCATGGGTTTTGGCTCAAGTTTTGGATGCACGAGAAGCATTCCCTCTCAGTACAGAGTTTAGGCTAGCAAGGTTGTTTGAAGCAAACACAAGTATAAACCGGTACAGCAAGAATCACATAAAAACATATTGCAAGTATTATAAGACTCTACACTGTCTTCCTTGTTGCTCAAACATTTTACCAGAAAATATCTAGACCTTAGAGAGAACAAATATGCATCCCAAGTCTCAACAAGCTCTACGGTAGTTCTCCACTACTAGGCTTTAACTACATGATGCAAGAGCTTAAACATGATCTACTTGAGAGCTCAAAACAATTGCAAAGCATCAAATCAAAACAAGACAATGATCTACAAGAATGCATATGTCTTTTCCAATACCAACTACTACATGTAGCATTTTCTTTCTTCCAAACAAACACCAATAATTTATTTAAACATAAACTCTCCAAATGATAATATAATGCAGCAAGAGAGTATTTATAAACAAGTGCTAACAGCTCGAAGAGATGCATGAAAAACAGGAGCTAAAAGCACTGCAGTAGCTAGTTAAGAATACTCAACAAATATAAGTGAAGAACATGAGTATTCACATGAAAAAGCGGAGCGTGTCTCTCTCCCACACAAGGATTGCTAGGATCCGAATTTATTCAAACAAAAACAAAAATAAAAAACACAGACGCTCCAAGTAAAGCGCATAAGATGTGAAAGAATTAAAATATAGTTTCACTAGAGATGACCTGATAAGTTTGTTGATGAAGAAGGGGATGCCTTGGGCATCCCCAAGCTTAGACGCTTGAGTCTCTCTGAATATGGTTGGGATGAACCACGGGGGCATCCCCAAGCTTAGGCTTTTCACTCTTCTTGATCACATAATATCACCCTTCTCGCTTGATCCTTGAAAACTTCCTTCACACCAAACTCAAGACAGTTCTCATTAGAGGGTTAGTGCATAATCAAAAATTCTCATATTCTGTAATGATACAATCAATCCCAAAGCTTCTGGACATTAGCTACAGCCACCAATGCTTTGTGGAGCAAAGAAATCCACACAAACACAGTAAAAGAGCGAATGCAAAACAAAAGGCAGAATCTGTCAAAAACAGAACAGTCTGGAATGACGAATTTTTTCGAGGCACTTAAGTTGCTCAGATGGATCTGGCCTAAAATAATGAAAGTTGCGTACATATCTCAGGAATATGCGTGATTTTTCTCAGAATTTTTTGAATTTTCTACAGGGAGATAAGCTCAAATCCGTGACAGCTAAAAATCTGTCACTGCGCAGAAATCCAAATCTTGCATCAACTTTCAATATAGAACTTTACTTGGCACAACATTGCGATAAAATAAAGATACAAAGGAGTTGCTACAGAAGTAACAAAACTCCTTGACTCAAAGAAAACAAAAATAACAGCAAATAAAAACGATGGGTTGTCTCCCATAAGCGCTTTTCTTTAACGCCTTTCAGCTAGGCGCAGAAAGTGAAAATCAAGTGTTATCAAGAGAAGAAGCATCAACATCATAACTTGCTCTAACAATAGAGTCAAAAGGTAACTTCATTCTCTTCCTAGGGAAGTGTTCCATACCTTTCTTGAGAGGAAATTGGTACCTTATATTACCTTCTTTCATATCAATGATGGCACCAACAGTTCGAAGAAAAGGTCTTCCCAAAACAATAGGACAAGATGCATTGCATTCAATCTATACTACTATTAAAAGAGCAAACTTCGCCGGATACATTAAATCTATGCCGTACGATCGCTAATCAATGAACCAGATCGTTCGGTCCGTGTTGAGCTAAACTCAACACATCCCGAATCGTTATTTTTTCTTTCCCTGAGAGGGCAGGCGGTGGGGGCGTCTGCCTACATCGACGCCTGCGAGTACCGAAGCGGCGCTCGACGTCATCTCCTCGCTCTGACTCTACTGCAGTCGGCGCGCTCCTCGACACTCTGTTCTCCCAGTTCGCCGTCGTCAAGAGACCGGAGCGGGAGACCCTCGCCGTGCTGCAAGAGATCAGGAACGTCGTGGCTGAGGGTGAGCGGCTGGCAGGGAGGGCAGAGCGGGACGAGGTTCGAGCGATCAGTGCCTCCTCCTTCCGGTGGAGCAGGACCACGGCGGCACCAAGCCTTGCTGCGCACCGGTCGTCGGTCCGTCTTCGCGTCGTCCTTGTTGCTGGCGGCGTGTGCGCGACGTGGCCGGCCGGCGGCGCGTCGTCCTTGTTGCTGGCGTGCGCGTCGTCGGGCAACTCCGGTGTCGTCTTGTTGCCGGCGGCGTGCGCGCGGCGTCGTCCTTGTTGCTGGCATGCGGTTCGTCGGGGTGGCAGGCCGTCGTTCGAGAAGGGCGCCCCTGCAGCTGATCAATCGCTGAGCTACGCGGAGAGGCGAGGTCGCAAAGGGGAAATCATGCGCTATGGCTGGTGCCAGATCCACAACCGGCCAGCACATTTGTGCCGGATTCAGGCCTTATGGTCGAGGTTTGCTGGCTAGGGGTGAAGGAGAGGCAGCTGGCGAGCACATCTGTGCCGAATTTGGGGCGCCATGGTCAAGGCTAGGTAGAAGAGAGGGCCGAGGGGGGCGGGTATACGGGCTGACGGCTGCTTTGTTGTCGAGGAGGAAGGGAAGGAACACGGGGCGGCGCCGTTCTGGGGCAGTAGCTGGACGGAGCACCGGCAGCTTCTTCCTTGCCACGGTTCTTCATTCGATTTTTTTCTGCATTTGTTCAGTACTTTATGCTCCAGATCCCAAATACTAATGGCTTGGGTATATTATCCGCAGTACATTTTTGTGTGTGAATATGCTGCTCTAGATATTGTACACGCCTCTCGGTTTTTAGTATCATGCTGAAGTTCTGAATTATCTGAAATTATAAAGAGTGCTGGCCTTTTGACACTGGTTCGGATTTGTTCATCTGATATTCTGTTGACTGCTGGATTGTGCGAATACTGCTGCTGTTTTTAGCAGGTACGAGACTCATCCCTGTTATGTTTTACAACATGCGGTTTTGGCAGTGTGTTATGGTTAGAGATATCTTTTACTTTGAAGCTTGGATCTTGAGTAATACTGCACAATTTTAATCAGAAAATTCCAAGTCCAAATGTCTGAATTATGAGTTTCAGTATATCGAACATGGAATTCACACTTTTTTACAGGAACGTCGCCAAGGCTGCCCAACAGTCTCGATTGCAGTTCTACTCGGAAAAGAAACAAACGAATCTAACTGCAACACTAAAAGAAATTGGAAAAGACCTAGATAGGTACGGACAGAAATTCTGCCTCTCTCCTTTTTAAACACGAACTTAGCCTAGGCTGTCTGATCCGATTCAAACAGCAAAACAAACTGTGCCGCCTATATTAGATACAACAAGTACCCGGCTTTCTACCAGTTTTACCAGAAAGAAAAAATCCCCCTGACATCCGCCCTCTGCTACCTACAGCTAGCTTTCGTTTCATTATACTTCTTAGCGAGCTTGCTTCCACGACGAGACAGCAGCATCCGCCATTACTAAGAAATACAACGACCAATCAGGTATTCTTCAAAATATAACTTTGTAATTCGTCGTACTGCTCGTAGTGCACCTCCATGATGCCAGACGCCGCGCCGTACCACCCACGCGATGGGCATCCGCTGGTCGCTCACACGCAATTAACCCATCCGACCTCCTGTAGACTTTTCGTACTACATCGACTCCAAAACCTGAGCCACAGTAGTAGTTAGAACGGTTACACAGTTCATGGCTATAAAATAGTTTTGATCTATTATCAGTCTACATTAAATTTTCGTTTCATGTGAACGTGGCATCTATCAACTGCAAATGATAGCCGCCCATGCTTTTTTATATGCAGCTTTACAAATAAATTATTCTTCTATTAAAAAGTGACCAACCTTTGATAATTCCGTAGTTTTGAGAGGCACTGTAGGGAAGCCCTTATGATTCAGAAAATATACTACCACTTACTATAGTGTTAATGTGTATAGGTCACTATCTACCTTGCAGATACAACATCAAGCAAAATACTCGGCTTGGACGATGGAGGAAGGCCTACCAAACATTCCTCCCAGTGGGCCTTCAGGCTCCACGAACACTGCACATGATAGTACGAAGGCACTGACCGGTAAAAGAGGATGGTATGCCCAAATGACAGATTTGGAGATATCACGACAACAAAAGAAACCTAAACTGGCTATGACTGTTAATATCAACGAACCACCATCGTCATTGATGCGGTCTATGGATCCTACCCTTTTTAAAGACGCAACGCACATATTGACAAATGGTATTTGCACACACAAGGTTTTCCTTTTATTAATGAAATCTTATGCTCTAATGCTCAAATCTAACATTAAAAAATTTGTGTGCAGGTGATAATACAAGTCGCAATGTGAACCCCATAGTTGTTGATGAGACGTTGCCACAAAATAGTAAAGGAAATATAAGTCAAGGATGGTACGCAAGACTTCCTGTTGAGAAGAAAGCAGCATACCTGGAGAAGAGGCGAATATCCCGCCAACAAAAGAAAGTACCATCAAGCGATAAACAAGGTAACATTGCTATTTGCATACACAGGCTTTTCCTTATATTAATGACATCTTATTATGCTATAAGTTTCAAATCTAAAAATAAATTTCTGGTGTGAAGCTGATAATACAAGTGCAAATGTGAACCCCACAGTTTTTGATGAGCCATTGATACAAAAGGGTAAAGGAAAGATAGGTCAAGGATGGTACGCCCGACTTCCTGTTGAGAAGAAAGCAGCATACCTGGAGAAGAGGCGAATAGCCCGCCAACAAAATAAAGTTGCTGCTCTTTCTCCAAATTTAGCTATACTTGGAGCGTCAAGACCATTGGTGTCGCATGGTATGGCCAATAATTACTTCATAACGTGATGACTGAAGCTAATTGCTATTACATCAATGGGATTACCTTAATTTTTACTATTGGATTTAATTAACTTATTGTCATCCAAACCATCAGCAGGTACTGTTGTACTTGATGTACCAGGCAATATAAAAGAAGCTGAATCCAAAAGGATAAGTAGTAGGGTACAATACTATTCAATGAGCCATGAAAAAATAGATGCTCGGAAGAAGAAAATGCGTGAATATAACATGGCAAAGCTAAGTGATGTTCCTATGACAGATGAAGTTATGAGTGATATAACAAACAAATTTATTCATGATGACCAAGAGCGAATGCATAATGAGCCAGAAGGTTTATATCTTCAATTGACATGCCTTTGTTAATATAATTTCCTTTCAAAGACCTCATAGCAGACTTACCACACTTTGAGGTCTTCAAATTTTAATCTTCTACATATTCCATAGGTGGTAGTGACCAACCAGAGGATGCATACGGAATATTTGAGGCCAGTGATACAACATCAAATTTTGAAGGTATATAACATCCCATTTATAGTTTCGATATCTCTT
The DNA here is from genome assembly GCA_947311845.1 of Poa pratensis. NCBI lineage: Eukaryota > Viridiplantae > Streptophyta > Magnoliopsida > Poales > Poaceae > Poa > Poa pratensis. The sequence goes on along the minus strand of CAMZMU010000101.1, from coordinate 33,789,890 downwards.
ATTTCCAAAAAATATCGACTCAGAAACAATGTGTTTCATACTAGAATGCTTGGACGGCATACATAATGATGGAATCACAGCAGAAGATGATCTTGATGAGGAAGAAAGGATATTCATGGGACGACGTATGTATATTACAAAAACTTATATTTCAAATATAGCGGTATAATTTTAACCTTTGTTCCTATACTCTTAATTTATTGTTCATATTACATTTCTAGGTGTCTCTTACGAATCATACCAAGAAGAACGACAAAAAACTCCTCGAATGCCAAAAAACAATATTGGTGATAGCATCTACCGAAACCTACCTAAAAAGCACCATGTTCTCAGAAAAGTTAGTGACTGCAGACACTGTGACGCATTGCGATTTCAATTCGAGGGACCTGCATTTTGTTGCAGAAAGGGTAAAGTCAGTATATTTACTCCAGAGGTTCCTGAAGAGTTGAAACGGTTGTTTACAAGTCAACATGATGAGGATGCTAAATATTTCAGAGAGAATATACGATATTTCAACTCACACTTCTCATTTACAAGTCTTGGAGTCACCCTTGATCGTCGAGTCAGCACTGCTGCAAGAACCGGAGTATATACATTTCGTGCCTGTGGGGCTTTGTACCACGCTCTTGATGATCTGCTGTCTGGTGATCATGGCCCTAGGCATTTGCAGCTCTATATTTATGATACAGATGAAAACTTGTTACACAGGGTTAAGAGGTCTCCGAATCTTAGGCTAGATCTCATACGGAGAATTCTGAAAATACTAGAGGATAACCCTTATGCACAAGTTTTTAAGAGCCTTGGTGGTGTTCCAAATCTAGATGAATATAGAATCTCACTAAACACGGATATAAGCCTTGATCAAAGAAGGTACAATGCGCCTACTACTTCTCAGGTGGCAGCAATATGGGTTGAAGGAAGCGACCCACAAAATACATTTGATAGGAGTGTTGTCGTCTATGGAAAAGGGGACAAAACCATGTACATTAGAGCATACTATGGGTGCTACGACCCATTGTCATATCCATTATTCTTCCCACGTGGGGAGACCGGTTGGAATCGTTGGATGCCATATAAAGAATCCCCCAATGACACAGCCCAAGATACAATCGATAATTCTGTACAACAAGGAAACCAACACTCTCATTTTGCTTCAGGTAAGCTGTTACCTACAGGCATAGCTATTTTTTGATCATGTATTATTAGAAAAGTACCAATATTTATGTTGTTAATCAATTTTTAGATGACATGGAAGATAACCCAGATGATGAGGATTTTGGTGACAATGAGACAAATCAAGATTCCATGGATAATACAGCACGTCATGAAGACCAGACCACTGAATTACCTACAGGTATTGGTCGTTGCTGTTTTTTAATCATGTATGATTACCAATATTTATGTTGTCAATCAATTTTTAGATGACAAGGAAGATAACCCAGATGATGACGAGGATTTTGGTGACAATGAGATAAATGCAACACAATCCAGAAAATATGTTAGTGCAAGGGAGTACTATTGCTTCAAGATGCAGGTCCGAAAAAAGCTTTTAAACATCGTCTTGTTCGGGGGCCGCCTTTTCCAACAGTGGGCTGTTGACATGTACATCAAGATTGAGACAATGAGGCTTGACTGGTACTCAAAGCCAGCAAATCAGAAGGTTATACGCGCAGACCTCTACCAGGTAACACGCTTGTTTTTATCTTCTAATACAATTAAATTATAGATGACGCAATCTTTGCTTAAAACATTGTATACTAATTGCCATGAATTATTGGATTATTACAGGGTCTTGTTGATACCGTGGTTGTTGGCGAGTCACGTGGTGATCGGATTGGGAAGAGAATCGTGCTTCCACGTACATTTCCTGGTGGGGACCGTGACATGCAGCGCAGGTTCCTGGATGCAATGGCGATAGTTCAACGGTGGGGTAAACCGGATTATTTTATCACGATGACATGCAATCCCCACTGGGAGGAGATAACCAAGGAATTGTTGCCAGGACAGTTGCCTCAAGACCGTCCAGACCTTGTGGCAAGAGTATACAAAGCTAAACAACGACATTTGATGGACTTACTGACTAAGAAAAAGCATTTCGGAGAAGTCGCCGCTTATGTACATGTCACGGAGTTTCAAAAACGAGGTCTCCCGCACGAGCATATACTTCTAATCATGAAAGGAAAGAGCAAGTTAAGGACACCGGATGACTATGATCGAGTGATATCTGCAGAGATACCTGACAAAGCGGAATATCCTGTTCTCCATGATCTGGTGGTCAAACACATGTTGCACGGACCATGTGGTGAGGTAAATAAAAATTGCCCTTGCATGATAGATAAACAATGTCGGTTTCATTATCCGCGAGAATTCTGTGATTTTACATTACAAGGGAATGACTCATATCCCATCTATAGAAGGAGGGACCACGGTGTTAAAGTGAAGATCAGAGGAGCTGATTTGGACAATAGATGGGTGGTGCCTTACAACCCATTTCTGCTTATGACATATAACTGTCACATTAATGTCGAAGCATGCTCTAGCATCAGCGCAGTCAAGTACTTATTCAAATACATCTACAAAGGGCATGATAAGGCATCATTTTCATTCGAACAGGATATTATCAATGATGGGGGAATCATCAATGAAATTCGACAATACAGGGATGCACGTTATATATCTCCTCCAGAGGCTATTTATAGGATTTTCGGTTTTACAATGTTTGGTGTCAGTCCATCTGTGTTGCAGCTCCAGCTACATTTACCAAATATGCATACAGTCGCATTTAAGGCTTATGAAAATCTAGAAGAAGTTGTCGCTCGGCCATCTTCTTCCAAATCCATGCTTACCGAGTACTTTGAGATGAACCGGAAGTTTCCGGAGGCTCGAAAATGGCTATACAGAGAGTTCCCAGAACACTACAGGTGGATTTCCAGGAAAAAGAAGTGGCAAACGAGAAAAACTAAGAGAATACAGATTGGAAGACTGGTGTATGCACACCCTGCTGAAGGAGAGAGGTACTACTTGCGGGTGCTCCTAAGTCATGTCCGAGGTGCCACTTCGTTTGATGATTTAAAAACAGTCAATGGCAGACCATGCAGTTCCTTTAGAGAGGCGTGTGAGCGGTTAGGCCTCATTGAGCACGACAGAACACTTGATGATTGCATGGTCGAGGCAGCCACATTTCAGATGCCATGTGCTCTTAGACGGTTGTTTGCGACTATTCTGGTATTTTGTGAGGCAACAGAAATCCGCAGATTGTGGGACAAACATCTACCATCGATGTCCGAGGATTACCGCCGCACCCAATCTAATGAGGCAGCACTTGAGCAGATGGTGCTTAGAGACATAAGGGACATGCTGCAATCCATGGGCAAGGATATTAAAAGTTATGGACTTCCCGATATTGTAGAGACAGATTGTTCTTCAGACACCGAGTATAGAGAGGTAGCAGAGGAGATGCAGATCAGAGCAAACCAAGAACATCTAGATCTAATTAGCTGTTTGAACAGTGAGCAGCTGGCTGGTTTCAATGAGATAATGGATCATGTGACGAACCAAAAAAGCAAAATATTCTTTGTTGATGGTCCAGGAGGCACCGGGAAGACGTACATGTACAAGGCATTGCTTGCGAAGGTGCGTTCCATGGGCCTAATAGCGATTGCAACTGCTACATCAGGTATAGCCGCGTCGATAATGCCTGGAGGCCGAACTGCGCACTCGAGGTTCAAAATTCCAATCAAGATCAATGACAATAGCATGTGTGGTTTCACAAAGCAAAGTGGTACAGCAAAGTTGCTTAAACAAGCGTCCTTGATAATTTGGGACGAAGTTGCTATGACAAAGCGTCAAGCAGTTGAACGCTTGATAGATCGCTACAGGATATAATGGAATGTCTTTGCCGTTTGGTGGAAAGGTTGTTGTCTTTGGTGGGGATTTCAGACAAGTCCTCCCTGTCGTGACACGAGGGACAAGAGCCCAGATCACGGATGCTACACTGTTGAATCATATTTGTGGGAGAAGATCCGCAAGATACGCCTCAAACGTAACATGAGGGCACAGACGGACCCATGGTTCTCCGAATACCTCCTAAGGATTGGCAATGGAACGGAAGAAACAATTGGAGACGACTATGTTCGTCTACCTGAAGACATTGTATTGGTTATACGAGGATCAAGAACCACTTAACAATCTCATCGAACATGTCTTCCCAAAACTGCACGCCAATGCTAGGTCGAGAGAGTACATGAGCACACGTGCAATTCTCTCTACCAAGAACGAATATGTGGATGACCTAAACGACAAGATTATCTCCAGGTTTCCGGGCGAAGAAAAGGTATACCATAGCTTCGACTCTATCGAGGATGACTTCCACAGTAACTACACAATTGACTTTCTGAACTCGATCACACCAAATGGCTTGCCCCCGCATATCCTGAGAGTAAAAATCAACTGCCCGGTCATTTTGCTACGCAACCTAGACCCAAATAATGGCCTATGCAATGGAACACGGCTTATGATCAGAGCCTTCCAAGATAATGCGATAGATGCGGAGATTGTTGGTGGTGAGCATGCTGGAAAGAGAGTGTTCATACCGAGGATACCTATGTCACCATCTGAGGACACCTCGCTTCCCTTCAAGTTTAAGAGAAAACAATTCCCCATCCGCCTGAGTTTTGCAATGACAATTAACAAGGCACAGGGTCAAACCATCCCAAATGTCGGGATTTACCTACCCGAGCCCGTGTTCTCGCATGGTCAGCTATATGTTGCATTGTCAAGGGGTGTCTCGAGGCAGACGACGCGGATTTTGGCAAAGCCAAACAAGGACGTTGATAAATCCGGGAAAAGCACCAAGAACATTGTCTATAGAGATGTCTTGGAAGGATGAGGCAGGTGCGTGCTTCGGTCTTTTCTTTGCACCTCTAATACTGTATCCATATATAACTACATCTAAACCTAACATTATTCAATTAAATTTCCAGGTTTCAGTCATATCGGACAATAAAATAAGCATGAAAGAAGAATGAAGCCTATGTGACATTGATTTATTTGTAAATTGTTGACATATAAACTGTCCTGAATCGAAAATTTTCAGTCTTTCAATGTGTCACGCTTCAGTATTGATTATAAATGAAATAAATATGATACCAATTTGGCAGGTTTCTTGAGTTATACTGTACCTTTTTTGGTTTCCTTTTGACTTCATAGCTACATGCTCATGTTAATCCTACCGGCAACTTATTTTTGAAACGGTGTTCAAATGAAATGCTGAAACAAAAAGATTAATCTGAACTACCAAGTACCAACCTTACTATAAATATAGCAAGTGGGATTATCACGGAATGGACTTGCTACAGAAAACAAAATAATATAGCAACCAACCTACCGATTTGTGATTAATTTATTGCCAGCAAATAATCACAAGTCTAACAAACCATCGAAATCGTATCGCACATAATCCAAAGCAGATTTCTACAAGATGCAGTACCGGATTTGTACAGAATACCAAACACACTTTTGCAAATGAATCAGCCAAAGGAAATAATATGGGGATGGAGATTCCTCACCATTTTAATACTTGTGGCGAGGGAGGCGTGGTTGTGATTGTGGCCGGCCAGAATCACCAGCATTCGTATGAGTTCCCCGGCCGGAAACCCACTCGGGCTCAGACATCCGGGCCATGCCGCTGTTGATGGAAACCGCGAGCGCGGTGGAGAGCGCGGCGGGTTCGGCCGCGGCTTCGGCGCGGCGACCGCGGCGGACGCGGTGACCGTGGAGGCCGTCGCGGTGGCCGCCGTGGCCCTCGCCAGGAGGAGGATAAGTGGGTGCCCTGCACCAAGCTCGGCCGCCTCGTGAAGGAGGGCCGGTTCAACTAAGCGGAATCACCAACGCTGGATGGGCGGGGCGCATGGAACAGCAGCTAAACGAGACTAAGGACCGGCGCCGGAGGTCGCAGCAGTGGGGAACTGGGGAGAACCAGCAGAGAATGAGTACACAGAGTGGATAGCTCTGGTGGAGAAGATACTGACCGTGTGTTGACTAACAGTGGAAAAGAACGTGAGGTAGAAATTAAGAGGATAAATAAAAAGAAAAACGTCGCATGTGAAGGTTATTAAGAAGTAATTTCAATTCATATATATCAAAAAGTAAACTCATAGTAGATCAAATTGAAACATAAATAAATTGTGGGTTTTTTGTATACTATTTATACAATATATGAAGTATACGTTGATTTTCAAGAAAAATTACTGCCGTATTAAAGGTTTTGGTACAATGTCAAAACTTTAAACACTACAAGGACTGTGGTTTAAAGAATTTAGTGGAAACACGAGGATGAAAAAAAAAAAAGGTGAAGACATTATTTCAACTCCTATTTGTAAGTCCTCCTATCCACCATCCATGAAGAAATTGCTCAAAATAGATATGAATTCGTCGGCAAAAAATAATTGTAGCCAGTGTTGGAGAAAACGTTTATGCCTTTCAACGATGCAGATATTTCACTCCCGTTCCACACGGGTCACAATCGAAAAAATATACTTCCTATGGTTCGAAAAATTGTCGTACATTAAACTAATTGTCTGTGAGAAGCAGCTTCCAATCGAGAAAAATAACAAACATCATATTAATATATCACCATTACTAATTGGAATGAAAGAGTGAAATAATTCCCATAAATTGTTTGGTCTAATTCAAAATATTTTAAAAAGACATCTATTCAAATAGATCGGTAAAATAGCTAACTGAAAATATTCAAAAACATATTTAAATTATAATAAATTATGAAACGTGCGTTGCACGTGCACGTTCACTAGTATCCATAACAATAAAATCAACGGGGACAAGGTTATCTTTTACCATAATAAAAACATCATTAACTCGCCCCAAAGGTTTCTTCATAGCATTATCAGCGAGAAAAACATCCAAATAACAATGTTCCAAAGGTGGCAAATCAAGAATATCATAAAGCTTCTTGGGCAAAACGAAATACTTGCACCAAGATCACACAAGGCATTGCAATAAAAATCATTCACCTTTACCTTAATGATGGGTTCCCAACCATCTTCTAATTTCCTAGGAATAGAAGATTTAAGTTTCAACTTCTCCTCCCTAGCTTGCAAAAGAGCATTTGTAATATGCTTTGTAAAAGCCAAATTAATAGTGCTAGCATTGGGACTTCTAGCTAATTTTTGCAAGAACATAATAACTTCAGAGATGTTACAATCATCAAAATCAAAATCATTATTGTCAATGGTGGTGGAACCATTGTCTCCAATAGTTTGAAAAATTTCAGCACTTTTATCAGAAAAAGTTTCAGCAGTTTTAGGCAATTTCAAACGCTTAGCAGAAGTAGTAGAGACATTATCAACACCAATAACATTACCATCAATAGTAGGAGGTTTACTAGCATGTAAACATTAGCATTACTAGTGGTGGTGATAGTACAAACTCTAACTATACTATTCTCTTTTTCAAGTTCTTCCTCTTTTTCCCACCTAGCATGCAATTCAGCCAACATCCTAATATTATTATCAATTCGAACTTGGATGGCATTTGCTGTAGCAAATGACTTAATCTTTAACTTCATTAGGCATAACTTTCAGTTTTAGAATTTCAACATCATGAGCAAGACTATCAACTTTAGAAGCAAGATCATCAATTTTTTCAAACTTTTCCTCAACAGTTTTATTGAAAGCTTTTTGTGTGCTAATAAATTCTTTAAGCATAGCTTCAAGATCAGAGGACACACTTCTATTGTTGCTGTAGGAATTACCATAAGAATTGCCATAACCATTTGAAGGATAAGGCTTATAATTGTTGCTACCAAAATTATTCCTATAAGCATTGTTGTTGAAGTTGTTGTTTTTAATGAAGTTTACATCAACATGCTCTTCTTGAGCAACCAATGAAGCTAAAGGAATATTATTAGGATCAACATGAGATCTACCATTCACAAGCATAGACATAATAGCATCAATCTTATCACTCAAAGAGGAGGTTTCTTCAACAGAATTTACCTTCTTACCTTGAGGAGCTCTTTCGGTGTGCCATTCGGAATAGTTGATCATCATATCATCAAGTAGCTTTGTTGCTGCACCTAAAGTGATGGACATAAAGGTTCCTCCAGAGGCTGAATCCAATAAGTTCCTTGAGGAAAAATTTAATCCTGCATAAAAGGTTTGGATGATCATCCAAGTAGTCAGTCCATGAGTGGGACAATTCTTCACCAAAGATTTCATTCTTTCCCAAGCTTGAGCAACATGTTCATTATCAAGTTGTTTAAAATTCATAATGCTACTTCTCAAGGATATAATCTTAGCAGGAGGATAATATTTCCCTATGAAAGCATCTTTGCATTTTGTCCAAGAATTAATACTATTTCTAGGCAAAGAAAGCAACCATTCTTTAGCTCTTCCTCTCAAGGAGAAAGGAAAAAGTTTCAGTTTTATAATATCCCCATCCATATCCTTATACTTTTGCATTTCACAAAGTTCAACAAAGTTATTAAGATGGGCAGCAGCATCATCAGTACTAACACCAGAAAATTGCTCTTTCATAACAAGATTTAATAGAGCAGGTTTAATTTCATAAAATTCTGCTGTAGAAGCAGGTGGAGCAATAGGAGTGCATATGAAATCATTGTTGTTTGTGCTAGTGAAGTCACACAACTTAGTGTTCTCAGGAGTACTCATTTTGAAAAACAAAATCAAACTGAATTAAACAAGTAACTAATTTTTTTGTGTTTTTGATAAGAAAGCAAACAAAATAAATAAAAATAAACTAAGCAAGACAAATAACAAAGTAAAGAGATTGGGTGTGAGAGACTCCCCTTGCAGAAGCAATTCGTTTTCCCCGGCAACGGCGCCAGAAAACGTGTTGGTGGCTCTAGGTAATAGTGCCAGAAACAATGCTTGTACGTCACACGTCAGTTGGGAACCCCAAGAGGAAGGTATGATGAGTGCAGCAGTAAGTTTTCCCTCAGTATGAAACCAAGGTTTAATCGAACCAGTAGGAAAACGAGGTTTGCTTCGAAGGTGTTGGTGAAGGAGTGTAGTGCGGCGCAACACCAGGGATTCCGGTGCCAACGTGGAACCTGCACAACACAACAAATTACTTTGCCCCAACTTAACAGTGAGGTTGTCAATCTCACCGGCTTGCTGAAAACAAAGGGTTAAACGTATCGAATGGAAAATGATGTTTGTTTGCATAAAACAGTAGAGAACAATGATTGCAGTAGATTGTATTTCAGATGTAAAAGAATGGACCGGGGTCCACAGTTCACTAGTGGTGTCTCTCCAATAAGATAACTAACATGCTGGGTAAACAAATTACAGCTGGGCAATTGACAATTGATAAGTGCATATAACATGCATGTGTGAGCTGTGGTGTCTACTATGAGATTCATTTGGGCATTACGACAAAGTACATAGACCGCTATCCAGCATGCATCTATGCCTAAATAGTCCACTTTCCGGTTAACATCCGTACCCCTTCCAGTATTAAGTTGCAAGCAACAGACAATTGCATTAAGTAATGTGCGTAATGTAAACAATACATTCATCCTTGAATAAAGCATTGCTGTTTTACCCCTAGTGGCAACAACACATCTACAACCTTAGAACTTGCTGTCACTATCCCAGGTTAAATAGAGGTTGAACCCAACTATCATGCATAAATACCCCCTCTTGGAGTTACAAGTATTCACGTGGCCAAGGCTTCAACAAGTAACGGAGAGCATGCAAGATCACAAATGACATAGACATGATAATATAATATTCAGCTCCACATAGGTATCAATATAAGTCAGATCCCAGCAAACACAACATGTAGCATTACAATAAGATGATCTTGATCATGATAGGCAGCTCACAAGATCTAAACATGATGGCACAAGTGGAGAAGACAACCATCTAGCTACTGCTATGGACCCATAGTCCAAGGATGAACTACTCACGCATCACTCCGGAGGCGGGCATGGCGATGTAGAGCCCTCCGGTGATGATTCCCCTCTCCGGCAGGGTGCCGGGAAGAGCTTCAGAAACCCCCCGAGTTAGGGTTGACGACGACGGCGGCAGCGAATATGTTCTGGATGAAAGGCTCGGTGTTTTAGGGTTTTCACATCTCGGGGAATAAATAGGCGAAGGGGCGATGTCGGCGGACCCCCGAGGGGCCCAAACCACCAGGCGCGGCGGAGGTGGGCCCGCGCCGCCTGTGGTTTGGCCACCTCGTGGCTCTTCGTCTCTCCTTCGGACTCCGTGTACGTGCTGGAAAAATAGGGACCTGGCCTTTTGTTTCGTGCAATTCCGAGAATATTTCCAGAAGTAACTTTCTGAAACCAAAAACAGCAGAAAACAGGGAACTGGCACTGTGGCATCTTGTTAATAGGTTAGTCCCAGAAAATGCATAAAAGTGATACGAAGTGTATATAAAACATGTAGCAAATGGTATAATATAAGCATGGAACAGCAGAAATTATGGATACGTTGGAGACGTATCACTGCCCTCCATTAAGTTGTACAGGTCACGGTAGGCGATCATGTTATCTGCGATTGCATCACAGGCCTTCATTGTTTGCTATACCACAGGGTTCGAGTCACCATAGATCATCAGTCGAGTGCACCCGAGGGCTTTGGCCATCCGCATGCCATGGATCAGGGCCTCGTATTCTACTTCGTTATTGGATGGTAACTCGAATCCCATCTGCAGGATATAGCGGAGCTTGTCGCCTTTTGGTGATATGAGAATGACACCTGCGCCTGCGCCCTCGTTCTTCTTTGAGCCGTCAAAGTACATAGTCCATGAGTTGGACACATCTGGTGCTCCTGGCAACTGAGCTTCAATCCACTCGGTATGGAAGTCAGGTAAGACTTGTGCTTTGATGGCCTTCGGGTAATCATACTTGATATCTCGTGGTCCTAGCTCGATGAGCCATTTTGCGACTCGCCCAGTTGCGTTAGGGTTTGTGAGGATATCTCCGATCCCTGAAGTGCTGATTACAGTGATCGGGTGCTCTGCGAAGTAGTGCGTCAGCTTCCTTGAGGACATGAACACGGCGTATGCCAGCTTTTGATAGTGCGGGTACCGCTGCTTTGATATGGAGAGCACTTCACTCAAGTAATAGACTGGACGTTGTATGCTTTGGGCGTGTCCCTCCTCCCTGCGTTCGACTACCAGTACGGTGCTTACCACCCTGTTAGTTGCGGAGACATATAGGTATAGTGGCTCGCGTTCTCTTGGTGCGACGAGGATTGGAGGGCTTGTGATGACTCGCTTGAGGTCCGTGAAGGCTGCTTCGGCTTCTGGCGTCCACTCGAATTTGTCTGCTTTCTTCATCAGTTGATAGAACGGGAGTGCTTTTTCGCCTAGTTTGCTAATGAATCGACTGAGTGCTGCCACTCGACCCGCTAACTTTTGCACGTCATGGAGCTTTGAAGGCCTTTGCATCGTTAAGATGGCCTGTATTTTCTCCGGGTCCGCCTCGATTCCACGAGCCGAGACTAGGTACCCCAGGAGCTGCCCGGCTGGCACGCCGAGCATGCACTTCTTCGGGTTGAGCTTGATGTGGAAGCGTTTGAGGTTTGCGAACGTCTCTCGCAAGTCATCGAGTAGTGTGTTTTCCTCCCTTGTTGTAATGAAGATGTCGTCTACGTAGACCTGGACGTTTCGCCCAATTTGCTTCTTGAGACAGTCTTGCATCATGCGCTGGTAGGTTGCGCTTGTGTTCTTGAGCCCAAAAGGCATGGTTGTGTAGCAGTAGACCCCGAGTGGGGTTATGAACGCCGTTTTCTCTTCATCCTCTTCTTTCATCATTATCTGGTGGTAACCCGAGTAAGCATCCAGGAAGGACAAGCGAGCGCACCCGGCGATGGAGTCGACGATCTGGTCGATTCGAGGTAGTGGAAAGTGATCCTTTGGACAACATTTATTGAGTGCTGTGAAATCTACGCACATCCGAAGGATATCTGTGTGCTTCTTCTCTACAAGTACAGGGTTGGCCACCCATTGTGATTTCTTGATTTCTCTGATGAAACCTGCTGCGAGTAGTCTGTCGACTTCGGTTTCGACTGCGGTTCTTTTCGGGCCGGATATGCGGCGCATTGTTTGCTTGAATGGTTTAGCATCTGGAAATAATTGGAGAGAGTGCTCGGCGAATTCCCTGGGAATACCTGGCATGTCGGCTGGACACCACGCAAATATATTCCAGTTCTCACGGAGGAATTCGACGAGCGCGCTTTCCTATGCGATAGGCAGACTCGAAGAGACATTGACTGTCTTGGTCGGGTCAGTCGGGTGCACCTGATGCGACCTTGTATCATTGGTGGCATTGAATGCTCTGTCGACTGCCACCTTCTTGTGCTCCGGCATAAGTGTTCGATCGTTGGAGACCGCTAGATCGGCGAGTGTTGCTTCCATGCCGAACATTTCAGAGATTTTGCTAAACTCTCGGTCGCAAGAGTCGGACTTTTGGAAGTTTCCTTTGACTGTGATTACTCCTTTTGGTCCAGGCATATTTAGCTGGAGGTATGCGTAGTGTGGGACCGCCATGAATCGAGCGAACATCGGGCGTCCAGGTATGGCATGGTATTGTGACTTCCAGTCGACAACTTCGAACTCAATCGACTCCGTCCTGAGGCACAGGTGCAGGTGCGGGTGCGTGTGCGGCTGTTGCCTTTCTGAGTTGTACGTATTCAGACGCTAGTTGGTCGATTTCTCTGCAGTTTCTCATCGAGTGATTGGAGCGCAATTTTCCGTCTTCCCCCTTGTACAGGTGGAATCTGCAATCAGCATCCATCTTTTCTTCGAATGATCGCTCGGTTTGTGCGCCGGAGCGCGACTTGCGCCAGTCTTTATTATTGTAGCTATCACTGCGTTGGCCGCGGTCTCGACTGTCCCGGCGATCATCTCGGCTGTCCCGGCGATCATCTCGACTGTCCCGTCGATCTTCTGACCGTCAGTCGCTTCTGTCTTGGTCGTTGCGGGGTGTGGAGAACCCAGCCGCCATGAATTCGGGTCTGTCGTCGTCGTAGTGACGTTTTGAACGCTTGCGCCTTCGGTCGTCTCTGTATGAGTCTCTGCGGCTTCGACTAACGCTTTCGTGATTGTCACGGGGTGAGGACCCGCGTGTGGTGCGCGCCATGTCCTCTCCATCTGCCCACTTAGTCGCGATCTTCAGGAGATTAGCCACAGAGGTTGGCTTTTGGCGACCAAGTGCTTCTTTGAAGTCTCGCCTGGCGAGGCCCATGATGAAAGCATCCATGGCCATATCTTCTGAAATTACTCCAACTGAGTTGCGTATCTCAGTCCATCGTCGGATGTATGACCTCAACGTTTTGTCTGACCGTTGAACGCAAGCTCGCAGCTCTTCGAACGTTTTAAGGCGCTCACATAGAGGCTCGAAGTTTTTGATGAAGTCTGTGCGGAAGTGATCCCACGAGTCGTATATTGATGGAGGTAGAGCCTTGAGCTAGTCGCGGGCTGTGCCTTCGAGCATGAGTCGTATGTATTGCATGGCTGTGATATTTGTGCCTCGCTGGTACGCGACAGCCAGCCTGTAGTCTTCCAGCCATCCTGAAGGTTCCTGTCGACCCGTGTACTTGGGCTGTTCAGATGTGAGTTTGAACCCTTTGGGCATCCGTGTCTCGCGGACGCGTCGAGTGAAGCACAGAGCTCCGTGTGGCTCAGGCTCCTGATCAGAGTACGAGTCGCTACTGTAAGATCTGCGTGATCTGCTCCTGAATCTGCGCCGACGTGAGCCGCTTCTTTCCTTCGAGTGGTGGCGGCGACCACTGCGATTATGCTCATCACAACGCGTGTCAACTATGGCACGATCTCGACTCCCTCCTGGAGTTTTGGGGATTTGGCGTATGGCCTTCGCCGCTAAGGCGAGTGATTTGATCTGTTGGCGATGTAGTTTTGCATTGCTGGAGCCTTGATTGCCTCTAGGTATGCTGCAGCGGTAAAGAGAGCACCCGCAACTGTTTTGGGTACTGGCACTCCCTCCTCGTCGTATGTCATGAAAGAGTGGCCTAGGTTGCGGGTGAGTGCTGCCCTCTCATCTGCCGCGAGGTGTGACAGCCTTGATCTGGGTCTTGTGTCTGCTCGCCCGGTGGAGCTCAGGGAGAGCTGTCTTCTTCGCGCACTCGACAAGCTAGCTTGCTTTTTACGTTCTTCGAGTGTTGCTCTGATCTACTGCAGTCGAAGTGATTCCTGCCAGTTGAAGTACTGGAAGGTCAACATCTCCTCCCGTGTTGCGTCTGCTGGCATCATTGTGCACTCCTTGATGACTTTATCTGCTTTTGCTGCCATCTCAGCAGTAATTGTGAGATTTGTGACTCCATCCGGCATAGTAACCGTACACGGGAACTCTGTAGGCCTGCGACTGGCCGCAACATCAGATGATTATGCGGCGAAGGCAACGTAGACCTGCTGGGGTATCACCCGAGGGTATGTGTATGTCTTTTCGAGTCCCGTCATGGACTCGACGTCTTCATCGAGGCTCATGTCGGAGTCGATATGCCCGTCGAGTGGTCCGTCTGGACGGATCTCGCTGTCGATGTCTTCATCGCCTATGCTCATCTCGGTGTCGGCGAAGTTGTTATGGATCTCGAAGTCGAGGTTGTTGTTGGTGCAGATCTCGGAGTCGACGTGGTTGTCGATATGAGTTTCGGGCTTGTCGAAGTCGCTGAGGGAGATCCCGTAGTCGAAGCTATCCTCGAGTGGAAGATTGAGCTCGGGATCGTTTGTGCGGTATGCTGATTCAGCCTCCTCACCTTGGAGTTCTTCAATGAGCTCGTTGATCTCTCGAGTCGACATGGTTGTTGCAGACGAGCAGGCTTGGAGGATCGACGATGGTATGGACGCAGTTGATGGATCCGCACTCGAAGGAGCCGCAACCGATGGAGCCTCGGGTGCGGAAGTCGCGAGTTGGCGTCGATCTGTCAAATCCTGCACACCAAGCTTGTTTACGAAAAAATTGAACGAGCCAACGGTTAAACCCAAACCTGACTCGAGATCGGCGAAGGTCTCCTGGAATTCTGGCGAGTGTGGCTCGAAATCCATCAGAGGATCTGATGTGCTTTTTGCAGGTGAGGCTGACGTGCTGCCGTTTGTCGAGTGAATCGACGAGTTGCCGTGTGCCGCCCGAGTCGGCGAGTTCTGGTTTGTTGATGCAGCCGGCGAGTTGCCGTTTGTAGATCTGATCGGCGAGTCGCCGTTTTCCGATGGAACCGAAGAAACCGTGAGTCCAGCACTATTCTTTTCCACAGACGGCGCCAATTGACGAGGGGTTAACTCATCAAATCCCATGGTTAAGGACCTAGGGTTGAGATTGTGGGGAGAGAACGTGGTAGTACTGGTAGTTCCGTCGGCTGACAAGCAGAAGCAAAGATTTTACCCTGGTTCAGGCCTCCGGAGAGTAACACCCTACTTCCTGCTTGTCTGGTATTGATCGTGTGGGATTATGCGGTTACAGGGAGGCTCCGGCGAGATGTCGATCTCACTAGAGCTTTTGGTGGTTCGAGTATTGCTCGTCCTGGATCGGTGGCCCTTCCAACCTTTATATAATAGGCTGGGTCTCGGGAGTTCGTAACCGACCCAGATTACATGTAAGGAAAGCCTAAACCGACTATGCCTATGTCTAATCTTGGAGTATACTCCATCTTGTTGGGCCTTTCGTCATGGGCTTCATGTAGGCTCTTGATAGTTGGGCCTTAGTCGACACGTGCACCAGGTATCCTTATAGTAGGGTACCCGAGATGTATATCCTTGTCATGGGGATATGCCCAAGAGACAATAATAATAGTTATTATCAAGTATATGTTGAAAGTGCATGTGCCCTCATGTGTGGTTTTGGTAATTAATGACAATCTCTATGGACTAATGTTTGCATTGAGATATCTTTATAGATCGTGTCCATGAAGAAGATTGGAGTACATGTGTTGGACTCTAGAAGATTATATAATGACCAATGTTCTATCCAAGGGTTTTATATGAAGAATGGTCATCCAGAGTTGAGCTTATTGCAAGCATGGCTTGGAAAAAAGTTTGGGTGAACATTCATGTTTATCTCCAAGCCATCATTTACATCAAGAGAAGAAGATGAAGTGCAAGTGGATACATGAAGACGGAGCTTAGCAAGGCTCTCCCATCATGGAGTATGGGGGAGTATTTGGAAAAGTCTTCATCAAGCATGTGCTAGCAAGCACAATCAAGAAAGGTGTTCCAACTTGAGGGAGTCAAGATCGTCATCATCTAGCTCAAGTGGAATGCGCAAGGCAAAGAGCTTGTGTTCATCTCCATACCAAGCTCTAGTTCATCTAAAAGGATTTGTGAGAAGTTGTCGAAATCTGAAGAAAAGTTGACCAGGAAAACCGGCCTCAGGTCAGCCTGGCCGGGTTGGTCATCCCCAGGCCGGTTGCCTCGGCTTGCTGGCTGGCCTACCCAAGGCCGGAGTCCAGGCCGGGCTCAGGCCGGTTGCCTCCGAGTCCTGGCCAGCCTCGACGCGCGCTGGAACCGGCCAGGCCGACTCCTAGGCTGGGTTCACCGGTTGGCCGGCCGGCCTCCCTCAGGCCATGTCTCAGGCCGGGCCCAGGCCGATTTCATCGGAAACCCTGCCGGCCTCAAGTTCCGTCAGGCCGGCCCTAGGCCGGGTCTCCCAGCAGCTTCTCTCCAAAACCGGCCAGGCCGGCTTCAGGCCGGGCTCACGCAGGATACCTCAACAACCACTTTTCGGAGAAGGGTATAAATACCCCTTCACCTACCTTGAGACAACTAGCTCGCCCAACATTGAAGAACACCATTATTGCAAGCTCAAGAATTACTAGATCTCCCAATCCCTCCACCCAAACTCGTTGAACTTTGGAGGATTGAAGGAGAAGGCCTGAATCTACATCTTCACCAAGACGATTTACATTTCTCCCTCATTCACTTGAGGGCCCCTTTGCTAGGGTTTCCATTGGGAAAACCTAGCTCAATGTTGTACTTACTTGATTGTCTTTGTGACAGATTTTAGCTGTTCGGGAGCCCCCAATCCAATTGTGGGTTGTGCCCCGAATCATTGTTGTAAAGGCTCCGGATTCCGCCTTGAAGGATTCCGATAGTGGAAGGTGAACCAATCCTTTGTGGTGCGGTTCATCGGAGAATAGGGTGACCCTTTGTGGCGTTGAGATCGACCTTTGTGGTGCCTCACACCTCTCCAACGAGACGTAGTCCCCTAAAAAGGAGGAACTCGGGAATACATCCTCGTCTCCGTGTGCCTCGGTTATTTCTATACCCAAGCTCTTTACTTATGCACTTTACATTGTGATAGCCTTCGTGCTTGAATTTTTCTATAATGCTATCACCTTGTTGCTTGTATAGCTTAGCATAAATTGTTGGTACACATAGGTGAGCCTAGTATATTTAGGTTGTTGGCTTGTTACTTTAAACACCTAGTTTTATTCCGCAATTATCAAGACTAAACCGAAAAAGTTTTAATCGCCTATTCACCCCTCTAGGCGACATCCTTGTCCTTTCATATGTTTCATAATTAATATTAATGTTTCTGTGCTATAACTGTTCTGGCTCCTGAATACGAGATTCAGAGGAAAACCCATATGCACGTGTAGATACATAAGCACATACATGTACCTAGTCTTGTCTCGTAGACTAACTTATTAATTACTTAATGACCATGTGTTTTCTGTTCATGAACATATCATTGTTTGTATTAATAGGAGCACATTGTTGGCAGGACAATGTTGATGGGTAGACCCAACTAGATGATTTGCTATGAGATCCTTTTGATATATCATTATTAGTATTATCATAGACTGATTGACATACTGACATATCCTTAGACCATGAGGTTATCTGTGTTGTGCATACTGGAATGGTTGCTCTAGTTCTGTCTAAAGTCACACGATAACATTGTGATCATAACGACATATTTTGAATAGCACGAAAAGTGTGTATTAACATTGATGTTCCAAGGCCGGAGATTGCTTCTCCGTCGAAAGAGAGATACAACCTTGGCCCACTTGGTATAACGATATCCAATATGTTCTATAGACACAACATGATATTGATCATGGGGATACTGGAATACGGGAACGAGTAAAAGGGAACATATCAGTAACAAGGATAATAAAGATATTATGATCAAAAGTTGCTTCAGAAAGATATCGGACATCTCACCATCGGATGTTGTTCAATATCACGAAGCAATGTGAACTACGTACGATAATCAAATAAGTTCAACCGAGTTTGTCGTATAATGGTGGGAATCAATATGGGTGTCCATGGCTCCGCTATCGATTATTGATCATAAGGTGTTCTGAGTCATGTCCACACGTTATTGAACATGTAGGGTCACACACTTAAATTAGCTATAGTCTTAAAGTGTATATTGGATGGTTCAGATAAAGAGAGTGTCACAGAAATGGTTCCGACGTGATCAAAATTATTTGGAGAGAATATCGGAAGATTTCCAGGATGCCGGGAACGTCCCGAAATATCACAGAGCGGGTCTCGGATATTCTACGATATTTATTAAAAGTTAATATTCAGAAAATTGTCCGAGAGTATTCGTGGCTGCTGCTACTGGGTTAGACCTGTGGGGGGAGCAGCCACATGGGCCAATGGCCCACCAGGGTGGCCGGCTCCCCAGGTGGGGCGGCGCACAAGGGGTGGGGCCGGTGGCGCCCTAGGTATGTAGATATCTAGTCATATTAAGTAAATATTAAATACATCACAAAACACCAAATATCGATTTAAAGTTCAGATATTAATTGCAATATATGTTTTAGATGTTATTACTCGATATGTAGAGAACTTGCCTGTGGCAAGATGGTTAGTTGGGTGGTTGTACCCCTAGCCCACCAGAGTTCAAACCCCAGGTTTGACGCTGGTGTTTCTCATTTAAGGCGGAATATTCTTCAGTGGGAGGCGACGTTCCCGTCGACAGCGAGGCGCCCGTGGTGACTTCGTCAATCTCAAGACTCGACCCGCCGACTCAGTCTCTCGGAGGTGCTCATAGGGGTAGGGTGTGCGTGCGTGCGTTCATAGGGGTGAGTGTGTGCGCGTGTATATGAGCGCTTGCGTTGTACTGTGTTTCGCAAAAAAAAAAAAATTACTCGATATGTACAACTTATTTTAGGATCGGCAATTACTCGGCCGATATGTGGATATCTTGTACTCATGATTCATACTTATAAGAAAATTTGTTTCTTATTTTACTTGCTACGTTCTGATACAGAGCGTATCTTGAGGATCGACGAATTACTGAACTATTATTTTGTTTGAACAAAGAATTAATGTCATTATACGCGTACTAAAAAATATTTGAGGTGAGATTGTGATTTGTACCTGTGATACCACATATATTTACATAGCATAATTATTGTATCCTTAACGAAGTAACGACTCCCCGAGATATACGTCTTATGTCACGGACCAATAATCGTATTTCTTAAAGAACATTAACGCGCTATACGATTCGTATTTTTCATTTTTTTATAATGTCGGTATACTAGATTCGCTCGATTCATGAACGGGCAAGGGGCGACTTTACTTAAGGAGACCACAGCGGTCAAGTTAACCAACCACACGGCACCAGTTGGGCACGCCTCTCTCCCCCTCCTCGTCGCCGTCGTCTGGTCTCTGTATATACAAAGGCAGGCGGCGCCAGAGGCGGGCGCGGTCGCCTTCCCCTCCATCCCCACGAGAGACGAGACCCAACCAGCATACGCGGATCGCCGATCCGGACCAGGCACCATGGACGCCAACGCCAATTGGCGTCCCACCCAGGGGTCCGACCCCGCCGCCGGCGTTGACCCGAACGCCCCCCCGGAGGCGACTGGCGCGCCCAGCTCCAGCCCGAGGCGCGCAGCAGGATCGTCAACAAGATGTAGGGACTCTTAATTGATTTGATTTGCTTTCCCCTCCATCTAATCATAGCAATTCGATCTTTTTTTCCCTCATAGAAAAAAAGGGAAAGGAATTTCCTCGTGGTTTCCGCATAGGTCAATTTTACCATCGATCCATCTGATATAGCTTTGATCTAGCCATAGACGTAGCGGCAGCAAAATATTCGTCCTTTCCCGGTGTCCGCGCATCCATTCTTAGGTCAAAACTCAAAATTTCGTACTGGGGGATTCACTAATCAAATTCTCCTGCACCTGCTCTGAACCCAGCCTAATTACTTCATTTAACTAGAATTATATCTTAATAATTGAACACAAGTTTAGTGACGAAGAGGTAAGTGGCATACACCGATTTCAGTACAACACATACTCCCTCCGTTCCACAATATAAGATGTTTTAGATGGTACACATGTTGTCTAGATTTAGAATAAAAGAAGTGCATACATAAACTAAAATGTGTCTAGATACATGTGTATGCATATGCATGTGGCAAATGGCTAAAACATCTTATATTATGGAACGGAGGGAGTATATCACAACCGTTTCATCACGTAGGGGAAATTACTACTGTGCCGGGAGATGCAATTTTGTTCTGAAACTAGAGTTGCCCGTATGCTTCCCCAAGGGATATTCCTCACATGATCACATGTCATGACCAACTTTTCACAAATTTCTATGTGGGTTTCCTATCTAGCCTACCCCAACTTGCTTGGGTCAAAAGACTTAGTTGTTGTTGATCACATGTCATGCCGAAATCAATTATATATGACTGTGAATTGGAGATCTACCTCGACTAGCTGCTCTCCCTACTTGTTTTCCCACCTTCTCAGTTCCCGCATATCTTTTAGCATGCAACTGTTGAAAGCAATGCGTCCGCCAATTTATTCACATTTTGCATCACATGTGTAGAATGGAAACTCTGAAGAAGCATTTGCCAGTATCGGTGCCGGAGGGACTGAACGAACTTCAAAAAATCGCTGTGCGATTTGAAGAGAAGATTTATACCGCAGCGACCAATCAGGTACAGTGAACCTATCTTCGCTATTTCTCAGAGTGGAGTGCACATTTATTAGTTATGGGGGCCAGACAGGGTTTATGGGTCAATAGTAGAACACAACTGTCTCCAAATGATTTTTCATGTCATGTATTGGTCCCTTCAGTAGTTCCCCCGTTTTAAGATCCTGGGCGATTTTTTTGTTCCACAGCTGCCAAAGTTTTCCTTACCTGTTGTTGGGAACATATCCTGATTTTTCAATAATGTTTAGGAACAAATGCAATTTTTTATGTGGCTCCGGGACTTGAACTGGAGCCGCGCATCCCAGTTATTTTAGCATTTTCACCCTAGGTATGCATACAAACAGTAAGTTAATAACTAGTCGGTCTTTGATCTTTTGGCTATTTAAACAAAAATAATATACCGAAACGGTCACGATCTTGGTTATACCCATAAGGCCCCGCTTGGTTCGTCTTTTAGGTTTCCCCCCGGTGGAAAATGACGGAAACTAGCAGAAAGTTACGGACATTCTGAGCTCCGTATAATTATTCCGCCCGGCTCATTTACCCGGAATCCAAGCGGGGCCTAAAGGGTATTTCAATTGAAATCCCCAACAGGATTAGTTCTTTCTCTTGTTCTTGAACAAAACACGCTTAGTTTAGCCTTTGTTTCCTCTGTGCTGCAGCTTCTTTAAAGATGCATTGCATCCAATGGAATCATCGGTGACATGTCTAATCTAGTGGTGTTGCACCTTGAGTTACTTCAGTCGGTTACTCTACCAGTTCATGTCTGTATGCCATGTGTCCATTCATCCAGATTTTTATGTAGGGAGTAAAAATCTTTCTGTTAGCAGGATATCATTTACCCAAGTCCATGAGATAGATGATAGTATATATTCGTTTGTCTCGGACCAATATCAAGCAAGACGTTACTTCTTCCTTCCCTATGTGTTTGAACAAGCTTCAGCTTATTTGCATCTACTCCAGTTTTTTTTTTTCAAATATATCTATTTGGTCACAGTATACCGTGCCACTCTTATTATTTAGAATTTCTGTTTGTCTGTCTTATTTGTGGAAAACCACTTCTTTTTTGTGTTGGAACAGTCTTCATCACATTGTCAGACTCAGTATTGGTGAATTTTTTCTGATTATTTGGTTGGGGCGCATTGTCACTATTTGATTTGGACTTTATGTTCATGTCGCTTATTGAGGCAGTGTGCTTTGTTGCTTAGATGAGCATGTTCTTATGATTATATGATTCAAATGTTAACAGCTTAAGCACTGTCTCGACCGTGCTAAATTGCTAGTCACACACTAACTTTTGGTTGCAAGCCACTGCTGTAATTTGGTATACAAAGTGACATAATTTTCTTTTGTATTACTCAGTCTGATTATTTGCGGAAGATTTCTCTGAAAATGCTCTCTATGGAGACGAAGACACAACAGGCTCCTGGAAATGCTCAAGTGATTCCAAATCAAAATAACCCTGGTCAAGGTACCAGATATAGTAAACTGAGTGTTGCATGTTTTATCATCTTCATTTTGTTTATATAATTACTACATTACTTGTGCATTACTTGTGGCGACCCTTTGCTCTATGGATGACAATTCTTTTATTGCATTAAGTGGTGAGATGATGTGTATTGTGCATAAAACCGACCTCCACGCCTCTACAGGAGTTATGTACATTTTGTACCTAGCTCATGTGCCATGTGTGTGTATTTATCAAGCCAGGGCCGGTGATCGACACAGTAAGTGTTTGGTTTAGGGTTTAGTGGTCCCAGCCACTGGTTCGGTAGTCCGACCTGTGGTTGGAAAAAAACGAGTGAACTTTTTTTCCTGCTAATATGGTATAAACAATGTGAAGTAGTTTTATGTTCCTTACGAAGATAACAAACAACCATAGCATAGTTGGTTATGCGGCTGAGCTATCTGCCTGCCCCTGCTACCTTAAAGATGGCATGATTCCTCCCACCTGCAGCATGTTTTTCAGTCTCCAGGAAAACACGGTTGGTCTGACTGACCGCTGGTTCAACCTGGGTTTTCACCAGTTCACAGCAGGTTGATTGGATGAACTGCAAACCAGATTGGAATGGGTTTGGTTCTTTTTATTAAGATCCGTACCGCCTCCGGTTTGGACTGCTGTCCGGTGCGGTTTTAATAACTATGCAAGTGTCAGCAGCAGTACATGGGTACTGTTTAATGTGGCATGGACAGTACTACACCATTGCTGTATTATATTTGGCAGTGAGTGCTAAATAGGGATCTGCGAGCCCATTTGTTTTTCCCTTCTAGCTAGTTGCTGTATCTTGGGTTTGTTTCTACCCCTTAGGTTCTGCAACTTCTATATGAGGAGGTCCGTTATAATTTTGAATAAACAAGAATTATATCAATGTCTGCAGTATCTTCCCTCCCTTTTCATGTGGTGTATCTGCTATGAAGGCACTGTCATGCCATTTAGGTCCACGGATAACTTAATCAGGCCCAAGAGCCCTTACCCGACTGCCCATGATATTTGCATATCTTGAGGCATGAACACCCGTGTCTATGATTATGGTATTTGCATTTGCCTCGTCACACTGCGTTCCCATTCTGTTTCTCTAAGGACGTGCTTTGTTGTTTTTTAAATTCGTGATCCATTATAACATGCACAAACAATTTTTGTTCTGTGAAATGAGACCCTCAGGTAATGATTCTACCATGGTAGGTTAAATGTAAATTAGTTTAATGTTGGAGTTGGTTTACAAGTCTCTGACCATTGACTTACAGTAACACTGGACCACTTCAGTTTTTTGTGTGGAATTATGTTGATTTCACTTTGATGCTACTTCGCAGATGTGATCTGCTTCGCTTGCCTCAAAGTAACTAACTATGTTGCTTATCTCTTAGTGAAATGATATATGCAAAAGCTTGTTGGCATGTTCTCTAAAAAGATTGGTTTGGCCAGCCCCTTAATTGCTCCAGTAGATGTTCCTTTTCTCATTGAAATGCAGAAAGTTACTCAATTTGATCTGTAGGATGCCGCTTTCAGTGCTTTGCGTGCCTGTTACCATTTTGCAGGAAGTATTTGTTCACAAGATATTTAACACACACATGTTATCTTTTCTCAAACAGCTCCTGGGCTTCCACAAGGCAGTAATCAAGCACAGACATCAGCAATTCCCTTGATGTCTCAGCAACAGGCCCGACAGCCAAATGCTTCTTCATCAGTACAAGCTTCTTCACTCACTAATATCGGACAGAACATGCCAGGTGTTAACCAAACATCAACGATGCAGAATGTGTCTGTCATGCCGCAGAACACAATGAATAATGGCTTGATGGGCAGTTCACAAGATATTTTCTGCGCAAAGGCAAATGGCCGGAAGGCAGCAACAACAATCACAGCAGTTAATGTATCACCAGCAGCAAATGTTGGTGAAACAGAAGTTGCAGCAGAATTCACTTATGCAACCACATATTCAGCAGCAGCAATCTTTGTTGCAGCCAACACAGATGCAATCTTCACAGCAACCCATAATGCAAATGGCGTCTGGCCTTCACCCTGGGCAGTCCACCATTCCACAGACGCAGACAATGGCCATGCAGTCAGCTACTCAGAGTGGTATTCAACAGAATCAGTTGAATTCTGTGCAACAATCTGTGCAATCATTACTCCAGCAACCTCAGCAATCTGTTGGGAGGCAGCAGCAACAAGGACAACAACCCTCCATGCATCAGCAGTCTTCTCTGCAGAGTCAGCAGCCTAATATTCCATTACAACAGCAGCAACAACAGTTGATGGGACAGCAGCCAAATTTGCAACAAAATCAGCTACTTGGTCAACAGAATGGTGCCGTGGAGATGCAGCAGCAGCAGCAGCAGCAGCAGAGGCTACCAGTTCAGTCAAATAATCTTTTGAATGTGCAGCAACAACAGATGTTGAACCAGCAGTCTATGCCCTTGCATCAGACACAGCAATTGGGCTCTCAGACAAACATGTCGAATCTACAACAGCAGCAACAAAATCAACAGCAGCAGCTTCTTGGAACCGCGCCTAATGTTTCAAATATGCAGCGGATGCATATTCTACAAACAAAGGCTCAACAACCACAGCAGCAACAGCATGCTCAGCAGCCATCAATGGGTTTGATGCAACCTCAGTCTCAACATAACCAACTTCAGCAATCACAGCAGCATCTTATGTCGCAGTTCCAGTCTCAGCCTAACCAACTGCAACAGCAATTGGGGATGCAGCAAAGACTTCAAACGTCAGGTGGCATGCTCTTGCAACAAAATAACATGGAGCAGCAAAAACAATTTATTCAGGCACAAAGGGGCCTTCAAGAGGTTTCATCTAGTAGTAAGTTTTCACATATACTTTCTTTGTAGATGCATCACATGCTCTTATTGTTCCACTCTCTTCTTTTTCTCATTGTTCTTATGTTCTCCTATCTCCCTGTCACGACATACATTTTGTGTGCAGTTTAAATTAGCTTACGTATTTGGCCTCATTGTTTTCACCTTGCTTTCCTAGAAAAGTCTAGAGGAAAATAGTGTATTGTCCATCAGGAAGTGCTAATGATTACAGTGGACAAGTACAGGTTCGGATTGGAGTAGACTACTACCCGGACCCTTGGACCCTAAGGGCCCCACATACATGTATCTTAGGCTGTATCATATGCATTTTAAATATCATATGCTAAGAGACAATTACCCCAATGCATAGTAAGTGTTGTACTATCTAATTGGGGTTGCATTTAAATCATATAGGGTTATGCTTACACATGATTGGTTAGTATCCTTTTTTTTTTGTATATGATTGTTTGCAAGAGTTGTATGTTAGCTAAGATACAACCTCACTCTCTCTTCCTTAACTACTATGCCACATCAGCAAATTACCTATGAAACCGTGCTAAGAAACCTGCTTTGTTGAGAGGCCTAAGATACGATGTCTCATTCTCGTCATTAAATACGACCGACATCATTGCATTGGGTTTGGCACTTTGCCTTAAGTACGACTCTACAACGGTTTATGGAATTAATGTTTGTGCTACATGAACTAGCTCAAAAAAATTGACTAGCCTTTTGGAGATAATAGCCAGATATTCATAATTCAGATGCATCTATATGTTTCTCAACTGAACGTTGGCTAATCGAAGGCCAGCCTCAAGAAGGTTATATGTTGATGCATGGCTGACTATTTATCTTCTCTGATTTCTGTTCAGCACGTTGGGTTTTATTTTTTGTGGGACTTGTTTGGGCGAATAAAGGTCTAATTAGAAACCCCACGTGGAAATAAGTAATAGCTTTAAACATAACATTTGGAATCCAAAGGGTAAGAAAGAGATGCTCGGTGTAGCTAACCCCAAGTCTGGTAAGATCACCGCGTGAACGAGAAATCAAAAGTTTTTTTTTTGGACATTTCTAATAATAGCAAGCATTATTCCTATTTTGGCAAAGATTGCTCGAAAATGCTACTCTAATCGACTTAGGTGACCCTATGATCTTCTGTGACCATTTACCCTATTTGGTTCTCCGATTTGCAATCTGACATCTGGTTCGTTGTTGCCACTTTCTTAACATCAAGTGCACAAGTTGTCGACTTGCCCCTGTGTTCCTCCCTGGAGTGTATATGCAGCCTGTCATTTGTTGGCTTATTCACTGTATCCTGGTGCTCTTTGACAACCTTGTGTTTTTATGCAGCATCTGCGGACTCTACTGCTCAAACAGGCCATGCAGGTGCAGGCGATTGGCAAGAGGAAATATATCAAATGGTAAGACATGATATTGATATCATCCCTTTTGGCACTTTCTTTCTTGGAACTTCCTAAAATTCATAGAAAGGGACCCCAGAAGAAAGAGGTTGAGATTTCCCTGATATGGATTGTTAGAAGATGAAATAGCACGTCATGTTGGATGTTCGGGCCTCTTACTTTTGCACATCCTATTGCCTATTATCTTTTCTTATTTTGATTTGTTTCCAACAAACTCCTCTTCTGGAATTGGAACCGGAATTTCATACAACACAATATACTAGTCTGGTGTGTGGATACACTACATTCTGGCAGTCTTCTTATAAGATATATATAGATATATAGGGGAATTCTCCGTGAATGCGGACCATGGAGCATACAGCCACATGGGCGGAGCTATGCAGATTGACCGTGCGGGGCCTCTTTACTGCTGTGTTTTTTTATCATCATGGTGCACTATAGATGGAATGTGGTGCACAAGCTAGTTTCCTGGGTTGATTGCAAGAGAGAAACATTTTGGACCCGGGTGCCTGCGCACCACCGTATCTCTTATCTAGCTACGCCCTTGACAGCCATACAGTATGTCTGTATCTAGATGTAGTAAAGCCGCAAGGCAGTTAGCAGTCTTTGTTAATCTAATTTTTTATTTAATGTGCAACATAGTTTTTTTTAAAGATTTGTATGCTCCTAAAAGATCTTGCCAGTGACTTAATGACGAACCCTGTTCTATAAAATGTTCTATTTTCACCTCTATATAGCTTCTGCAACAAACTTATGTGTATGTGGTCTTTATTGTCGACAGATTAAGAACTTGAAGGACCAATACTCTGCAGAACTCACTGAGTTGTTCAGTAAGATCTCTCTGAAGCTACAGCATGTTGACAGCATGATACCACCTCAAAAGCCATCTGATCAATACGAAAGAATGAAGAGCTTTAAATTAATGTTGGACCGTATATTACAAGTGCTGAATATAAGCAAGAATAATGTCCAACCTGGTCTGAGGGACAAAGTTCCTCACTACGAGAAACAGATTATCAGTATCTTGAATTCACAAAGAAGGAAGCCTGTGCAGCCACAAGTACAGCAACAGTTCCAGCCACCTGCAGGACAAACTCCTAACTCTAACATTTCGCAGCAACAACAGCCTTCCCAAAGTTTGCAGCAGCATGATAGTCATACTAATCCTCAAGCAAGTTTGTCAAGTATGAGCACTGGATTACAGTCCTCTAGTGCTGCCGGTATCCAGCATGTACCTGCGCCTCCAGCAGCAAACTTCACTGTCCCAACACAGCAAAGTGGTGCAAACGTGCAGCAGCAGCAGCAGGCTGGCTCTAATTTGGAGGCTGGTCAAGGGAACAATTTTAATTCCTTGCAACATGGTTCGATGAGTGGCGCATTACAACAGGGAAGCACTGGGCAGATGCAGGGTACAATGAATACACAACTGCAGACAAGTAGTAGCATGTTATCTCACAACTCAATGAATACGATGCAACCTAATGCTAATTCCATGCAAGCAAATGGAAGTTCATTACAGCAGATAAAGCAGCAACAGCAGGATCATCATATGATGCAGAAGCGTCAGATATTTCAACCATACCATCAGAAGCAAATGCTTCAACAGCAGCTCCCGATACAGCAACAATTACAGAAACAACAGCAAGTACAACAGCAAGTACAGATGCAGATTCCACAGCTTCATGCTAATGATGTAAATGAGTTAAAGGTTAGACAAGGAACTGCAATGAAACCTGGAATGTATCAACAGCACTTGGGCCAACGCGGTAACTATTATCATCGTGGTGCTTTCCCTATTTCATCACCACAAAGCCTCCAAGCATCATCCCCACAAATTTCGCACCATTCTCCTCAGGTTGATCAGCACAATTTGTTGCCAACTCAAGTTAAGACTGGGACACCATTGCATTCAGCTAACTCACCATTTGTTCCATCGCCATCCCCATTTGTTGCCCCGTCTCCTATACCAGTGGATTCAGACAAACCACTCTCCGGTATATCATCACTTACTAATAATGGGCAGGCTGGACATCAGCAAACATCCCTAGTGCCACACACACAATCAATTGCAGTGAACACACCAGGGATATCAGCATCGCCCTTGCTAGCAGAATTTGCAAGTGCAGATGGAAGTCAAGCTAACATGCCGACTCAAGCTCCAACTAAATCAAGTGCAGCAGAAAGGCCTCTAGACCGCTTACTTAAAGCAGTTAGTATCTTGCCAACTTCACAGTTACTGTTTTCTTTTGTTTTGTTGTGCTTTTAGTGCTGTTCTGAATGTATTGTAGAACTTCACTATTTCAAATATGTTAATACTGTTCTTAAGCGTTCTGGCGTGAAAAATATGAGGGTCAAGAATGGGAATTTGGCTATAGAGGTAGATATATGATGCATTATATGTTTCCCTTGCTATGTTTATACAACAAATAATTCAAACTTCAGTTAATTAGTTGTTCAAATGATAAGAATGGGGCCTACTAATTTTCGTCCTTACCGTATGGAGATCTGGACAAATAGTGTAACATGAAAATATGTTAATCCACTTTCAACAGCTTTTTCAGATGATAGCAATGGTGCTTAACCATGTTCATTCATGCCACCTTAATATTTGAAAGCGCATTTATCATGAAATAAAATAAAATTGACCTGGTTGTTTCTTCTCTTGATTATTGCTCTACATAATCCAGATTTTTTTAGTCTCTACTTTTGTGATAGTACATACAAAGTCATTTACACCATTCAGTTTAATCTGTTAAATTAGCAAATTAGTTCTGTTAATAATAGGAAATGGTCTACATTGTCTTTGAGTTTTTATACTTTGCCGGTTTCAATTCAACATTGTGTTATATGCAGTTGCGAACAACACAGCGTCCGTCTCTTAATGCTGCGGTTAGCGACATACGATCTGTTGTCAGTATGATTGACAGGATTGCTGGTTCAGCACCTGGTAATGGTTCGAGAGCTGCTGTTGGCGAAGATTTAGTTGCTATGACAAAGTGCCGGTTACAAGCCAGGAATTTTATAACAACCGATGGAAGTGGTGCATCAAAGAAAATAAAGCGTGATACAAGTGCCATGCCTCTTAATGTGTCATCAGCTGGAAGTGTCAACGATAGCTTTAAGCAAACATTTAGTGTAGATACTCCTGATCTACAATCAACTGCAACCTCGCGTGTAAAGTGGCAAAAAGTTGAGGTATGTTGATTAAGATTTTCTGATGAGAAACTACGAGAACATGACATTATCCAGTAGTTATACTTCAAGCAATGGTCATTTATATATTTAATCTCGTGAGAGAAAGGAAATGGAGTTCATTTTATGGGAGATGTTTGTAGTCGTTGGCCTACCTTGCATTTTATCTGACATCTGGTTCATCTTTGTGCAGGTAAAGCATGCTCTCATGGAGGAGATCCAGGAGATAAACCAACATCTCATAGATACAGAACTCCGTGTATGCGAGGACGATGCTGACTCATCCGCTGCTACATCTGAATGGGCGGAAGGGACAGTTATCAAATGCACATATACTGCTGTTGCTGTTAGTCCGAGCTTGAAGTCCATGTTTGCATCTGCCCAGATGGTGAGCTCTTGAACCTACGACTGAACGTGCTGTAGACCTTTTATCATCTGCTCATTTCATCTATTTTGGAATGTTCCAGAGTCCAATTATGCCGTTGAGGTTGCTTGTTCCTGCTGGCTACCCTAAATGCTCCCCTGTGCTCGTCGACAAATTTCCCGATGAACAAAGGTTTGTAGCCACTCTGTTGATTAGTTTTCTGTGTGTTGTTCTGTTGAACTAACTGTGCTGCAATGGACCTGCATCAGAAACTCCGATGACCTGTCTAGCAAAGCTAAGTCGAAGTTTGGCATATTGCTGCGGGGTCTAGCTGAACCCATGTCATTGCAAGAAATCGCGAGGACATGGGACGCTTGTGCCCGCAAAGTTATTGAGGAGTATGCTCAGAAGACTGGTGGAGGAAGTTTTAGTTCAAGCTATGGTTGCTGGGAGAATTGTGTAGGTGCATGATCCTGTCTTTACATGGTGTGCTGGCGTGGAATTTCTGCGTGGTCGCCAAGTGCAGCTGCCATCCCTAGTGGTTATATTATATACACACATTAATATAACGGTTGAGCAAAGATGGGGTTGCTACTTATACTGTATTTGTGATTGTTATTGTGGAAATGCTCACAGTAAGCTCGATGTGTTAAGAGGCTCTCATGTGCTATACTATGCATATTGTTATAAATAGTTGTGAGTAAATATATCATTGAAATATATGGCTATGCAATGAGCATGAGCTGCCTCTGAAAAGGCTCTGAAAATTAAACCGAGTTGATGATGTTCGTCTGACTTCTAAATGAATATTGAGGCGACCGATTTCAGTTACTTTATTGAAGCTTAGACCGGGGCGGAATAGCACGCCAGCACCTCAGGGCAAGTCCAACAGGCCACCCTAAATTGGAAACGAGGCACGTGTCCGCCTTTTGTCCGTTTGGGGTGGGCGCAAACCCAGCAGCCCACCCCATGTTTTTACAGGTCCTGGTTTTGCCATTTTTCATGTCCGTTTGGGGTGGGGGCAAACTCAGCAGCCCACCCCATGTTTTTACAGGTCCCGGTTTTGCCATTTTTCTTTGCTCTTCTTGCTAATTTCAGTACAGTTTACATATAAACACGAATAAATGTGAAATAATTTGTCTAAATAAGATAAACAATATGGTTCATAGTTCACAATACAATAGGCACAACAAAATAAATAACAGAGTTCACAATCAAATAACTAAAGAGGAGATATTACTGATTTCCTAGGTGAACCCACATATGTTTCATCAAATCATTCTTGAGACAATTTGAAAGGACATGTGTTTCCTAAATCTAAGTTTTGGGTGTTTGTTAACAACATAAGTGAACGATCTTACCGTGTGCTAAAGTACCACAGGTACAACTGATAAAATGCACATGGCAATGGTTGACCCCTCAAAAAGGAGAAAAAGATCGAAGCCGGTGTCCTGAAGATTTAATTTATTGAGTCGTAGGGAAGCCGTACTATCAAGAGGGGTTACTCTTTGGAATGCTTGGGGAAATCATTTTTGCATAATCACAAACCATACTTGCTCCCCACAGCCTTCCTACAACCTTGGTGGAAAAAGACAGGAAATAGATCTGCTGAAAAACATGCCAAACTGGACGAAATTCGAATGGCTCGGATTTGGTCCGGAATTCTCGAACCACTCGGAAAATTCCGGATGGATTCCGAACTGGTTCCGAGCTGAGCTTTTCCTTTCTGATCTCAGTCCGGATTCTAGTTGGTAGACATCCGGATTATCTCGAGCCACCCGGAATTCCGAGCCAGATCCGGATCTGTTCCGGACTGCACGTTTTCTGTCAAAAACGGCTAGTTTTTCAGTGGACCTATTTAAGTCGCCCCTTCTTCTCCAAGAGGGGCACCCGACGAGAATATCTTTGCCCACCATTGTTGCAAGCTTCAAGCTCATAGATCTCTCTCCCTACCCACTCAAACACCTTGTCCTTCTAGGATTTGGGAGATTACACCTTGATCTACACCTACACCAAAGCGATTTGATTTCCCCATCCATCCCATTGAGTAACTTGTTACTCTTGGGTTCATTGGAACCCTAGACGGTCGTAGTCATTCTTGTGGCTTTGGGAGCCGCAGGGACTAGCCGGGAGCCTCCAATTGAGTTGTGGAGAAGTGCCCTGACCTTGTTGAGTCTTGTAGCTTTGGGAGCTGTGGGATTCCGGTGAGAGCCTCCAATTCGGTTGTGGAGTCTGCCTCATCCTTATAAAGGTTTGTTGCCGACCTCAAGGGCACCATATAGTGGCTCGTGGATCTCCTCATTGGAGGATAACACGAGGGAGATACGGTGTGCCATATCAAGGCTATTCGGGGATCACTTGTGACCCCGCACCGCTCCAACGAAGACGTAGCTTCCATTGGGAAGTGAACTTCGGTAAACATCTCCGCGTCACCGTGTGGTTATCTCTTAACCTTCCTTTACTTGTATTGCTAGCTTATCTTGTTTAGAATATCTTGCTAGCTTGTATCTTGCTCATCATATAGGAATGTTCACCTAGTTGCATATCTAGAGAACTTATATTTGAGGAAAGCCTTAATTTGATTAAATAAAAAGAAAATTTGTAGTTGCCTATTTACCCCCCTCTAGTCAACCTACTCGATCCTTTCAATTGGTATCAGAGCAATGTCTCTTTATTAAGGGCTTAACCGCCTAAAGAGGAGGATGACTACCGAGGAGGAATTAAAACTTGCTAAAGAAAAACAAGATAAAATTGATCAACAAAAACTTGAGAAAGAAATAAGTGAAGCGGGGTTAACCTCGATCGAGGATGACGCTTCGGTCACCATGAAAGCCTTGAAAGAACTCTTTGGGGTTCATGAGAGGCAAAATGGTGGACGATGTGTATACTCGGGTCATTAATAATCAAAACGCCCCTCATCAACCAATGACTATTGTTGAGACCTTGATTGATAAGGAGGACAAAGATAAAGCTAAAATTAATGATAAGCCCACTCTTAACTTTGCTCCACCTACTTCATATCTCACTCAAGCTCCACTCACCCAGCCTCATATAACCAACCTAAGTAGACCCCCTACTAAGCTTGATAATACTCATTATTTCTCTTGGAAGAAATCCATGGAGTCTTATTTTTGCAGTTCATCGGTGCATCTTTGGAGGGTGGTTGTGCAAGGCTTTAAACCAATTGATCCCAACAACTTGACAAAGCAAAAAGAGATTGATGAACAACTTGATGCAACCGCGAAATACATGCTTGAGAGTGCCATGACCGCCGATGATGAAGATCAAGTGCGGACTCTCAAAACCACCAACGAGGTTTGGGATTACCTCGAGTCTCTATATGAAGGAAATGAGGGCATTCAACGCTCCAAGATGGTTGTTCTTCAACATCAAGTGGAGAACTTCATAATGCTAGAAGAAGAGACCCCATCCGATCTCTTCCGAAGACTCACTAAGCTTGTTGTGAGTTGTGACCATGAGGGAGAATGGAAAGAAGGATATGGATGATAAATGGGTCAAGGCCAAGTTCCTCAAGACCATGGTTCCATACAATGAAAATATGGTGATGAATCTTCATGCTAGAGCGGACTATACAATAATGTCTCCCAATAACATCTTGGCACAATTCGTCACCTATGACACCTTGAAGGCCACTTCCAAGACTTCCATTAATCAAATTCGTAGCGTGAAGAACCTTGCCTTGAAGGCTCATGTGGAAGAACCAAGATATGAAGAAAGCTCAAGCATTGAAGAAGGAGAAGATTTGGAGGTCGCTCTAAATGAATGCTTGGCTCTTGCGGCCACCAAGTTTTGGGGTAGAAGAAACTTCAAGAGCAACCCCTCAAGGGAATCAATTTCGTCTCCAAAGAAAAGAACTTGCTTCAATTGTGGGAAGGACAACCACTTCGTTGCCGGTTGCCCTTATGAGAGAAGAGAAGATCATGGTGGTCAACTCATTCTAAAGAAGAACAAGTACTCCCTCAAGCCCAAGAACTACATCAATAAAGCTCCTCAAAAGGCTCTTGTCACGACTACCCATGAGGAGTACGAGTTCAGAGTCGAGGAGGAAGAAGAACCAAGTGAGGAAGTGGGAATGGCGGCTCTTGCTATGGGCAACCTTCCTACTTCATTGGCACCCCTCTTCACCGCTCCGAACGACGACAAGATCTCCAAGCCTATGTGCCTTATGGCCGAGGAAACAAAGGTGAATTCCCCACCTAAAATTGTTATCTCCTCTAAACCATCTCTATTGGATTGTGTCGAGGATGTAGGGAAAAATGAAGAAGAAGAGGACATGATTACCCTCTTTGTGAACAAGCTCCAAGGTCCAACCAAGAAAATTGTTGAGGCTCTCATGTATCAATATGGATAAGCCAAGAATCTCCTTGAGGAAAAGGAGAATAGGATTTGTGAGCTTGAAGGGCATGCATGTGATCATGCCGATAAAATGGGTGAGCTAGAGGATCAACTTGTTGAGGAGCAAGTGTTCTGGGAGCAACTTGAGGAGATCCAAGCCAAGGATTTATCCAAGGCAAAAGAAACCCGTGAAACCTCTATTCAAATTGCTAGTGATCTAAAAATTAAAAATGATGAGCTTGTACAGAGTCATAACAAACTCTTTGACAGTTTTGAGCAACTTAGGGAAACCCATAAGGTGACCTCAAGTGAGCTCACTAAGCTCAAAGAGTCATATGCTAAATTGCAAGCTCAATACATCTATGCTAGCTTCACCACTCCTCATAATGATAAAGATGCAAATGCTTGTGCTACTAACCCTTTATGTATGAAAGCATCTCTTGTGGAGGAGAACACTATGTTGAAGGCCCAACTTGAGAAGGGCCTAGCCACCTTTATCCAAAGGGAGAAGAACCTCAATGATCTTTTGAGCAATCAAAAGGGAGTGGTTGGCAAGGAAGGGCTTGGGTTCACACCTAAGTCCAAGAAGGTCAACAAGAAGAAGAAGCCTACTTCCCCTTCCAAATATATTGTTTTTGTGAAGGAGGGGGAGTTGGCCAAGAGGAATGCCAACCCCATTGTGGGTGGTGATGCCACTAGGGGTGATGCCACTAGGGGCAATGCCACTCACAATGACTTTGCGGGAAAATATAACCCTTCATATGTTCTTATGAAATCTAGAAATGGTTATGTTTTTGCTAAATATGTTGGTACTTTATATGGAGATGATTATCACTATGCTATTTGGGTTCCGAAGACCCTTGTGACTAGCAAAAGAGGACCCATTCAAAAATGGGTGCCTAAATCAAAGACTTGATTTCTTGTAGGGCTTTACTTCGGGTGGATCTTCATGGCTCATTGATAGTGGGTGTTCATCTCATATGACCGGAAGCAAAGAATTGGTAAAGGGCTTATTGAATCAACTACTCTCATTCTCTCATGTCACCGTTGGGAATAATGCAAGACTTATGGTAATGGGATACGACAAGGTTGTGATTACTAAGGATTTGACCATTGAGAAAGTCCTCCTTGTTGAATCCCTTTCATATAATTTACTTTCCGTAAGGCAATTATGCAAGGTTGGCTACACCGTTATTTTTAACTTGTATCACGTGACCATCCTTTACACAAAAACTCTTAAAGTAG
Organism: Poa pratensis; assembly: GCA_947311845.1. Taxonomy (NCBI): domain Eukaryota; kingdom Viridiplantae; phylum Streptophyta; class Magnoliopsida; order Poales; family Poaceae; genus Poa; species Poa pratensis. Next base: position 33,754,085 of record CAMZMU010000101.1, on the reverse strand, counting down.
ACTTTGTTGGATTTATTGAGAACGATTTGTATGTGGTCGATTTTTCGAAAGAGACCACTCAAATTGCAACTTGTCTAATGGCTAAATCCGAAAAGGGTTGGCTTTGCCATCGCCGGCTAGGCCATGTCGGTATGAGAAATTTACAAAACCTTGTAAAGGGAGGACACGTGGTAGGACTAACTGATGTTAATATTTCCAAAGATCGTCCTTGTAGTGCTTGCATAGCCGGAAAGATGCATGAAAAGAATCACCCCAAGAAGACCATTATCTCCACTAAGAGGCCTTTGGAGCTCCTTCACATGGATATCTTTGGGCCTCCCACATATGATAGTCTTGGTGGCAAGAAATATTGCTTGGTGATTGTGGATGATTATTCAAGATATTGTTGGACTTTCTATATCAAGAGAAAGAGTGAAACTCAAAAGATATTCATTGACTTTGCAACCCTAGTCTAACGCCAATATGACTCCAAGATTTTGGCAATAAGAAGTGACAATGGGACGGAGTTCAAGAATTACACTATGGATGATTTCCTAAGTGGGGAGGGCATTCAACACCAATATTCCGCTGCATATACTCCCCAACAAAATGGTGTTGCCGAAAGGAAGAACCGCACTCTTATTGATATGGCAAGAACTATGTTGGCCGAATTTAATTCCCCATATAACTTTTGTGCCGAAGCCATCAACACCGCTTGCCACTACTCAAACCGGCTCTACTTTCGTCCTTTAATGGAAAAGACACCATATGAACTCCTTACCGGTAAAAACCCAAGTGTTTCTTACTTTCGTGTTTTTGGTTGCAAATGCCATGTTTACATTAAAGGTTGCAAAATTGTTAAATTTGAGTCTAGATCTTTTGATGGTATACTTGTTGGATATGCCGCAAACTCTCATGCTTATAGGGTCGACAACATATCCACCGGATGTGTTGAAGAGTCTATGAATGTGGAGTTTGACGAGGATAATGGCTCCCAAGCGTATTGATCATGATGATGTAGGTGATGAAGCTCCATCTCAAGCCATAAGAACTATGGGCATAGGAGAACTTATTCCTATTGAAGAACCTATTGTTTTTTGAGAGTACGCCAAAAGCGTACTAGACTTTTATAGAAGGGATAACGAGAGTTTACAAACCATTGCCAGCACAAGAGCTAAGCAACCGGCACTCAACACCAACTCCAACACACCTCCGCCTAGGCCTACTCTCGCTGCATGAACTCTCCAACTCCTGTCGTAGCCGTAGCCGTAGCACAAGCCCAGATCTTGAACTCATCTATAATCCTGTCAACCAACACGGTGACCGCATATTGCTGCCCAATGTTGTTGAACAATCTCGCGTTTCTCTGCTTCCATAAGCTCCAGGCGATGAGAATGACGAACGCATCAAAGAGCCTCTTGTTTCTCTTGTCGAAGGGCTGTCTGACAGCGAGCCACCAGTCATCCAAATTGTCTGTCAGTTCAGGCGCAGCAACCTATACCCCTGCGGCGCGGAAGCATCGATACCAAACCTCCCTAGTACACACACTGAACCAAGATGTGATCAATAGTGTCCGTCTCTTGGAGGCAAGTAAAGCATGCACTCAGCTCCTCCTGTAACCCATGGCGAACTCTTCTATCCGAGGTCCAGACTCGATGTTGCACGGCCAGCCAGCAGAACATTTGCATTTCACCGGCGCTCGCGACTTCCAGATGTTGTGCCATGGCAACACACGTTTTGCTACAGCCAATTGAAGAACCTATTGTTGACACTCAAGAAGCAGGAACAAGTTCTACTCAAGTTGAGCCATCCACCTCAACAATTGATCAACAAGCTATTCAAGAACAACAACAAGAACAAGATCTTCATCCACATGATCAAGACCCACCCAACTCTTATGGTGAACAAGAACATCATGAACCCCAACTCCAAGAACTCCACCTAGAGTTGACCATGAACAAGATGAAGGCAATGATGAAGATATTGTGTTGGTGAAACAATTGATCAAGCCATGGAACGCCGGGTCATTCGGCGTGCATCAAAATTGGATCATCAACAACACTTCAAAGAGAATATCCTTGGGAGTATCCGTAGGGGCGTGTCCACACGCAATCAATTATCTAACTTTTGTGGTCATGTCTCTTGTTTGTCTAGTTTAGAACCTCTCAAGGTATATGATGCTCTTGAAGACATGGATTGGGTTGCGGCTATGCATGAAGAGTTGAACAACTTCAAGCGCAACCAAGTGTGGTCATTAGTTGAAAGACCCAAAGACACATGCCATAATGTCATTGGAACAAAGTGGATATTCAAGAACAAGCAAGATTCACATGGTTAAGTCATTCGAAACAAAGCAAGATTGGTTGCACAAGGCTTCACCCAAATCGAAGGAGTCGACTACGGTGAAACTTATGCCCCCATTGCTAGACTTGAATCTATTCGTTTGCTAATTGCCTATGCATCCACGCATAAAATTATTTTGTATCAAATGGATGTTAAAAGTGCTTTTCTAAATGGTCCACTAAATGAATTGGTGTATGTGAAACAACCTCCGGGGTTCGAAGACCCTAAATTTCCTAACCACGTCTACTTACTACACAAGGCTCTTTATGGGCTCAAGCAAGCTCCACGTGCTTGGTATGATCATCTTAAGGAGTTCTTAGTAGACCGTGGATTTGAAATTGGGGTAATAGATCCAACTCTTTTTACAAAGAGGGTAAATGGAGAGTTTTTCGTATGCCAAATATATGTTGATGACATTATCTTTGGTTCTACTAACCATGAATTTAGTGATCAATTTTCTAAGCTAATGACCATGGAATTTTAGATGTCCATGATGGGAGAGTTGAATTATTTTCTTGGCTTTGAAATCCACCAATGGAGAGAAGGAACATTCTTATGTCAAGCCAAGTATATTAAGGACCTGCTCAAGAAGTTTGATATGACAAATGCCAAGCCTTATAAGTTTCCCATGGATACAAAGGCAGATCTTCACTTAGATCCGGATGGTAAGGAAGTTGATCAAAAGCTTTATCGTTCTATGATTGGATCTTTGTTTTACCTTTATGCATCTAGACCGGATATTATGTTTAATGTGGGTATGTGTGCAAGATTCCAATCAAGTCCAAGAGAAAGCCATGAAACCACAGTTAAAAGGATATTAAGATACCTTGGTGGAACTCCTAACTTTGGTCTTTGGTATCCCCATGGTACAAGCTTTGATCTTGTAGGCTACTCGGATGCGGATTGGGCGGGCTGTAAAATGGATAGAAAATCAACTTCGGGTACTTCCCAATTCCTTGGTAGGTCACTTGTGAGTTGGTCTTCCAAGAAGCAAAATTGTATTGCTGCCTCCTCCACGAGACCGAGTATATTGCCGCTGGAAGTTGTTGTGCACAACTATTATTGATGAGGTAAACTTTAAAGGATTATGGTGTCAATTGTGACAAAGTGCCTCTTTTCTGTGACAATGAAAGTGCCATCAAGATTGCTCATAATCCGGTGCTCCATGGCAAGACCAAGCATATTGAGATTCGGTATCATTTTATTCGGGATCATGTTGAGAAGGGACATATCAAGATATCTTATGTCAACACCAAGCGCCAACTTGCCGATATGTTCGCGAAACCTCCGGTGAAGTAAGATTCAAAGAGTTGAGAGGTGAAATAAATGTGGTGGACATAAGCAATTGGATTTAGTGGAAAACTTGCATACCTACCCATATTAGACTTTTACCTTGGTTTGGATGTAGGCATGGACATAGGGGGAGTGTATCTCAATTCATGAGTCAACACTTCCTTTATTATGCGCAAAAAGACAAATCTTGCATAATAGTAACTTATGTGACCAAATGTGCTTCAAAGAAGAGTTTTGATTTTGAGCCCAAGATATATCTTCACGCGTCAAGTCATATACACTCAAACATGGTGGCTAAGGCCACCCCCTCCTCTTTATTGAGAAGTTGGATCTTTCATTCACTCAAGGTTGTTTTCATCTAGTTCAAAACATGCCTATTGTTGTTCTTGTGTGATTTGATTCTTAACCCAATTGGCATGTGTAGAACACTATATATCTTATCTTGTGTCTCTGCTGTTATACCTAGTCTGCCTCTTCATCTATTGACATATGCCAAAATTTTCAGAAAATTTCGTTTATAAAACTTTTTTTTCCAAATTTTAGTGGTTCGGATTTCATCCGGAATTCCGAGTGGTTCGGAATTTTACGGTCATCTACCAACTTGGTTCCGGACCGATGTCAGTAGCGTTGGAGCGTTTTTCGGAATGAGTTCGGAAATTTCCGAGTGGCTCGGAATTCCGGACAACAAAATCCTCCACTTACCTGTTCTTGCGGGGGCCGTTGACCTTTGCTTCTTCCCACTTGCCCCCGACCCGTTTCCACTCCTCTCCACCGAAAAATCTCCGCCGCCGCTCTGGGAGGTCCTCCGGCCATCCGAAACTCCGGCCCTCTTCAGAGTTGACTCCCCTTGGGGTTGGAAGAGCTTCACTGACCCGTTCCTCGTTTCGTCATGTCTTCGGGTTGGTTTCGATCTCCTTTGGTTCCCCTTTAAACCTAGATGTTTTTTCTTGAGTTCCTTAGGGAAATCCTGTTGTTACGGGCTAACCAAGTCAAATCATGGCCCCCATTCCCTGTCTACTGCATTTAGGAAGTAATCTGAGCCTCGATTTCAAAAAACCGTGAGCACTCGGATTGGATCCGGAATGGCTCGGAAAATTCCGAACCACTCGGATTTTTCCGGACCATTCCGAACTGATTCCGAATGCTCCAGTTTTTAAGAATGTGCACTTCCTAAATGCACAAATTTTTTGTTTCCTAAAACTTTGTGGCATATGTTCTTATCCCTTGCTGCGTACCTATGCTCTATTCTCACAGGTGATAGTGCTGACCGCAATGCTCGTCGTGAGACCTTGAGGAAGAAACCTCGCACCAAGATTGTTCGTGATACCGCTCCGCCAGCTCGTGGTCAATCTAACCGCCGTCCTGCTCAAGGCAGAGGATGCAAACAGCCAGCAGTTGAAGCTGTCGTGATGGAGGGAGAAGAGGGTCCTATTGAGAACTTTGAGAAAATGTCCCGCAAGAATTGGAGGGAAGTGCACAAGCTCAATCCTTACCATTTTGAAGAAAGAACATGTGAAGGTGATGAGAGGTTCTGGACTTGCACTTAGTTCAAGATGTGGAATGAGTTCTACATGACTCTCAAAGACAAAGTGGTGAAGTACAAGCAACTTGATGAGGAATATTTCAATGAACACAAGGAAGGCCATCTTGCTCACATCTATGCCACTCTTGAGAAGATGGATATCTTGAAGGTAGCTTTGATCTCACAACCATACTGTCCTGAGCTCATTAGTCAATTCTATTGCACCGTCCACTTCAAGAATGATGGCATGCGCACCATGACTTGGATGTCTGGGACAACCAAATTCCAAAGCAACTTGTCCATCTTTGCTACTGTCTTGGGATATACTTGGGAGAACATCTCTGGCGACTATGGTTTCAAGATACAATCATCCCCTGAGTATACCAAGGACATGCTTACTGATTGCTACCCTCCAGAGTATGATGATGTCAACCTTCCTTTCATTACTCAGATGTACCCCTTCTACAACATGCTTGCCAAGATTTTCCGTGAAAACATTATGAGCAAGGCTGGTGATGTGTCTGCCATTCGTGGATATATGACCAACCTCATGTACTATACCAAGCCCAACCGTCAAAAGAAGATTGATGTTATGGACTTCATCTACAATGAGATTGTGATGGGGGTCTTGGGTAAGCGGACTCCAGCATATGGCCCTCTCCTTCAGAAGTTCATTAACCGTATGGCTGGAAACAACATTATGCTCTGCCGTGACATCATTGAGCCTGAACTGCTTGCTCCTGTGTTCACCAAGGGTCATGAGATTCCAGAGTATGCCAAGGGCAAAGGCCCTCAGGTTTGAGCAAGTGCCTCCACCTCTCATGCCTCCACTTCAGCTCCCAAGAAGAAGGGCAGCAGCGCAGTCTCTCAGTTTTTCAAGACCATGTTTTCAGCTTGCCGTGATGCCCGTGCTTACAGCCACAATTCTAGAGAGTTGGCCAAGGAGGGCCGTCGCATTCAGAATGCAGATAGGATGGCTGCTGGTCTGACTACCACTGAGGATGCTGCTTCCTTGGCTCCCACTGAGTTTGTGGACATCACTATGCCACCCGTTACAGATGATGACTTCTTCTTTGGGGTTCCACCGGCGTATGGCGATGAGGATGATGAGGAGGACGGTGAGGAGTATGACGAGGATGAGGAGGACAAGTAGGATTAGTTGGGTTGTTCGTTAGCATCGCTCTTCTTCCCTTTTTGGCCTCTTGATGCCAAAGGGGGAGAATGAGTTCTATTAGGTTTTCTCCGGGGAATTGCATGGGTTGAGTACAAGATTCTTGACATTTTCTTTGATCTTATAAGCTTGTACTCTTTAGCCTTATTATGTGTTGAACTACTCTTTTATTTGGACCTTGGTTTGTATGTGGTGCACTGCCCGATATTTATGTAATGTGCAAGACTATGTTCTCTAATTCTCATGTCATATGATCTAGTCTTTATCATGTTATCTTTACCTAGTTGTGCACATTATCTATGGATGTTCATTTCATTTGTTGCACATCTTATCGATTTATAAAATGTAGGGGGAGTGTTGATCCTTGTTGTGTGTGCTCTATGTCAAATCCATTTCTAATCAGTGCACACATCAAGGGGGAGCCCGCCTATATTTTGTAAATCTATTGCATTGATCATATTATACATATCTCTATGCAAATCCTTATGTTGTCATCAAACACCAAAAATGGGGAGATTGAAAGGACATGTGCTTCCTAAATCTAAGTTTTGGGTGTTTGTTAACAACATAAGTGATGATCTTTCCGTGTGCTGAAGTACTACAGGTACAATTGATAAAATGCACATGGCAATGGTTGACCCCTCAAAAAGGAGAAAAAGATCGAAGCCGGTGTCCCGAAGATTTAATTTATTGAGTCGTAGGGAAGCCGTACTATCAAGAGGGGTTACTCTTTGGAAAGCTTGGGGAAATATTTTTGCATAATCACAAACCATACTTGCTCCCCACAGACTTCCTACAACCTTGGTGAAAAACACAGGAAATAGATCTGCTGAAAAACAGGCCAAACTGGAAGAAATCCGAATGACTCGGATTTGGTCCGGAATTTCGAACCACTCGAAAAATTTCGGATGGATTCCGAACTGGTTCTGGGCTGAGCTTTTCCTTTCTGATCTCAGTCCGGATTCTAGTTGGTAGACATACGGATTATTCCGAGCCACCCGGAATTCCGAGCCAGATCCGGATCTGTTCCGGACTGCACGTTTTCTGTCAAGAACGACTAGTTTTTCAGATGGACCTATTTAAGTCGCCCCTTCTTGTCCAAGAGGGGCACCCGACCAGAATATCTTTGCCCACCATTGTTGCAACCTTCAAGCTTGTAGATCTCTCTCCCTACCCACTCAAACACCTTGTCCTTCTAGGATTTGGGAGCGTACACCTTGATCTACACCAACACCAAAGCGATTTGATTTATGTCGTGGGTTTGTCATGGCATCTGTCATTGGGATGACTTTGAAGGTGTGGGATTAAGCGATTCGAGCGTCTCCAAGCTTAGGATCATGAGGCACAAGGAAGACAATGTTTACCTAGGTTCGACCCCTCAATGTGAGGTAAAGACCTACTTCGTGCCTACCCTAGATTGGAATTGATGTAGTATATGGTGTTACAAGGTTGCGGTTCGAGGTATCGAATCGCCTTAAGATCTAGGGCTAGGAACTTGAGAGCTTGAGATTCTACGTCCTGTGAGCCCTCCTTATATACCCGGAGGTTCGCTAGGTTACAAGGAAACCTCTCTTCTTTAGGAAAGTATAAGCCTGATTCCCCACTCGGAGACTAATCACCTTGGTGTCTTCCAAGTCAAGTTATCTCCGATCTTCTAGATTCTTCTCTTGATACGTCATGACCTTGGATCATCCTATCTTGGTGTAAGCCCACTGGTGATGCGGCCGTGAACTTATTATAAGCCGTATTTACTCGGTGGGCTACAGGTTAATCCATTAAGTATTCCCCCGACATTAGCCTCCGAGTTCAACTTGGACTTCAAGGTGAGGGCTCCCTCCTTATTGCGAGTCATTTTGATTTACCGATAAGCTGCACACTGAATGTCCTTGCTGAACTCTAATCTTTCATTCTAGTTTCTTGATCTTCTCGATCTAACGGAATATTCCTTTTCCTTTAACCATAACTTTTAGATTTCTGGGCACGATTTGCTCCTTCTGTTTCTGGCCCTTAGTTTATAAACAGTGCATCAACCCTAGGTCAAACTCATTTGCCTCCGCTTCTCTTCTACTTCTGCCACGCCGCCTTCTTGTTCCTCCTAGCTCTGATCTCTCCGATCTCCTAGACAAACATGCCGCCAAAAGGAAAGCAAGCGGGAAAGGAGCTGGCCGAGGAGAAAGCTTCGCGACGGATCTCCTGCAACTGGGACAGATCCTGGGTCACGGAGGAGCATCTCCAAAAGCTCGCCACCCAGGGTTTCTTCCCCCCAAAGGAGACTTGCCATTGGCGGGCACCCGGCGATGAGGTCACGCCGGAGCCTTGTCCAAATGAATTGGTTATGTTCGTGGAGCACGTGGATCGCGGATTCACTCCGCCAGGCTCCCTCTTCTTCCGCAAACTTCTAGAGCAGCTAAATCTCCGTCTTCACGACATCGGACCCAATTCCATGCTCAGGTGAGCAACTATCATGTCTTGTGTGAAGATTACCTTGGTATAAATGCCAATATCGATCTGTGGCTCGCTTCCTTCAGCCGCAACAGCCAGCTAGAAACCAAGGGCGGCGCCTACGTTCAATGTGGCGCTATTTCTCTTCAACGCCACAAAAAGTCCATTCTTCCCAAGCTTGCATTAGCTAACAGGGCCAAAGTTTGGGAAAATCTTTCTTCTACTGTCGGGATACCTCTCCCCCAAATGAAAATCATCCTCCCCTTTGGTCCAGCGCGGCTTTCGTTCCTTCCGATGCTCTAAAGACGAAGCCTCGACAAGCCGCCATGTCTTTTGTCAACGAGTCGCTGGACAAGATCCACACTCTAATTGGGCACGGCTTAACCGGCCTCGACCTCATTTCTTGCTGGTCGAAATGGCACATCCAGTCTGTGAGCCCCCGACAGCGGCTTATGATCGAATACTCTGGCCTTCCCGAGGATGTCGACCGGGCCTCAAAAGAGGACTGGGAGCCAGACGAATGGGTAGAGTTCATCTACCGTGTCACCGAGGAGGAGAATGTCTCCTTTGACAAGGTGGGGCTTCCACCTTTTTACGTCGATAACAAGCCTTTTGAGGTAACAACTCTCGACTTCTCATCTCAGCCCTTGTTTCGCAACCTTTCTTTTGTAAATGATTTCATTTGTGTCTTTTTCAGGCCGATGTGAACTTCTGGTCAGCCCCTGCGACTGACGTAGGCGCCAATGTTGTCAAGCGCACCTCCAAGAGGAAATTGACACCCGCTACTGAAGATAGTGGGACAATTGTCACCACTTCTGTTGCTCGAGGAGGAGGAGAGCCCCATGCATGCTGTCGACCCATCCGCTGCTGCACCAACTCCTCGAAGGGCCTCGAAAAGATTGTCTCGAGAGGAGCCCGAGCTTAGGGCTGTGGAGAACCCTGAGATAATCAAGCGTCGCAAGCCATCTGACGCTGCGACCTCTACGACTCCCGAGGCATATTTAGAGCCACTACTTCTACTGATGCTGACATGGGTGTGAATTCTGGTAAATCTTTTTATCCTTGTATCTTATTTCTGTATCTTTATTCCTTATCGTGACGCATGACCTCTTATTTTGTAGATTCTAGACTTCACTCCTTGTCATCTCCTTCAAGTGACAATTTCGCTTTCAACATTGGGGCAGCACCCAGGTTAGTGTCCTCTTTCCTGCCATGTCTATCTTTGCTTCTTTATGCAGCCTTTCCATAGCCATCTTATCTCTACAGGTCAAAGGTTGATGCTGAAGAAGCAGCTAACCTGGAAACTGTCCCCGAGGCTATAATTGAGCCACCACCAGTAGCTTCCGAAGCAAAAGAAGGTGTAGCTACCACTGATGATGCTCCCGTCACTGCGTCTCCTGATGTTGTAACTCAGGAGGTGGCCCTAGAGGACAGGACCGCCTTGCCACCACAAAAAGCACAAGAGACCCTCGTCCCATCATTGAGGCCAATGAAGCCGCTTGCTACCAGTTCTGCCAGTCCTCAACTACAACTTGTGCCTCATGCTGAAGCCACACCTTCTTCCTACTTAGGGAAAACTACAGAGGGTAGTTCTGAGAAACTGGCGCAAGCTGTCCTTGCAGCTAATGACAAATATGGTGCCAAGCTGCCTTGCGTTACTCCGTCTTTCTGCAGCCCATAAGGTAATATTTTGACTATATCTTTTGTGAACATCACAAGTATCTCAAGCCTCCGAGGATCGAGGTTTTGCGTCATGTGAAGTGAAGTCTTGATTCTCCAAGTTATGTATTTTTATGCTTATAGACAGTTTTCAATCCTGTAGCCCCTAAGGACTAAGGTGACTTATCTTACTAAGCCACCTTGTACTCATCTTTGTTCTGAAATAATTAGCAAACTGCATGTAGGAGGAGCTACAGGCCGTGCTGTCCGAGAAGAAAGCTTTGAAACTAAATCTCCAAAATGCCCCTGTCGAGATAAAAAAGCTTCAAGACCTCCTGGCTCAGCGTGACGAAGATGTGAAGAAAAAGAATCTGAGGATTGAAGAGCTTGGCGATGAGAACTACAAGCTTGTAGAACAAGCCAAATCAGCTGAGCTGTGGCTAAAAAATGTTGAAGAGAAGTCTATACAAAGGGTCAACGAGCAAGAAAACAAATACGTGCCCAAAAGGACGCCATTGCTGAGGTCAATGAGGATGCACGCCTTAAGGCGGTCAAGATTGACCAGCTAGAGAAGGACTTGGCCAAGCAAATAGAGGATCTGAAAAATATATCTGACTCTTCCAATCTCGTGCATGGCCTTGTCACTATCATGGCCCAGGAACTGTCTGGTAAGCTTCCGAATTAACTGTCTGTGTTTTGCTGCCGTTTCTTGCTTGGACAGATATTCTGATCATTGATTATTATTCTTATATGTAGGTGAGAATTCTCCTCTTCTTCGTGGTCGCATGCAAGAGCAGCTTAACCATATTCGCGAGTTCTTGCAAAAGACTTGTGAAGCCACGAAGTAGCTAGGCGCCAAACTTCTCCCCTCCAAGCCTGTGCCATCCACAGGCGATGGTTTATTGAAGCGATTGACCAAGGCGACTCACTATGTCATCGACTGGAAGGAAGCCTCCGCTCGTGCAGGCGCGGCTCATGTTCTTGCATTGGCCAAAACATATTATCTTTCTATTGATGCTGCTTAAATCTCCCAGGGCTGGCCACAGAAGAAATCAGTGGCACGGAGTTCAAGCCTGATGAATATCTCGTGACCTGGAAGAGCATGCGTGGATATGCCACCGAGCATTGATGGCATGGATTTGGCAGCTTATCTTGGGAAGTATGAGCTGGACGACAAGAATTTTGAGAGGCTTCCAATAGCTTATGTTGGGCCTAGCACTTCTCAAGCCGCAGATTCTTCTACTGGTGCCACGACTTCTCCTGCCGCCGTGACCTCAGCAGCAACTATTCCTGCGAGCGATGCTTCGGCTATCGCTCCTCCCACCAGGTCTGGCAAACCACTGTGCCTTCGTCGCACAAGCCCAAGGTGGCAAAAAAGTGACAAAAATAATGTTTCAAATATTCAGCCCTAAGTGGCTTGCAATAATTTATGGCTCATGTGTGATACAATGATCATGATGTTAGTACTCTGAGCAGTACAAAGTTATGACCTATAGTTGGGTCCTTTTGATTTATCTCAAGTTTTCCCTTAGTCAGGCCCTTGCGTGGCTCAATATTTCACAGGGTAATATGCGTGTTCTGGGTCGAGAGTGTCCATGATAGGCTACAAACTCGATTGACAACGCACCCCCAATACTTTGGTCACATAAAGCAAGTCGCATCCGAGCTAAGGTTGAGTATAATCAAGATTAATGCCACTAGTTTGGCGATTCTAAGGTAATAAGCCGAGCTCATAAAGCTACAAAGCCCCTGAGGAACCAATGATTAGATAAAATAAAAGACTCAGCGACTCAATTGATAATTTGAGGCGAAACGACAAACTTCTGCATAGCAGAGCTGCGGCTTTATTTCATAATCATAGATTTGATACAACTGGTGTGATACGATCGCGCCTAAGTGGCAATCAATTCTGGATACATGATGCGAGTTTTCTATTCCTCGCTATTTTTTTCCATGACCTGATTGTCATTATTCTGGATACATGAACCCTGAATGGCTCGAAATTGATACGATGTTTGAACCCTGAGTGGTTCGTTTTGAGTCACTTACTGCGGCTCATGATACTGATACGCGGCTTATATGTAACCGTTTTGAGGACACTTGTTTGTCTTTCTAGTTTTTTTGCTGGCTTGCAGCCTTTACTTTTCTTGCCTCTCTGTTGGCTGTTATCTTGAGTCGCAGGTCTGGCAGGTGTCTTTTAGCTTCCACGATATCATTGAAGTTTTGTTGAGGCTCGTGGACTGGTAGACCTTCTGCGATACATGCTGCTTTTGCCATGGCCTTGTCGCCTTCTTCACACTCCATGGTTATGTTTCTGTCGCCATCTATGGTAATGACCCCATTTGGTCCTGGCATTTTGAGTTTTAAATACACGTAGCACGGTCTTGCCATGTTCCTTGCGAACGCCGCTCAACCAAACAACGCATGGTATGGACTTTGGAAATCCACTACTACCCCCGTCCTTGATGGTTGTAGCTGCTTTTCTTGGAGGTGCATCCTTTTGAAGGTGTCATAGTATAGTATATTGATGCTACTACCCCCGTCCATCAATACTTTGCTCAGTTTGTATCATGCGACTTGAGGAGCAACTACTAGTGCGAGCTTCCCCCCTTCATTTGTCTCTTCTGGGTGATCTGCCTGATCCAAACAATTGGTTGCTCGGACCACTTCAACCATTGCGGTATAACTGGTACTATGGCATTGACGACCTGGTTCCGCCGGCGCAATTTTTGTTCCCTCTTGGATGTGTTGACCACAATTGTGTGATATTGTCCTAATTGCTTCAGAAACTGTGGCTGACTTGCTGGAGGATTTGGAGCCGCATTACTGTTACCTCCGCCATTATCACCTCCTCCATTGTTCTGATGGCCGTTGTTACCTTTAGGCGGAGGTCCGTCTTTCCACTTCCTGTAGTAGTAACATTGCGCTTTTGTGTGTGCAGCTGGTCGTCCGTCCTTTCCTATGTGGATGTCGCAAGGACGGTTGAAGACCTCGTCGAGGTTGACTGGATGGAAGTTCCGTCCTTTGCCATTGTTGTTTTTGAATCTAGTGTTGGTATTTGCGACCAATCCCGAATTTCCTTCTTCGTTCTTGCGTTTATTATGACCCACAGTATTGTTGTTGTTGTGTTGCTGTGGAGGCTTGCTGTTATTTTTCTTTCCTTTGCTTGTTGCCTCATCTTCCTCGCCATCCGAGGCGTCCTTTGTTTTGTCTGAGCCGGCATATTTGTTAGCCGCGGCCATGAGTTCGCTGAGACTTTTGACCTTGTCCTTCATGCGACCCAACTTGTGGATCAGCGGCTCGAACTTACAATTCTTCTCCATAACCAGAACGGCTGAACTGGCTGGTATGCTATCTGAAGAGTGTGTGATTTCTGCCACCCTTCTCATCCAATGACGACTTGATTCGCCTTCCTTCTGGACGCAGCGCTCAAGATCTTCTATGCTACAGAGCCGCTTGCAAGTGCCCTAGAATTTCTTGACGAAAGCCTCCTTCATCTCATCCCAGGTGTTTATCGAGTTGGGTGGTAGGTTCTGCAGCCATATATGAGCCGCACCATCCAACATCATATTCAAATACCTAGCACATATCTCCTCTGATGCAAGCCGTGCTAAGCATCTCGATGGCACGCCGAGCTTCCATATCGATCGGCGTGTTTCCCGCTGGCATCAATCGCACCAATATATTTGTGGCGGCATAAATGTTGTCTACTGGATTGACATAGTGTCCTTGCGGAGTGTGGAATCTTGGAGGCTGGGTGGGCGGTGGTGGTTGCATGAACACGGTGGTACTGGTGGTGGTGGCATAACTGCATTGTTATTTTCCTGGACAATGGCCCTGTTGTTGGCACTACGGCTGATGGGACCGTGGCTGCTGGTACCGTGACTGACGGGATTGTGACTGATGGGACCGCGACTGCTGGTTCCATGGGTGGTGACTGGAACAACACAGTAGGATCCACCGCGTTGGTGCCGGGTTGTAGACGGCTGGCCTGGCGCCAATGAGGTAAAGTGTTAATTTTCTCCTGTCGAGATTATATGAGGGCAGCATTCGCTATAAGCCACTGCTGTTCTTGTTGAAGTCGTTAATTCTCTCTCATCAATCTTCCTCGCTCATCTGTGATTCTCTGAACCTCGTCGTAGAGTTCGATCCTTACGGCTTCGATTTCTGATGCCCTAGCCGCTGCATTTTCTGCTGATATTGGTGTTAGCAACAGGCTACCGCGTGGAAGGGTAGATCCAATGGTTTGTGTGACGATAGCCTCCGCGTTTACAATTGCCTTTGAGCCGTTGCCTCTGCGGCTAAGCTTCCTAGTGCATTGATCCCAAGCGTGGCTCCTGATGCCGCGACCCCTGGGAAAGCGGCAACAGAGGCTGCAGCCCCTGGAGTAGGCGCTGCAACTTCTGGCGCCACAGGAGTCGCAACTAAGGCCACGGGCGCGGCTGCGTCCATGGTTCCGTGCGTCGTGGCGGCGAGGCTGCCTGGTGGCATGCCTAATCCTCCTCCTACTTCTACCGTCTTGTAGATCCCTTCTGTATGCCGTTCACCTATGAACGGCGAGTTGCTATCTTCACGATTTCCACCTAGCCTTTCCTCAAGCAAGAACTCGATGGATTGGGCTTCCTCCTCCCCAAGGCGCAGTTGTTCATCGTTGTTGGTGGATAACTCGTCTTCTTCATTTAGGGTTACAGCGACTCGTTCTTCCGAGTCGCCTTCTCGCGGTGGACCCACAGATCCGCTACTGATGAAGACGACGAAGACGTTGATGGATCCGAAGGGGATGGCGTGCCCAGCCTCCAGGTAGTCTGCTTCTGGTCCCCAATCTGAGTCATCAATCAAGGGGACACCGTCGACCATCTTGACTTGGCCGACGATGAGATCTCAACCCCCAGCAACGATCCAGCGCGGAACGTGACGCTTTAACCACATGCCCCACGGTGGGTGCCAACTGTCATGGGTTTTTCATGGCAGATGTCATTGGGATGACTTCGTAGGTTTGGCCAGGATCACGAGGCACAAGGAAGACAATGTTTACCCAGGTTCGGCCCCTCAATGTGAGGTAAAGACCTACTTCCTGCCTACCCTAGACTGGAATTGATGTAGTATATGGTGTTAGAAGGTTGCGGTTTGAGGTATCGAATCGCCTTAAGATCTAAGGCTAGGAACTTGAGAGCTTGAGATTCTACGTCCTCTGAGTCCTACTTATATACCCGGAGGCTCGCTAGGTTACAAGGAAACCTCTCTTCTTTAGGAAAGTATAAGCTGGAGTCCTACTCGGAAACTAATCACCTTGGTGTCTGCCAAGTCAAGTTATCTCCGATCTTCTAGATTCTTCTCTTGATACGTCATGACCTTGGATCGGCCTATCTTGGTGTAAGCCCACTGGTGATGCGTCCGTGAACTTATTATAAGCCGCATTTACTCGGTGGGCCGCGGGTTAATCCATTAAGTATTCCCCCGACAATTTCCCCATCCATTCCATTGAGGAACTTGTTACTCTTGGGTTCATTGGAACCTTAAACGGTCGTGGTCGTTCTTGTGGCTTTGGGAGCCACAGGGACTAGCCGGGAGCCTTCAATTGAGTTGTGGAGAAGTGCCCCGGCCTTGTTGAGTCTTGTATCTTTGGGAGCTGCGGGATTCTGATGAGAGCCTCCAATTCAGTTGTGGAGTGTGCCTCATCCTTGCAAAGGTTTGTTGCCGACCTCGATTGCATTATATAGTGGCTCGTGGATCTCCTCATTGGAGGATAACACGAGGGATATACGGTGTGCCATATCAAGGCTATTCGGGGATCACTTGTGACCCCGCACCGCTCCAACGAAGACGTAGCTTACATTGGGAAGTGAACTTGGTAAACATCTCCGCGTCACCGTGTGGTTATCTCTTAACCTTCCTTTACTTGTATTGCTAGCTTATCTTGTTTAGAATATCTTGCTAGCTTGTATCTTGCTCATCATATAGGATTGTTTACCTAGTTGCATATCTAGAGAACTTATATTTGAGCAAAGCCTTAATTTGATTAAAGAAAAAAATTGTAGTTGCTTATTTACCCCCCCTCTAGTCAACCTACTCGATCCTTTCACAATCGTGCGTTGCTCAATCACGTATCTCATGATGCACGTGCATGTACTACTGAAATGTCCTCGGTCCAGGCGCGGGCTCGACCAATTCCCCGGAAGTTCTACCCTTGGTCATACTTGATGTCATCACGCTCATCCTCAACAATCATGTTGTGCATGATCACACAAATAGTCATCACCTCCCACATAGTCTCTTTGCTCCATGTTCTGACAGGGTGCCGAACAATAGCCCAACGAGATTGGAGCACACCAAATGCTCGCTCCACATCCTTCCTAGCAGGCTCTTGTTGCTGAGCAAACTGGCGACTTTTCTCGTCCTCGGGATTATGGATTATCTTCACAAATGTGGACCTTGTTGTATGGGTTGCCATTGACCTGAAAGTAGACAACTGGAGAATTGCCCTCGGCTAGCCAATCAAATACTGGAGATCGCTGGATCACGTTGATATCATTTTGAGAACTTCCCATTCTGAAAAAAGAGTGCCAAATCCAGAGATCTTGAGATGCCACTGCCGCATGTATGACCATGCACTCTCCAACATGACACTTTGAAAGTGCATGTTGCCCCATGCGTGGTTTTGGTAATTAATGACAATCCTTATGGACTAATGTTTGTATTGAGATATCCTTATAGGTCTCGTCCATAGGAATTGCTTGGAGTTCATGTGTTGAACTCAAGAAGATTATATGATGACTAAGGTTCTATTCAATGGTTTATATGAAGAATGGTCATCTAGAGTGATCGAGCTTATTGCATATGTGGCTTGGAAAAGAAGATTGAGTAACATTCATGTTTATCTCCAAGCCATCACATATATTAAGAGAAGATTATGAAGTGCAAGTTCAATATGATCCATCTCCGAAGATATCATGTAATTTAAGCTTGCAATGGACTCATGAAGACGGAGCTAAGCGAGGCTCTCCCATAATGGAGTATGGGGGAGTATTTGGAGAAGTCTTCATCAAGCTTGTGCTAGAAAGCACGATCAAGAAAGGAGTTTCAACTTGAGAGAGTCAAGATCGTCATCATCTAACTCAAGTGGAATGCGCAAGGCAAAGGTATGATCTTGATAGGTTTTCTATTTTACCGGTCTCGTGGTGTTAGTGGGAGACCGGGTTATAGGATAGACACCGTACTATCAAGAGGGGCTCTCAAGTGAGTAACTTAATCGCATCTTTGTGGAGAGTTCAAACCTTTGCATACTTGCATATCATCTTCCTTGGTTCTTATTTGGCTTTTATCCATGCGAGGATTTAGAGCTTGTGTTCATCTCCATACCAAGCTCTAGTTTATCAAAAACGGATTTCATTCGAATATTTTGTTACGTTTTTGATATTGGAGGTTTTACCGGTTTGTCTTTTCTAAGGGAGGTCAAACTCTCTTCTTGTTTTCCTCCTCACATGATGGACTATGATGTCTATGTGCATGATCTTGTAGAGCTTGTGATTATCTTCGAAACAAGTCCAAGATCATCGAAAACAGAGTCCGGATGAAAAAGTTATGGGGTTGTCTGTTTGCTGAGTTACCACAGGAATTTCTAGGCCGGAGTCTCCGGCCTGCGGACCAGAGTCTCCAGTCTCAGGGGCCGTAGTCTCCGCCCTGCTGGAATGTTGCGCAAAGATCCTAAGGACGGCGCTCTCGGTATAGGGGCCGGAAGTGCCCGGAGACTTTTTGGGCCGGAGTCTCCACCCGGTCCGGAGTCTCCGCCCCCTTAGGCCGGAGTCTCCGGTGTTATTTTTCCTGCAACGACTATTTTTCGTGGGGACCTATAAAAGGCCCCTTCTTCCCCATTTGAGGTGCTGGTTGCTGGGCTTGTTTTTCCCCTCTCTTGTCATTGTTGACCTTGGAAAGCTTGCCCATCTCTCAATCCCTCCCATGATTCTTGCATATCTTTGAGGGAAAAGAGAGAGGAGATCTAGATGTATATTTCCACCAATCCATTCCTCCTCTAAGTGAGGGTAACCAAGTAGATCTTGATCTTGGAGTTCTTTTTGTTTCTCCTCCATTGTTCTTCCTATCTTATTCCCCCATAAGCATTTGTTGCTTGTTGGAATTTGAGAGTGAAGGACTTGAGCACTTCTTGTGTTCTTGCCATTGCATTTTGTTGCATCGGTTTGATCTCTCCACGAGGTTTCGTGGAAGTGAAAGTTCGTGAGCTTGTTACTCTAGGGTCATTGGACCCTAGACGGTGTTCTTGAGGCCTTGTGTGGTCAAGGCCTTTTGTGGCTAGTTGGGACCTTTTGTGGTCACTTGGGAGCTCCCAATCCTTTTGTGGGTTGTGCCTCAAGAATTAGTGCACAATCCCACTTTTAAATTCGATGGCACAAATTATGATGTATGGAAAATTTGCATGCTTAATTTTTTTTAGGGCCATGGGTCCAAATTATATAAAGAGTATTGTAGATATGGGTTTTTTCTCCTCCAATGGATTCCCAATAATTATCTATAGAGGATGAGGAAAACTCACATCTCGATACTCTAGTATCTAATGGTCTTATATGTGTTTTGAGCGTTGTAGTTCTTGCTTCAATCATGCCTTTTCGGAAAGCACATGAGCTTTGGACCAAGCTTCAAGATAAATATGAAGTGTCCAACATTATTGAGGATGATTGTTCTCCCTCCACCTCCGGCCGTGATGAGTTCACAACTTCTTCCACTTCACCAATATGTGATTTGTCACAATGTAATGATATGGTGAGTGGTGATAGAAATTGCTTTGTTGATGGTGAATACACTATTGACTATACTTCATCTCTATCTCATTGCAATGTTTTATCTTTGGACTTAAACTCTTCTAGCACCCTAAATGACTTACATGCTAGTGTTGATAGTCCTCGCATATCATGTAATAGTTGCTTAACTAAATCTCATGATGATATGCTCTCTATGTCTTGTTGTCATGAAAATAATGTTTCCATTTCCTCGAGCAATTGTATTATTATGGCTTGTCCATTTCCTCAAGAAAATAATGTAGAGTAATCCCAACATTTTTTGGAACAATACATGGACCTCAATGGTGCTTCAAGCTATTCTTCATCATCATCGTCAATTTCTCACTTTTGCCTTATGGCTAGGGATTCAAAGGTATCTTCACCTTTGGAACCCTCTACACCTTGTGATGATGAGGATGAGGATTATTATGGATTAAAAGAGAATGATATTGACTCCTTAAAGGAGAAGAGTGAGATGGTATTTGGTGCTCTCCCTAAAGGTAGTCAAGCTTGCTCTTACTTGTGTGAAATTTTGACTTTTGCTATTAAGTGCAAGGATATCATTGAAGAAAAGGGATGGATTGAAAGAGAGGATGCTATGGAAAAAGCATCCTTAGAAAATGCTCTTGAGGAAGAACATGAACTTCGAGTGTCTCTTGAGGAGAAACTTAAATCTCTTGATAAAACAAATGATCTAATTATTGCTAAAATCATTTAGGAAAGATATCATGCTATTGCAAAGTATAAAGTGCTTAAAAAAGGAAAAAGTTGAATTTGGTGTTGGCAATGCTAGACTAATTAAGGACATAGAGATACTTGACAAATCTCATAAGGCTTTGGAAAGTGAACACTCTCTTCTTATCAAGTCTCATGATCAACTCCAAACTCAACTATCTAAAAATAATGTGCGTAACTGCTCTACTCCCTCATGTGATCATGCTAATATTATGGAGGAAAATGCTAGGTTGAATGATGAGCTTGCCAAGTTGTCTTCTTCCATTTCTAAAATTAATGATGCTTGTGCTACTAACTCCACTCCTTGTGAAACATCTATTTTGAAGGAGAATGTTGAGCTAAGAGCTCAACTTGAGTTGCTAACTAGCAAGTATGGGAAATTGGAAGAAAGTCATGAATAGCTCTCTTGCTCTAATGAGGATCTTATAGCGTCCCATGCTAGGCTAAAGTTAGCTCATGAGGCTATCACTACAAAGGTAACATCTTGTGAGCCTCATATGGACAAAGGCACAACTTCTACTAAAAATGCTATATTGTCTTGTGCTTGTCCTAGTAATTCATTATCTCATACTTTTACTAAATCTTGCAATGAATTAATTTCCTTGCCTTGTTGCTCTAACAATGAAACATCTACTTTCTCTAGTATTTTTGTTGATACTAACCATGTAGAGGAATTAAAAGAGCTCAAGACCCAAGTCACTTCTTTTAAGAAAGACTTGGAAAAGCATCATGTTGGGGATTCTACACTTGACAATATGTTGAGTGTTCAAAGATGCCCCAATGACAAGAGTGGACTTGGATTCAACTCCAATATCAAGAACAAGTCCAGGTATAACAAGAAGAAAAAGGGCCAAGAACAAGTTAAAGATTCGGCCAAGATTATTTGCTTCAAGTGCAAAGTTGAAGGGCACCATGTTAGATCTTGCCCTTTGAAGAAGAAGTCTCTTAGTGAGCAGCGACAAGGGAAGAGGCCTCAAGCTCAGACTCAAGTTCCTCAAGTTGAAGAACGGCCACTTCCCAAGAAGAATCAAGCTACCCCTCCTCAAGTCGAGATTCCAACTAAGAAGAAGGGAGGAAGCAAATGTTGCTACATATGCCGTGAGAAGGGCCACTTTGCTTCTTCATGACCTAATGGTACCTTATCCAACCCCATTATAATTGATGATGTTTATTCTCTTCGGAAGGATAAGGTTGGCAATGTGTTTGCCAAATATGTTGGTACTCAAAGTGGTGTCAAGGAAAGAACCATTTGGGTTGCCAAGCCTATTGTGACTAACCTCTTAGGACCCAACTTGGTTGGGGACCAACAAGCTAAAACTTGATCAATAGGTGGTGTTGGAGGGCATTGGAGACTTGGCTACATCATGAAGAATTAAGGGATCTTCATCAATCATATTCTCTCAATCCAAGTCATTTGGATTATATTGTTCTATCTCATATCCAATGTACCTCCTTGCGGTAACTTGTGCTTATATCATATACACATTGAAAGTTGCTTGCACCCTTGCATGTGTTTGGTTTTGTACCTTGCTAGTGTTTGTATGTGTTGTGCTCTCTACTTACTTATCTTGAGAAATCAAGTATGTGTATGTTGGTTTGCACACCACTTACTTGTTTTGAGCCTTATTGATTTTATTTGCTATCTTATTGGCTCTCTTTGAGAGATTAATGGACTATTCCATTTTGGGAGAGTGATATGCTTCATGCACTTCACAATCCTAAAAATGTTTATAGATGAGGAATACCACTTAGTGATGATATATCAATACTATCTATTCTCTATGTGGTATGTCATGCTCATGAGAAATTCAAATTCTATAATGTCCATTAATTATCTCTAGTTGGTTTGTTTGCCTCTTGTTAAAAGAAATGGATTATCACATTATGGGGGAGTAATAAGCTTTGTGCATATTACGAGCCGAGAAAATGTGAACATGTGAGGTTTTGCCACCTAGAATTGATATTGTTAATTATCTTGTTCCTATGTGGCATGTTGCTCAAACAAGTTCCATATTTGCTTAAATGCTTTTTGTCTCTCACTCTTTTGGATCTTGTTTGTGATGGATGTTCTTGGTACGGATTTCCCCAAATATGCTCACATATATCTTTTTGGGAAACCAATTGCTTCAAGCTACTCTTTGTAGTTGCTTTGCATGATCGCGTGAATATTGAAGCTATCAAGAATATCTATCTATCTAAGCATGGCCTTTAATTCCTATCCTTTGCCATATGCTTATTTGTTATGAAGTTGGTCTTGAATATCATTCTTATATACCACCGAGAAATATCTCTATATACTCCTTGTCCATGACAAGTGATGCTCCTAATTGTGGTGGAATTTGTAGACCATCTTCATATTGGCTCTTGCGTTGAATTGCCCTCTTTTA
The DNA here is from genome assembly GCA_947311845.1 of Poa pratensis. NCBI lineage: Eukaryota > Viridiplantae > Streptophyta > Magnoliopsida > Poales > Poaceae > Poa > Poa pratensis. The sequence continues at coordinate 33,731,762 of CAMZMU010000101.1, read as the reverse complement.
TTGCCAAAACTTGTTTTATCAAACTCCTGTTTGTCTTCCTTGTATCTTTTTGGATTCATTGTGCTCTACCCAAAATTTGTTTTGTGCTTTCTTGAGTTAGGAAAAGCAATGATCCCATCCCTGTGCATTTACATTCAAGTCATACTTCTAGATAATGCACTATTCTTGGGGAAGCTATCCTACATTGAGTAGAACACCATTCTTTATATTGGTATTGGATTTTATTGCTCCTTCTTTAACATGACTAGTGTTTGTTAATATATATGGTGAGTGATGATCCCATTTGTGTGCATTTGTATTCAAATGCAAGATCATAAATAATGCACACATCTTGGGGGAGCTATCCTATATACTTTTGAACATTAGTTGTCTTCAAATTGGTCTTTGTTCCCGATGACGTGTCTCTTTGGAAGACAAACATTTTTCGTCTTGATACTTTGTGGCATCCTGAAAAGTGTAGAGGGTTTGTTTTATTCCTTGATCCTATTTTCATTTGGTATGTTTTCAAATTGGTACCTTCAATCATGTGTTGAATTGGGTCTTTGATATAATTTGGACATTTCTTTTTTGAGTCACACTTGTGTGTGCTCTCTTGGTTTAAGCGGTATTTTGTCCAAGTTGTATCTCGCACTACTAGGAAAGGGCTTATAGCCACCAGCCTACCGCTGGCGGACGTCATTTCCGTCCGCCAGCGTTACTACCGCTGGCGGGCTAGTTTCGGAGCCCGCCACTGGTTTTGCACGTACCGCTGGCGGACGCCCACTATGCCCGCCAGCGGTAGTAGCAGGAATTTGCGAGGAGGTGGGGCAAACTACCGCTGGTGGACAGAATCCGCGCCCGCCAGCGATAATAAACGTACCACTGGCGGACGCTATATAGTGCCCGCCAGCGGTAGTTGCCTCGGCTGGACCCAAAAACTAGCACATTACCGCTGGCGGGCACGATAAACCGTCCGCCAGCGGCAAGTGCAATACCGCTGGCTGGCACTCCACACCGTCCGCCAGGGGTAACTGTTGTCGTGGGTTTGTCACGTCAGGTGTCATAGATGACTTCGTAGGTGTGGGATTATGCGAGTCAAGCATCTCCGAGCTTGGGATCGCAGGAACAAAGATCAACACAGATTTACCCAGGTTCGGCCCCCTCAATGTGAGGTAAAAGACCTACTTCCTGCCTACCCTAGATTGGTATTGATATGATAATCAAGGTGTTACAATGGAGGCGATCCGATCTGGTACTCGCCGTATGAGCTAGGGTTTAGGGCTTGATAGCTTGACCCGCTCTAAGTCCTGCGAGCCCTCTTTATATACACAGAGGCTCGCTAGGTTACAAAAGGAAACTTCCCCATAAGAAAACGTCCACAGAGGCCTACTCGGAGACTACTTGGTCTTCACGTCCTCCGGGATATGTCTTCTAGATCTTTCCTCTTATGGCGGTTCAATATTGGGCTTGCTCCCAAGTGGGCCTTTTGTCCGTGCGAGTAAGTTAAGTCGCACTGGGCCGCGGGTTAATCCAGAAAGTATTCCCCTGACATTAGCCCCCAAGCGTGGCCTGAACTTCATAGTATTTCTTGATCTTGAATGTTTAGGCCGCGCTTTTCCTTGTTTCGCGACTTATAATTGTGCAAGTTTGGCCTTGACTCGCACCTGGAAGATCATCTGACTTCGTGAGCTTCTTTGTTAGAGTATCCTGATAGCTTCAGAACTTGATGACGATCTATCTTCTGATGATGACGTTATGTGGTAATCATCTCAATTCTTCTCAGAGAACTCTGAAGGTCATCACCTGTAACTTGATATCATGAATAAAACAATTGTTAAGTTACAAGTAATTGTAATTGGTGTTGCCGTACTATAAGCAGTACATCGACCTCTAGTTAGGCCATCTGAATCCTTAAGTGGGCACTCGCGCGACTCAGTATTTCCTAGGAACATGTGTGTTCAGGGTCGAGAGCGGCCATGATAGGCAATCAAGCTCGATTGACGCCACACCCCAGTACTTTGGCCACATAATGCGAGTAGCAATCCAACTTAAGGTAAATTTGATAATTGCCAATAAATCGGCTGTTTCAGGGTAACAAAGACCCCAAGAAACATAATGATATTGCCATGATAGGCTAAGCTATGATAAGCTTTGATTATGATGACACATAAGGTCGCGCCTAGGTGGCAACCGAGTGTTATACATAGGGTTGGATCGCGCGTAGGTGGCGATCCATGGTGATACATGGGGTCGGTCGCGCCTAGGTGGCGACCAGAGATGATACAAAGTTTACGGCCGCGCCTAGGTGGCAGCCGGTTTCTGATACAAGGGTCGATCGCGCCTGGGTGGCGATCAGATGTTGCATAGGTCGCGCCTAGGTGGCGACCAAAGTTGAAGTTCTAGCCCTGAGTGGCTGTGATGATACTCAGCTATAAAGCTGGAAAGGATGATGCTTGGCTCTGATTAGCCTTTTCTTATGTATAGTACGGTCGCAGGTGTGCGACGTTCCAAGGGCGAGGTGCCTCGAGACGATCCTCGAAATCATGGCGTTCGCTGCTTTCTTCCCTTACATCCAGCAGGTAGTACGACCCATTGTTTAGCTTCTTGCTGATGATGTAGGGTCCTTCCCATGGAGAGGACAGCTTATGCATTCCCTTGTGATCTTGTTTAAGTCGCAGTACTAGGTCGCCTTCTTGAAAGGTGCGGGTTTTGATGCGTCTGGCATGATAGCGTCGCAAGTCTTGTTGATATACTGCTGACCTTGATGCTGCCAAGTCTCTAACCTCTTCTAATGTGTCCACCGAGTCTTGCCGAGCTATCTCATTATCTGTCTCGATGTAAGCCGCAACTCTTGGTGAATCATGTATGATATCGCTGGGCATGACTGCTTCTGCTCCATAGACCATGAAATATGGTGTAAATCCTGTGGATCTGTTAGGGGTTGTTCTAAGCTCCACAGTACTGCTGGCAGTTCTTCCACCCAACATCCTGGAGATGCTTCGACCTTTTCAATAAGGCGCGGCTTAATTCCATGGAGAATTTCCTGGTTAGCTCGCTCAGCTTGTCCATTGCTCTGCGGGTGTGCTACTGACGTGAGGTCCAATCTTATCCCATTGTCTGCGCAAAATATCTGTGTAGCCCCTTCAGAGGTGTTGCTCCCATTGTCTGTAATGATACTATGGGGGTAACCGAAGCGGAATATGACCTTCTTCAAGAACTTGACTGCTGTTTCAGCCTCGCAATCTCCCACAGGTTCTGCTTCTATCCACTTTGTGAATTTGTCCACCATGACTAAGAGGTGAGTTTTTCCGTTTGAAGACCGTCTGAAAGGCCCTACCATGTCAAAACCCCATACGGCAAAAGGCCATGTGATGGGTATTGTGCGAAGTGCTTGGGCTGGCATATGATCTTGCCTAGCGTATCTTTGACATCCATCGCACACTCTGACAATTTGCTCTGCGTCTGCTAATGCTGTTAACCAGAAGAATCCATGTCGGAACGCCTTTGCCACCAAAGATCTTGACGAAGCATGATGGCCACAATCGCCTGAATGAATTTCGTGCAAGATTTTTCGTCCCTCTTCTGGTGAGACACATCTTTGGAATGCTCCTGATACGCTGCGCTTGTATAATTCGTTGTTGATGATTGTATAGGCCTTTGATCGTCGTATGATTTTGCGCGCCTCAATTTCATCGTCCGGCAGCACTCCGCGACTTAAATATGCCATGTATGGCTCTGTCCATCCTGGCTGTTCATGCAGGGCTGCGACTAAAGTTGAATCATCCTCTGGCTCTGCAATGTCAATCTCTGCTGGAGGTTTGACTGATGGATTGTGCAGTTCATCCAGGAAAACATTGGGTGGGACTGACTGTCTGTTGGATCCAAGCCGAGACAGGGCATCGCAGCTTCATTTTGTCTCCGATCAATATGTTCAACTTGGTATCCAGTGAAATGTCCAGCAATTCTGTCCACCTCTTCTATATGCAGCCATGTTCGCATCCTTGCTGTCCCACGTTCCGGAGACCTGCTGTGCCACCAAGTCTGAATCGCCAAAACAGCGTATGCGACTGATGTTCATCTCCTTTGCTATACGTAGACCATGAAGCAGTGCCTCGTACTCCGCCACGTTATTTGTGCAGTTGAAGTGTATCTGTAACACATACCGCAGCTTGTCTCCCTTGGGAGATGTCAGAACAACTCCAGCCCCCGAGCCTTGCAACTGTCTTGACCCATCAAAATGCATGGTCCAGTATTTGGTTTCTGCCATGCTAGGAGCAACTTGGATTTCTGTCCAATCGTTAATAAAATCTGCAAGGGCTTGCGACTTAATTGATGTGCGCGGCTCGTAACTGATGTGATGTGGTCCCAACTCGATCGCCCACTTAGCGACTCTTCCAGTAGCTTCTCGATTACGAATGATATCTGCCAATGGTGCTGAACTCACCACAGTTATTGGATGCTCTTGGAAGTAGTGCTTCAGCTTGCGACTCGCCATGAACACTCCAAACACCAACTTCTGCCACTGTGGGTAACGCTGTTTGGAAGCTGTGAGGACTTCGCTCACGTAGTATACTGGTCTCTGGACAGGGTATTCCTTTCCGTTTCTTGTCTCTCCACAACCATGACAGCACTCACAGCGCGGGAATTTGCCGCTATGTATAGTAGCATTGGCTCTTTATCTTTTGGAGCCGCCAGAACTGGAGCATTTGTCAATTGATGTTTCAAGGCTGTCAGAGCTTCGTCGGCCTCTGCGTCCCAAACGAAGGTGTCTGATTTTTTCAACAGTCTGTACAAAGGTAGTGCTTTCTCTCCCAATCTTGATATAAAGCGACTCAAAGCTGCTACGCAACCAGTAAGCCGCTGTACATCTTTTATCTTTTCTGGCTTTTGGAGATCCATCACGGCCTTTATCTTGTCAGGATTGGCCTCAATGCCTCTTTCTGATACTATGAATCCCAATAGCTTTCCTGCTGGTACTCCGAAAACGCACTTTGTGGGGTTGAGCTTCATGTTGTATTTTCTGAGATTTGTGAATGTCTCTGCCAGATCACCAATAAGATCCTGGCTAACTTGCGACTTAATCACAATATCATCCACGTAGGCATGAACGTTGCGACCTATTTGCTCATGTAGGCAATTCTGAATGCATCTTTGGTAAGTCGCACCTGCGTTCTTCAACCCAAAGGGCATGCTGACATAACAAAAAGCTCCGAAGGGTGTGATGAAGGACGTCTTTTCTTGGTCCTCCCTCTTCATCTTGATTTGATGGTAGCCTGAATAGGCGTCCAAAAAGCATAACAGCTCGCACCCAGCAGTTGAATCAATTACTTGGTCGATTCGGCAAAGCAAATGGATCCTTTGGACAAGCTTTGTTAAGACTGGTGTAATCAACGCACATTCGCCACGTACCGTTCTTTTTCATAACCAATACTGGATTTGCCACCCATTCCGGATGGTATACCTCTGTGATGAATCCTGCAGCCAGCAAGCGAGCTATTTCCTCTCCTATTGCCTTTCTCCTGTCATCATGAAAACGCCGTAGTGGCTGCTTCACTGGTTTAGCCGCAGGGTTCACTTTGAGGCTATGTTCTGCTAATTCTCTTGGTACCCCTGGCATATCTGACGGCTTCCATGCGAAGATGTCTTATTTTCCTGGAGAAAAGCGACGAGGGCCTTCTCCTGCTCTTCTTCCATGTGTGCTCCAATGCTAGTTTGCTTGGATGAGTCGCCAGGAACAAGATTTATCTGCTTAGTGTCCTGGGCCGCTTTGAATTTCATTGGTGGCTCGGCAGATGGCGTGGTAACCACACTCATATCGTTTGGGTCCACCTGCGACTTATAACCTTTTAGTTCTTCCGCGGCACAGGCGGATTCTGCGAAGCCGCATCTCCTTTCTCACATTCTATTGCTTTTTCTCTATCTCCGTACACTGTGATGACCCCTTTTGGTCCTGGTATCTTCAACTGTAGGTACACGTAGCATGGCCTGGCCATAAACTTAGCAAAGGCCGTTCTTCCAAACAAGGCGTGATATGGGCTTTGGAATTTTACCACTTCGAAGCTTAGGAATTCACTTCTAAAGTTCTCTTCTGTTCCAAAAGTTACCCCTAGGGTTATTTTCCCCACTGGCCGTGCGGACCTTCCTGGGACAATGCCGTGAAATACTGTTGACGTGGGCTGCAGGCTGGAATCCTTGAGTCCTAGACGCTGGAAAGTATCGTAGTACAAGATATTAATGCTGCTTCCTCCATCCATAAGCACTTTGGTCAGCTTGTATCCTGCAACGTATGGTGCCACAACCAGTGCCAACTTGCCAGGTTCCCGTACTGTGGCGGGTGGTCGTCGCGACTCCAGGTTACCGCGTATTCTGACCACCTTAACCAAGCGGGTGTTGCTGGTATCACGGCGTTCACCTGCTGACTTCTCCGGCTCAATTTCTCTTCTCTTTTGGAGGTATCGATAACTATTGTGTGATACTGCCCCGTCTGCCTGGGGTTACTCGCGCCGTGCTGCCCAATATTTGTGTTATGAGCCGCACTAGGGTTTCCTTCATGGGAATTCCCCCCGTTGTGTTGGCTCTCTTCTTTCCACTTTTTGTAATAATGGCATTGCGCCTTGGTATGGTCCGCTGGCCGTCCATCACCTGTCGCATGAAGGTCGCATGGCCGGTTGAAAACTTCTTGCATATTGATTGGACGGGAGCCGTATCCTCGACCCCTTCCACGCTGGCCTCTGAATCCTCCACGCGCATTGGCGACGAGCCCTGAGTGACCATCTTCGCTTTTGCGTTTGTTTTGACTCGCGTTGTTGTGGCTCGTTTGCTGCTGCTGGGGCTTGTTGGAGTTTTTCTTTCCTTTTGCAGCAACCTCCTCTTCTTCTCCGTCTGACGCGTCTCTGGTTTTATCTGAGCTGGCATATTTGTTAGCCGCAGCCATCACCTCGCTGAGGCTCTTGACTTTATCCTTCATGCGACCCAGCTTATGAATCAGCGGCTCAAACTTGCAGTTTTTCTCCATCACCAGGACGGCTGAGCTTGGTGGTATATTATCTGAGGAGTGTATTATTTCTGCCACCCTTTTCATCCAATGGCGACTTGACTCGCCTTCCTTCTGGACACAACGCTCTAAATCTTCTATATTGCAGAGTCGCTTGCAAGTTCCTTGGAAGTTCTTAACGAAGGCATCCTTCAGTTCCTCCCAAGTATTTATAGAGTTGGGAGGCAAATTTTGCAGCCATATGTGCGCTGCACCTTCTAGCATCATGTTTAGGTAGCGTGCGCAGATCTCTTCAGATGCGTTTAGGATGCTCATGCCCATCTCGTAATTGTTGAGCCAAGTGGTTGGATCCATGCTGGCGTTATAGTTTGCCACCTTGCGTGGCCCTTTGAAATCTTCAGGAAAAGGTTCCGATCTGATCCTTCAGTGAAACACGCCGGTCCCTTGAGTCGCGAGGACAGGGCTGTGGGCGCGCCTGCGGGGTTATCTGCGGGCCGCTTTTGCATCAATGGCATTCGCCTGCGCTTCTGCGACTTGCTCCTGCTGCCTCTGTGCGACTCCTGACACGTCTCTGGTGGCCTGCTTGGACGCTTCTTTCTGCTGCAATCCTGTGATTGGCTGGTACGAGGGGCAGCTGTGCTTCGGCTTCCGCCCTATTGGCTTGTTGCAGGACTGCCGTACTTAGCATCTGAATCGCGCGCCGCGCCTCAGCATTGACCGGGTCATCGCCTGTTGGTACCATCTGAGTCAAGATATTAGCCGCAGCATACATATTATCGACAGGGTTCTGGTAATGGCCCTGTGGGGTGTGAAACCTCCTTGGTTGTTGCTGGGTCTCTTGATTTGTTGGTACCCTTCCTTCCGCAGTCGTCTGGATTCCCCCCGCGGCTGGAGTGAGCGGGATTTCCACTGTTGGTTGAGTCGCGCGCAGCTGTGTTTGCGGGTCAACCTGTTGTTGAGTCGCAGCCAGCGCGGCTACTCTCTGCCGCTCCTGTTGGATTCCTTGGTTTATCTGATCGAGCCTGCGGCGCTCTTCTTCCATCCTTCGAACCTCATACAGGAGCTCGGCCCTGGCGGCCTCAATTTCTGTTGCACGGAGGGCGGCGTTCGTGGCTGACACAGGGACAAGAAGTGGGTTGCTTGGGGGTGCCGATGCCTCGGTTTCTCCAGCAGTTCCTGATGCGCCTGCTCCTCCGGCCATGTAAACCGCGACTTGTGCCATCTCTTGATCTGGTGATGATGTGATTTCTGGTGGGTAACCCCAGCAACTTTCTTCAAAGGCAGGTATGATGGACCCAAACTCTTGCGAGTCCATGCTTTCCACGGATTCTTCCCCATCATCGGCGACTTCTTCTACTGAATCGCCTTCTGGACCGATCTAACGGACCTGCCACCGATGAAGCCGACGAAGACGTTGATGGATCCGAACGGGATGACGTGGCCGGTCTCCAAATAATCTGCTTCCGGCCCCCAGCTTGAATCGTCGATGAGGGGTGTGCCATTGACCGTGATGATACGGCCAACAACAAGATCTTCAGCTCCCTTCATGGATCCTGCGCGGAACGTGACGCTCTTGACCGCAGGCCCCACGGTGGGCGCCAACTGTCGTGGGTTTGTCACGTCAGGTGTCATAGATGACTTCGTAGGTGTGGGATTATGCGAGTCAAGCATCTCCGAGCTTGGGATCGCAGGAACAAAGATCAACACAGATTTACCCAGGTTCGGCCCCCTCAATGTGAGGTAAAAGACCTACTTCCTGCCTACCCTAGATTGGTATTGATATGATAATCGAGGTGTTACAATGGAGGCGATCCGATCTGGTACTCGCCGTATGAGCTAGGGTTTAGGGCTTGATAGCTTGACCCGCTCTAAGTCCTGCGAGTCCTCTTTATATACACAGAGGCTCGCTAGGTTACAAAAGGAAACTTCCCCATAAGGAATACATCCACAGAGGCCTACTCGGAGACTACTTGGTCTTCACGTCCTCACGTCCTCCGGGATATGTCTTCTAGATCTTTCCCTTATGGCGGTTCAATATTGGGCTTGCTCCCAAGTGGGCCTTTGTCCGTGCGAGTAAGTTAAGTCGCACTGGGCCGCGGGTTAATCCAGAAAGTATTCCCCCGACAACTGTCGCTTTGGAAGTTGATCAGCAGCCACCATTTTGATTGTGCTTTGGAAGATGATCAGCCCGCCATTTTAATTGTGCATTGGAAGATGATCAGCCCGCCGTCGTTTTGATTGTGCTTTGGAAGTTGATCAGCAGCCACCGTTTTGATTGTGCATGCTTTGGAAGATGATCATCCCGCCATTTTAATTGTGCATTGGAAGATGATCAGCCCGCCGCCATTTTGATTGCTGCCCGGCCGCCGGCCTCCCTCTCCACCCTATATAAAAGGCCACTAATCCCATGGCCTTAAGCACACACAATCTCTCTCTAATCCTTGCAAAAGCTCTCTCTCTCGAGCCCTCTCTTCTATTCCAATGGAGCCACGACTCGCGCGCGTTCCTCCGTCTCGGTTGTACTACTTCACCAAAGAAGATATGCACTTCAAGGTATGGGTCACCCTCCATGCATCACGCGTGGAGAGGTGGATCCGCGACGTGAAGAAGTTCTTTCTCGACGCCGCACCGATCAAGTGCGTTGGACTCGACTCACTAGTACAGAACGACACATCGGAAACGGGCCAAAAACCCCTTCGGCAACAGAGAAAGGGTCCGTGTCCCCGCCTCTGTCACTGATGTGAAGCCTCACAATGGCAACGGAGATTTTTATCGTTTGCAGTAAGTTTAGCAACGGGCATAATATATAACCGTTGCCTTTAGTCTTTACATCAGATACGGAGATTAGTTTTTGACCGTTTGTAATGAGGGCTAAAGGAAACAAAAAAAAGCATGTGACGCCTGCTGCACCGTCGACGGAGCCCTGTGGTTCCTGCTTGACGGCCGCCGGTTCTTCACCTTCCTCTTCGCCCAGCTTCATTGCGTGGTCTTCTTCTACCTATTTAGTACTGCACAAAAGTCTTGCTCCTGGAGGCGCCGGCTTCAGTGGACCGTGTGGACGGAGCCCCGCTCCTACGTCTTCACGGCCGCCGCATAGTCTCCAGGTTTCCTCCTCGCCCTAAAGGAGATGAAAAAAATCAAAATGTAAGCTCCTTCATCTCTATACACAAGACATATGCTTCTTCATCGGCATTACAGAAAATATAGAACTAATTACAACTAGAACATAGCCTAAACAATGCCTCATATATAGGTAGATTGGACACACAAATTCCAGGGATGGAGCAAGCGAGCCAAGTAGGATGCACAAGATCGATGTGTATTTGTGCATATCACAAGGATCACTAGCGCCACCCCCGGATCACACGGTGTCACCTAATTTTAATCATCGGCATAACAGAAACAAAGCTAAAATCAGAGCAAATGCCTACTAAAAACAGAGAAAATCCATGGATAAACAATTAGCTACTTACAACTAGAAAACAACTAAAATCTATGTGTAAACAATGCCTACTAAAAACAGAGCAAATCTATGGATAAACAATTAGCTACTTACAACTAGAAAACAGCTAAAATCTATGTGTAAACAATGCCTACTAAAAATAGAGCAAATATATGGATAAACAATTAGCTACTTACAACTAGAAAACAGCTAAAATCTATGTGTAAACAATGCCTACTAAAAACAGAGCAAATCTATGATAAACAATTAGCTACTTACAACTAGAAAACGACTAACCTACTGAACTGGAGTCTTACATTAGGCGAGGCGGGCTCGCTTAGCGTCGCCGCCGGCGACGGAGCTAGCGCCGGCCTCCCCTGGCGGCGCCTTGCCCTCGCCGTGGACCAAAGAGAGGGCTATGGCGGCCCGGAGGTCAGACTGGTAGACCGCCTCCTCGGTGCGTTCGACCTGGGTCGACGCCTCGGAGAGGAGGACCGCCGCCTCCAGATCGGCCTCGCCCTGACGACGCTTGGCGTCCTCGCTCTCGAAATCGGCGTGGGAGAGTTGGCAAGCGATCTCCAGATCACGATCCTCCTCCTCTTCCTCTTCCTCTTCCTCCTCGTCGGAGGACAAGGACGAGGAGGAGGAGGAAGACGGATGGTAGCCGGGGTACATCGCCTGGCGGATCTCGCGGTAGCTGCAATGGTGGCCAAATGAGCTGGTGCGGCCGGAGCCTTCGCCGTGCGGACGAGCGCCAAGGCTGCGGGACCGGCCCGCGGGGGCCGGATCGGCGGCGGTCTGTTCCGCAAGCTCGTCCCGCAACACCAGCTGACGCTGCTGCTGCCTGAAGGCCCGGAGGGTGGGGCGGCCACGGCCGCGGCCGCGTGTGAGATCCTGGCTCAGGGCTTAACAGGATTGATAGAATACTCATATCAATAAGTTGCAACTTCTTTTCCGGAAGCTCATCTGGAAGGAACTCCGAGGTTAAGCGTGCTTGGCCCGGAGCACTCCCAAGGATGGGTGACCGACCGGGAACTGGTTCCCGGGTGCGCACGAGTGAGGACAAAGTGCGCAGAAAAGACTAGTGTTGATCTGTGGGGCCAGTCTGGAGATCCTAGCGAGCTGCCAGGGGTGACAGGCCTGGCCCGGGGGTGGCCGGGGTGTTACAATTTGGTATCAGAGCCGACCCTCGCGGTAACTGGGCGTGTGCGGGTCAGTGGGCGGACATGTTGGAGCATGTGCCGGCACTGGGCGCACAGACGGGTGCCAAGGGGGGAAGTTCCTGGACTGGAGGTCGACCGACGAGGGCGTCGGTCTTCTAAGGGGGGGAAGGATGTGAGATCCTGGCTCAGGGCTTAAGAGGATTGATAGAATACTCATATCAATAAGTTGCAGCTTCTTTTCCGGAAGCTCATCTGGAAGGAACTCCGAGGTTAAGCGTGCTTGGCCCGGAGCACTCCCAAGGATGGGTGACCGACCGGGAACTGGTTCCCGGGTGCGCACGAGTGAGGACAATGTGCGCAGAAAAGACTAGTGTTGATCTGTGGGGCCAGTCTGGAGATCCTAGCGAGCTGCCAGGGGTGACAGGCCCGGCCCGGGGGTGGCCGGGGTGTTACACCGCGGCCACGGCCGCGATGGCCGGATCTACCAGCGCCGACGGTGGAAGCCATGCGAGAGAGTGGAGAGAGAGGAGACTGTGCGGCGGCTAGGGTTGGAAGTGAGACAGTGAGAGTGAGAGTGAAGGGCATAGTAGGTTCTTATAGGCCGGCTGTCGGGCTGCTTCTAATGGCAACGGAGATTACGAAACTATCCGTGTGCGATGAGCACAGATCGGTAACGGAGTTAAACCAAACTCCGTTGCCAACATATATTCACTATTCACCCGTTGCTTTGTTGTGGGCCTGCTTTACGGCCCAGTGCGGGCACGCGGGGGATGTCGCGATTTACCGTCGCCTAACTCCTGCCGTTGCCATAGAGGGGTATCCGATGTGTCGTTCTGTACTAGTGACTGCGAGTTCACCGACCCTCTCCCGGGTCGACAGAGGGATCTTCCATATGAGAAAAGGCAGCGCGCCACCGTCCTTCAACTCTCGGTGGCGTCCGAGACTCTTGTCTTCCAGATCTGCAAGGCGATGGGGTGCCGCAGGTCCTCGTTGATTTCTTATGTGACAAGACCATCAAGTTCTACGGCGTGGCTATCCACAATGACTTGCGGATGCTGCGCTACTACGGAATTGAAATTCCGTCCGCGGTCGACCTCCAGAGGGATAGGCGGAACCCAACCGGCAATCCTACTCCGAGTCTCGTTGCTCTCTCCAATGCTATCATTGGGACAAAACTAGAGAAGAAGAAGAACAACAACAAGAAGGACAAGCACGACGACGACGAAGAAGAACTCCGGATTTGCGGATGGGACAACGTTCCATTGAGCTACGATCAAGTCGAGTATGCCGCTCTTGACGCTCGCCTCGGCTTCGAGATTGCGTGGAAGTGGGATAGTCTACGTGGCTATAATACCAATGGCGATCGTCTTAATGTCGCTGATGAGTAGACTAGCTATATAGGGATGTGTGTGTGTGTGCTCCCGTTGTGTCTTCTCTCTTGTATTCGGTCAATTCGGTCCATTCGGTTACCTAAAAGTAATGACCGAAATATTTGGATTCCTATCATTCTTCTTATCGATTCCTATCATTCATTCCTAGCTATATAGCCTGAATCGCCTACCCACGGATCGCCCAAGCAGTCGTCTGATCGCTGTCGTCCGATGGCCAGCGATCCAACGGAATAGAACAATCCCAGCTGGCTGGCACCCACACCGTCCGCCAGGGGTAACTTGGCATGTCAATTCATACAGCTAGGAAAATGGTATTTATAAAAATAATCTGTAAATTTCCTTTGAAACCATTGCTTCCTATACCAAGACACACCTATGTGTCTAATATGAGCACTTTATCACAAACTATGCGTTGGGAATTGACATAACTTGGTCATTTGGTTCGAAACTTTATAGATGTTTATATGATAGTGCTTTTTATGAAGAATGTTTCTGAAACTTTTGTGAATTATCAAGTTTATCATTTTACATAGCAACTAAGTACTTGGGGATTATCGATTGTTTAAATAATACAAAACAAATATAAAACAATGTCTGCATTGCAGAATAATTCAAAGTAGGGAGAACATTATTTTCCTCACTTTACAAAAGCAGCAATGATCAAATATGCAAAAGTATCATGCATACATTTTTATTTAATCCAGTTACATAGCTCGGGTCCATTTTTATTTAACCATAATACATCACGAATAATATCACTAACTTCTGCCAGGTCCTAAGCCGCGGGGTGCATCACGGTCGACGCTCAGCACCCAAAGAGCAGGAACCATCACAGGGTCAATACTCACATGAGAAGGAACCCTATGAAACATCTGCCATCTACTATCATACACCGCTGGCGTATCCAACATATGCATGTAGCGACGGACGTGCTCGTCCTCCTCCCTGATACGGCGACGTACCACCTCCTCGGGGGCCGGCTCCCTCTGCACCGAGCGTGGCCCACGTGACTTCCACCAAAGAAGATCCAGGTCGACGACGTCACCCGGATTCCTCACCAAGATATGCGCCCCAGAAGATACCACCTCCTCCCAGTGCCAGCCCGACGGAGCCCAGTCCCGGACATCGCCCTATCGTCCAACAAGGACATCGTCGCCGAGATCTGAAAAAATGAGTGGGGAATTTGATCAAACACCCCTGGCCTTATATATAACATTGGCTAAATGATTTTTGCACTTGAAGTTCAAATGATTTTTTTAAAAATTTCAGACAAAAACGGCCAAAGAATACACAAATATAAAAAAAGCCAGAAAATAAAAAAACAGAAAAAAAATCCCACCCCACCGCGCCTTATCCTCTCCCCTTATCCACTCCCACCCCACCGCCGCCGCACACACCTTATCCACTCCCACTCCCACCGCCTACTCTCCCGCCGCCGCCGTCCTCCCCTCGAGCGCACGCGCCGCCGCCGCCCCTCTGCCCCACGCGCCCCCGCCCACGCCGCGGCCCCACCGCCCACGCTGCTGCCCCGCCGCCGTCCCCTCCCCTCCCCCGCGACGAGCAAGAAGCCCGCAACATCCATCGACCCCGAGGTCGCGCTCGCCTACAAGTTCCCCGAGGTAACCTGCCCACCCGCGCGCCCCTCCCTCCCCGCGTCTCCTCGTCTCCGTGCTAACCTCGTCTCCGTGCTCCTCGCTGCAGGGACGTGGCGCTCTACGCGCTCGAGGTGGGGGCGTGCGGCACGGACGCCGTCGACGACAAGGAGCTCCACCTCGTGTACCACAGCGATGGCCAGCGCCACATCAAGGTCCCTCCCCCTCCCTCCCTCGTCCCTTCCTGTTTTGGTATGAAATGTTGTCCCGTCACACCGGGTGGCTTAAAAATACCCCGGTCTTAAAAATACCTCGCCACAATCTTAAAATTGCAATTACGCGACCCCGGTCTATAATCTACCGTCACACCGGGTGGCTTAAAAATACTCCGAGCTCTAATGTAATTTATTATGCGGTAAAAGAGCGGAACAAAATGAACATGGTAAAATCAAGATGCGAGTTAAAAAGGCGAGTCAAAAAGATGTGGATAACTGTGACAATTTTATTTTTTGGGAAAAGAATGGATACTCATGGGTGCTAGTATGTTCTGATTGAATGTGCAATAAACTCAGAATCTTAAATATAAAACAAATTTGTGATATGAAATGCGTGTCCCACAAAAATGCGTGTATGTTATCTTACATATGGAGAATGCTACGCTGCGAATTTGTGATATGAAATGTTGCAGGTACCCGAGAGGCCCTTGAGATTGCCGGAATGTTGATTAATTTCCATTCTAGCAAATTCGGGTAATCCATATGTCTTATTTTTAGAAAGGTCATGCCGAAATTTTCCGTGAATTTTGGTATGACTTTGGCTAAAAATATGACATATTTTCTATGAATTTGAAATATGACTTTATGTTACCGTCTTTTGATATGCCGATGATTAAACTGTTGTGACACCGTGTGATCCAGGGGTGGGGCTAGCGAGCCTTGTGATATGCACGAGTACACACATCTCGTGCATCCTACTTGGCTCGCTGGCTCCATCCCTGAAGTCTGTGTGTCACTTCTAAGTATGAGGCATGAATGCTTTTGAGTTTACCCTACTTCATTTTTTTACAATGCCGATGATTAAAATGAGATGACACTATGTTATTCAGGGGTGGTGTAAGCGAAACTTGTAATATGCAAGAATATAGAGATTCAGTATCTTACTAGTTTCGCTTACTCCATCCCTGAATTTGTGTTCAATCTAGTATATGAGGCATATTTTTTTAGAATGGCGCCGATGATTAAAATGTTGTGATACAATGTGATCCAGGGGCGGGGATAGCGAGCCTCGTGATATGCACGAGTACACACATCTCGTGCATCCTACTTGGCTCGCTAACTCCGTCCCTGAAGCCTGTGTGTCACTTCTAAGTATGAGGCATGCTTTTTAGTTGACCCTAATTTATTTGTGTCTAATTTACATCTTTTTGCACCAAATTCAGGAACAATTTCTATACTTTACATCTTTCTATACTGTATGTACTTTACATCTTTCTATACTCAAATTTGTTGTGTAACATGCATTTTTATTTGCCACAGAGCATGCCGCCGCGCCGTCGCTCCATGAGCGGGTTCATTGGCGTCCGTCACCGCCCATCGGCCGGTGGTCCGCGGAGATCACCGTGAACGGCCAGCGTTGGTATATGGGGACCTTCGACACGGCGGAGCTTGCCGCACGCGCGTTCGACGCGGCAGCCTAGAGGTTTGGACGGCCACGTTCTGAGCTCAACTTCCCTGACGTTAAGGACATGGAGGAGGCTGAGTTCCTCGCGCCGCCGATGGAGATCGTCGACGTAGACGAGGCGCGGGTAACCGCCGCCAGGGGATAGCTCGCCGCGCTGCCGAGATCGACGAGTGGCGGATGGACGCGCTGCGCCGCGACCGCCCCGATCTGGTGCAGGCGGAGCTGGACTTCTACGCCTCGAGGAACAAGAAGAGGCAGGCGAGCTCCGACGTCGCTGGACCCCCAGTGCAGCGCCGCCGTGCCAGAAGACCGGCGACGATTCGTATTCGAGCTTCTGGGATGATAGCTCGGACTCATCGTCCGACTTAAGTTCATGCTGGGGACCTTGAGTAGTTTTAGGTTAATTTCAAGTTAGCTTAAGTGATGAACTAACGCATGTTGTTTAGCTTATCGAATTTTAGCTTAAGTTCATGTTGTTTTAGGTTTGTAATGCATGTGTGATGAACTAATGTATCTGTGTATGACACTTTGATCATTTGTATGTGGTCGTCTATATTTCTGTTGTTTATTTGGCGCCTGTACTTGAATTTACTGTATTTATACTGGATATATTGCTGAAATATGATTTTCCAGAAAAAATAATTCCAAGAAAATGCACCGCTGGCAGGCGTGGTGGATTACCGCTGCGGACGCTTGCCCGCCAGCGCTGTGTCATATACCGCTGGCGGGCGCTAGGAATGCCCGCCAGAGGTAACCAGCCTTACCGCTCGCGGATGGCCGCCCGCCAGCGGTAATTATTACCACTGGCGTAATGATCGCTGGCGGGCGCCTGCCCGCCAGCGGTAGGCCATTTCCGTCCGCCAGCGGTAGTCCTTTTCCTACTAGTGTCGTTTAGTTCTTGAAAGTTTTCTGCACGCATATTTATTATATGTATTTCTTATGGCATACTTACTTTCGTTGATCCAATATATAGAATAAACTCCATAAATCCTAAATGGCTAAGATGTGCATGAAATTCAATTTCATATCAATATGCGCATATTTATGTTTAGTTTGTCCTATATATTGTAGTTGCTATAACTACATTGGACCCAATGAGTTTGGGTGCCATGTTGTACTTAATTTGTTTTAGGTACACTCGAGATGTATTGGAAGCTTGTCTCATTTACAAGGAAGGTGTTATCACCATGTGCTTATTGGAGCCAAGCCCGGATGATAGTGAGCTCTTATCATCTACATCACCCAATACTATCTCGGTAACAAGTATCTACTCATGCATACTTTTATTGCATTCAACCTTGTGTAGGTTGTATCTTGGCATGAATCTTTTTGTTGCAATTGATTTGATTCTTACAAAGTTCTTACCAATACATCTTTATTGCAAATGTGAGTAAGCCGGGATGATCACATATAAGGGGACTCATATAATCATTTTTATGATTCATCGATCTTAGCATATTCTACTAAAGTCTCTCATGTGCAACATTGATGAATTTGCAAAATCATTTGCTTTTGTGATACTTGTTATCTTTCTCGGAGCATCCCAACTATCACCTTTTCCCTTATGGATATTTTTGATGCTATGAGCAGTGTGTGTTGGAAGTTCATCTATATTCTTTTAAGATAAAATTGAGCTTGGTGCTATGCTTGTAAACAAAGATCTTATTGGTGTTTTTATGACTTCCTCTTGGATATCATGTTCATTACCTTTGTACCTATTTTGTGTGTACATGTTTATTTGTGGACTTATATCTTCGTGATTGGTGTCTACTTAGAAACTTATACACATGAGAATAGTTACATCTTTATTTGGTTTTCCAATTCTTTAGTGACCACCTCTTATTGCTTTTGACTCTTTGGTGGTTTCTAAAAAGCACAAGTTTATTTTATTTTGGTATGCCTTTGCATAGTAATAAGCTTGTGAACCATTTGCTATATCTTCTAGGGGTGTGTGTATGTGAAAGACATGATATGCACTATGTCTTCCTATATTGAAAGACTATGTTGATGCTTACGCTCATTCTTGTATTAGTCTCCTTAAATGTCTTTCTATATCACACCCATCTCTTTTCGGTTGAGCAAGTCTCTTTATTTGTCGCTCCTTGATTTTGTTGCTCAACATTTGGTTTGTTGCAAGTTGCATTGCTTCTTTTATCATCTACGCTCTCTTGCACTTGTTTGTGTTCAAAATATCTAGGAGGGAGTGAGGATTCCATGTTGTGCATACTATATTAAAAGTCAAATCCTTCTTTGTGCACGTACCTTGGGGAGTCCCCTCTTGATTTTTAGAACACTTTTCAGATCCTTTTGATTACTTGCTTCTTTCGTCGAAGTATCTTTCGCTTTGATATTCATTTGCAATTTTTGGATCCTCGATATAGTTTGATCTCCCTCCATCTATTCGTCATTGGATATGTGCATTTGATTTCACTCATATCATGAGAAATGCACACATTATGGGGGAGCTCTTATTATATTTGCCTTCTTAATTTTTCACCCATTTCGGCAATGGATGCCAATGGGGGAGAGATTTAGAGGGTTTAAGGGAACATGTTTTTGTACATGTTTTCGTTCTAGTGCATCCTTGCTTGCATGGTTGCTTAATTCATTTTATAAACCCTCAAAAAAGGGATTGTCATCAATTACCAAAATGGGGGAGATTGAAAGTGCCTGTTGCCTCATGCGTGGTTTTGGTAATTAATGACAATCCTTATGACCTAATGTTGGTATTGAGATATCCTTATAGGTCTCGTCCATAGGAATTGCTTGGAGTTCATGTGTTGAACTCAAGAAGATAATATGATGACTAAGGTTCTATTCAAGGGTAGAATGGTCATCTAGAGTGATCGAGGTTATTGCATATGTGGCTTGGAAAAGAAGATTGAGTGAACATTCATGCTTATTTCCAAGCCATCACATATATTAAGAGAAGATTATGAAGTGCAAGTTCAATATGATCCATCTCCGAAGATATCATGTGATTGAAGCTTGCAATGGACTCATGAAGACGAAGCTAATCGAGGCTCTCCCATAATGGAGTATGGGGAGTATTTGGAGAAGTCTTCATCAAGCTTGTGCTAGAAAGCACGATCAAGAAAGGTGTTCCAACTTGAGAGAGTCAAGATCGTCATCATCTAACTCAAGTGGAATGCGCAAGGCAAAGGTATGATCTTGATAGAGTTTCTACTTTACCGGTCTCATGGTGTTAGTGGGAGACCGGGTTATAGGATAGACACCGTACTATCAAGAGGGGATCTCAAGTGAGTAACTTGATCGCATCTTTGTGGAGAGCTCAAACCTTTGCATACTTGCATATCATCTTTCTTGGTTTTTATTTGGCTTTTATCCATGTGAGGATTTAGAGCTTGTGTTCATCTCCATACCAAGCTCTAGTTTATCAAAAACGGATTTCATTCGAATATTTTGTTGCGTTTTTGATATTGGAGGTTTTACCGGTTTGTCTTTTCTAAGAGAGGTCAAAGTCGCTTCTTGTTTTCCTCCTCACATGATGGACTATGATGTCTATGTGCATGATCTTGTAGAGCTTGTGATTATCTTCGAAACAAGCCCAAGATCATCGAAAACGGAGTCCGGATGAAAAAGTTATGGGGTTGTCTGTTTGCCAAGTTACTGCATGAATTTCTAGGCCGGAGTCTCCGGTCTCAGGGGCCGGAGTCTCCGCCCTGCTGGAATGTTGCGCATAGATCCCGAGGACGGCGCTCTCGGTATAGGGGCCGTAAGTGCCCCAGAGACTTTTTGGGCTGGAGTCTCCGCCCTCCCTGGACCTGAGTCTCCACTCGGGCCGGAGTCTCCGCCCCCTTAGGCCGGAGTCTCCAGTGTTATTTTTCCTGCAACGGCTATTTTTGTGGGGACCTATAAAAGGCCCCCTTCTTCCCCATTTGAGGTGCTGGTTGTTGGGCTCGTTTTTCCCCTCTCTCTCTTGCCATTGTTGACCTTGGAAAGCTTGCCCATCTCTCAATCCCTCCCATGATTCTTGCATATCTTTGAGGGAAAAGGGAGAGGAGATCTAGATCTACATTTCCACCAATCCATTCCTCCTCTAAGTGAGGGGAACCTAGTAGATCTTGATCTTGGAGTTCTTGGTGTTTCTCCTCCATTGTTCTTCCTCTCTTATTCCCCATAAGCATTTGTTGCTTGTTGGAATTTGAGAGTGAAAGACTTGTGCACTTCTTGTGTTCTTGCCATTGCATTTTGTTGCATCGGTTTGCTCTCTCCATGAGGTTTCATGGAAGTGAAATTTCGTGAGCTTGTTACTCTTGCGTCGTTGGACCCTAGACGGTGTTCTTGAGGCCTTTTGTGGTCAAGGCCTTTTGTGGCTAGTTGGGACCTTTTGTGGTCACTTGGGAGCTCCCAATCCTTTTGTGGGTTGTGCCTCAAGATTGTTGTAAAAGCTCTAGATTCCGCCTTGAAGGTTTCCGATCATGGAAGGTGAACCGAGCTTTTGGGTAAGGTTCATCGGAGAATAGGGTGAGCCCATTTGTGGCGTTTGAGTTTGAAACTCACACCCCTCCAACGAGACGTACTCCCCTAAAAAGGAGGAACTCGGGAATACATCATCGTCTCCGCGTGCCTCGGTTATTTCTATACCCGAGCTCTTTATTTATGCACTTTACATTGTGATAGCCTTCGTGCTTGAAGTGTTATATCTTGCTATCACCTTGTTACTTGTCTTGCTTAGCATATGTTGTTGGTGCACATAGGCGAGCCTAGTTTATTTAGGTTGTGTGCTTGTTAAATTAAAGCACCTAGTTTTATTCCGCATTTATCAAGACTAAACCGGAAAAGTTTTAATCGCCTATTCACCCCCCCCCCCCTCTAGGCTACATCCTTGTCCTTTCACCCTTGAACTGCCCTTGCCAAGAAAAAGGAAAATTCTTCCACTCCCGGTGCTTGCAATCTATGGATCCAAGCATCCCATGCCAGCCCCTCTACTCTCGTTGACCGACAGCAGACGGGCTGTGTCGGCAACAGTTGGTTCTCTCAAAAACTCTGGACTTACCACCTGAACCACAACCTTGAAGAACCTATACATCGAGTGAAGGCAAGTGGACTCGCTCATGCGCAAGTACTCATCAACAAGATCACCTTCAACTCCATATGCAAGCATCTGAATAGCTGCAATGCACTTTTGGTAGGAAGAGAAGCCATACGTACCAGTTGCATCTGGCTTCGCCTCGAAGTAATCATCATATAGCCTCACCCCTTACAGAATACGCATGAACACATGCTTTGCCATCCGAAAACGGCAACGAAAAAATGGGCGCCGGATATGTTGGCCTGATGGGACGGAAATAATCATTCCAAAGTTGGTAATGGCCGTTCTCCCTGTCACGGTCCAACGCCGACGCACGACCCACAACCGATCCTCTATATTATGGAATGAGAGAATCATTGTGGTGATGAATTAGGGCCGCTACGACACCCGTATCATCGATGAAGTGGGAGTAGAACAACTAATCCTAGCTATTCATCTACACAAAAGTATGCCGTTAAAAAAAAGAATAGAACAATGTAGTGCCATATGTAAAATAAAGAAAATGGGCAACATACCTTGGCTCGGCAACCCGTCAAACAGCTTGCGGGCGAGGCAATATGCGGGGAGACCGAGGCAACAGAGGCATATTTGCGGCTATACCGCCTTCCTGTTGCTCGGCGTGGGCTACTGGAGGGAAACGTGGTGGAAGCTGGCTAGCTGCGGCCGATGGACACCTTGGACGAACAGCTTCTCTGGGAACTCCAAGAGGGGACGAAGGCGAGGCAAGAGGGGAAGGCGGCAAGGCAAGAGGGGCGGGACGACAGCAAGGAGCGGACGGCGAGCCAAGAGTGGATGGCGACGAGGCAAGAGGGGACGGTGGCAAGGCAAGATCGGTCGGCGGCGCCGCGGTGGGGGGGGGGGGGGGGGAGAGATGGGGGTGGCTGCGCAGCTTTGTGTGGCTGTCCACCGGGCCCGGGGAGGACAAAGGAGGACACATGCTGGACGCGGACAATGTCCGTTTCGCCCCAAACCTAGCCCAAAAGTTGGGCCAGGTTTGGGGCGATACGGACAGGTCCACGGACACGCGGCCGTTTGGGATGGCGTGTTGGGTCGTTCCCCTTATCCGTTCGGACAAGATAGGACGGTCCGCGCCGATTTGGGGTGCCCCGTTGGGTTTGCCCTCATGAAAGATGAGACCAAGGTGGAATAGTACTCCATCACCCAGGAAACCCTAGGCGACGTCGTCCTGTTCTTCTCTATTTATGCTGGTTTCCCATCCATGCTGCGACATAGCGTGCAAGTCACATTATTACAACAACATTCATAAAGGTGGGCGGGAGATCCAACTGAAGTATACCGAGAGAGCCGTCTGTTACTTGGACTAAAATGGCGCGTTAACAACGCAACACATATGTTGAGCAAACAAGTATCCGTTCATTCTGACACCTGCGGAAAAGAGAGTGGATTAGTTAGTACTCCCCCGTTCTAAATTATAATATGTTTACCTTTTATGAAAGCGGATTATGTATACATATTTTAGCATGTAGATCACTCATTTTGATCCGTATGTAAATTTTACGTTGAAATTTCTAAACATCTTATATTACGGAAACAGATAGAGTATATACTGATAAGAAACATGACAGGAATGAGAGGCCAGGAAATCAATACGCTATGGTACTTGTAACAGTTCCCTGTTATGCTGATCTCTGCTGATGACAATTGAAACGCTAGAGTGTGCAATAGACCAGATGGTGTTTTTCGTTGTTGCTGGTTGCCTAGGTTGGTTACTTGATGTGCATCTAGTGATCACTCCGTCGTTACAGTTAGGATGATTCTCTGATGTGCTATGGTGATGTGATCCCCGTCGTTACACGTGTAGTATTAATCTGGCAAGCAAACTATTAGCAGCCTATCCTATCTCAGTCTCGTTGCAAGGAAGCAAGCAACTGAAGAATCATGGATGCATCATACTAGCAGGAAAGGTTAGCTTAATTAATTACCCTTGGTTAGGAGTGAGGAGTTGGTGGGAGTCAGTCAGAAGAGGTCTTGGTTGTCGAAGTCGTCGGGGAAGGAGTTGAAGAAGTCGGTGTCACGGGGGATGGCAAAGCTGGGGAGGATGTCGGCGGTGAGGGCTTGGGCATCGGCATCGACCTCCATCATGCCCATGCCGACGACAGTGGTGGCGTTGTGGTTGTCCTCTAACTGACTAGTGACTGACTCCATCTCCCCCGCGGAGTCCTCCCACTCTGCCGCGCCGCCCCCGACCCCCGATGAGTTCATCGACTCAATTGATCGAACGAATAATCCCCGATGAGACCTGCGTCCCTTCCCACACGGCACCGACCGGCCTTCTTTCCCGCACGACACCGCTCTGGTTTACCCAATTTTGACTGACGTCGCTACAAAAACAAAACTAGTTCCCCACACCAGTGCACTGTGTGCAGCCCTGCAGCAGCGACATAACTGTAGTGTATCGGTGTTTACTACACAACGCCCATTGGTTTACCCAATTTGGGAAACATTTGTCATTTTTTTCTAAAAAATTAGGTCTTTGGATATTTTGGCTAAATCATAACCCTTATGTGGGAGTTTGGCAAGATAGGGTTTTAGAAAATATTTTTTAGCATTTTCTTGTCATGACATGACCCGAGCTTAATGATTGCATTGGTTCAGTGGTTCACATTCTTTTTCAACGAGGTCAAATTAAAGTATTAACTTCAAATCAAACCAACAAGAGCATATATATGTCAGGGAAAGGGTTTTGTTGGCTCCAAATTTCGCTTTAAAAGCTCAATATATAGTTCGAAAATTTAGGCTTTCATAGTCATCCTCTCCATCTTGCTCACCTTCAATTGGAGCCCGTCGTCAAAAGACGCTTTCCTCCACGGTGCTCTCTCTGAGCATGTCTATCATCAATAACCCACCGACTTCATCAGCTCTACAGTCCTTACCACGTATGTCGCTTGACCCGTTCCCTGTACGGTATCAAGCCGGTACCTCGGGCCTCCACGGTGATCTCTCTGAGCCTGTCTATCATCAATAACCCACCGACTTCATCAGCTCTACACGTCCTTACCACGTATGTCGCTTGACCCGTTCCCTGTACGGTATCAAGCCGGTACATCGGGCTTGGTACTAGCGCTCCATGGCCTCAACACTCGCCGCTCTATATCGGGCTTATGTGTCTTCTTTGGTACTAAAGTTAAATTGATGCACTAACCAACTATCCCAAAAGTCTGAATTGATAGAAAGGGCCGTACAATATATTATATTTCTGACACTCCCCCTCGCGTATGATACGGGGCGACCTACGTCCATCACCATGTCAAGCACATCAACACATACCAAGTCACCATCGACCTCAAAGGTGAACTCTTTCCACTATATGAGCCACTATATGTCACCTTTGGACGGTATCCTACTTGACCATCGTTCCCTTTGCATTGCTAGATGTGTCACCACGGGTACGAGCCCACGGGAAGATGGCCAAGGTGCAAGAGGAAGCATGCCCGACAAGACGGTGGCTTGGAAGAGGAGAAGGAAGAGAAGCCAGCAGCTCCAGGGGCGATACTACCGCCGCTCGCAGCGGTACTACCGCCAGACGACCCCAGCTGAAGCAGCCGAAGCTCCAGCAACGGTACTACCGACCCTGCCGAGCGGTACTACCGCTGAGCCCCAGGAGCGGTACTACCGCCAGTGCTACCACCACCACTACAATGCACCGCCAAATGCTCTCTGGACTGCCAACGTTACCTGGCCGGTACCGACCACGTTCTACCGCTGGAGAAGAGCTTCAATCATATTCGTGAGAGTTTGCCGGTACTACCGCTGGTGCAACGGTACTACCGCCACCTTTCTAGGTCTGGTACTGTCACTGCCCCACCGGTACAACCGCTGCCTACGTGCAGTCAACTGGCTGAAGCCCTTGTATATCCTTTCCCACCTACCCCTTTGGGCCTAGACTATATATAGGTGTACCCCTCCACCTCTAGAAGGTAAGACAAGCTATGAGATAGAGATAGAGCTTGTGCGCATCCCCTCCCCTTATGGAGATGATTCCTCCCCTAGCGGAGAAGATCCCTCTTGTGGATTCAATACCTCTCCTTAGATCTTTCATCTATTGAGTGACTCCAAGATCCCTCCAGTGTAGTTGCAATTACTTGCCAATCTCTCCACCTTTGTTGGATTCTATTGGATCGGTTTGGACTGACCGGTGAGGGAAATGTGTCCTTGTATCGTGTCTGTGTTCTTGTTCTTCGTGTTCTTGTGTGAGCTCGTCCACATCCGCCGTCAATCCGTGAAGATCGGACAACCCTAGAGGTTCACCCTAATCAACGTACAAGGACTTTTTTCTTCACGAGCCTAGAACGTGGATTTAGGGTGTCCGAAAATATTTATTTTAATACTGCGTTGGCTAGGATTTGAACTCTAGACCTCTGACTCTGATACCAAATTAAATTGATGCACTAACCAACTATCCCAAAAGTTTGAACTGATGAAAAGGGCCGTGCAATATATTATATTTAATAATCTTATATCTTCGTTGTTCAAACGCCAACATACAATGTCCCGCTCTAGTGCTGAAGCTGAGTACCGAGAGGTGGCTAATGTCATTGTTGAGAATCCATCAACTTCTTCAATAGCTACATCTCCCTTTACCGGCACCGTTGTGATATGCGACAATGTTACTGCTGTCTACATGTCGACAAACCCGCATCATAAGCACACCAAACACATCGAGATCGACATCAACTTCGTTCGTGATCGCATTGCCATGGGGTAAGTACGTGTGATATGCATCAATGCATGTTCCTTCATCTCAACGGTTAGGGTTAACCATCCGGAAGTATACTCCTAATCTCCTTAATTGAGGAGAATCTTCTGGATTGTGATCTCCCGTTTGTGGTTAGGGTTAGATAGGATTGCACGCGTAATTTTTCTAGATATATACCCAGATATTTAAAATAATTTAGAAATTAAAAAAAAAAGCTCAAAATGTGTCTAAACTGACATTCAGGCAAAGATTATCAAGTATTGTACCTGTGCAAAACATTTCGTAAAAAGTAACTTTCATTGCACTCTGGGTCAAACATTTGGCTAAAGTAGTGCTATATACCGGAAATTCATATCGGCTCATATGTCTAGATACACCCACTGCTCAAAAAATATTTTTTAAAATGTCAAAAATTCCAAATAAATTTTTCGGATATACTCTATGACATTTTATGTTAGCACAAAAAGTTTCACAAAGAAAAGCCAATTTTTCTGGGCTGTGCAAAAAAGACAGATCCGGGGTTTTCAAAATGACTTTGTACGCGATATTTTTTTATCTTTGTTGCACGGGTCACAAAATATGTCTTTTTTCGCAATTATTTTTGTGCTAACATAAAAATTCATGATGTAAAGCCGAGATTTCATTTGAATTTTTTTGACATTCTGAAAAAAATAAAATGTTTTACATGACGGGTACATCTGCACCCGTGACCCGAAACGATGTGTCTGCTATATACACGCTATATTCGTCAGAATTTTCTCTTTTTTGCCCAGAAGTCTTGTTAGAATACTTGGTAATCTCTAAGCGTAAAAGATGTCGTTTTTTTACCATTTTTTTAAATATCTATTGTTATTTTGCATATATCATGTGCGCTGGTACCCGAGAGTCATTAGTCCATGTCCGATGAAGATGTTACTAGTGGACAATCTGGATTGGGATTCAGTGACTTGCCCACGACAAGTCACACCATAACTGGCCCCCTTGTATGCACCCTTCGGTGTGCATCCATCGAATGAGACTGACCAAAAAAGTGAGCTCGAAATTCAAATATTTCAGGAAAATTTGAAAAAACTCCAGTAAGTCATATAGTCCGTGTTGTATTCTGAAAAACTTTCGTGTCATTTGGATACTTTAATCTTAAAACGCTGCTACTAAATCATAAACGGACAATCCGAATGACACAGAATTTTCTCAGAATACAAAACGGATCATATATGACTTACTGGATTAAAAAAAAATTGGAATCTTGTATTCGAGTTCATTTTTTGGCCAATCTCATCCGTTGGATGGACAACGAAAAGCAGATAGAGGGTCCAATTACAGTGTGACTTGCTACTGGGCAAGTCACTGAATTACATACTTTATGTTATTACCTCCATAGTGGGTAGTGTCATAGATGTAATAACATAGAGTGATATATTTCTTACTTTACTTTGTAGACTCATGTTTCATTGGAAAATGTTATGTGATGGTATTATGTTACTTCAATTGTTTCTCTCCTCTTTAAATACTTGTCACATCATTTTCTTTGTCTAGTTAGCATCTACTCCATCCGTTCCGAAATAGATGACTTCCATTTGTCTAGATACAGATGTATCTAGACTTGTTACAAATCTAGATACATCCACATGTAAAGAAATGGAAGTCATCTAATTTAGAACGGAGTGAGTATATTATCACCTTAGTTATTTCGATTTCCACTGTAGGCAGCCTACAACTATGTATCTTTCGTCCATTTAAATAGTTGCGTACTGCTGAGTTATGGCCTTACAAATTAAGTCATGCCACGTTGCGCCACAAATTTGCTGGCGCGAATGATGCGATAAGTCTCGTTTTGTCTGGCGGTATGCCGTCTCTCTTCCCTCCTAGGCGACTCCGGAAATCCCTAGGCCACTCCGCCGCTGTTGATCTGCATGCGTCAATCTGGTGCACGTCATCGGAGCGTTGACTAAGCGGCGTTTGGCGACATGCCGTGTTCCTTCCTCTGTCCTTCCCAATCCTTCTGATTTCTTCATTAGATCGACTGATTCTCCGCATTGCCTCTCAGATCCTTCCCGTCTTCCAGCTCCCATTCCAGATTTTGACCTCTTTCGCTCAGCTTTCTTCCCCTTTCCATCCACGTCTCCATCTCGATCCAAAATCTGATTCGCCCAATTTCTCCGGCCCAATTCGATTCATCTCTATTCGTGAAGAAGAAGTGGAGTGATTGGCGAAGGTTGTGTGCCATCCGAGCAGTTTGTTTGCGACCTGCCATTCAGATTGGACGACTTCTTGTCCCTGGCGCCTCCTCGGGATACAGAAGAACTACTCACAAAATTGGAGAAGAAATTTCAGTATCAAAGGTGCCATGAAGCTGATCGACTGGAATTGTCAAGGTCCGGGCAGAAATCTAGACAGATCAATGAAGATGTCCTACCTGGCCAATTTGATGTCCTCCACCCAGGCACAGGTAACCTTCGTATCAGAGATTAGAACCTCAAAATACAGTTCTGCTCAGCTGAACAATCGTTTTAATATAGCCGATAGTTTTGTTGTTCCTTCGGTTGGTCTCTCGGGAGGCCTTTGGCTTTTATGGAACGACGAAGTCCAAGTCACGGTCAAGTTCTCTAGCTTTCATTTGATCTTAGCTTCGGTTGTTCATACTGCTTCTAGAGTGGATTTTGTGTTAGTTTGTGTGTACAGGGACCCTCACCATTGCCAGACTGGGATGATCTGGGACCAGATTTCCACTTTTGTGCATGCTAATCTTGGTAAACCTGTGGTTTGTTTAGGAGACCTCAATTATATCATGTGTGATCTAGACACGTCTTCAACTAATGTTAATAAAAACCGTATGCGTGGTTTCAACTCCTATGTTAAACAGTGTGGTCTCTTTGATCTTGGCTTTAGTGGTCCATCTTATACTTGGACGAACAAGCGTTTTTCCTCTATGCCCGTGTTTGAGAGGCTCGATCGTTGTCTTGCTAACGCTGAGTGGTGCGCTCTTTTTCCAAATACTAATGTTTTTAATCTGCCGATCATGCTTAGTGATCATGCACCTATTCTTGTCTCAACGGAGTCTCAATTTCGGAAGCCAAAACTTAGTTTCAAATTTGAAAACTGGTGGACTTATGAAGATGATTTTCAGAGTGTTGCTAAAAATGCTTGGACTGCTTCCGTACATAGGCCCTTCCATGCTAGAACAACTAACCTCGCAGGTACTTTGAAAATATGGTGCAAGAAGAAGAAACCTATCCAACAACAGCTTGGTCAAATATAAGAGAAGATTAACGAAATTCAGATGCAGCCGGTTCAGCTTCAGGATCATAATCTTGAGGTCAGCCTGATTTCTCAGTACGAACAAAACATGACCAAACTCACTGAATATTACCATCAACGGGCAAAAAAGCATTGGGCTACTCAAGGTGATAGAAACACTGCCTTCTTCCATATTGCTGTTCAGAAACGGAAACGTAGGAATCGCATTGTTTCCATTCGGAATGCTCATGGTCATGATTTGTTTGATCCTGAAGAAATTGCGACTGAATTTGTGCATTATTTCAAATCCATTTTCCGCTCTTCTTCTACTAACAATGGCAGGCCCATTTTAAATACAACTTTGCCACAAGATCCAGAAGACTATACCAACTCAGTGCCTGACAAACAAGATATTTGGGAAATACTTAAGGAAATGAGGAAAAATGCCTCACCGGGATCTGATGGTTTTAATGTGGCATTCTACACTTCGGCTTGGTCTTGGATAGGGGATGACGTAACAAATGTGGTAAGGAATTTTTACACTACTGCCGTTCTTCCATCTCACTTTAATGACACAAACATCGCTCTCATCCCAAAGAAGCTTGTCTGCCATCTTCCTTCAGATTTTAGATCCATAAGCTTGTGTAATGTGGTCTATAAAATTATTGGAAAATCTTTAGCAAACAGGTTGAAACAACATCTTCCGGACTACATTCACCCCTCGCAACAAGCTTTCATAAAAGGTAGGCGCATAAGCAATAACATTATAGTTGCTCAAGAAATTGCCCATTCTTTTTCTCTCACTTCTTGGGAAAGCCTTGGCTTCATGTTAAAAATTGATCTTGCAAAAGCCTTTGATCGAATTGAGTGGCATTTTATTATCTCGGCTCTTGCTCGTAGAGGTCTTCATGGTCATTTTATTAATCTTGTGCATGCTTGCATTTCTTCCCCGACGTTCTCGGTTATCATCAATGGCCAATCTTTTGCGAAGTTTGGTAGTTCTAGAGGTATCAGACATGGATGTCCTTTGTCGCCTTATCTTTTTGTTTTTGTAGTTAACGAGCTTGCCTTAACTCTTCAGGACGCATTACATGACAATCAGCTCACAGGCATCACTCTTGGACCAAATTGCCCTTCTATTCACTCTTATGTTTGCAGATGACCTTATTGTTTGTGGCAAGGCTAATGTGCAGGAAGCTCAAACAATCTCTCGAATAATTAATATTTTATTTCATAGTTCAGGCCAAACCCCGAACTGGAGCAAATCTGGAATCCTTTTCAGCAAAAATGTCACTGCACAGGTTAAAGAAGAAATTCGGGCAATCTTTCCAGCCCCAGATATAGACAAGTCTTTCGTCCATCTTGGTCATCCTCTTATTTTGCCCTCGAAGGACAGATCGGCTGTCTATGCCTTCATTTACGACAAATTCAAATCCAAACTCTCCACTTATAAAGCTAATCGTCTCTCGCATGCGGCCAGATTAACAATCATAAAATCAGTGTTTTCGTCCATTCCTGTCTACTATATGTCCAATATCCTCTTCTCAAAAAGAAAAAAAATCTTGCAAAACTCATGGCAATTATCAGGAACTTTTGGTGGACAGGCGTTCAAGATGATAAAGCGACCAAGGGCCTTTGCCTTCGGGCATGGGTATAACAGCCCAAAGTTAAGAACCTAAAAACCCGTGTAATTTTTCCTCTTTTGTGTTCCTTGCATCATGGCATTCATGCATCATGTTGTTGCTAGGGAATTGTTGCTAGGGAATTGTTGTTGTTGCTAGGGAATTGTGGTGGATTTGGCAACATTCAAAAAAACCAAATGCCAAACTTGTTTCAACCAATTTCAAATTAATGAAGACACTCTTAATTGCAAAACAAAATACTTTGACCTCTTATATTGTCAAGGAAGTTCCAAAAGTTCCAAATATAATCTTTGCAAACTATTTTGATTTGTAAAATAAAATAAATGGAGAGAAACTCAGAATTGCCTGTGAGCAATTCCTATTTTATTTTCCTACCAAATGAGTTTCAAATAATCTGGAAAAATTAGGGCAGCTTCATATTAATATGGGGAGGCTACCTGAATTTTCCCATAATTTTTGAACTAGTTTAAGTACCTCAATTAAATGTTTGAAATAAATGGCAGAAAAGAAAGTAAAACAGCTCTATTCTGAAAAGTTTATCCAAATGACCTGCAAATTTTACCAGCAGTGCTTTGTGGCAAATAAGGATTTTCCACAAAATTTCATCAAGTTTGGATTTGATTAAAGGCCCCAATTAAATCTCTAGTTGCTGCTGCTTTTTAAAAGAAAAAGGAAGAAAAGGATTTAGTGGTGAGGGAAGAAGATTGCCAGGGGGATTTCTGTAAAGGTTCCATCCTCTTCCTCCTGTTCACCCTGTGCGGCGGCATGGACATGGCCGGGAGGCGCCCGAGCCACACATCGCACCTCGCGCCTCGTTGTCGTCCATCCGGGAACCCTGGCCGAGTAGAAGAGTACCTCGAAACCCTAGCTCGCTCCCCATCCCCTTCTCTTCCCTCTGTTCTTCCCGTGCCCACCGAACCCGAGCCATGGCCGCCGTGCACACGCCGCCGTCGCCTGAGGCCGCCCCGAGCAGATTGAAGGGCACCACGAGGTCCGCCTCGCCGTGCTGCTCCTCCACGCGGAAGGAATCGGAGCCAGGAGTCGCGAATCGCCGCCGCCGTCAAGTTCTTCTCCGCCTCCGGCCGCAGCTTCGTCGAGTCCTCGCCGCCGTTCCCGACCTCTCCGCTCTCGCCAAGCACACGCACGCAACAAGGGTGAGAACGCCGTCCTCCGAGACATCTCTGTCCTCCCTCTATCGCAGTATATCGGTATCACAGCGGTAGCCGTAGCTCGCCGCCGTTCTTCACCCCGCCACGGCCGTGACCTCGACGAGCACGCACTCTGTGTCCTGCGGTCGCATTCTCCTCATCCCCGCACGAGCACAAGTCCACCACCACTACCGCACCCGTTTGCACCCACCACCCGCACGCTGGGGCGCCGAATCGTGGCCGACGCCGGCAGGGGATCGTCGCCGTCGCCACTGAAACTGTGGTCTGAATATTGGTGTCGAGCTTCAGTTTCGTCAGTCGAGCTCGTGTGGAGCAAATCCAAATCGGATTTTCCGATTTCCCCGTAACCGGATAATCCGACTTCAGCCAGTACTCATATTTCCTTCCCTCGGATAATCTGAGTTAATAAAAACCGGATATTCCGAAATTATTCAGTACCCTGGGAAATTAATAAAAGACAGGAAAAATTGTAAACATCAAAAATCAATATCTTTTGCTCTGTTTATCCAAAATTTGCAAATAAGATGTCAAAATGATCAGGGAAAATAATCTTACATGTTAACATCATTTACATGTCCAACCAAATAAAATAAGTAGCAGTTTCCTGAACTTTAGAAAAATGGCACATTAGAAAATGAAATTTGGAAAAAGTAATAACTTTTTAAATAATGGTCCTAAAATTAAGTTTGACCTCTCAAAATATTCCGCGAGTTAATATCTAACGGGAAACAACATTTTCATGCATGTTAGAATAATATTTAGGTGCTGGTCTTATTAAAGTTATTAATATGTCACTAAGATAAATATGAGGGTAGGCCAAATAATGCATAATTATTTGGGACACTCATTTAACTTGTTGATCATGTTCAATGCTTCTAGGGTGCATTTAAAATGTCATATCATCATTTCTGTATGCATTGCACAATTGCCATGTGTTGATTGTTGTTTCTGCTTTCCGGTGTTGTTTGCTCTCCGGTAGATCACGAGTTCGGAGTTAAGCATCATTACTCCGACAAGCAGTTTGACTACTTCGCTCAACAAGGCAAGCGTAATCCCCCCTCTGAGCATATCTTATCCTATTGTTTCCGCAAATATTTTCTCCACTATAATATTGCATGCGGTTCTAAATGTCAATTTTGTTGGATTAGAGTATCCTATAGTTGCATTAAGATTCCGATGCCAATTACCTGTTTCCCCTCCTATTATCCATAGGATTGTATTGTTGGCCTAAAATACTTAACTATGCAATGTTGATGCTTAGCCATGCTTAGTTAAATGCTTAGCCGTCCGATGGATACTTCATGTTGGAAACAGGTTGTTGAAGTGTTCAGATGATGGTGGAGAATTTGTGGTGACAGGTAAAAAAATGCTTAAAGGTGGGGATGGGAGGCCACTTGGTATGGTGGTGTTTTGTCTCACTCTCGCCGCCTAGGTGCGAGTTCTTTACCTCTTGAACCAAGACTGAGCGCGCTTCCTTTCGGTGGGCTATATGGAACCCCCGTCGACCAACTAACTTGAGCGGGACTAGCCAGGGTCCTCTAGTTCGGGCTTCCATTTGCGCGTGCGTTGAGATGGTGGTATGAACTGATGAGGATGGTGGTGTTAGGAAAATGAGTGGCCACGGGGCACGGTGTCGATGATCCGCTGCTTCGTCCTCACTGATGATCCTGGGTTAGTCCTTAACAAGGTAAAGGTTGTAACCGTTCCCACTCAGCCGGCTTTCCCCGGAAGAGAGCTAAGCGTAGGCAATGAGCCGGGCGGTACCGAAGGTAAACACAGTGCACCCCTGCAGGGTTAAATCTTTTCGAAAAGCCGTGTCCACGGTTACGGACAACTTGGGAAAGGACGATAAGATCATAGAATAACTTTAACGGAATGATTAAAAACTGGGTACTAGAGGTACCATTTCAAGATTGCAAGGTGAGCTTCCTCGAGGGTGATTCGGGGAGGTGCCTTTGATGAACAGGTACTGTGGTTGATGATGGTTGTTGATGAGAAAAGTGATCAAGAAAAGAGTCACTTCTTACCCCTTTTCAAAATAATCTGATTAGTCGATGCCATGGAGTTATGTCTTTTTAAATAAAATCAGCTTTATGCAAAACAGCCATATAACTTTGAAAGCCTCATCGAGCTAAAGCTCTATATATAATCTTGCGAGTTCGTCGAACTCAACGTCGTTTGTTTTGTTTCAGAGGAGGACTTCACCGACCTCGAAGGTGGGTTCTTTGTGGACGTCGACGAGTAGTCTGGGGTTCCCAGGTGGCAGCTTGGGACATCCCGGAACAGCTGGCGCTGGATGTTTATCTGTAGGCCTCTTAGGCCATAATTTGGATCTTGTTGTTTAGAACAACTTATTTGCTTCCGCTTGTTGTAATGTTGGGTCTGTGACCTCTGGTTGTCATTTGCTATCTTTCTCTATTATAAGAGTTGAACTATATGATTTGTGTCGTAGAGTCTGTGATGTGCCAGTTGTTCCACAAGTCTTGATCTTCTATTATGCTTTGATAGTGTGTCTGGTGGTATCGGATAACCGGAGACACAGTATCACTGTATAGCAGTCGGGTCGGGGCGCCACAAGTTGGTATCAGAGCAGTACTGCCTGTAGGAAACCCTTCTACTGGTCGATGTTGAGTCTAGTGTTTGTGAAAATATTTTAACCTAAAAATGAGTTGTGAAAACCATCTTAGGATTCTTTTTACTCCTTATCTGGTTACCCTCTAATCTCGGAGCAATCTTATCTCGATTTGAGTTTAAAGGTTTTACTCTCGTCTGTTACTTCAAAATGATTAGAAACGGGGTTGGGTTCGACCTTTAGTGTTA
This sequence comes from Poa pratensis, assembly GCA_947311845.1. NCBI lineage: Eukaryota > Viridiplantae > Streptophyta > Magnoliopsida > Poales > Poaceae > Poa > Poa pratensis. The sequence goes on along the minus strand of CAMZMU010000101.1, from coordinate 33,696,879 downwards.
TGTGTCACGTTGCTCCCGCTGCGTTGCATCCGAAATCAACTCAGATGTTTCTACCGAGTCTAATCATTTGCTCCTCTGTTGGGATTTAACCCAAGGTCTTGAACCGAAGGTCCCGGATTGTGCTGTGATTCTGGCATGATGAATTATGTGGGTTGTTACCCATGTGATTGTTATGCTACTTATGATTCTCGGCACATGAAGCTGACCTTTAACCCAAGTCCTTTATGTGGTCTGTGTGGTAAATGGTTGAACCTTAATTTCCCACACCTCGGATGGCTATGTAATTTAACTCTGCCATAGCTGGAGATTCTGTCTTGGAATCATCTGGGTTATGACCAGAATTCGCTTAGCGAATCCCCCAACTATGTTCGTGACTCTGCTGCATCTCTCCTTTTGGGCATGGTTATCACAATTGAGTAATAACCGGTGCATCTTCAACATCTTAGGATTCTCCTGAGTATGTTTCTACTCTGATCTGCTTTCCGACCTTTGTCTGTCTTTTGACAGTAAAGTTTTATCGTGCGTTGGTATGTTCCGATGCAAGTCACCCTGTTGATCCGTCAAGACTTTCCACTTCGTCTGTTAGGAGAAACAAACTCCGTACCTTGTCCATCTCTCGGACCAGGTCAAAGTATTGTAATCTTCAGAATGAGGGCCTTGTTTAGCTTTTGTTCTGCTCCACCTTAGAGTGTCACACTCTTTGATATCAGGGTATCGAGCTAAGTATCGTGATCCTCTTGATGAAGTGATGCTCTTACTCCTTGTTACTCTCCGATCTCCGAGTGACTTATTACTCCAGAGTGATGAGACGTGAGTAATAATGTAACTATCGGATATTCTTAGCAGTTCTTACTGCGCAAAAATCCAAGACATTTATTGTCCTCCTTAGCATGATTGGTTAGCCAATCAATAAGCTGAGTTTGACAGTGCTACCAAGTCAGTTGGCTCTGATGCACTCCCTCGGTCAAAGAGCTAGGTTCGTGCCGAAGCTCCCAAGACCACCTCGTTGTGCCTGAAAGGCATGATCCTCTCTTGAACTCAAGATCCACCGGTATATCGTGATATCCTATATGTGGATCGTGATATTCTGGAGGTCTTTCCGAAGTATCGCCAGGTTGTCACCTGACCGTGATGTTGAGCTTATGAGTAAGCTGGTTCTCTGAACAACTCCTTTCTCCAAGAAAAGCGTGCTGGATGTCCTGAATTATTCGGTTGAGCTTAAACAACTTGGAGAGTTAAAAGACAAAAGCTCTATCTGCTATAGTTCCTTCTCAATGGGATGTCTAGTCTGTCCGTGTTGAAGCGAGGTGACATCTCCTCTTTGGATATGCTAACCTCTAAACCTTTTGATTTGAATTGGGCTATCGTCAAATCAAACTCAGACCTACCTACCTGAATGTGTTAGTCTGATCAATACTAATACCTCGTTCTGGTGAAATATGAGTCTACCGTCTTGGAGTATCGGATAAGTTTGTGGTTGAGCCCATCAACTACCTTCTTATCTTCTCCATGTTTGAGGAGATTCATATGGGATATTGGGCGTGAGCATTGGAAACTTGTTAGAACTAACTTTGTGTCGTCACAAGGTATGTGTTCGGAAGTTAGAAGTGACTTTCCCTGGTTCACGTGCAATTGCTGAAAGATGTCGCCGTGGATCTGAGTGAATTGTCTGGTTTCCTCGGAATCATTTCAACTCGATCCAGCATGTGTAGAATATTCTCGGAATGGAATGTTGTTACCTCCATCCGATGAGAATTTCATCTATGCATCCAAGTCACTGGTTGAATTGTTCCAGAAAGAGAGGAATTCTGAGAACCTCTTCGTCTTCTTTGGTGTTTCCCCACAAGAACTCAATCGTGTCTCGCTACAAGATAATCAAGTGGGGCAGCTGTCTCCTGACAAGTTGCTAATCCGCGGTTCCGCAATCTCGTTCCTCCTTTGGAGTTAGATCTTGTAGTCCAACTCTTGGGGTCATAGCAACTATAACCCGTTGGTATGCTTTGCAAAGATTCCCTATTCCTACATGTGGAGTCTGAAGTATCTCTACACCAGACCAGATCTAAACCTCAATCAGAAACGATAGTTGGTGATCCTCAAGAAGCTTGTTCCCGATGTCTAGAAAAATCAAGAAGTTTTTCCCGATACTAACGTTCCCGGGGCTTTTAAAGTTCTCTCGATTTAGCTTTCCAATCCTTCTCCAGTGATCTGAAATGCTCCTCCGTGAGGAAAGTTCTACTCAAGCCGACTAGTACAAGTTATCTCCTCATCTGTTGGAAGCTTGTTTCGACACTCTCCCTCAGAAATTTTGGGCCTTGTGCAAAGTTCATATTCTGAAACTTTGAGAACAGTTGTCTACCAACTGGAAACTCCTTGTCAATCTTCCGTCACCAGCATATGTCCCCTAACGTCAATCCAAGGGATGCTTGAAGTCTCTTCCTAAGTTCTACTAGGAGGTACTCGGTCGTTGTATCTTTACAAAGAACCATCCTTCCTCAGAGGTTCCCTTCTTTCCTATGGAGTACGTTGATAGTGACCTCGAAGTGAAGCCGATAAGATCTTCATGATGCCCTCAATCAACCTCTTCAAGAAAGAAGCCACATGAACCGAGAAGACCGTTGAAGACTGTCGTAACCTTTCCCTCTTTCCTACTCTAGAATCTCGGGACGAGATTCCTGTAAGGAGGGTAGAATTGTAACAGCCCAAAGTTAAGAACCTAAAAACCCGTGTAATTTTTCCTCTTTTGTGTTCCTTGCATCATGGCATTCATGCATCATGTTGTTGCTAGGGAATTGTTGCTAGGGAATTGTTGTTGTTGCTAGGGAATTGTGGTGGATTTGGCAACATTCAAAAAAACCAAATGCCAAACTTGTTTCAACCAATTTCAAATTAATGAAGACACTCTTAATTGCAAAACAAAATACTTTGACCTCTTATATTGTCAAGGAAGTTCCAAAAGTTCCAAATATAATCTTTGCAAACTATTTTGATTTGTAAAATAAAATAAATGGAGAGAAACTCAGAATTGCCTGTGAGCAATTCCTATTTTATTTTCCTACCAAATGAGTTTCAAATAATCTGGAAAAATTAGGGGAGCTTCATATTAATATGGGGAGGCTACCTGAATTTTCCCATAATTTTTGAACTAGTTTAAGTACCTCAATTAAATGTTTGAAATAAATGGCAGAAAAGAAAGTAAAACAGCTCTATTCTGAAAAGTTTATCCAAATGACCTGCAAATTTTACCAGCAGTGCTTTGTGGCAAATAAGGATTTTCCACAAAATTTCATCAAGTTTGGATTTGATTAAAGGCCCCAATTAAATCTCTAGTTGCTGCTGCTTTTTAAAAGAAAAAGGAAGAAAAGGATTTAGTGGTGAGGGAAGAAGATTGCCAGGGGGATTTCTGCAAAGGTTCCATCCTCTTCCTCCTGTTCACCCTGTGCGGCGGCATGGACATGGCCGGGAGGCGCCCGAGCCACACATCGCACCTCGCGCCTCGTTGTCGTCCATCCGTGAACCCTGGCCGAGTAGAAGAGTACCTCGAAACCCTAGCTCGCTCCCCATCCCCTTCTCTTCCCTCTGTTCTTCCCGTGCCCACCGAACCCGAGCCATGGCCGCCGTGCACACGCCGCCGTCGCCTGAGGCCGCCCCGAGCAGATTGAAGGGCACCACGAGGTCCGCCTCGCCGTGCTGCTCCTCCACGCGGAAGGAATCGGAGCCAGGAGTCGCGAATCGCCGCCGCCGTCAAGTTCTTCTCCGCCTCCGGCCGCAGCTTCGTCGAGTCCTCGCCGCCGTTCCCGACCTCTCCGCTCTCGCCAAGCACACGCACGCAACAAGGGTGAGAACGCCGTCCTCCGAGACATCTCTGTCCTCCCTCTATCGCAGTATATCGGTATCACAGCGGTAGCCGTAGCTCGCCGCCGTTCTTCACCCCGCCACGGCCGTGACCTCGACGAGCACGCACTCTGTGTCGTGCGGTCGCATTCTCCTCATCCCCGCACGAGCACAAGTCCACCACCACTACCGTACCCGTTTGCACCCACCACCCGCACGCTGGGGCGCCGAATCGTGGCCGACGCCGGCAGGGGATCGTCGCCGTCGCCACTGAAACTGTGGTCTGAATATTGGTGTCGAGCTTCAGTTTCGTCAGTCGAGCTCGTGTGGAGCAAATCCAAATCGGATTTTCCGATTTCCCCGTAACCGGATAATCCGACTTCAGCCAGTACTCATATTTCCTTCCCTCGGATAATCTGAGTTAATAAAAACCGGATATTCCGAAATTATTCAGTACTCCTGGGAAATTAATAAAAGACAGGAAAAATTGTAAACATCAAAAATCAATATCTTTTGCTCTGTTTATCCAAAATTTGCAAATAAGATGTCAAAATGATCAGGGAAAATAATCTTACATGTTAACATCATTTACATGTCCAACCAAACAAAATAAGTAGCAGTTTCCTGAACTTTAGAAAAATGGCACATTAGAAAATGAAATTTGGAAAAAGTAATAACTTTTTAAATAATGGTCCTAAAATTAAGTTTGACCTCTCAAAATATTCCGCGAGTTAATATCTAACGGGAAACAACATTTTCATGCATGTTAGAATAATATTTAGGTGCTGGTCTTATTAAAGTTATTAATATGCCACTAAGATAAATATGAGGGTAGGCCAAATAATGCATAATTATTTGGGACACTCATTTAACTTGTTGATCATGTTCAATGCTTCTAGGGTGCATTTAAAATGTCATATCATCATTTCTGTATGCATTGCACAATTGCCATGTGTTGATTGTTGTTTCTGCTTTCCGGTGTTGTTTGCTCTCCGGTAGATCACGAGTTCGGAGTTAAGCATCATTACTCCGACAAGCAGTTTGACTACTTCGTCAACAAGGCAAGCGTAATCCCCCTCTGAGCATATCTTATCCTATTGTTTCCACAAATATTTTCTCCACTATAATATTGCATGCGGTTCTAAATGTCAATTTTGTTGGATTAGAGTATCCTATAGTTGCATTAAGATTCCGATGCCAATTACCTGTTTCCCCTCCTATTATCCATAGGATTGTATTGTTGGCCTAAAATACTTAACTATGCAATGTTGATGCTTAGCCATGCTTAGTTAAATGCTTAGCCGTCTGATGGATACTTCATGTTGGAAACAGGTTGTTGAAGTGTTCAAAGGTGGGGATGGGAGGCCACTTGGTATGGTGGTGTTTTTTCTCACTCTCGCCGCCTAGGTGCGAGTTCTTTACCTCTTGAACCAAGACTGAGCGCGCTTCCTTTCGGTGGGCTATATGGAACCCCTGTCGACCAACTAACTTGAGCGGGACTAGCCAGGGTTCTCTAGTTCGGGCTTCCATTTGCGCGTGCGTTGAGATGGTGGTATGAACTTGATGAGGATGGTGGTGTTAGGAAAATGCGTGGCCACGGGGCACGGTGTCGATGATCCGCTGCTTCGTCCTCACTGATGATCCTGGGTTAGTCCTTAACAAGGTAAAGGTTGTAACCGTTCCCACTCAGCCGGCTTTCCCCGGAAGAGAGCTAAGCGTAGGCAATGAGCCGGGCGGTACCGAAGGTAAACACAGTGCACCCCTGCAGGGTTAAATCTTTTCGAAAAGCCGTGTCCACGGTTACGGACAACTTGGGAAAGGACGATAAGATCATAGAATAACTTTAGCGGAATGATTAAAAACTGGGTACTAGAGGTACCATTTCAAGATTGCAAGGTGAGCTTCCTCGAGGGTGATTCGGGGAGGTGCCTTTGATGAACAGGTACTGTGGTTGATGATGGTTGTTGATGAGAAAAGTGATCAAGAAAAGAGTCACTTCTTACCCCTTTTCAAAATAATCTGATTAGTCGATGCCATGGAGTTATGTCTTTTTAAATAAAATCAGCTTTATGCAAAACAGCCATATAACTTTGAAAGCCTCATCGAGCTAAAGCTCTATATATAATCTTGCGAGTTCGTCGAACTCAACGTCGTTTGTTTTGTTTCAGAGGAGGACTTCACCGACCTCGAAGGTGGGTTCTTTGTGGACGTCGACGAGTAGTCTGGGGTTCCCAGGTGGCAGCTTGGGACATCCCGGAGCAGCTGGCGCTGGATGTTTATCTGTAGGCCTCTTAGGCCATAATTTGGATCTTGTTGTTTAGAACAACTTATTTTGCTTCCGCTTGTCGTAATGTTGGGTCTGTGACCTCTGGTTGTCATTTGCTATCTTTCTCTATTATAAGAGTTGAACTATATGATTTGTGTCGTAGAGTCTGTGATGTGCCAGTTGTTCCACAAGTCTTGATCTCTCTATTATGCTTTGATAGTGTGTCTGGTGGTATTGGATAACCGGAGACACAGTATCACTGTATAGCAGTCGGGTCGGGGCGCCACAATGGGCAGATGTTTGTATTGAGAAAAACATTGGTGGTCTTGGTATTAGGAATTTGCAGGCGCTCAATCAAGGTCTCATCCTTTCATCGGCATGGAGGTTGGCGAAGGAACCACAAAGCCAAATAGCTCAAATATTGAAGGCTAAATATCATCATGATACTACCATTTGGAGAGCAACGGCAAACAAACCTAAATCTGCCTTCTGGTCTGCAATACTTAAGGTAAAACCTCTTATTATTTCAGCAACTCTTTGTCAGATTGTTGATGGGACTAGTTCTATTTGGAGTTCTCCTTGGTTTACGGGCTGGGAAGCTATCTATGATATACTACAAGGATTCCGGACTATTGCAACAAATCATTCGTGGCAATATGTACCGAATTGTCGCAATAGGCACCTATTGCCACAAACTGTCATTCGTTGCCAGCCGTTGCTACCTGACGCATGGTAATAGGTTATTGCCACGAAAAACAAATCGTGGCAAGGAAGTGTGCTATTGCAACAGTCATGTGGCATATTCTCTGATTTATATAAACTCATTCTACAACAACAACCTTTTATTTACCCTGCTCAAGTTAAAGATTTATGGACTTCTGGGCAGAAAAATTGGAATTCGGACTTAATAAACACTCTGTTCAGCTCCCCAACTGCTAATGAAATTCTCGCAACACCCATTATTAATGTTAATGACCATGATACGTTGATTTGGAAACTAAACCCTACTGGTCGGTTCTCTACCAAGAGTGCTTACAAGCATTGTTTTAACAATCTACAACTTCCCACAAGACAAAGACCCAAGATTGTTCTAGTGCAGGTTATTTCCTTACTAAAGCAGGTGTGGAGTGACAAACAGATGCCACCAAGAGTTCAAACTTTTGCATGGAGATTACTACGTAAAGCGCTTCCGACGGGTAAGAGGGCAAGTAAGTACTCTAAGCACATTAAGGAGAATTGTTCTAGGTGCGGCAGTCTTGAAGATGAATTGCATATGTTGTTTTTGTGTCCGTTTTCCAAGGCAGCTTGGTTTAGCTATCCTTGGTTTATCAAAATTGAGTTCATTGCAGAGCATCATGGTTCTGTTCCAGATTTGATACAAGCTTTGCTCAACTCCCAACATCCGAAAATTACCTCAACCACTCTTTACACTTTCCTGTGGTGTCTTTGGAAATCTCGGAACGATACCTTGTTTTGTAGGAAAGTATGCAAGCATTCCCAGGTGTTTGCGGAGACAAATGCAATTATTGCAGGCACCATGATGGAGACTAAAGAAATCATCAGGCGATAAGGGGATGAACCAACACAAGACCAGCAGCAAGAACTGCAATCTTCCTCACAACTACAGGAGGCTAACATATTTGCTGTGAATGCAATTTTCTGTGATGCAGCATGGGAGAAAACAACAGCAACGGGAATTAGCCAAGCTGGATTGGGCATCGTCATCATCATGCAAGGCCACCGGCACCTCAAGCAACTTCATGTTTCCGCGCTTTCGCCTCCAGCTTCCTCGCCTCTTCAAGCTGAAGCATATGGGCTTCTACTTGCTACAAAGCTGGCACAATTTTTTCAGGTTCAAGATCCCCACTTCTACACTGACTGCTCGCAGTTGGCTTCGGCGGCAAGGGAGCAATCAGTGTTTGCAACATCAGGACATTGGGAAAACAGACATTTACTTGCAGCAGTACACGCCTCTCCTTCCTTCCATACAAGCAGGATAACACACATTAGGAGATGCCATAATGTTAAAGCTGATCACCTAGCACGTTTAGCTCTCAAAGTTAAAAACAGATCTTTGTTGGTCCGTTGTTTAGGTGAAGCAAGCTCATGTCCAGTCAGGGACATGCTTTCTGTTTCTAGCGTGATGCCCTTCACGCTTCTGTCTGTAAAATGTGCTTGAATTGAATAAAATCTGTGATGTTCAAAAAAAAAAAATTAAGTCATGCCTATTGCATGCTAACAACATACCTGTGGTCCTGGACCCGGAAGAAGCGAAGCATAGTCGTGATCACAAATTAAAGGACAATAATGACACACAAATCTGAGATGGCGATTTTCTGATTTGAACCATCATTCACATCGATCGACGCCCATGCGGTTGCCAGCAGGCAGCAGCCTGATTATTGCTCCTCTGCTTCCTTGAATCACACGATGATGATGGAATGAGCCTTAGATTTTACTCTTTTTTCCAGTGAAGTGAAATAATGTCAGAGAAGACACCGTTTAACTTGGGTCACAATTCTGGGACCGTTCTTGGGCTTACGGGCCCCGAACTTTACAGCTGACATGTACCACCTTCGATGTTTCTTCAATTTCCCCATGCGGCGTCTATATTTCTCTGTGCAACAAGGTCAAAGTTACACTCTACTCCTCCACGCAAGTGTATGTGCTCAGTACTCACAGTCTCACATGGTGATGCACGCATAAACTAGTAGCACGGCTCCGCTTTGCCTATACCCAATCGGCCAATCGAGCTGTACGTGTACCTTTGAGGGAAGGCGACGGTGTTTATCAAAGTCGACAAACAGGATAATGTAGCAATGTCTAGGAAAATTGGGACATACTCCTTTACTTTTCCTTTTCACATTTTGTTGAAACACTCAGCACTCACTTTAATTGAATTGTTAGCTTTCAAGAGGATATATGTATGAAGTATCACTTTCAGCGGACAAATGAATTCTACTTTACCAAGCTAGGTTTAAAATGTCGGGTCCATATCTGTTTGGCTTTGGTATAAAAGATGTTAATCATACTGCGTGAATTATTATTGTTATTATCATCACAATTATTTTTATTTTATATAATGGTTCTCTTGTAAATAGCCCACAATATTCGAAAAAACCCGATGCACAATAAAAAAAATCAAGCATAGCAAACGTACTACTAAAACAAATTACCGTATAACTAACAAATACATAGATACGTACACGCTAAATTCTTATTGTTACATAAGAAAGTACATTATGTATGTTTCTTCACCCACGTAACTTAACTGTCCAACCGTTGGTGGAGAGGCGATAACGCTGGTGGCAGCATGGAATGATGTTTCCTCATCATGTTCTTGTTTCATGTTGGAGGCACATGGAGATTTGTCTCCGTTTCGTGTACGTGGCCTTCAATGGTATCGTTCGGCAGAGTGGACAACGATGTTTCATGTTTTGGTCTTCTCTATTCTTCTTGGTTGGATGAATCATAGCTAACTTCGGCTTTGCAAAGAAGGCTGTGAGGTATCCTCCTTTATTCCTTCTAGCAGATCTAAGGTGGTTATCTAGTGCTCTTTGTTGTCTTCTTCTCCGGGACGACGAGATCCTCGGATTGCTATGACAACATGTTCTTGCTCCGAGAGGCGACCTGTCAACTGTTGAGTCAATGACGTTCCTGGCTCTGAGGATGTTCTGAAGATCCGGAGACAGTAACGAACGTTGCTCATGGGGCAATGCTTGGAAGTGCAGGAGGAATATGGCATCGATATACACAAACACAAGTGATTTCTGATTTTCTAAGAGGGGTCTTATAAGGTTGGATAACTCTAATATATGGCATTCATCTTCTCGCAAAAAGGACCCTCGAATATTCTATGCGCATGTGTTCATTGCAGTTTGTGTGTAGACTTTGTGCCTTTTTTATGTTGTTATGACTCGGCTTGAGCTTCAATTTGAAGACATTATGTCACATACATTCTGGAGTGGGGGGGGGGGGGCTCCCGTCATGGATTGGCCGCATAGATTTTGTCGTCCTTTGGCTAGGCCTCGGTTTAGGCATCCAACCGGCGATGGAGAGGCAGTGACGCTAGTGGTGGCATAGAATAAGGTTTCCCCCTTTTGTCCTTGTTTCGGCGGCGCTACCTAGCGTCACCGGAGGCACATGGAGCTTCGACCATGCCTCGATTTGTCTATGTTTCATGTAGGTGGTCTTCTGGATTCTTCTTCGTTCGATGAAGCATATCCAACCTTCGCTTTAAGCTAGTGAGGTAATACCCCCTTGAATCCTTCTAGCGGATCTGGGGTGGTTGTCTAGTCATCTTCTTCTCCGATATGACGGTGATCCTCAGATTGCTATGACGACATGTGACTTCTCGACTAGTGAGTCAATGACGTGACCCTGTCTCTGAGTGTGTTCCGGAGATCTAGAGACGGTATCGAGCTTTTCTAATCGGACATCCCGAGAAAGTGCGGGAGGAATATGGTATCGATTGACACAAAGAGAAGTTTTTTTTTGTAAGAGCGGTTTTGTAAGGGTTGGATAACTTTATATAGGACATTCATCTTCTCGCAAAAAAAGATGCCCGGATGAGTTAAATTCTATTTGCATGTGTTTATTAGAATCTGTTTGTAGGCTTTGTGCCGTTTTTAGAGAGTGTGCATGTTGTTATGATTCGGTTTGAGCTTCAGCTTAAAGATATTCCGTGATATACATTCTGGAGTCTGATTTAGTTGCCAGTGATATATGGTCCAACATCCGTGCTACAATAAAATTGGTTGCAGTCAACACAAGAGAACATAAGTTAAAGTCATCTGATGTGTAGAGTGCATACAAATTGAACGCGGCATATATTGAAATCCCGATCCTTAGACCAATTTGAGAAAGTATATCTTTAAACTTTTGCAAAATGTGTGAAACAAAGTTCAAATCCGCTGCTACAAATGTTGTAGAGAACAAAAGTACTTTGTAAAAGTTTGGAATTCACTTTAAGTGGAATTTGGTAGCTCTGACAACTTGTGGGTGATATTTTTGTCCTATTAGTTTCATGAAAATAAATTTATAATTAAAAAAGGGCATTCATTGAACTATTTCAACCACAAATGGGTGCTGGTGTTAACCAGGTGTGTACTGGGATATTAATTTTGGTGATTTATACTGAGTATTGTTACTTCGAAAGTTTCATTTGAATAATCTCTTTGTCCTTCCAATTGTCAAGATGGACCATGGAAGTATGATGCAAATACGCAGCAGATCGACATGGGAATCTTACCGTGGACGATTTGTTTGACTAATGGACAAGGGCAACAAAGCGAAGACTAACTACATTACCAGATCTTGGTACAAGTAAAAATTACTCCTCCTTAAGTTGGCGTTCGTGCATGCATGCTTGACTCTCTGCTATGGCTAGCTGCTCGATCACATGCTCCCATGCTCATGTCGGAAGCTGCTGGAACGAACTAATCTTCTCTTGTCTTAATTAGCAACCCTGTACACGTGAGCCGAGCGTTCTACTGTTCCTTGGACATTTCACACGCACGAACGCATCTACGCATGGAGAAAGACAGGTACAGTACGAACCAAGGTGATGAGGTATGCGCTACTGTAGAGTACGCCGGCGACTGCAATGCTGACCTTGTTGCAAGACCCAGTGTGCATGCGTGAGTCAGCAGGCCACTAGCTGGTGTGCGTGGAAAGCTAGCCATGGAAAGAGAGAACATTCACAAAGACGAGACGAGCGACGGGGCCAGGAGAAAAATCTTATGCGACCTGGTCGTACATGCCAGATTGCTGGACCAGCTCCCGCGAGTGACACGTGTTGAACCGAATCTCAAAGCAAACCAGACAAAACGATCCTGATCCACAGTTATCAATTCCACGCGACTCGCCTGCGTGCTGTGCAGCCGCGGCCACCGGCGAGTTTTCCCCGCTGTGCTTCCCTGCCGTAGAAGACCACGCTCGTCGACGGCCGGCAGCTCGAATCCGGCAACACAACCACCTTCATTAATTCACTCAGAGTACACCAATTTCAGTCATACAAACAGGAAGTGCCTCATTCGACTGAAGACCAAAATTCAGCAGCGAAGCCAACAGAGTGCAAGCACGCGAGGCAGTCCGCCGCTGCTGCGAGCGGGGCCGGCGAGGAGAGTACCCGGGCCGCCGACGGTTCTGCGAGCTGGGTCGTGGAGGAGGGAGGCCGCGGACAGAGCGCTGATGGTTGCGTCACCGGGGCGAGCAGCCGGGGCGCTTGGCCGTACTGTGGAGAGCAGCGGGGATCGAGCGCCGGTGCTGGCTTTTCCGGGGGAGAGCAGCGGGGACGCTCGCCGCCTCGCCGGTGGTCACGGCAGCACATCACGCCGGGGAGAGCAGAGGATTTGGGGATTTGCTTGTTCGTTTTGCCTGGTTTGCTTTGAGATTCGGTTCAACACGTGTCACTCGCGGGAGGTGGTCCAGCAATCTAACCTGTACGACCAGGTCGCATAAGATTTTTATCCTCGGGGCCAAGCTGCCATTCTCTGCCCTGCCCCGCTTTCTTCTTCCTCGCTACGACTCTACCTATATTTACATCTCACGAGCTTCACTTGCCCACTCCACTCCCGGCTTCACTGAGCTAGCTAGCTTCCCCTGCACACAATGCATACTACCGTACGCGCACTACCTCACTGCCTCCTCCTCCTCTTCGCCAGCTTCTTCCTGCTCCGCTCTCCGTTGCCCGTCGCGTCCTCCGGCTCCGGCGACGTCGCCTTCCTCCTCGACAAGCTCAAGCCCGCGCTGCAGGGTGCCGCGGGCCCCAACGCCCAGCTCGCCACCTGGAACGTCTCCACGCCGCTCTGCCTCTGGCGCGGGCTCCGCTGGACCACGCCCACGGGCCAGCCCCTCCGCTGCGACACCGCCGCCGCGCGGGCCAACCTCTCGCTCGCCACAGACGCCACCCTCCTCCTCGCCTCCATCCGCCTCCCTGCCGCGGCGCTGTCCGGGCGCCTCCCGCCGGAGCTCGGCGCATTCCCCGCCCTCGAGTCCATCTACCTCGCCGCCAACTCCCTCTCCGGGCCCATCCCGCTCGAGCTCGGCAACTCGCCGGCGCTCTCGGAGCTCGACCTCGCCGGCAACGCCCTGTCCGGCGCGCTCCCGCCCTCCATCTGGAACCTCTGCGACCGCCTCGCCGAGCTCCGCCTGCATGGCAACGCTCTCACCGGAGCGATCCCAGCGCCGGCCGGGCCCAACAGCACGTGCGACCGTCTCCACCTTCTTGATCTCGGCGCCAACCGCTTCTCCGGCGACTTCCCGTCCTTCCTCACGGCCTTCCGTGGCCTCCAACGCCTCGACCTCGGCGGGAACCGCCTCTCCGGGTCCATCCCCGAGTCTCTCGCCGAGATGAGAGGCCTCCAAATGCTCAACCTTTCTTACAACAACTTCTCCGGTCAGCTGCCCCCGGGCTTCGCCGCCTCCAGCTTCACCGCGGAATCGTTCCTCGGCAACAGTCCGGCGCTGTGCGGCCAGCCGTTGCGCCAGCCCTGCGTGTCCACTTCGGGCCTCAGCTCCGGCGGCGTCGCGGGGATGGTCATCGGGCTGATGGCCGGCGCCGTCGTGATCGCGTCGGTGTCCATCGGCTGGGCGCAGGGGAAGTGGAGGCGGAACAGGGCGGAGGAGGGAGTGGAGACGGAGGAAGGCGGCAGCGAGGGCGGCGAGGGAAAGCTGGTGGTGTTTCAGGGCGGCGAGCACCTCACGCTGGAAGAGGTGCTGAACGCGACGGGGCAGGTGGTGGAGAAGGCGAGCTATTGCACGGTGTATAAGGCGAAGCTGGCGGACGGCGGCGGCAACATCGAGCTGCGGCTGCTGCGCGAGGGGAGCTGCAAGGACGCGGCGTCCTGTGGCCCGGCGGTGCGGCGCATCGGGCGAGCGCGGCACGAGAACCTCGTGCCGCTCAGGGCCTTCTACCAGGGCCGGCACGGCGAGAAGCTGCTCGTGTACGACTACTTCCCCCACCGGACACTCCACGACCTCCTCCACGGCGGCGGAGGCCTCGAGAGCAGGCCCGCGCTGACGTGGCCGCGGCGGCACAAGATCGCGCTGGGCGCGGCGCGCGCGCTGGCGTACCTGCACGAGGGGCGGCACGGGACGCGCCGGTGGTGCACGGCAACGTGCGGTCGTCGAACGTTCTAGTGGACGAGTACTTCGTGGCGAGGGTGACGGAGTACGCGGTGGTGGGCAGGTTGCTGGTGCCGTCGGCGGCGGAGGCGGTGCTGGCTGCGGCGAAGGCGGACGGATACAGGGCGCCGGAGTTGCAGTCTATGAAGCGGTGCGGCCCGCGGACGGACGTGTACGCTTTCGGGATACTGCTGCTGGAGCTGCTGATGGGGAGGAAGCCCTCCTGCGTGGCGAACGGAGGCGACGACCTGCCGTCGGTGGTGAAGGCGGCGGTGCTTGAAGAGACGACGATGGAGGTGTTCGACGCGGAGGTGGCAAAGGGGGTGCGCAGCCCGGCGGAGGAGGGTCTCGTGCAGGCACTGAAGCTGGCGATGGGGTGCTGCGCGCCGGTGGCGGCGGCGAGGCCGAGCATGACGGAGGTAGTGCGGCAGCTGGAGGAGAACCGGCCCAAGAACAGCCGGTCGGCGCTGTACAGCCCCGCCGAGACGAGGAGCGAAGCCGGCACGCCGAAGACGGCCGCCTAGCTAGGGATATAACTAGCTTTTACGATGCTTAACTAATTGTCCATGATGGTCTTCGTGTACCTCTGGTCCATCGCCATACCGACAACATCGATCGACCTGTCTCTGCTTTGATGAATACTAGTCAGGAATCCTAGGTGTTCCTGAATTAAGATGTGTAGCAAAATTAATTATAAAAGAGAGAAACCCTGACCATGATTATGTTTGTATGATCATTGCACGCGAGATCAAAGCGCTGACTGGTACCTGCTGGAGTCCTAGTAGATTGAAATGGACATTTCTTTTTGTGGAGGAAATCGCTAATCTCTATGAAAAACAGATTGAAAAATAAAGTGAGTGACTAATTCTCAGTTGAGAATTAATTTAATTCTTAGTCCAGTGCTGTCATCACATCTCGGTTACAACTCATGTTGTAACTCATGACTAACATAAATCACGAAGCAAAATTAACAATCTATGATATTTTCTCAATTGCAAACCAATTTGCAACTAGGTGTACAAATCACAATGCAGATTAGACCGTCCAGGATTTGACTGAGCATGAACTTATGAGAATTGGTAAATAGGAAAAAGAAATTGTGGTAGAAAGGTAAAGGTCGGAGTTGAAGTTTACATACCTAGCCAAAGGTCCCTTTTTTTTGTTGCTTTGCTTGCGTCGTGCGGTGCGACAGCATAGAAAATGAAAGTTCAAATAAATTTGCAAAAGAAGTGGAAAAGAATCTTTGGTGTAGCTGGATTGGTGCGTATCATGCATGCATGCTGCATTGCTGCTAGTGCTATCCAGTGACATGCCAACCGAAAATGTTGCAAAATGGTAGTTATAGGATACTATTAAAATATAGGAGAGAGAATATAGATGTCCTGAATATAGATGTTCTAATAAAAAACAAGGAACATCCAAAAAGGAATTTGTTTAGATGATCATCTATATGGAGATATAGATGACCAAATTTGGATGAGCTGCTGGAGATGCTCTGACTATGTGATATTCCATCATGCATCTATCGATCTATCAGCGACTACCTATTTTATTTTGTTGCTGGATTTGGTTCGTTGGTAACGAGCTACAGACTAAGACTGAACGTAAGCAGCAGGAGCACCAATTTGACGAGGGAAAAGGTAAGTGCGTCCTTGCTCGATCGAAAGAACAGCATCGGCAGATCTACATCGGGATTTGTATCGACCAGTCGACTCCGCTTGCTAAAAGCTTCAACCTACTAGATCTCTCAGTCCCTCTTACCAAACTCGTTGATCTTTGGAGGATTGAAGGAGAAGGCCCCGATCTACAAGTCTACCAAAGCGTTCTTCATTTCCCCCTCATTCACTTGAGTGATTCGAGCCTACGGTTTCCGCTAGGAAAACCAAGGCATCTTGTTGTTCCCACTTGTTACTTTTGTGTGACAGAATCATGGTTTGAGAGCCCCCAATTAAGTTGTGGGTGTGTGCCCCAAGATTGTTGTAAAGGCTCCGGATTCCTGCTTGAAGGATTCCGATAGTGGAAGGTGAACCAAGTCATTGTGGTGAGGTTCATCGGAGAATAGGGTGAGGCCATTTGTGGCGTTGAGTAAGCATGTTGGGGCGAAGCTCACACCCCTACAACGAGACGTACTCCCCTCAAAAGGAGGAACTCGGGAATACATTCTTGTCTCCACGTGCTTCCCGTTCGGTTACTCATTTACCTTTAGTCTTTACTTGTATCTTGTTCCCTTGCTTAGAGTTAACTTGTCATATAGGTAAATTCACCGTAGTTGCATATCTAGAGAACTTACCTTTGTGTCAAGCCTAAATCGAAAAAGTATTAAAATTTGGAGTAGCACCTATTCACCCCACCTCTAGGTGGCCATACGATCCTTTCGGCGTTCTCCTCTCTCTCATCATGTGATTGCTCCTCTTTCTGGCCTTCCATCTCTCGTTTAGATCTCTGTGCTAAGAAAACCATTTACGTTACCTCTACGAACGAAACTAAATTGGAAATGTTCCATTATGTTACCATTACCGCCAATAAACTGATTCCGATACCGTGTACAGTAGCAAAGCTGAACCAAACATGTCCTAAGTTTGTTCAGTGACCCGGTGACATGGAATGGTAGGATACTAAATGTTCTGCAAATTCTTTTTTAGCATGTACAACTACATACGAAACACATTCATAAACACTAATAGAACAAGGCCTAGGTTACACAAACCTCATGCTTATGCAAATATTATCCATAAAACGTCCCTCTTATCACCCCACGTCTGTGTTTGAAAGATCGGTAATCTTAAAAACCATACAACTCTCTTGTTTACATAACTTCAAACTTCCTCCACTTTCACTTTCGTGCGTTATACTTTCTGTTTTCTATTACAAGCAAAGCTCAATTTCAGTGCTGCAACCAACCCTATGCACTTGCAAGCTATCAACAAGGTGAAGATACGAAAGAAATGGATGATCTGAGAGAAAAGGAGCGACCTGAAATACGGGGAGCTTGAAAACTTGCAGGCACGTGAGGTAGTGGAGCACGGTGGCATCCATCTTTAGATTGATCGAGGATAGAAACTTCATTTTTTGCAGCATTGGGAGAAACAAATATGGCCTCTCTGTTCCATCCTCGATGGAGCTTGGCCGTGATACTGCTTCAACGAATAGGGTAGATTTCTGTGTGTGTGTGTGTGTGTGTGTTGCTCTATACGTCTGTGTGGTGTTTTGTGTGTTAATTGCTTTGAGTAGTATTACTGCAGGAGTCAGAATTTTGACCACTTTCACACTATTCGGTGAACACAAGACTTCACAAAGTGTACAGTGTAAATAGAGTCGCTATCACACTGTACCAGAGACACATAGAGATCTTATCAAGGCGGATGTGTAGAGCCACATTCTATAGGAGAGAGACCATGATCTAGGACACGACGTTTCGGGTCACGGATGCGGATACACACGTGTCGTGGGATTGTCACGCAGATGTCATGGAGATGACTTCGTAGAGTTGGGGATTAAGCGATCGAGCGTCTCCGAGCTAAAGATCGCAGGGCACGAGAAGACAATGTTTTTTACCCAGGTTCGGCCCCTCAATGTGAGGTAAAGACCTACGTCCTGCCTATCCTAGATTGATATTGATATGAATATGGTGTTACAAGGGGTTGGCGATCGATGTGTTGAGTCGCCTCTCTCGGGATGTATGAGAGCTAGGGTTTGGAGCTTGTCTCTCTAGTCCTGCGAGTCCTCTTTATATATCCAGAGACTCGCTAGGTTACAAAGGAATTACTTGGAGACTACTTTTCTTGCCTTCCAAGTTAAGCCATCTTGGATCTTCTGGATTCTTCTTACACCATGCTGCGACTCTTCGTGTCGGCCCACCTCAGTGCAAGCCCATTGATTATAAGCCGCATTATTTTTGGGCCGTGGGTTAATCTATTTATCATTCCCCCGACATTAGCCCCCAAGCTTCTGGGTGATTCGTAGAATCAGGCGGAAGATTATGTCTTGATGATGGTCTTGCGGGCTTGCGTGTGTAGTTCTCGCCGACTTGTCGATGTTGCACTTGGCGACTCGCTGATGATGAGTCGCACATGTAGCGGCTTATTGAGCCGCTGATGTAGAAGCGATGAGTCGCTATCTTTGCGGCTTATGTAGCCACTATGTTGCCAATTGAACACTTCTGTCTTGGTTGCATTGAAACTGCAGAATCGCGGTGAGTTTTCCGCGAAGCACTTGGTGAAAACCACCTTGTCCTATTAGATGCAAGACTGAGCTGAAATCATAAGAATAATAACTTATGATCATCAAGATATATCAGTCAAATGTGTATAAGTTGTTGAGTCATGCATAGACATCGAAGCATAAATGACCATAAGCATAAATAAGCTGGTCAATCATTAGAATAATAATCTGTCATGTTATCATGACGAGCCATCTAAACGCATGTTGAGCATGGCGGCTCAAGGGCATATAGCCACAACCTGTATTTAAAGATTTTCGAGTCACTAATTTGACTCGCAAATTGATATATATATATTCTCATGTGCTGCAAAAAATGAAATCTGCATATAATCATGGTATATGAGTATAATAAAGACCGCTAGATATGGTGGATGTGTAGCCCCCGAGGGCCGGGTTGCATGCTTGATCATGCTGCTCGGGACTCAAAAATATCTCAAGTTAGACAAAAAATTTAATTGTCCTAGCCCCCAGGCATTAAGCAGGCATGATTTCATTATCCTGCTTGATGGCATATCATTGCAATTTGATCCTGCAACAGATTGACAAATATTGTTGCCGCAAGATAATAATGATATAAATTCCACTTTGATGTGGCTGAAAATAAATAAATAATGGTGGCTTCATCAGCCGATATCAGGAGATAATTATCTCAATCATAAAAAATCTGGCCATGCCAATTCAAACTCGTATGGCCGAGTTATAGGTTCCTGTTAAATCAAAAGGCAAAGCCCCCGAGGAAGCAATAACTTGATAATAATATGTTAGCCTTGGCGGCTGGTAATAATTATGATAAAAAGTTAGTACTCCGCATAATAGCATATGGTACCCTGCATGATAGCATAGTATAATCTGCATGATAGCAAATGGTATGTCTCATGATGCAAATGATATGTTGCATGATGCAAATGATATGTTGCATGATAATAAATGATATTTTGCATGATAGCAAATTGTATTTTGCATGATAGCAAATGGTTGCATAATAGCAACTTAGTTGCATGATAGCATATTGTACGATGCATGATAGCATATGGTACTTGACTCAGTATTTCCCAAATCTAATGTGTGTTCAGGGTCGAGAACGGCCATGATAGGCAGCCATGATAGGCATTCAGACTCGATTGACGCCACACGCGGGTACTTTAGTCCTTCTGAATTATCTCTATTACCATTAAGTAGGTCTTCGCGCGGCTCAGTATTTCCCAGGTAAAAAATGCGTGTTCAGGGTCGCTGGCGGCCATGATAGGCGATCACACTCGATTGACACCGCACCCCAGTAGTTTGGCCGCATAGTGCAAAGATACTTCTGACTTAAGGCGAGAATAACCAGGATTATTGCTTTTATCGGCAGCAATAGCCGTGACGAGCTCTAATTAGCTTTGGTGATAACCAGCTCTGATTAGCTGTAGATGTGGTACGGCGAGTCACCTGTTTTAACTCAAATATTTGATAAGATAATAATTCATTAATGACTCATAAACTGATGTAATGATGAGCTGTTTGCGACTCATAAAATGATATGGGGTAAATCGCTATGCGACTCATAAATTGATATGACAATAAGTCGATGATGATTAATCAAATGATATGATGATAAATCATGAAATTATATAACGATCAGTCATAAATTGATATAATGATAAGTCATAAAATGACAAATGAATCGCCAAATATCAATGCTTGAACATGTAGTGGTGATCTTGATATTCAATGCAAGCTGTAAATAGCTAGACTTTGCAATGCGAGTTATAAAGAACTCTAATTTGACAAATGTATTGAGAAGTAGATGTAATTAAATCTACAAAAGCTGATATGAATTTAAAGCCTGCGACATGATATAATTTGAATCGCAAAAATATTGATAAGAGGCATAATAAGCTAGATATGCAGCTACCGAGATTGACTCGAAGGTGAAATTTAATCTTAACTGGCAAAAACCAAAAAAACTGCGAAAACAACTTAGCTTGTCTTTATTCTCTCGTAGGTGATAGCACGGTTTGAACATGCGATGAGATCGAAATCGATCTACCATGAGTCGCCGGAGCTGGAGATGACTGATACGTAGGGCGGGTCGCCATTGTAGTATCTGCGGCCACGGCCGTGGGTCACGCCATATTATGGCGGGCGTCAATTTTTCTCCCACACAGCTGCGTGTATATATAGATAAAATGACAGGTCAGTAAACTGGCATGCAAGGTGCGGAAGACATATGAAAATATGACATCAAGGTGCTTGTAATAGGAAAGAAAAAGGTTAATTAGTATCAGGTGCAGTCCGTCAGCTTGCATGCATGCGCGATGCACGTGGCCTTGCTCATGTGGTATGCCGAGCTGCTTCTCGCGATTATTGAGAGTTTCAAGCGTGACGAGTTGATTGATCTTGCGACTTGACCCGTTCTGTTGTATGTCAGAATCCTGCCGCCAAAAACCTTTATCGCATCGATCTAATTTTAGCCTTCGGCGTGCGGGAGAGGCAGTGTTGGTGTCCAGCCCTTTGTGCATATGTCCTTTGAAAATATTCTGGCGAGTGCGACTAGATCGCCTGGTAATTTACCGAGTTGTATACGACTTTGTAACAAACTAGATTGTCCGCAAAAGGGTCTCGAACTGCGGGTTGTCCTCCTGGCTGTCTGTGCTTTGATGGATCGTAAAAAATCATGGACCAGCGCCAGCCGCTGAGCTGAACGTATACTAGTCCATGTCGTATGGGTCACCTTTCCGTGTAGTACAGCCGCTGTTGGAGACGATCTGCGAGTCATGTTGCTTTCATGATTGATTAAGCTGACCATCTCTTCTTGATTATCTTTCTTGATCCACGTGCGAGTCAAGGCAGTATTAACTGGTACGTAACTCCTTCCATCTCTTTCCTTTCTTTGTGTCCACGTGACTTTCCTTCCATGCATCGGTCTTTCGCAGATATTCATTGTAGGGAATATGATCACGTGGAGAGCATCAGAACCTGATCCGATTGGAGCTGTTGTTCCTGTTCTACGATCGGTAGGTAGTACCAGCAGAAACCGAGGCGGACTTTGACGCCCTCGATAAAACTTCCATGAAAAAGGTTGCGAGTCAGATCCTGGCGACTTCGCAACGAGCGTTATTGACGGTTCCGACCTGGCAAATCCGTTTAGCTGCACGCAAGGGTACTGCCGATGTCAAACTCCTACGCATGTCTCATTGAAGATGTCTAGCCGCACGCGTCGTCTGGCCGGTGATGTAAGTCGTCGCGGCTAATAGCTGATTTGATCGGCTCCAAATAATCTTGTTCTGGTTGATTTGATCTCAATGTGGAGCCCTTGGACACGAACGTGGTGCGGCGAGTTGCCCATGTTTGTTGATGTCGCCAGCGGCGGATTCACGAACTCGCCTAGATATAAAACTCGATGCAGTGCGTGAGTCGCTGACGGCGATCTAACCGTTGGAATTGTCTCAAACTTCTTGGAGGGCTTCGGGATTGTATTCCGCAGGGTTCCACCGGAGGGATCTTCGAATTGATGTCCGAGTCGATCTCGATAATTATTTTCCCAAAGTCGCGCGGAGTTCCGTCAGCTTTCGACAGGGCTTCAGCGTTTGAGTCGCCCACGGAGATCTAACCGTTGGAATCCGATGCCCTTTGGACAGCTGCTAGGAAACTCGATTGCGCATCTTTCCACCGAAGGGATCGTCGAGATGAGTTTCGAGCCGCCGCCGGTGATGTCCGCCATATGGTCGTTGCTGCTGTCCTGTAACTCGCGCGTGAGGGGCGTTGTCGAAGTTGAGCCCCGAATCGCGCGGTCGAATTTCTCCACGCTTTCTACTCGAGCTTGAGGTAGATCTTGATGTAGATGTAGATACCGCCGAATCGTTTAGACCGGCGTGATGTTGAAGTCGCCGAGATTGAATCGACGACGAGATCCTCCGTCCCTGGCACAGATCCAGCGCGGAACGTGACGCTCTTGACCGCAGGCCCCACGGTGGGCGCCAACTGTCGTGGGATTGTCACGCAGATGTCATGGAGATGACTTCGTAGAGTTGGGGATTAAGCGATCGAGCGTCTCCGAGCTAAAGATCGCAGGGCACGAGAAGACAATGTTTTTTACCCAGGTTCGGCCCCTCAATGTGAGGTAAAGACCTACGTCCTGCCTATCCTAGATTGATATTGATATGAATATGGTGTTACAAGGGGTTGGCGATCGATGTGTTGAGTCGCCTCTCTCGGGATGTATGAGAGCTAGGGTTTGGAGCTTGTCTCTCTAGTCCTGCGAGTCCTCTTTATATATCCAGAGGCTCGCTAGGTTACAAAGGAATTACTTGGAGACTACTTTTCTTGCCTTCCAAGTTAAGCCATCTTGGATCTTCTGGATTCTTCTTACACCATGCTGCGACTCTTCGTGTCGGCCCACCTCAGTGCAAGCCCATTGATTATAAGCCGCATTATTTTTGGGCCGCGGGTTAATCTATTTATCATTCCCCGACAACACGTCCTCAGTTTCACCACTCCCCAAAGCACAGCCTGTTTTAAGTCGAAATCCAACACTGTTAACGTACACAAATCAAATGCACGTGTGTACAACCGACTGACTGATGGATACGCGTCCGGAAGTTGCCATCATATGAGATGTTTTCCTTCAGTTTCACTTGTGTTTGCAACTACAGTAGTTCTGTGTATGTGTGGAGTGTTCCTATGATGAGATAGGGGTAGCAGTTGATCATCCATCCATGGTATTTTTTTGACAATACTACAAGAAATATGCTGACTAATGACCCTCAAATTTGGTCACTAAAAGGTCATAAATTTTCATCTATAACCTTTTTGTGACCAAAATCGGAAGGTCACATACCGAGCGTCTCAAACGGTCATATGTGACCTTTTTTTGAATTGGTCATAACCATCTATGACCAAATCTGAGGGTCATAACTCTTATGACCAATTTATTTGGTCACGCGCTGTCTGGCATAGCCATGTCAGATCCTACGTGGCCAATCCTACGTAGCAAGATTGTGACCAAATGAGAAGGTCATACAACAGAATCAGCCCAGTCCATGGTAGTCATCCATATGGGCCAAGCCCAACAATTCAACCCATTTAGGCTTTTTACCTCTTAGTTTTGGTGGGCCAACCATTTTTATTTACTGCAGTGCAGCCTTATACATTCGATTTTTTATGGGCCATGGGCCATGTTGCAGTCCATATTGGGGATGGTCCCATAAGTCAGGTCATCAGGTTAGGTCCCACATGTCAGTTTTCTTTTTTTTGCTATTAAAAAATGCCCCACTAGTCCAATGGTTCCCAGTTGTAAGGTGCACTGTTTAGGTCCCACACTTCAGGTATTAATTTGTGTAGAGACGTATAAATTGATTCAAACATAGCTAATAATGCGTAATATTTCATACAACAGCAAAACAAAGTGCTTAACAATCATTCACAGTACAAATCTGGCATTCAGATTGAAAAATACATATAAAGATACACGTAACTAACACCAGTGAGCTAAAACACATTTCTGGGTGAGGGTTTTCCTCGGGATTCATCTTCCTGGAGCTTTTGTACGCCAACTTTTGAAGAATCAACGCCAGCAACTGCAAACAATAAAGAAGAAAGTTAGGAACATAATGAATCCGTTCATATAGCATTCTCATAACAATTAAAAGTGCTTCAGAATAACAGCAAAAACTGAGATATATTATGCAAATGATGAAGTACCAGCCCAGTGCAAGATAACACTGCAACTAAGACAAAATTATTCAGATTTACCCAACAAACGCAAACCAACAGAAACTTGCTATCAAGTTAAGGTGACAAACCGGCAAAAATTAAAGGTTCATGTCATACGCGTTAAGGACAAGCACGATATAACCTATACAAGGTCACTATCTTGAATGTGTTTGTGACATGATACATGGATCAAGCATTAGGCCATCAAGCATCAGGACCATAACTGTTAAACAAGGTTAATACCTGACTTCATGTCAAACCGATGAATGGGGCCGCAGCTGAACATCTTGTCCGCATCATCGTTGACGCGCTCCTGCCCGCATCAGTGAGGAAGACCTAGACAGAGAGGATATATAATACTATCAGTAGCAGACAATGCTAAAAAGGTCTTCAGAACAAGCAAAAGGAGGCATAGTGATAAGGATCAAGGGGATGATCCTATAGTTTTTGCCCGATCTTTCACAGCGAGTAACCCGGATAGAAATCCTTCCAACAACGTCGATGAACGTCACCTGAAGGCGAGGACGAATCCAGCAAGCAACGTGATGAAGATCACCACGCCTCTAACCTGAGCTCGATAATCCTTGAAGAACACAAGAACCCTCGCAGCAATCTTTATTGGATAACACGGCAGCGCCGCCCCCGGAGGGATGATACACCTCGAACACGAGATAGTTTTTAACCTAATTTTCTGAACCCCTAATACCTAGGCCGGCCAACTCCTTATATGGACGGGTGGTGCGGCCAAACACTTGGACTCAACCCTGGTTCGTTTTGGACAGGCCCAAACCGAACATGACACAAATAAAACATGACCCAAAAATATAAAACACAAGTAAAAATGACTAGCTTGGTGGAGTCCTGAAATTGGGCTTCACCTCCTCTGTCCTGCCCATATCATCCTCCCCCCCTTCAAAAAGCGTTGTCCCCAACGCGTGAGGGTCTGCTCGAAATGGTGGCGTGATATGAACAAAATCATCACGTGTCTTCGCCGTCTTCAAGTCTTGCCTGCCTACCACACCACGTCCTCCCTCTTGGCCTGCTTGACTTGATACAGCCCTGGGCGCCTGCACCTCCTTTCTTCTCCACATGAGCATGGTCTTAGGCGCCAACAACTTCTTCTTCTCAACTCTGGCTGGAACCTTGTGTTGCTCAACATGAACCTGCTGTGCGTGTCCTTGCAAAATATGACTAATGCCTGGGCCACACAATTGTCGAACATGTCCATCCTTGCCTCTGTGCATCCGCACTGCTGTCCCAACAAAATGCCTCACAGGTGTGCTAACAAAACTGCGCTTGTCACCCCGTGACTCCACACGCACTGGAACAAGATCAGCACAAATATCATCAGTCTGAACACCTGTGTCAACACAATCTGGAACACACGCTGCAATACCGTTCCTCTCATCAATAAGACGCTTGTCTTCAACTGGCTTGTCACCAACAAGTACAGACTTGTCGTCTACATGCATGGTTGAATCAATTTCTGTACCAACGCTCCTTGCATCATGCTCCACTTGCTGCAACTGAGCTAACCGCTGTTCTGGTTTAGCTTTATGCAACCTCTCCTTGGGAATCACCAGCTCCACATCAGACTTTAGTTGATCATCCTTCATAGGCCTCAAAGTCTGCTGTTTGCCATCATGCATAAAAGAAAATGTATTTGCTCTCCCAGCATGAGTAACATTGCGATCATATTGCCATGGTCGACCAAGTAACAGCCCACACACCTCCAATGGCAACACATCGCACTCAACCTCATCAACATAGTCACCAACTGTAAATGGCACACGCACTTTATGGGTAACCTTCAGCATACCACAACTATTTAACCACTCTAGGTGCTTAGGTTCAGGAATACGCCAAGTGGACAACCCCAATGCTGCCACCATCGCCTTGCTTATGCCATTAGTACAGCTACCACCATCAATCATGAGCTTGCAGTGTTTGTCTTTTATCATGCACCGAGTCTGAAATAAACTCCATCGCTGACACTTGTCAACTATCTTGCAAGCCTCCTCATGTACCCTTTTGAGCTGCATATTGAGCCCACTCAATGGTTCAACCGTATCCACTGCAGTTTCAGCGCAAACAACAACTTTCTCAACATCAGGCTGCTGCGCTTCAGAAATCTTTGTCTCGGCTGCACTGACCGTTTGCAATGGAACTACTGTCTTCACACCCATTGCAGGAGGTGGAAAAGACATAGCAACCTCCTTGGAACAAGGCTGCGCTCTCTTGGCAACATCAGCACTCCTCTGTACAACCGTTGTTGCCTGTACAGGTTTGATACGAGATACCCTATGACGAGGAGACAGAAAACAGGCACGCAGAAATTGAGTAAAATTACCCCAAGTTGCATATGTGCTGTCCTTCCCATGCATCTCCTCATTCCACCAACGAGTCACCTCCTCATCCACACGTCGCAGTGCAAGAACCAAACGCGTAGACTGATCCACCGACTCGTATGTATCACATCTGTAGAAACCCTCTCGCATATGACGTTCCCACAACTCGTATTCAGCATATGGTGCTAAGTTGTCCAGTCTCCACTTGATTGAAGAATCATCACATGCCCCACCGTTTAAGATGTCTAGATAGTCATTAAACACATCACCATCTCTCTTGCCACTTTGACACCTCTTGCCATAGTAATCACTCATAAAAGTACTCATATCTGAATATTGTGTAATTCACGGAGGTACTTGCCACTTTTTCTCTCTCCTCTTCTTTTCGGCCACAATATGTCGCACCGCGGAACAAAAATTTTCAGAAAACCAATGCCGTGCAACAACCTATTGAGCAGCTTGAACTCGGACAGTACCGCGGCAGAAAAACAGAGAAATCCTGTGCCGGCGCGGCAGGAAAACAGGTCCAGTTCTGCCGAGATGGAGTTGGAGTAGGACTCGGATTCCGCCTGGTGTACGTACCAAAGCCGTGACTCCACGATCGGTAGTAGGAGTCCACGAGCAATACAACTCGTACCTGGGTAGCGATCAGAAACCTTCCTTGTACGTTCCTTTCCGAATCTCTTCCCTGCTTCTTTCCTTTCCTTGTACGTGACCAACTGGCAAAGCAAACCGATCCAAAACCAGGTCCGATGAGATCCTCTCCAAACGGAACAGACTAGGACTCTTCTATCGCTAAACGCGAGGAACGCGATGGCAGCGACGGCACTCCTTCACGCTCGAAACCAGCACCAGATCAAACGAAACCACACAGGCTCCACGATGAGTAGATCAACACGACCCAACAACAGGATTCCACAATACGAACCAACAGCAAGATCAATTAGTCCAAAGGTAAACCAGCAGATCAACACGAACTCGCCGTGATCAACCCAGATATCTGATACCACATGATAAGGATCAAGGGGATGATCCTATAGTTTTTGCCCGATCTTTCACAGAGAGTAACCCGGATAGAAATCCTTCCAACAACGTCGATGAACGTCACCTGAAGGCGAGGACGAATCCAGCAAGCAACGTGATGAAGATCACCACGCCTCTAACTTGAGCTCGATAATCCTTGAAGAACACAAGAACCCTCGCAGCAATCTTTATTGGATAACACGGCAGCGCCGCCCCCGGAGGGATGATACACCTCGAACACGAGATAGTTTTTAACCTAATTTTCTGAACCCCTAATACCTAGGCCGGCCAACTCCTTATATGGACGGGTGGTGCGGCCAAACACTTGGACTCAACCCTGGTTCGTTTTGGACAGGCCCAAACCGAACATGACACAAATAAAACATGACCCAAAAATATAAAACACAAGTAAAAATGACTAGCTTGGTGGAGTCCTGAAATTGGGCTTCACCTCCTCTGTCCTGCCCATATCACATAGATATCAACAAAGACCCTGGGGCGGCCGAATACGGTGAAAGGATTGATCTGCTTGTTCTTTGACACCTCAATATGAGCATATGATATCAAAAAATAGGCTTTTAAAAGAGAAATAGGCTGCAATCACCCTGCATACAACAAGTAATAGCAAGTAAAATAAAACTGCACGTGAAAAACAAGTTGAACATTATATTAGCTTATGGTCCATAACACAATTGTTCACATAAACAAGAATTGTAAAAAGATCATAAAACAATTATATCATATACTCTTAGAACTCCAGTTTTATTTTGTTAAACAAGCAGACCATTTAGGGGCAAGCACAACAATTTTGCATGTGCACTAAACATCAGTTTTAGTAAGAAAACAGAGTAATGTAACCAGACAATGATCAATTAAGCATACAACATTTCGTAGACCTTTAATAGCATTGAGTGTACAGCATAATAGTAGTGGTACTTCATATAGATTTGTGCATCAGAGATAATCCAATCCTATAAAGTAAACCGACATCATATGTATTTATATAACATCATCAAGCATTCGGTTTAGATAACAAGTATCACAAGCTATTAACAATATACAAAAAATGAAGGGATCTATCATGCCACGATTTTATTTCATGTTCCATTTACAGAATTCCAAAGGGAAATTACCATGACCTGAGTTTATTGAAGGGCCATGCTTCTGACTAATTTGTTTT
The DNA here is from genome assembly GCA_947311845.1 of Poa pratensis. NCBI lineage: Eukaryota > Viridiplantae > Streptophyta > Magnoliopsida > Poales > Poaceae > Poa > Poa pratensis. Next base: position 33,668,189 of record CAMZMU010000101.1, on the reverse strand, counting down.
TTCATAGTATCATTACAAAATTTGACTTGTAACAACGTATGCAGATAGATGAACCAAGCATTCAAAACAGGTTAGACATGTAACAACGTATGCAGATAGATGGACCAAGCACGCAGATACACGAACCAAGCATTCAGATAGACTTGTAACAAAAAGACACAGATGGATATGGGTGGTAGGCACTTGCCTTTCGCGTCCAACGGTCCTTGAAGTTCCTGGATCCGATGGTGGACTTGGATTCGAGGTTCAACTAGTCGCAGTTGAAGCGTGTAAGCAGGTTCAACGGGCTTGTACGCCATCCTCCCTCAGCGGCCTTGAACTTCCTGGATCCGGTGCAAGCGTTGACGGCGACGAGCGGATCGGGAGCCTTGCTGTCCGGGAGGAGGGGATCCGACGGCGGCCTTGTCGGGGATGCAAATCCACGCTCGGGACGAGGTGCCGGTTACCTCCCGTTACCGGGGATCCGGCGGCGACTTCCCGGACGATCTCAGGCGCCACGACAATGACGTCGTGGTGGTGAGTGCGCTTGGACGCTCACGTGAACTGCCGCAAGAAAGAGAGCAGCGGCGGGCAAGCCCGCTCCACGCACCCTCGAGACGATGGGTAAGCGCATGTGAGAGCTGAGAGGATGGGGAGGTGATGGGGAAGCGATGCAGTGAGGGAGGCCGGAGGCGAGCAGTGCCGTAGGGGTGCGGACGGTGGAGCAGAGCGGTGGTGCCCATCTAGGGTTAGCCGAGCGGTGGGGGAGGCAGGTGGCGTAGGGGCGCCGAGAGAAGAAGAGCTAGGGTTTGCGGCGACGCGCGCTTATATTCCGGAAGCCCGCGTTGCAGGCCGTTGGATCGGCATCAGACGGCTTACGGTGCTCCAGCACCTTTCCAACGGGCCTAAGGCTAAGATGGGGAACAGAGGCTGGGCCAGTTTCGGCCCAGTGGGGCATAATAGCTATGCCAGCAAAAAAAACAGTTGGGTTGTAATAAGTGTAATTCCAATTTATAAAAAAACAAGTGTAATTCGAATTTGTAGCAAAAAACCTATTGGATTTCGAAATACGTTCAATTTGAATTTGTATCATTATATGTGACCTAGTTATAAAAATAATAAACTTGGAATACGACAATTATCTTAAAAAAAGAGTTCTCAGAAATTTGAACTACATGTGCTTCCTAGTTTGCTCATTTTTTGATATATAAGTACATATTGAAAGTGCATTTTATAATCCCTCGATGTTTTGTGTGTTTGGCAACAACACTAGTGATAATTTAACCATGTTTAAGTGATGCAGGCTTTAGGGCATAAATCTTATAAGCATCAAACTCCAAAAAGATGTGAGAAGAGAGCTCATGCGTTGCTCTAGAAAAACCGGAATATTGGACCGGACATTTTGTTTACGGGCCGGACATTCCGGTGTCAAGGTTTTCTTGCTAAGGACCAAGCGTGCGTTGCTCTGGAAAAACCGGAATATTGGGCTGGACCCTTTGGGTCTGGGCCAGATATTCCACCCCCCCCCCCTCCGGAATTTCAGCTAAGGACCAAGCGTGCGTTGCTCTGGAAAAACCGGACCTATGGGGACGGACCTTTCGATGTCGGGCCGGATATTCCGGCCCCCACTCAAGCCAGATATTCCGGCCTCCTGGAGTTTTGCAACAGCTCGATTTGGGAGGGGTATAAATACCCCTCCACCTACCTCCAGCCAAGTAGCTCGTCCAGAATTGATTGCCCCCCATTGTTGCAAGACCAAAGCTCATAGATCTCCCAATCCCTCCACCCAATCTTGCTCATACTTGGAGGACTGAAGGAGAAGGCCCAGATCTACAACTTCACCGAAGCGTTCTTCATTTCCCCCTCATTCACTTGAGGGATTTGAGCCTAGGGTTTCCACTAGGAAAATCTAGGCATCTTGTTGTACTTACTTGCTTGCTACTTTTGTGTAGCAGATTCGTGGTGCTTGGGAGCTCCCAGCCCTTTTGTGGGTTGTGCCTCAAGTGTGTTGTAAGGGCTCCGGATTCCGCCTTGAAGGATTCCGATAGTGGAAGGTGGACCGAGCTTTTGGGCGAGGTTCATCGGAGAATAGGGTGAGGCCATTTGTGGCGCTAGAGTTTGAAACTCACACCCCTCCAACGAGACGTACTCCCCTAAAAAGGAGGAACTCGGGAATACATCCTTGTCTCCGCGTGCTTCCCGTTCGGTTACTCCTTACTCTTAGTTTTTACTCGTATCTTATCTTGTTTAGGCTTAACTTGTCATATAGGTAATTCACCGTAGTTGCATATTTAGAGAATTTACCTTTGTGTCAAGCCTTAATCGAAAAAGAATTAAAATTTGGGGTAGCACCTATTCACCCCCCTCTAGGTGGCCATACGATCCTTTCACATATTACATAAGAGATACAACAATATTTTCGCAAGATTCTACCCCTAGCTACAAACGGTCATGTCCGCCGTTTTGACCCTATTTTGAAATCGGCATATGAAATTCAAACAAATCAAAATAATGGAAAACCTTCGCGTTGTGTCATTATATGTGTCCTAGTATCCATAAAAAATAATAAACTTCGAATATGGCAATTATATTGGAAAAGTGTTATCAGAAATGAGCTATCATCTACGAAGATTCATAGCTTTGAGCCCAAATGACAAATTTATGGCCACATTCATGGCATAATTTGTTAAAGTTTGCCCATATTTGGCACAAACGTGCATCTTGGAACCATGAACAATGTAGCCGAACAAAGTTTTCATTTTCCTTGCACAAAAAAAGCATTTTTTATTTTTCAAATGCGAAAAATGGGTTTTGTTGTGAAGTACCTACCAAAACTATGTTGCAAAATTGGATCAATAGATTTAAAACAAATACTAGACCACATTGTATGTACAAATAACCAAATATTTGTGTCTCAAAGGGTTTCTATCCACCTCTCGTCAAAAAGATAAATTTCTGCCGATTCAGCAAGAAGCGGGACAAATTTGAAAAAATCACTTTTTGATACACAAGTACCTACTTCATCAGAGATACACCAAGAGTTTTGCAAGATTCAATCCCTAGCTACGAACGGTTATGCCGCCATTTTGACCGTATTTTGAAATTGACATAAGAAAAAACACTTGTAGTGGATGTTTTTATCGAATAATTTTAAAAGAAAAAATTGTAGTGGATGTTTACCTTTTTTCAGGGCATATTTTTAAAAACGTGCTTTTTTATTTTGCATTGGAATTTCAAAGAATAATCCCAAAATTTTCTTTCAAATTCTACAAAACCCTATATAAAACAATAGATAAGCTTAGGGATATTTTGTATTTTATTTTGGCCAAAAACATTCCCTAGTAGTCTATAAGTACAGAGGACATATCTACAAAATTGTCAAACATTATTAGGTTGAAATTGGAGTTCAATATCGAAAGATATTAAAGAAAACAGAAAAGAATAAATCCAAATGGGCCGAATAGATATGGGTGTAGAATAGGAGGGAATCATGCCTTTATTCCTGCATGGGCCAAGGCCCACTGTGTGCACGAAAAAAAAGGGGGCCTCATCCCATCAAAGCCTAAATCCAGTCGGGTGAATTGACTAAGTAGGCCTGAAGTGCTTTGTTGTCACATAACGTGTGATGGCCTAGTGGTTAGCTCCGGCCAACTAGATGTAGAGGTCTTGGGTTCGACTCCCAGGTTCTATTTTTGTGTGTATTATTTGCGAATTTGTCTGTGTGGGTGCTGGTCCCATGTGTCAGGTGGGGCGGTTGCGGGACCCACATGTCATGAGGGGTGGGTCTGGACCCACATGTCATGCGAGGTGGGGCCGGGTCCCACAGCCAGGTGGGTGGTGGCGGGACCCACATTTCCGGTGGGGCGATGGCGGGACGCACATGTCAGGTGGGGGGCGGGACCCACTTGTCAGGTGGGGGCGGGACCCATGTGTCATGCGTGGCAGTGGCTGGACCCACATGTCATGCGTAGTGGGCTGGTCCCACATGTCATGCGGGGTGGGGTCTGGACTGGGGAGGGGCGGGTCCCACTTGTCAGGTGGGGCGGGGCGGGTCCCACTTGTCATATTTGCGGGTCCCACCTATCAGATTTGTTAACAGTCAACATCTCCTGTCAACAGGTCCCACATATCAGTGTGCTGACACGTGAGCACAAATGACACATAGGCAGTGACATGTAGGCGAAAGGCAGTGACATGTAGGCGAGATCGCTGAGGTGTCAGTCCAGTCATACCAATACATCACTATGACCAATGAAATTGGTCGTAATGTCTACAATTAAGGTCATAGATTAGTGCTGTCTATATTATGACCAATAGGTGTCAATGAATTATGACTTTTCTAGCATAAAAGGTCATAATTTTTCAGGGTTTTCTCCATCCCAAGTGGGCTATGACCAATGAGTTCAAAATGGTCATAAATCTATGACCAAAAAAATCATGGTCGTTAAGAAAAAGTCACTAGTTGACACATTTCTTGTAGTGCAAATCTGGCCCTTTTGAGCAACTAAACGCATGTGTGACCTCTTATCCAAACTATTTTCAAATCTGCCCTCTCGAGGTCGGCGCCATATAAGATGGAGCCGAACTTATTCAGTTCGGCGCCATCCAGAAAGTCTCATAATTTTCCTAAGGATTTAAAAGATTTGAAACAGGGGGTCGGCGCCATATAGAATGGAGCCGACATGTACAAGGTCGGCTCCATCTTATCTGGAGCCGACCTTAGAGCATCTCCACCGGGGGCCTCCAAATGACCCCCCGAAAGGCCCATTGGGGGTCCGGACGCCTAAAAACGCCACCAGCGGCACCCCCCAAAGGGTCGCCCCGAGCAAAATCGTGTCCGGCACCCCCGAAGAGGCCTCCAAATTTGGAGGCCCTCTCGGGGGTGCCGGACATGGGTGCGGACATGCTTCTGACAGGGCTGGCCCGCCCGTCATACGCACAGCGCCCCGCCTCGTGTTAACTTGGGCTTGGCAGGAGGCCGTTGCGCCGCCTTTAATGGCGAGGCGACGAGACGGCGGCTCGCATGTCATCACGCCTCGCAATAGCGAAGCGACGCCTCGCAATAACGTCGCGCCCGTTCCCATGGCGCAGACGGAAGCGACGCGTGCTGCAGTCGCAGCGGCTGCCCGCGGCGGCGCCCTGCGCACGCGTCGTCGGCGTCAATGCGTGGCCAGGCGAACCGGTGGCCGCGTTAATGCAGGCCACCCAACCCCGCTCCTCCGGCCGCCTTTAAAACTCGGCGTGTCGCAGCCCTCCTCTCCCCACACCACCGCTTCTCCCTTCTCCCCTCTCCCAACTCGCCACCAGCAGATCGGCCGCCAAGCAAGGCGGCCAACCGCGAGATGTCGGAGGAGCGCGAGCTCCGGCGTCATCGCGACTTCCTCTCGGCGGAAAGCGAGCGCCGCGGCCAGCGACGCCGCGAGCAGATGGAGGAACGCCGTCGCCGCAACGAGGAGGCGGAGATGGCCAGGGCGTATGAACGCGAGCAGTGGCTCGAGGAGGCAGCCAACGCGCCTCCGTACGTCGGACGACGACGACGCAGCCGAGGACGTACGAGGCGCGCTGTGGCGGCGACTTCCTCCCTACCGGCGCGCGGGAACCAACGCCGTAGTTGTCTGCATCGGACGACGACGACGCAGCCGAGGACGACGACGACGACCCCGAGCTGTCCGATCTACCTATAGAAACGGCAGGCGCATCTTGGTCAGCAGCGCCGCCGCCACCGGAGAAGGGGGCGCAAGGTGAAGCCGGCGAGGCTTCCGATCAGGCGGCCAGGCGGTAGATGAAATCCCACCACGCGCCGGCCGCGAAACCAGAAGTCTCAGCCACGGCGAGGCTTCGTTTCTAAAGGCCGTAGCCGATGGGAATAGCAGATGAAACTTCTCGCGCCGGATCATCGAGACATGCAAGTCTGTTGATGATTCCGGCGCTTGGTTCGCATCTTCTACCCCTTCGTTAGGCCATGGAGCGGCATCTCTCCTCGCCGCCGGCGCGTGTAGTGGTTGGCTAGACGCTGTAGCGTGTAGCCGGTACCGGCGTAGTTTAAGTTTAGTTTGTCAAATCTCGTTTAGATTTTAAATTGTAAGTTTGTTAAATCTCGTTTAATAAAATCCGCCGCCCGCAAGGTGTTCGATGATTTGCTCCCGTTTGGGGGGCGGACGTTTGGGGTGCGCCGCTGTGGACGCGGTCGAAAACATGGGCGGACACATGTCCGACACCCCCCAATGGAGGCCCCATTGGGGGGTGCCGGACACGAATTTGGAGGCCCCCGGTGGAGATGCTCTTATGGGTCAGATTTAGAAATAGTTTTGTGGAGAGGTCAGAATTGAGATTAGTTTCGCTTAGAGGCCATGTTTAACAAAAAAATACCCTTCCATGCATCTAAAAGCAGAGGGAGCGAGGGATGGGCGTGCGCAGCTAGGCACGTAGCTGGTCATTCACTTCACTCCCGTTGGTCAGTACGTGGTAGTACGTGCAAACGCACTTGGGCAACTTCGTGCTCCTGCTATTATTCACACGCACACGACACGACATAGGTAGAGCTGGTCGACAGGACGATATCCACTCCATCCAGCGGTAGCGTCGCCATTGGCGCGTGCGTCACATCTCAGATGTGTGTTGTGCGTGCCGTGCCGTCCCATGCCAAACGTACGTGCGGAAATTTAATACGTAGCTTGTTTTGGTACGTACTTTTGATACATAACGAAGTTGTCCAGGACAGCTGCAAAGCCGAAGACATGTCGGATAATTTTTCATGATTAATTACAGAGTATTAAACATGAGACAACAAATACATGTGAAATTCAAACATAATAGATATACTAATACATCTGAACAGCAGGAAACGGATATCACAAAACATGGAATCAATAAACATGTTTAACCAGTGAACACGGCTCATGTACCCATCGTGTGTAGGTGAAATAGCTGTGGTCAAAACGTCGACGTTCTTGATGGCCACAACACAACTGTAGCAGATGACTAATGTGGAGGCGGTCTACATCACCTGGTAGACCGACCCATGATGAAGGTGGCGAGCAGCCATGCGATGCGCTTTTCAAAAAAGATAATTCACCCTCTCAAATAATGATCATAAGAACGAAAGTCACTTACCTCGTGATGGAATACTCCACTTATATGGTGCAACTCCCTTCCAACTTTGCATGTAGGACTAATCTTATCACTCCCACCTCTTATGATGCACATGGGCCATTTAAAATTTCAAAAATTGCTAGTGGGCTACCCCATACATGGTCCAAAATTCTAACAAGACATTAATGCAGCAATGAAAAGGAAGATCCTTGGTTTCAACAGTTCCTACATATCTTGCACTAATGCACGCACAGGTACAGATAGCAAGAAAGAAGATGAGATGGGATTAAGTATCAATAGGATGTGACTGTGTGGCATGAATTAAGAATTTAAGATGCTTGCATGCTAGATTGCTAGGTGAAGCATCTATATCGGTCGACCACCGTCACTCACCGATCGTCATCAGGCATATGCATGCATGTTCTAGTACTTGACAATGATTAGTGTGATCGATGGACCAGCAGCCTTAAAACAGCACTAGCGTGGCATGTCTAGATGCACCACGGCAGTCGAGACATATAATCCACGTGCGTGCGGGAATGCAGTGCAAGGAGATCGATCACGTCGACCATACGTAACGTACGTTGATACGTGACGTGAAAAAATGTGTGAGGAAAGCGAGGGAATCCTCGAGTACGGCACAGACTCGAACGTGATTTGACAATGGACTATTGCTTTGCATGCTTCGACGTGCTCGACACCTTTTCCGAGTGGAGTGGAGTGGAGTGGAGTGGATGGCTATCTACTGTCTGCAGTACCCCGGTCAGGCCAGCAGCTAGCCGTTGCTTCTTCCAGCCCGGCCCAGGGCGAGTGTCGTCCACGGATGTTCGTACGTATTTATTTATTTCAGAGAAAGCAAGGTGTTTTTTTTACATCAAGACAACCACGGCGAGCTTTTAAAGCTTCTATTTTTTAAATTTAAAGAGACTTAAATTCACCATTTCAAGTTCATCTGAAAGATTCACCATTTCATGAACGGAACTCAACTGATCGCAGAACGAGGGCAAAAACACTGTCTATAAGCCATTTAGGAGATAACTTATCCGTTGTTATCTTAAGATTTCAAAAACAACAATTCTCTACTAATATAGTGATTTAACTAGGGCAAGGTCAAGAGTTTTATAGAAAACTAGGTAACCTGGCGCGGCAGAATGCCGCGCCCCCGACGTTTGTTCAGCCGTGTATATGGTTAGATTCGCTGTCAACATGGTTGTCGAAAGTTGTGGTTGAGAATTACTGCTAAATAAAAGTCGTGTCGGAGAATTATTGTCAAAGAAAAGTTCCGCATTTGAGAATTGGTGGCGTATTGAAAAATATTGTCATAATGTAGGAGAACAAACTTCAGAAAATTAAGATGTGTCTAAAATCTATTGCCGAGTAGGTTTGAAAATAATGACGGAAAAAAACTCAAAGCAAATTCTTTTTGATAGGTAGATATAGGTAATTATGGCAGGGAAATCTTAGCAAAAAAGTTGTGTCAAAAGTTTTCGTCGAAGAGGCTAAAAATCAGGAAAGGTGCGGCAAAAAAAATCGTTGAAGAGGTTGGGAAAAAATACCATGTAGGTGGTTTTTTTGGAGGTAGGTATAGTTAACGACAGTAGGAAAATTTTAAACAAAAATGCGCGTCAATTTTTTTGTCGAAAAGGGTAAGATGAGGAACGAAGGAGGGAAAAACTTTTCATGTTACTGTTTGTAAACTACTACTGTTTCTCGGTATTTTCTATGTGCACTGCTTGTTGGCACTCATCGGTAGCACTGTTGTTTCGGCGTGGACTCGTTGCGGTGCGGTTAGTTAAGAATAGCGAGATGTACAGTGGTCGAATGTCGCACGAAAAGTTGTGTCAAAATTTATCATTCAATAGGCTGAAAAGAAGAAATGGGGAAAAAGAGAGAAAAATCGATTAGGCGTTTTTTTGTATGGGAGGTAGATGTATATAAATATGGTGGAGAAATTTCAGCCAAAAAATACGGCCAAAAATACAGCTGGGAAATCTAAACTTGTTTGAAAAGTGTGTCAGTGCGGTTGGGAAATTTTAGACAAAAAATACGCCAAAACTTATTGTCAGAAAATCTAAAAAAGTATTAAAAACTCTAAAATGGCTAAAGAAAAATACCGTTACAAAGTCTAGACTTATTTGGGAAATAGACCTATGTAAATGCGGTTGGACAATTTTAGGTAGAAAAAATATGTCGAAAGCTACTGTGGGTGAACGATTAGCAATTTTTGGAAAACGCGAGGACTTTTATATGCAAAAGAAGAGGCGTGCGTGGACTTTTTCGTGTGTTTTTGTACTGGAGGACCGATTCACAATTTTTGGAAAACACGGGGACGTTGCTGCAAAAATGTTTTATTCCGGGCGACCGATTCACAATTTGTGGGGAACACGAGGAATTTTCTGCAAAAAAACGGCACGCACTGTAGAAGTACACATCGGGGACTTTTTTGCAAAAAAGCGTGATTGCACTATAGAAGTGCACATTGGGGACTTTTCTGCAAAAAAGCGAGATTTTGAAACTTTGAATCTGTCATAATTTGTCTTTTTTCACAGCCTAAAGTACAACGAATTTGAAGATCAGAGAGAAATTTGTATATGTCCATCAAAATAAAAAGTTTGAAACATGAAAGTTGTTTGGAAGGGTGATATCCATCTACTCGTGAGAGGAAAATTTGAACGGATGACTGAGTGCGACGAATTTAACAAAATTCGTCAAATGTTTTTGCTAATCTGGATCCAAAATTAAGAAGCTAGAGTCGACCAAACTCGAAACCGATCACTGGAATGGAACCTACTCGTCGACGCGCATGTAGTTCGTGTATATGTTAGCTAGAGTCGACCGAACACAAAACCGATCACGGGTAGTTGGTGTATATGTTTTCATCAAAAGGTTCCAGATCGGACGGCATGGATCGGCCGCGCACTGTAGAGAGGATCGATGAACAGTGTCGCGCACTGTAGAAGCGTCGATGAACAGCGGACTGCGGATGAACAGTGCGTCGATCGCTAGGAAAAAGACACAACTACATCGCCATAATATATAGTAGTATATGTTTTCATCAAAAGTAGGGCCGTCGGATGCAGATCGGACGGCGCGGAGGCGGCCATGTAGTGTAGGAGTGCACTGTAGTCGATGAACAGTGTCGCGGGCACTGTAGAGAGGCATCGGTGAACAGTGCCGCGCACTGTAGAAGTGCTCGATGAACAGTGTTTGGTAGGTTGATATGCATGTACTCGTGAGAGGAAAATTCAGAACGGAAGACTGAGTGCGACGAATTTGACGAAATCCGTTGAATGTTTTTGCGAATCTGGATCCAAAATTAAGTAGTTAGAGTCGACCAAACTCGAAACGATCATGGAAATGGAACCTACTCGTCGGCGCGCATATATTTCGTGTATATGTTTTTATTAAAAGGAGGGCCGTCGGAGCCAGATCGGGCGGCGCGGATCGGCCGCGCACTGTATGAACAGTGAAGCGCGCACTGTGGAAGCGATTCGATGAATTTAGATCAAAATTGAGGAGTTAGAGTCGACAAAACTTGAAACCGTTCAGGAGAATGGAACCTACTGTAGAGTACTACTGTTCATATGAATAGTACCCCCGAGTGGTACTGTTCTTTAGAGAACAAAAAAAAAATTTAAAAAAATCTAAAAAAAATTCGTAAAAAAAAGAAACTAAAAAAAACTGTAGAGTACTTACTGTTCATATGAACAGCCCCCCGAGTGGTACTGTTCTTTGAACAGTGTTGTGAACAGTGCGCGATGGCTGAGGAAGACTGAGTGCGACGAATTTGACGAAATCCGTTGAATGTTTTTGCGAATCTGGATCCAAAATTAAGTAGTTAGAGTCGACCAAACTCGAAACGATCACGGGAATGGAACCTACTCGTCGGCGCGCATATATTTCGTGTATATGTTTTTATTAAAAGGAGGGCCGTCGGAGCCAGATCGGGCGGCGCGGATCGGCCGCGCACTGTATGAACAGTGAAGCGCGCACTCTGGAAGCGATTCGATGAATTTAGATCAAAATTGAGGAGTTGGAGTCGACAAAACTTGAAACCGTTCAGGAGAATGGAACCTACTGTAGAGTACTACTATTCATATGAATAGTACCCCGAGTGGTACTGTTCTTTAGAGAACAAAAAAAAATTAAAAAAAAATAAAAAAAATCGTAAAAAAAAACTGTAGAGTACTTACTGTTCATATGAACAGCCCCCGAGTGGTACTGATCTTTGAACAGTGTCATGAAGAGTGCGCGATGGCTGAGGAAATTGCATAACTACATCACCTTTATATATAGTATCTATGTGGCAAGTAATACCATCTCGATTTTTTCAGGTTCTACAATTTTCTAACAAAAGACACTAAAATTTGCGGTTTCGTGTGATCAAAAAATAAAGAAAAATCCAAATGACTGTTAGTGGTTCAGAAGATATACTATTCTCAACATGGAGTAACACTAGAAAAACTGAAGGCTCAAGGCCCAAAAAGTTCAACATGGCCTTGATTTCAAGTACCTATTACAAATGTAAAGAATCGGCAAAACTATAAAAACAATGACTTTACAAAGAAAGTAATTTGTTAGAGCCTACCCTTAATGCCCCGTAAACATCTCGGTACCTTCGTACGAGGTTTCTTTGTCATTCCTTCTATCGTTGAGCCAATGGTCAAGCATTGAAAAGTATAATCAACCAATAAGGATGAATCTAGGGCATATCAATGGTATCAAATGTGACATATCATGTCATGCATTGATCCACATAGCTAGGCTACCGTAGATTTTGACTTCGATCTTCGTTTGAAATCATATCGATGTTGCTTATTACCTCTGGCCACGAGAGAGTAGGGTTTTGTCTGACATGTTTTCCTCTTCAAAGGTTCTAGGGCTCCTCCTGTCACCCGAAGGTGCGACTCTACGGTAGATGCTATGTCCCCGCCGGCGCTGCTGCCTGCTCCTCCAACCCTAGACGTTGACCCGTCTATGTGAGAGGGGTCGCAACACGGCAAAATTTTGGAGATATATCATCTTTTCTGGAGAATCTGGATCTCTAGAAGGAGAATTTCGATGATGTCATCATTGAGGACGATGATGAGGAGGAGGTACTGGAAGGACCCCAATGGCTTGCCGTCATGATCGTTCAGACTGGAAAATCTTTAAGCAAGCAACGCTATACAACCATATGTATTCGGCTTGGAACCTTGCACAAGATGTGAAATTTCGCAGACTCGGTGTGACCTTTTTGTGGTGCATGTCTTGTGCTTGGACGACTGAAAGTGTGTAACGGAACAGGGTCCATGGTCGTTTCATCATTGAGTAGTGTTGCTTGAGCCTTATGATGGGTTCACAAATGTATCGAAGATCACGACAATCCAATATGAGGGTCCTAGCATTTTCGGTGATTACCTAAGAATCCAAGTTCGCGTTCGACAATCGCTCCTATGCTTTGTCTCCCTTGTTAGGAAGAGGGGTGCGCGCGTGTTATGTTCATCTGTCGCTATCAAAAATTGGCGACCTTCTATGAAGTTTTGTGGCCTGATAGGCTATGAGTACGAGGAATGCAGTTTGGGGCATTCTGTTGGAATGCCCTAGAGGCTAATAACATGTAATTATTCTATTTTTATGTTAACAATTAAATTTGTATTCTATTGCAATGGGAAGGTTCAAAGGAAAACCTAAGTACATGTGATCCCTGATCGGGCCTCTGGACTAGTTCATGGACATAAAGTAAAATGTTACAAGGATGTCATAATTCATGAGGGCATATTATTAGTGTAACATAGTGTTGGCTGGACCTGCTCATATATAGCGAACGTTGTCAGTAATTTCTGATCACAATGTTCACATTTATTTATCACCATAAAAACCATTAGAGGGGTATCGGATGGTTCTTGGGGACACCATACGCCACTCCATAAGTGGGTGGTCATATAAAATGTCTTTTGGGTATATCCACTCCATAAGTGGTGGTCATAAAATGTCTTTTGGGTATATCGTAAAGTATATTATGGTTCTTGATATGTTAAGACCGATGTCGGCCCAGTGAAAACCAGGGTGTGCTGGGCCTGCCCGCCACGGCCCTCGACACTCGGTGGCCGATTTTCGCTAAGGACCAAGCCTACGGCTTGGAGAGCCTCACGAGGCGAATTGCCTCGCGAGGACTTTGGAGGCAGCAGAGGCCTGCGGAGGCCCTCTTCACTGCTGCCCCCTCTTCAAGGTAATCTCCCCTGGAGAGAAGTCAACGCCGAATTCTCTACAGGGCATCCAAGCCCTCGTGGAGATCGCTTCGCTGCCAAGCAACCTCTGCAGAGCGCACATGGGCTTTGCAGCGGCCGCAGAGTGACGCGCGCCTCTGCGCGCGGTGACGACGACGCCGCAGTTGCCGTTTTGGTGATTAAAGGAGTCAACAAAGCTGCGCCATCCGCACCGGACTACAAGAATTTCCTCTTTGGTGATAAGGGGACCGGCCGGCGCTACGCTCCACGGCCAACGTCACCGTGGGCACCCCCACGTTCCTCTGCGGCCCCAGCTGGCCGTCCTGCATGGACGGTGGTTACTCTGCCACAGGCAGCAGCTTTACGCCCATGGACCGCGTCCATGGACAGCTGAGCTGCGGTGCACCACGCTCCACCTTCTGCCGCCACGTGATAGCCCTACCATAGCGCAGGCGCAGGGAGGAAGCCCGGGGCGCCTATAAAAGAAGGAGGAGCAGCACCGTAGCAAGGGATCGCATTCTGATTCCAGCCTAGCCACTTACGCGCAAGGAAGAAGAAGACCACAGCTTCCCTTCCTCGTGTACTACATTGCCAAAAGAGAGCCCTCGGCAAGCTCATTGTACTGTAACCTCTATAAGCAGTGCAATACAGACAAGCAGGAGCAGCGGTGTTACCTCCACACGAGGGCCGTGAACCTGGGTACGGGCTGGTGTTTATCTCTGTCGTGATGTCCCTCCACTCGCTCGACGAGCACCGTCGCCGTGCAGGTTGAGGGTTGTTTGACCAACGTGTTCAGCCCCTTACACGAACTCTCTTCGTGAGCTTGACTATCCCTGTTTCGTGGGAGTCATTGTCCGACAATTGGCGCGCCAGGTAGGGGCTGAGGCGCGTCTTCGACCTTCACCGACCTCTGCACCATGGTGGACACTCGCGCAGCTCGCGCCACCCGGCGGGCGTCAGGCAGGGCTACCACCGAGCCCGCTGCCAACACCACCAACCCTCGCGGCCGTCCCCGCGCCAGCCGTGCCACGGGGCGCAACACCACGGAACCGCGTGTGGAGCACCCCGAGGACGATGACGGCCACCACGACGACCACTTCGACGAAGACGTCGACCACGGGCACGGCGAGGACGCTGAGTCCTCGCATCCGTCCCAGCGCCGCAGCGCCTCCACTCTTGGGCGTCCAGCGCCCAGCCCGAACACCGCGCTGCTCATGGCCGCGGAGCTCTTTTGCTACCCCGCCCCACCGCCGAGGCGCACGACAACTGGCTCGGCCGCCTCCAGCACCTCGTCGACATCGCGGCGGCACCGCGCGCTGCTCCGGCGGCGTCGCGCTCTCTGGTGCACCACAACTCCGGACGCGCAGGAACCACCGCGCATGGCGCACCTCCGCCGCCGCCTCCGCCAGGTCCGCCTCCAGCTGCGGCGCACAAGGCCGCATCCCACGCGTCTTCGCCGCGCGATTGCCAAATCGTGCAGCGGACACCCCCAGACGCGCGGGTGGAAATGGAGCGCCAGAAGGACCTCCAGAAGCGCATCGTCGAGGAAATCGGCCAAGCGGGGCGGCAGAACCGCCGAGCTCTTCAGGGTGGCATCGCCTCGTACGCCACAGGTTGCGCGGCCTTCACCCGCTACCTGCGTCGCGTCGTCTGGCCACAGAAGTTCAGGCCTGACCTGCCCAAGGGCTACGACGGCACGAACAACCCCATCGAGTTCTTGCAGCTCTACACCACCTCCATTCAAGCTGCGGGGGGAGACGACAAGGTCATGGCCAACTGGTTCTCCCACGCTCTCAAGGATTCTGCCTTGTCGTGGCTCCTGAACCTTCCCGAGGATTCCATTGACTCGTGGGAGGAGCTCTGCCAGCAGTTCGTCGCAAACTTCAAGGGCACGTACGAGCGCGCCCTCACCTACAACGACCTGCGAGCTGTGCGCCAGAAGCCTGGCGAGACCCTCCGCAGGTACATCCAGCGCTTCAGCCAAGTCCGCAACAAAATCCCGAACATCCCGGACTCGCACGTCATTGTGGCCTTCAGAGAGGGCGTCACCAACCACAGGATGCTCGAGAAGCTCGGCATCCATGATACCCTCTCATCCGTGGTGAAGCTCTTCGACATCGCAGACAAGTGCGCCAAGGCCGAAGAAGGGCTCCTCTTCGTCAAGGTGGGCTCGACAGACGACCCTGTCGAGGGATCCAAGACCCAGAAGAGGCGTGATGAGACAAAGCGCAAGCCTACCGCTGTCCTGGCAGCCGAACCCGACGCCAAGCATGTTCGCGAGGATTCCCCTGAGGCTGGCGAGAAAAAGGTGGATAACCGCCCGTTCTGCATCTACCACAACAGGCGTGGTCACGCGACGGAGAACTGCTATGACCTCAAGCAGCTGAGCAAGAAGCGTGAGCAAGAAGAAGGCAGCGGTGGCCGCGGCAGAGGCCGTGGTTACCGCAAAGGTGGACGCAAGGGGAACTTCCAGAGGCCCCAGGGAACGGTGTTTCGGCGCCGTTGAAAGAACATTTTATATATCCCTTGTTGTTTTGTGTGTTACGCAACAACACTAGCGACACTCTAATTTGTTGCAAAGTGATGCAGGATTTAATAGATAAATTTACTATGCATCGAATAGCCTAAGAGAAAAGAAGGAGAAGAAGCTGCTGTGGAAACTCCCAGGCCGGAGTCACCGGTTTGTCTGGACCAGAGTCTCCGGACTCAGGGGTTTTGTCTCGAGTTGCGTCAAGTGGTGGCAGCTCCTGTGCTCGGTCCGGAGTCTTACCGGAGAGTGGCCGGAGTCTTCACTCCGGCCGGAGTCTCCGGTCTCAAGGGACCCAAGTTTCCGGTCTCAGAGAAAAGACTCCGGACTATCAAGAAGTTGCAACAAGTGGTGACAGCTCCTGCACTCGGTCCGGAGATTTGCCGGAAAGTTGCCGGAGTCTCCGGTGTAGGCCGAAGTCTCCGGTCACTTAGACCGGAGTGTCCGGCGTGACGACAAGGGCAACGGCTACATTTCTGGGAGGGGTAGCTCATCCAGAATTCATTGCCCCCCATTGTTGCAAGCTCAAAGCTCATAGATCTCCCAATCCTTCCACCCAAACTCGATCATACTTGGAGGATTGAAGGAGAAGGCCCGGATCTACAACTTCACCGAAGCGTTCTTCTTTTTCCCCTCATTCACTTGAGGGATTTGAACATAGGATTTCCAATAGGAAAACCTAGGCATCTTGTTGTACTTACTTGCTTGCTACTTTTGTGTAGCAGATTCGTGGTGCTTGGGAGCTCCCAATCCAGTTGTGGGTTGTGCTCCAAGCCTCCAAGCTTGTTGTAAGGGCTCCAGATTCTGCCTTGAAGGATTCTAATAGTGGAAGGTGAACCGAGCTTTTGGGCAAGGTTCATTGGAGAATAGGGTGAGGCCATTTGTGGCGCTTGAGTTTGAAACTCACACCCCTCCAACGAGACGTACTCCCTAAAAAGGAGGAACTCGGGAATACATCCTTGTCTCCGCGTGCTTCCCGTTCGGTTACTCCTTACTCTCTAGTTATTACTTGTATCTTATATTGTTTAGGGTTAACTTTTCATATAGGTAAATTCACCTTAGTTGCATATCTAGAGAATTTACCTTTGTGTCAAGCCTTAATCGAAAAAGAATTAAAATTTGGAGTAGCACCTATTCACCCCCCCCCCCCCCTCTAGGTGGCCATACGATCCTTTCAATTGGTATCAGAGCCTCGGTGCTTTATTCGGGCTTAACCACCTAAGCGAAGTATGGCCCTCGACGAGAATGGGAATGAGATTCCCGAGACCCCCATCGCTTCCACTTCGGTTTCCATAGAGGACTTCAATTCCGTGAAGACCTCTATGGAAACTAAAATGGAAAAGTTGGAAGATATGATTATGCAACTCATGGAGACAAAGGGTATCTCATCTCCTCACACTCCTCTTACTCCGGAGCTTCCTAAGAAACCCTTGGGGGAAGAGGTTGATGGGAAGACGGGGGTTGACAACTCTAAAATTGACTCCCCAATTAAACCAACTAATGGGAAGGGAGAGTATGGTTCGGTTCCTTTCCTGTACTCTCCCGACCCAGTTGTCCCTCATCTTCCCATGCACCTAAGGAGAAATCCACCTAGTCTAAATGCATCCTCGTTTACTAATTGGCAAGCTTCAATGAGATCTCATGTGAACAGTGCCAGCATTGAGCTTTGGAGGATCATTGTAGATGGATACAAGGCGGTGAATGAATCCAACTTGACAAGGCGAGAACAAGTTGATTGTCAACTAAATGCCACCGCTCTTGACTTGATCTGTGTTGCCGTGGGAGATAAGGATATGCACCACATTCAACATTGCACCACCGCCAAAGAAGCTTGGGATTGTCTTACGGAGGTGTTCGTTGGAAATGATAGCATGAGGAGAAATAGATATGAAGCTATGAGCAATCAAATTGAAGGTTTCTTCATGCAAGATGGAGAAACCCATGAGGATATGTATCAAAGGCTCAAGGCTCTTGCTAACGCATATAGAGACCTTGGTGATATACACATGAATGATGCTTATATCAAGAGGAAGTATGTGAATGCCCTCATGCCGTTTGAAGCGGCCGACTTGAAGAGTCTCCAAGGAAGACACAACTACGCCGATTTGACCTCAAGTGAAGTCATGCAAGAGATGCAATCTTACAAAGTTCAAGTCCAAATTGCTCAAGACTCTCATGCCCAGGCTATTAGAATGCACCAAGGTTCCTCACTTGCTTTGAAGGCAAAGGTGGTGGAACAAGGTGAAGACCAAGAGCATGAAGAGGGAAGCTACTTGGATCCCGAAGAACTCAAGATTGCCCATAGAGACTATGTGGCTCTTGCGGTAAGGACCTTTTGGAAGAACCCATCCAAAGCTAAAGCTCAAGTGGAGCAAAAGTTCAAATCAAGTGGTTACAAGGAGGGCAACCCAAAGATGAAGACTTACTTCAATTGTCAATATAGATATCACTACGTTGCCGAGTGTCTTATGAGAACCATGAAGAACATGGTGGAAGACTTATTCTCAAGGAGGCTTCAAGATCTTCTAGCAAGAAGCCTTACTTCAAGAAGCCCATCTCCAAAAAGAGGCCACCTTCAAAGATTGTGTTGGTGACAAGAGAAGAATATACATCCGGGGATGAGAGTGAAGAAGAAACAACCACAAGTGGAGTGGCCGCCGTAGCCGTTACTTCATCAACACCCTCTTCTCTATTTGAATCCCCCAATGAGAATGTCCCCATCCAATCCGCTACATGTCTCATGGCCAAGGGCCCCGAGGTATCATCTTTCCCTCCTTCTAAGACTATGAATAAAATACATGATCTTATGAGTCTTAGAGTAAAGGAAGAAAATGTTGCTTTGGATTTCTTGTTGACTAACTTGCAAGGTGAATGCAAGATTCGATTTGAGATTCTTATGATTCAATATGGCATGGCACAAGATCTCCTTGAGGAAAAGGGGAGACTTGAAAGAGAAAATGCTAGGTTGAAGAATGAACTTGTCAAGGCCTCTAGCCCTCAAGGTGAGAAACCTCTTTATGAGCTTTTGGAAACGCAAAAGCCACACATAGGGAAAGAGGATCTTGGTTATGTTGCCAAGAAGAAGAAGAACAACAACAAGAACAAGAAGAAGGCAAAGCCCGCGCAAGCAAACAAGATTACCATTGCGAGTGGTGATGCCATAAGGGGCAACACTCCTCGTAGTGACTTTGCGGGACATGCTAACCCCAACTATATTATTTATGTTGATTATTTTGGGGATGTTTATGCAAAACATGTTGGTCCCTATGATGGTTTCATTGCTTATTCTATTTGGGTTCCTAAGACCCTTGTTGCTAACAAAAGAGGACCCATTGCGAAATGGGTACCTAAAACCAAGCAATGATTTCTTGTAGGACTATGCTTCCGGTGGGTCAAAATGGGTGATGGATAGTCGATGACCAGAAGCAAGGAGATTATGACAGAGTGGAGAACAAGTTTAAATCGTGGAACCGTCACATATGGAGACAAGTCAAAAGCTAAGGTATCGGACTCGGCAAGGTGGTAGTCGCACCGGATATCACCCTTGTGAATGTCATGCTTGTTGAGTCCCTTGGTTATAATTTAATGTCCGTTTGTGCTCTGAATAAGATGAACTTTGATGTACATTTTGCTATTGATATGGTGATACTCTTGTGGAGCAAGACTCTAAAGGTTGCTTTCGTTGGGTATGTTGAACAAGAGTTGTTCGTGGTGGACTTTTCGGGGTCTACCACCACTCAAGCGATGTGCTTATTCGGAAGGGCCGACATGGGTGGTTGTGGCATCGCCGCTTGTCCCATGTCAATATGAGAACTTTGCAAAGTCTTCACAAGGGTGGTCACATTCTTGGACTAAAAGACAATGTTTCCTTTGCCAAAGATAGTGTTTGTAGGGCTTGTGTTTAAGGAAAGATGCATGATTCTTCCCACCCAATCAAGGCTTTTATCTCATCAAATAGTATATTGGAACTCCTTCATGTGGATCTCTTTGGTGACGTTCCCGAAGCTAGACTTGGGGAGGAAGTATTGTTTGGTGATTGTTGATGACTACTCAAGATACACATGGGTTTATTTCTTCAAGTTCAAGAGTGAAACCCAACAAACCGTCATCGACTTCACCAATGAAGTTCAACGTCAACACAATCTTCCCATATTGGCCATTAGAAGTGACAATGGATCCGAGTTCAAGAACTACACCTTGGATGAGTTTCTTAGTGAAGAGGGAATTCGTCATCAATATTCTGCTGCATATACCCCTCAACAAAATGGTGTAGCCGAAAGGAAGAACCAGACTCTTATGGATATGGCTAGTTCCATGTTGGGGGAGTTTAAATCTCCACTCTCTTTTGTGCCGAAGCCATCTCCACGGCATGTCATTCATCTAACCGGCTCTACTTCCGCGCAAGGTTGAACAAGACTCCTTATGAAATCCTCACCGGCAACAATCCCAATGTTGGCTATTTTCGGGTGTTTGGTTGTAAGTGTTTCTATTTGAGAAAGGGAGTTCGTTTAACCAAGTTTCAATCTAAAGCCCTTGAGGGTATATTTGTTGGTTACGGTCTCAAATCCCACACTTATAGAATCTCGATGTACTCTCACGGGTTATCGTTGAGTCTTGTAGTGTGGAGTTTGAAGAAAATGATGGCTCCCGAGAACCACAAGACTCCATAAAGAAGATGGGTGTTGGATTCTTTCGCCCTATTGAGCTTCATCAAGATGGAAGTCAAGGAGAATCAAGCTCTACTCATGTGGAACCTCCTTCATCACAAGTCCTTCATGCGCCATCCCCGGTAGCAAATGAGGAACCTAACCAAGAACAAGAACAAGACCCTCAACAAGTGGATGAGAACATTGTCAATGAACCCAATGAACATTCCACTCAAGTGCAATGCTCTAATCAAGACCAAGATCAACCCTCAACTTCATCCAATGAAGATCAAGGTCATCAAGATGGTCAAGACGAGGACTCAAATGATCAAGATGATCAAGTGATACCTCCTCGCTCCAATGAGGATATCGAAGCCCGTCGTAAAGCAAGAGTTATGAGGAACTTGGAAATAAAAAGTAATAAGCTAGAAGCAATTCTTGGTGACTTGAACAACTAGGTTACCACAAGGGTCAATTGGCAAGCTTTAGTGAGGATCAAGCACATATCTCCATGGTGGAACCAAAGAAAGTCTTTGAGCTCTTGAAGATCCGGATTGGTTGGAAGCCATGCATGAAGAACTCAACAACTTCGAGTGCAACAAGGTGTGGAAGTTAGTTGAGAAGCCCAAAGAGTGCCGCAATGTTATAGGTACAAAGTGGATATTCAAGAACAAGCAAGATGAACATGGAATGGTTGTGAGGAACAAGGCAAGATTGGTGGCACAAGGATACTCTCAAGTTGAAGGCATTGATTTTGGAGAGACTTTGCTCCCGTGGCTCGCCTTGAGTCCATCTGTATCCTTCTGCATATGCATCACATCATAACTTTAAATTGCAATAAATGGATGTGAAAAGTGTCTTTCTTAATGGTCATTTAAATGAGTTGTAATGGTCCTTTAAAGAAGTTGGTATATGTTAAGCAACCATCGGGTTTGAGGACCCAAACTTTCCTACCATGTCTACAAGCTTGATAAGACGCTCTATGGTCTCAAACAAGCACCTCGTGCATGGTATGAGCACCTAAGAGAGCTATTGCTAGACCGTGGATTTGAAGTGGGGCAAATCGATCCCACCCTTTTCACAAAAAGGGTTTGTCGCAGCAGTGGAACATGGGGTTCCCCTAGTACTGCCAAAGTGGGTCCACCCCATGTGGGCCCAAGATGAAGATGGACAAGACCAAGACTCAAGTCAAGCTGGCGGGTTCACCGTCACTGCACGCAAGGCCTACGTCGACAAAGGGCTCCGGTCCTGGGGACCTTCCGGGGTCCCCGAACCAAGCAAGAAGGCCAGGAAGGACCCGAGAGCCCGAGTTCCCGGCAGGAGGCCAGGCTCCCTCTCGGGCACTCCCACGTCCCTGTGGATAAGCACTCCACTCCACCTCACCGCGGAAGACTTGGAAGCAAGGCGAAGGCAACGCGGGCGGGAAGCACGTCCCGTGGTGGTGTCAGCTCCTGTCCACCCCAAGGCGGACGCTCCCACCTAACCCAAAGGAGACGCTAGGCTGAGGAGAGGCCACGTCTCCTCTAAACTAGATGAGGAGGGTCCTTCACCCCGAAGGTCCCTCATGCCCCTCACGTGACCCTGTGGCAACCCCTTAGCCTATAAAGGAGGACCAAGGCACGGAGGAGGGGGAGGTCGAAGGAAGAACGAACAAAAGGTAGAACCAGAGCAAGACTAGACTAGGGCTGCGAAGGTAGAGGGGAAGGTGATCTCCTCCGGGTCAGGATCTGTCCTTCTTCTACCTCCAGCCAAACCCTTCCGGGTACCCATCCGGGAGGTTCCATTGTAAGCCACACTATGAAGAACCCATCAATCCAGACATGCAAGAGTAGGGCTTTTAGCCTCCGGGCGGCCTGAACCTGGGTAGCTCCTTGTGTCCCTTTGGTTGCATGCTTTGATCGTGGAGAGGAGAGCTTGATCTAGACTCCGCCCAAGAAGAAGATTCTCAGCCTCCTTCGCGCCCGTGCCGAACCTAAAAGGGGGTATCCTATACTCCCGGTGTCGTGCAACGAGACACGACAGGGTTTAAAGAGAAACTTTTTATATGCCAACTATATGTGGATGATATTTATCTTTGGCTCATCTAACCAAGCTTTTAATGATGAATTTTCAAAGCTTATGTCCGATTGGTTTGAGATGTCTATGATGGGGGAGTTGAAGTTCTTTCTTGGTTTTGCGATCAAGCAATTGAATGAAATGACTTTCATCTCTCAAACCAATATACCCAAGACATGCTCAAGAAATTCAAGATGCAAGATGTTAAGGAGAAACACTTTCCTATGGATACCAAATGTCATCTACACTTAACCCAAAGGGTATAGATGTCGATCAAAAGGAATACCGCTCCATGATTGGTTCTTTGCTTTATCTTTGTGCATCTACACCCGATATTGTGTTGAGTGTAGGGGTGTGTGTGCAAGGTATCAAGCGCTCCTAAAGAAAGCCACTTGGTGGCGGTCAAGAGAATCCTTCGATATTTGGTTTATACCCCAAGGTTTGGTTTGTAGTATCCAAAGGGCTCAACTTTCTCTCTTTGTGGGTACACGGACTCGGATTGGGCCGGTTGTCTTGATGATAGGAAATCAACTTCCGGGGCATGCCAATTCCTTGGTAGGTCTGATGACGTGAAACACACGTTCGTTGGGAGACCCCAAGAGGAAGGTATGATGTAGTCAGCAGCAAGTTTTCCCTCAGAAAGAAACCAAGGTTATCGAACCAGTAGGAGCAGCAACTCTTCAGAAGGTTGTCAACGGCGCCAGAAAAATAGCTGTCGCAGGGAGTCTGGACTGTTGACGTGGAATCTGCACACAACACAATCAAACTACTTTGCCCCAACGAAACAGTGAGGTTGTCAATCTCACTGGCTTGCTGAAAACAAAGGATTAAACGTATGGTGTGGAAAATGAGTATTAAATTGCAGAGAATGAAAAAGGAACAGTTTGCAGTTTGTGGTTGTTTAATCAGTGTAAAAGAATGGACCGGGGTCCACAGTTCACTAGTGGTGTCTCTCCATAAAAGATAACTAACATGTTGGGTGAACAAATTACAGCTGGGCAATTGACGAATAGTGAGCGCATGACAATGCATATACATGACATGTTGACTACTATGATATTTAATTGGGCATTACGACATAATACATAGATCGTTATCCAACAGCATCTATGACTAATAATCCACCGCCGGGTTGTCATCCGAGTCCCCCGTTGGTATTAAGTTGCAAGCAACGGATAATTGCATTAAGTAAAGTGCGTAATGTAAACAAACACATATGCCGTGGACATAGCATCGTTAGGTTATCCCTAGTGGCAACAGCACATCCACAACCTTAGAACTTTCTGTCACTGTCCCAGGTTAAACGGAGACATGAACCCACTATCTAGCATAAATACTCTCTCTTGGAGTTACAAGCATCTACTTGGCCAAAGCATCTACGAGTAACGGAAAGCATGCAAGATCTTAAATAACATATAAGATAGATTGATAATCAACTTGACATAATATTCAATATTCATCGGATCCCAGCAAACACAACATGTAGCATTACAATAATATGATCTTGATCATGTAGGGCAGCTCACAAGATCTAAACATGATGGCACAAAGTGGAGAGACAACCATCTAGCTACTGCTATGGACCCGTAGTCCAAGGATGAACTACTCACGCATCACTCCGGAGGCAGGCATGGCGATGTAGAAGCCTCCGGTGACGATTCCCCTCTCCGGCAGGGTGCCGGGAAGAGGTTCTGAACCCTCCCGAGCTAGGGTTGACGACGGCGGCGTCTCTGGAACTTTTCGTGGATATTTGCTCAGGTACTTAGGGTTTTCGCGTCGGGGGGAATAAGTAGGCGAAAGGGCGGCGGCTGCGGACCCCCGAGGGGCCCACACCACCCAGGGCGCGGCAGAGGGGGCCGCGCCCTGGCGTGTGGGCCCTGGTGGCCCTCCTCTGCTGCTCCTTCGCTCCGTCAGGCGTGTTCTGGAAAAATAGGGACCCCCGTGTAGTTTCGTCCAATTCCGAGAATATTTCCAGACTAGCTTTTCTGGAATACAAAAACAGCAGAAAACAGGAACTGGCACTTCGGCATCTTGTTAATAGGTTAGTCCCAAAAAATGTATAAAAGTGATATAAAGTAGATGCAAAACATGTAGCAATTGGTATAAAACAAGCATGGAACATCAAAAATTATAGATACGTTTGAGACGTATCAGCATCCCCAAGCTTAGTTCCTACTCGTCCTCGAGTAGGTAAACGATAAAAACAAAATAATTTTTGAGGTGACATGCTACTATCATAATCTTGATCATATAATATTGCAAGGCACATGTAAATGAATGAAGTGATCCAAGTCAATGGTCTATAATTTGCTACAAATAGATAATGAGTAAACAATGAATCACACAAGCTAAACGTTTTCATGAATAGTACTTTCGAGACAAGCATCAAACAGTTTTGCATAAGTGTTAACTCATAAAGCAATAGTTTCTAACAAAAGGTATTTAATCAACACAAAGGAAGAATTTAGTTTCAGCATTTGCTTCAACTTTCAACATATTTATCTCATGGATATTGTCAACACAAAGTAGTATAACAAGTCCAATACATTGCATATAACGCATGTTGTAACAAAGTTGACACTAGTGTTTGCTTGTGGAAGACAGAAAGAATAGGAAAACTGACTCAACATAAAAGTAAAAGAAAGGCCCTTCGCAGAGGGAAGCAGGGATTAAATCATGTGCTAGAGCTTTTAGGTTTTTGAAAGCATATAGAGATTGCATAAAATATTTGATACTCCTCCCAACCTTGCTAACACAAGCCATGGCTAACCGAATCCTCGGGTGCCTTCCATCAATCACATACCATGGAGGAGTATCTATTTTTGAGAGGTGTTTGTTAATTGTCAACGAATGGTAGCGGGTGAGAACAGTATTCTACCTGTCGAACGGACTTTTAAGAGCGGCTCCCATGAAGGACGTTATTTCTACCAGCAAGGCAGATCATCCCTCTTTCTCTTTGGTTTACACACATTCAGGTATTTCACTGTTTGTCATTGCTTACTGATGAATCAGGGCAAAAGTGTGAAGAGAATTAATTGGTTAAAGTTGTAATTAATTGGGACTGGGCACCCCGTTGCCAGCTCTTTTTGCAAGTTATTGGATAAGCGGATGTATATGCCACTAGTCCAGGTGTAAAAGTCCACTCGACAAATAGAATAAAGAATAACCACACTAATTCCTCATGAGCTAGTAAACATTGACACAAAAAGGGAATAATAACATTTTGAATAATTTAAAGGTAGCACATGAAAAATTTACTTGGAGTGGCAAGGAAATACCACATATAGGTAGTTATGGTGGACACAAATGGCATGGATTTTGGCTCAAGGATTTGGATGCACGAGAAGCATTCCCTCTCAGTACAGAGTTTAGGCTAGCAAGGTTATGTAAGCAAACAAGAATATCAACCCGTACACCAAGTTTTATATGACAAACATATTGCAAACGTTATAAGACTTCATACCGTCTTCCTTGTTAACCAAACCCTGTTATTAGAAAATATCTAGACCTTAGAGGTACCACCGATGCAAACCAAATTTTCAACAAGCTTTACGGTAGTTCTTCACTAATAGGCTTAACTCATGTGATGCACAATTTAATCATGATCTACTTGTTAACTCAAAACAATTGACAAGCATCAAGTTATCCATTTTAGTGATCTACAAGATTAAGCAAGTTTTTCCTTATACCAATTACCACATGCAACATTTTCTGAACCAACCAAACACCAATCAATTTATTTCATCAACTCTCCAAACAAATATAAGTGAAGCAAGAGAGTACTTTCTACAAAAGAAAGCTAATAGCTCTGACAAGAGATACATGAAAACAAGAGCTAAAAGCTGAACAGCGCTAGATATGAATACTCAACAAATATAAGTGAAGAATAGGAGTATTCTCATGAAAAAGCGGAGCGTGTCTCTCTCCCAATCAAGAATGCTAGGGTCCAGTCAAGCTTTATTGAAAATAAAATGCAATACTGAAAATAAAAGCACACAGACGCTCCAAGAAAAGCACATATGATGTGAAAGAATTAAAATATAGTTTCACTAGAGATGACCTGATAATTTTGACGATGAAGAAGGGGATGCCTTGGGCATCCCCAAGCTTAGACGCTTGAGTCTTCTTGAAATATGCTGGGGAGATCCATGGGAGCCTCCCCAAGCTTAAGCTCTTCACTCTTCTTGATCCTATTATATCATCCTTCTCTCTTGACCCTTGAAAACTTCCGTCACACCAAACTCAAAGTAGATCTCATTAGAGGGTTAGTGCATAATCAAAAATTCACATGTTCTGTAAAGACGCAATATGATTTGTTACTTTAAACATTAGCTACAGCCACTGATGTTATGTGAAGCTCTTCCACCCAAAAAAGAATTTCACTCAACACTAGTAAAAGAGAGAATGAAAAATAAAAAGGCATAATCTGTCTAAAACAGAACAGTCCGCAAAGACGAATTTTTTCGAGGCACTTACGACGCTCAGATCGAGAAACTCTGAACTAATGAAAGTTTCAGACATTCATAAAGATTACGCACAAAAATTTCAGATTTTTAACAATCTGGTGATTTTAGGAATTTCGTACAGTGAACAGCAAAAATCTGTTTCTGCGCAGCAATCAAAATTAAGCATCATCTTATCATTAGAGGCTACTCTTGGCACAACAATGCGAGAAAATAAAGATACAAAGGAGTTGCTACAGAAGTAAACAAACTCCTTGACTCAATAAAAGAAAAATTGCAGAAAAATAAAATGGGTTGCCTCCCATAAGCGCTTTTCTTTAACGCCTTTTAGCTAGGCACAAAGCATGCATCAAGTATTACCAAGTGAAGAAGCATCAACATTGTAATTTGTTCGAACAATAGAATCATAAGGTGGCTTAATCTTCTTCCTAGGAAAGTGTTCCATACCTTTCTTGAGAGGAAATTGATATTTTATATTCCCTTCTTTCATATCAATAATAGCACCTACAGTCCTAAGAAAAGGTCTTCCCACACAATAGGGCATGATGGATTGCACTCAATATCCAAGACAATAAAATCAACGGGGACATAATTGTTGTTAACCATGATAAGAACATCATCAATTCTTCCCAAAGGTTTTTTAATAGTAGAATCAACAAGGTGAACATCCAAGTAACAATTTTCCAAAGGTGCTAAATCAAGCATATCATATAATCTTTTAGGCATAACAGAAATACTAGCACCAAGGTCACACAAAGCATTGCAATCAAAGTCATTCAATTTCAATTTAATGATGGGCTCCCAACCATCTTCTAACTTCCTAGGGATAGAAGCTTCATGTTTTAATTTCTCTTCCCTAACTTGTATGAGAGCATTAGTAATATGTTTAGTAAAAGCCATGTTTATAGCACTAGCATTAGGACTTCTAGCTAGCTTTTGCAAGAACTTAATTACTTCAGAAATATTGCAACCATCAAAATCAAAGTCATTATCATCAAAAGTAATGGAATTATTCTCTTCCTTATTGCTAGAAATTTCAGCATCTTTATCAAGGACAGTTTCAGAGTTATCAGGCAATTTAGGACATTTTGCAATAGAAGTGGAAACATTACCAACACCAACTATCTTGCCATTAATGGTAGGAGGTTTGTTAACACTTGAGTTTGAAGCATTTTCAGAAGTAGTAATAGTATAAACTCTAGCAATATTGTTCTTTCTAGCAATTTCATCCTCTCTTTCCCATCTAGCATGCAATTCAGCTAACATCCTCACATTGTTATCAATTTTAACTTGTATAGCATTGAGAGTTTTGCTCTCTTTAACATCATGAGGCATGTTCTTTAGTTTCAATAAGTCAACATCAAGAGCAAGACTATCAACTTTAGAGGAAAGCACATCAATTTTCCCAAATTTCTCCTCAACAGTTTTATTGAAAGCAGTTTGTGTACTAATAAAATCCTTAAGCATAACTTCAAGATCAGAGGGTACACTCTTATTATTGTTGTAGGAGTTACTATAGGAATTTCCATAACCATTGCCACTATTAGAAGGATAGGGCCTATAATTGCTATTACCAAAATTATTCCTATAAGCATTGTTGTTGAAATTATTATTTTTAATGAAGTTCACATCAACATGCTCTTCTTGAGCAACCAAAGAAGCTAAAGGAACATTATTTGGATCAACATGTGTTTGACCATTTGCAAGCATAGACATAATAGTATCAATTTTGGCACTCAAGGAGGAGGTTTCCTCAACAGAATTTACCTTCTTACCTGTTGGAGCTCTCTCGGTGTGCCACTCAGAATAATTAATCATCATATCATCAAGAAGCTTTGTTGCAGCACCCAAAGTGATGGACATAAAGGTACCTCCAGCGGCCGAATCCAATAAATTCCTCGAAGAAAAATTTAATCCTGCATAGAAGGTTTGGATGATCATCCAAGTAGTCAGTCCATGAGTGGGACAATTTTTAACCAATGATTTCATTCTCTCCCATGCTTGAGCAACATGTTCATTATCAAATTGCTTAAAATTCATTATGCTACTTCTCAAAGAAATAATCTTAGCAGGAGGATAATATTTTCCAATAAAAGCATCTTTGCATTTAGTCCATGAATCAATACTATTTCTAGGCAAAGATAGCAACCATTCTTTAGCACGTCCTCTCAAGGAGAAAGGAAAAAGTTTCAGTTTAATAATATCACCATCTACTTCCTTGAGCTTTTGCATTTCACAAAGTTCAACAAAGTTATTAAGGTGAACAGCAGCATCATCAGTACTAACACCAGAAAATTGCTCTTTCATAACAAGATTTAAAAGTGCAGGTTTAATTTCATAAAATTCTGCTGAAGCAGCAGGTGGAGCAATAGGTGTGCATATGAAATCATTGTTGTTCGTGCTAGTGAAATCACACAACTTAGTGTTCTCAGGAGTACTCATTTTAGCAGAAATAAAAACAGTACAGAAAATAACTTGAAAGTAAACTAGATGCAAGTAACTAATTTTTTTGTGTTTTTGATAATTGAAAGCAAACAAGATAAAATAAAATAAACTAAGCAAGACAAAAACAAAGTAAAGAGATTGGAAGCGTGAAACTCCCCTTGCAGAAGACTGCTGTCTCCCCGGCAACGGCGCCAGAAAAATAGCTTGATGACGTGAAACACACGTTCGTTGGGAGACCCCAAGAGGAAGGTATGATGTAGTCAGCAGCAAGTTTTCCCTCAGAAAGAAACCAAGGTTATCGAACCAGTAGGAGCAGCAACTCTTCAGAAGGTTGTCAACGGCGCCAGAAAAATAGCTGTCGCAGGGAGTCTGGACTGTTGACGTGGAATCTGCACACAACACAATCAAACTACTTTGCCCCAACGAAACAGTGAGGTTGTCAATCTCACTGGCTTGCTGAAAACAAAGGATTAAACGTATGGTGTGGAAAATGAGTATTAAATTGCAGAGAATGAAAAAGGAACAGTTTGCAGTTTGTGGTTGTTTAATCAGTGTAAAAGAATGGACCGGGGTCCACAGTTCACTAGTGGTGTCTCTCCATAAAAGATAACTAACATGTTGGGTGAACAAATTACAGCTGGGCAATTGACGAATAGTGAGCGCATGACAATGCATATACATGACATGTTGACTACTATGATATTTAATTGGGCATTACGACATAATACATAGATCGTTATCCAACAGCATCTATGACTAATAATCCACCGCCGGGTTGTCATCCGAGTCCCCCGTTGGTATTAAGTTGCAAGCAACGGATAATTGCATTAAGTAAAGTGCGTAATGTAAACAAACACATATGCCCGTGGACATAGCATCGTTAGGTTATCCCTAGTGGCAACAGCACATCCACAACCTTAGAACTTTCTGTCACTGTCCCAGGTTAAACGGAGACATGAACCCACTATCTAGCATAAATACTCTCTCTTGGAGTTACAAGCATCTACTTGGCCAAAGCATCTACGAGTAACGGAAAGCATGCAAGATCTTAAATAACATATAAGATAGATTGATAATCAACTTGACATAATATTCAATATTCATCGGATCCCAGCAAACACAACATGTAGCATTACAATAATATGATCTTGATCATGTAGGGCAGCTCACAAGATCTAAACATGATGGCACAAAGTGGAGAGACAACCATCTAGCTACTGCTATGGACCCGTAGTCCAAGGATGAACTACTCACGCATCACTCCGGAGGCAGGCATGGCGATGTAGAAGCCTCCGGTGACGATTCCCCTCTCCGGCAGGGTGCCGGGAAGAGGTTCTGAACCCTCCCGAGCTAGGGTTGACGACGGCGGCGTCTCTGGAACTTTTCGTGGATATTTGCTCAGGTACTTAGGGTTTTCGCGTCGGGGGGAATAAGTAGGCGAAAGGGCGGCGGCTGCGGACCCCCGAGGGGCCCACACCACCCAGGGCGCGGCAGAGGGGGCCCGCGCCCTGGCGTGGGCCCTGGTGGCCCTCCTCTGCTGCTCCTTCGCTCCGTCAGGCGTGTTCTGGAAAAATAGGACCCCCGTGTAGTTTCGTCCAATTCCGAGAATATTTCCAGACTAGCTTTTCTGGAATACAAAAACAGCAGAAAACAGGAACTGGCACTTCGGCATCTTGTTAATAGGTTAGTCCCAAAAAATGTATAAAAGTGATATAAAGTAGATGCAAAACATGTAGCAATTGGTATAAAACAAGCATGGAACATCAAAAATTATAGATACGTTTGAGACGTATCAAGGTCCTTGGTGAGTTGGTCTTCTAAGAAGCAAAATTATATATCTCTTTCCACCGCCGAAGCCGAGTATGTGGCGGCCGCTAGTGCTTGCACTCAATTGTTATGGATGATGCAAACTTTAAAGGAATACGGTGTCAATAGTGAAAAAGTGTCTCTTTTGTGTGACAATGAAAGTACGATCAAGATTGCCCACAACCCGGTGCAACATTCAAGAACGAAGCATATTGAGATTCGTCATCATTTTATTCGAGATCATGTTGCCCGAGGAGATATTGAGCTTGGCTATATTCCCACAAAAGACAACCTTGCCGATATATTCACGAAGCCTCTTGATGAAGCAAGATCCACTTTCTTGAGGAATGAGCTAAATATCGTGGATTCAAGGAGCTTGACTTGACTATCTTGCATACACACCTATGTCTTGACTAGTTATTTGGTTTAGGTGTAGGCATGGACATAGGGGAGTGTGGTCCTAATACATTGGACTATCCTCCCCCCATTATGCCGACATTAAGAACTCATTTGGTTCTCTATATTCGTTCTATGAATTATGAGCTTAAATGACGAGTAGTGGTTGTGAACCCAAGATATATCTTCGCGGTGTCACGCCACATACACTCATACATGGTGTGGCCTAGGCCACCGCCCTCTTCTTTGTGAAGAGTTGATCTTATTGGAGCTTATTTAGATTTTATTGCCTATCCGTTGTTTTTTATGGAAAACACAATCAAATGTTGGTTTTTAGTGTTTCATTTGCTTCTTACAAAGTTTGAGCGCGAAGTACCATTTCTAGTGACTTTCTGTCTAAACCTAAGCCTATCTTGTCTAAAACCATGCTCCTCTTGCAGCATACATGCCCCACACTAAAAAATGCCATTTTTGGAGTCGTAGGGGCCGGAGACTCCGGTGTGGCACACCGGAGACTCTGATCTGACCAGAGTTTCCGCCCTAAACACAGAGTTTTCGGCCGGGCCAGAGACTCCGGTGTGTTTAGGCCGGAGACTCCAGTCTCGGCAGTTTCGCTGGGTTCCAAAAGGGAATCAGGGTGAGGTTTTTTTTTCATAACTCCTCTCACACCCCCGATCCCAAACCTTCACTCAGCCGCCGCAGCTGCTCCGGCCGCTCCCGCCGCCGAAATCCGCCGTGCCTCCGGCCTCCTCCACCTCTCCGATGCAGGGGATCTTCCTCTCCTCCGTTTGGACTGCCTCATGAAGGACAAGGGGTACCTCTCTCTCTCTCTAGGGTTTCATCCTAGATGTGTTTTGGAGAGTAGTTTCCTTAGTTATTCTTGGTGTAGAATCTTGTAGATGGCAATCTACATCTTAGAAGTAGTCTTCAATGGCTGGACATCAAATGCTGACCTATATCTGAGTTTCCACTCCCAGGGCCGGAGACTCCGGTCTGCACAGACCGGAGACTCCGGTGTGGCTGGAGACTCCACCCCCTGTGACCGGACACTCCGGTCTAGATCAGCCTTCAGTGCTAAGAAATTTTAGACTCCTTCTTCGTTGGTTTCCTGGACATGTATGCTTACCTCCATGCTTCCCTCCTACTCATTTATTCATAGGTGTTCAGAGGTCCAAGGCATCCTCATCCAATCCCCACAAGGTTTCAAGAAAAGGCCATCCTTCTTCTAGGGACTATCTTGAATATGATGAAGAAATGGGTCGCCGTGTTCAGCGAGATGTCATTGCTCAGAACAAGAAATCAGCTGCTGCTAGACAGAGGGAAGATGCTCAACGTTTGGAGTGGGAATTGGCTCAAAAGGCACGTTATGAAAATATAACCTCCGTGAAGGACTTGAACAAGAGTGATTTTCGCATCATGAGGGAGCAGCCTTTCTACTCTATGGTGAGAACCTCTGAGGACCCTCATTTTTGGAGGAAAGAACAAGAGCTCATCTTCAAAGAAATCTATGCCAACCTCTCCAAGGCCAATGTCATATGTGAGCACAAGGTGATTAGTCTTGAATCCTTGAACAAGAAGACCTATTTTCAAGAGGTCGTGTGGATTGCTAGGAAGCTTGGACTTGAGAGGCTCATCTCTTTTACTCAACAAGATTATGACATTGAGCTAGTCCACCAATTCTTTGCTACCCTTGTGCTTGGACATGATGAGGATGTCACCATGACTTGGATGACCGGCACAACTAAATATGAATCCACCTTTGTGAGGTTTGGTGAGCTCTTGGAGTATCCATTCCGTGCTGCCACGTCTTCGGTTGGAAGAAGGATGCATCATGAAGGAGTACACTATGACAAGCCTCGCTTGGCCCTCTTTACTCCAAGAAGAAGGATGTGGGCTCTAATCGCAACCTCTACCCCACTTTCAACATCTTCCTCCGCATGGTTCGGTTTAGTCTTGCTCCTCAAGCCGGAAATGTGGATGATATTCGTGGAGGACTTGTCAACCTTCTCTATCATGCTTATCAAGTTCAACAATTGGGTGTAGATTGCCAAGGAATGGAGATTGATGTCATGGACTTTATCACGTGCGAGATCCATTGGGCTATGTGTGAGAAGAAAAATCCCGTGTATGCACCTTATGTGATGAAGCTCATTTTAGACAAGGTGTCTAATCTCAACACCACAAGGTTCACCAAACACCCCAAAGGCAACCTTCAACAACTCAACAAGCACAAACCTTCCACCTCTCGGGTTCCATTCCAATCATCTAGTGATGAAGAGGAAGAGTTTGAGGCACCAACTACTCGGAGGAGTAAAAATGCCAATCCCCCCTCACGGGGTAAGGGTAAGGAAGCATTGAACAAGCAAGTGAAGAAGCTCTCATGGTGGAAGAGGACCATGCTTTGCATGCAAATTGCTATTCATAAGGAAAATCATGAGGCTTATGAAGAAAGAAAGACTATTCTTGATAACCAATGCAAGATCTTTTCCAAGTTGGAGAAGCTAGGCCCTAACCCTCCTCCTCCCCGCAAGCAAGGAGACCCCCTTCCTCAAGTGATGATACGACCATCTCCTACAACAAATGGAACACGGATATGTTCCCTTGGGCTGATTTTGAAGATGTGTCCTCTATGCATTCTTCTTCTCGCAACACCGGCAAGGCCCTATGGTTGAAAGTGATGAACAAGAAGAATCCGATGAGGATGATGGTGAGGATGGTGATGCCGAAGACGAAGACGAGTGATCTTCTTGGGTTGGCATAGCATCGCTCTTTTCCCTTTTTGGCGTTTCGATGCCAAAGGGGGAGAAGTAGTTCTATTAGGCTTTCACCGTGGGATTTGCATGGGTCGGACACAAGCATGCTCTTTTATCATTTCTTTAGAGCTTGTGTCCATTTATCTTATGTTTTGAACTTATTTGCTTTACATATTCGTGTGAGACTATGTTGTTTAATTATGGTGTAAGACATATATGGATTTCAGATTTTTTATGGTTGAGACTACCTTCTATGTGCATTGATATTATCTCTACACCCTTATGCACAAGGTATGATTTATATCCCATAATCTCAACTTGTACCTTGTTATGTCTTACAAATGCAAATTTATCGTGTTTCCTCGTTATATTATGGAGTTGCTCTAAAACCTATATGTTGTGCATTTGTATTCCAATGCAAACTACTTATATGCACACATTTACGGGGAGCACCTCATGTTGTCTTTGGAAACATGTTCATTGTTGTTGGAACTTTATTGCAAATCCTAGTGTTGTCATCTAACACCAAAAAGGGGGAGATTAAAAGAACATTTTATATATCCCTTGTTGTTTTGTGTGTTAGGCAACAACACTAGCGACACTCTAATTTGTTGCAAAGTGATGCAGGATTTAATAGATAAATTTACTATGCATCGAATCGCCTAAGAGAAAAGAAGGAGAAGAAGCTGCTGTGGAAACTCCCAGGCCGGAGTCTCCGGTGTGTCTGGACCGGAGTCTCCGGACTCAGGGGTTTTGTCTCGAGTTGCGTCAAGTGGTGGCAGCTCCTGTGCTCGGTCCGGAGTCTTACCGGAGAGTGGCCGGAGTCTTCACTCCGGCCGGAGTCTCCGGTCTCAGGGGACCCAAGTTTCCGGTCTCAGAGAAAAGACTCCGGACTATCAAGAAGTTGCAACAAGTGGTGACAGCTCCTGCACTCGGTCCGGAGATTTGCCGGAAAGTTGCCGGAGTCTCCGGTGCAGGCCGGAGTCTCCGGTCACTTAGACCGGAGTCTCCGGTGTGACGACAAGGGCAACGGCTACATTTCTGGGAGGGGTATAAATACCCCTCCACCTACCTCCAGCGAAGTAGCTCGTCCAGAATTCATTGCCCCCCATTGTTGCAAGCTCAAAGCTCATATATCTCCCAATCCTTCCACCCAAGCTCGATCATACTTGGAGGATTGGAGAAGGCCCGGATCTACAACTTCACCGAAGCGTTCTTCTTTCCCCCTCATTCACTTGAGGGATTTGAGCCTAGGATTTCCACTAGGAAAACCTAGGTATCTTGTTGTACTTACTTGCTTGCTACTTTTGTGTAGCAGATTCGTGGTGCTTGGGAGCTCCCAATCCAGTTGTGGGTTGTGCTCCAAGCTTGTTGTAAGGGCTCCGGATACCACCTTGAAGGATTCCGATAGTGGAAGGTGAACCGAGCTTTTGGGAAAGGTTAATCGGAGAATAGGGTGAGGCCATTTGTGGCGCTTGAGTTTGAAACTCACACCCCTCCAACGAGACATACTCCCTAAAAAGGAGGAACTCGGGAATACATCCTTGTCTCTGCGTGCTTCCCATTCGGTTACTCCTTACTCTCTAGTTATTACTTGTATCTTATATTGTTTAGGGTTAACTTGTCATATAGTTAAATTCACCGTAGTTGCATATCTAGAGAATTTACCTTTGTGTCAAGCCTTAATCGAAAAAGAATTAAAATTTGGAGTAGCACCTATTCACCCCCATTCTAGGTGGCCATACGATCCTTTCAGCCGTTTCAGGATGAAACGAAAGCTCTTCATCGACATTGTGCATGCCATCCGGGAGTTCGACACCTACCTCAAATGCAAGACGGATTGTGTCGGCACGATAGGCTTCACCTCACTTCAGAAGTGCACGGTGGCGATGAAAATGCTTGCATATGGTGCTCCCAGAGATTCACATGATGATTATCTGCGCATGTCCGAGTCCACTGCCATTGATTGCTTGAAAAAGTTCTGCCGGGCGGTGGTTGCAGTGTTTGGGCCAAATTACTTGTGATCACCCAACGCGGAAGACACTGCTCGGATCCTGGCAACGAATGAAGCAAGAGGCTTCCCTGGGATGCTTGGAAGCATCGACTGCATGCATTGGTCATGGAAGAACTGTCCATTTGCTTGACAGGGAATGTACAAAGGCCACAAAGGAGCTTGCAGTGTGGTTCTTGAGGCAGTGGCTACACAAGATCGCTAGATTTGGCATGCCATGATCTCACAATGACATCAATGTTATACAGTGCTCGAATGTCTTCGGCAAGCTTGTTGAAGGTCATGCTCCCCCGGTGAACTACGAGATCAATGGGCACCAGTACACAAAGGGCTACTACCTTGCAGATGGCATCTATCCAAGATGGTCAACATTTGTGAAGACTATCTCCAACCATGTGTCAGGAAGCGCGAAAGCTTGGTTTTCTCAGTGTCAGGAGGCTTGCAGGAAGGATGTCGAGCGAGCATTTGGTACGCTACAGTCTCGATTTGCTGTTGTCCGGTAATATGTGGGAGGTGATCAACTGTTGTGTGATCGTGCACAACATGATTATTGAGAGCGAGCGGAATGATCCGGTGGCTGACACTGAGCCTTATTACCAACAGGGTCCTCTTGCAGATGTAGATCACCAGGTGCCGGCAACATGGGCAGCCTTCCTCGCTATGCACCAGGAGATTCGAGACCTAGTAACCCATGCACAGCTGCAGAATGATCTGGTGGATCACTTGTGGACGCGCAAAGGCAACGGCAACAGCAACGACAACGACAACGGCTAGTTTGATGTGTTTTATTTGCTTGTATTGTTGAACTATTTGTGTGGATTTGTATGCTGAACTATTTGTGTGTTCATTTGTATGTTGAACTATTTGTGTGTAGATTTGTATGTTCAACTATGTGGAGGAAATCATGTTTGTGTGATTTGTGTGTGAATTTGGGACTGGGGGCGCGCTGGGGCCGCGACTGGGAAACGGCGCCCCAAGGGCGTAATATAGCGCCGATACCCCCAGGCGGTCCAATTTAGCGCCGGAAATCGGCCTGGGTGCTACCACTGGAGATGCCCTTAATTTCGCAAATAAGTTTTTTTTTTTAGAACTGAAGATAAGCTGGTGAGTTTTTTTTATGGGAAGATAAGATGGTACTAGGTAAATTTGGTGCGGCGCACGCCGCACCTGTTGAGTTTAAAAAAGTGTTGAAATTTGCTGAAATTTGTTGTGTGGAGTATACCAAAATACTTAATGATTTGAAATGTTAAAATTATAGCGGTGGAAATACACATTTGTTGGATTGAATTACTTAAATTCAATTAGAGGGAATGTATCGTATGAGTATTTAATAAATTTAACTTCATATAAGTGGAGGGAATGGATTTGTTTTTTTTTCATTGACGTATTTATCAAATTGGAATATTTGAACATTTTTTTCCCCTATAAATAGTTAGTACTTTGTGTACTGAATAAAGAAGTTAGTTAGGTGGTAATGCTTTTTTTTTAGCTGTATAACATATTTTGCGAAGAGAATTGGCGTTTTTTTTTTTTGTCGTAATTTTTCAATTTAAAATGTTAAAATTTGTCGAAATCTGTCGTTTGGAGTAGATTAAAAATTTAAGCAATTCTAAATGCTCGAATATACATAGGTTTATGTTTGTAGTTTACTATATGTAATTAAGCTCCATAATCAGTGGACATACAATGTGTATTTTTTTTAAAATGCAATTTCATTTAATAGGTTTTCTTTAAATATTTGCTGATTTGAAATGTCCAAAAATGTTTGTATTTCAATGTAAGTAGTTATCATGTATTTTTTTTTGGACGTTTTGATAATTTTGTTATATTTTTTTGATGGATAGATTTTAAAATTATTGATATTTCTTTTTTTGAAATCGAAAGAAAGTTAATAATTACTCAGATTTGGAAGGTAATAGAAATTTTAAAATATCTAAATTTCAAATTTGATTGTACACTATAAATAGTCCTTGCTTTTGTCATATTTGGCCAGTGGGTTTTGTCATATTTGAATTCTATTTGTGTTTGTCAAATGGTCATTTTTGAAATGCTTTCAAAATTGTGAAATATTACAATTTGCATTTTGGTCATATGATGTAAGTAGGTAACATTTTTTTGGTTGTTCATGTTAACATGATTGTCATATTTTTCCTGGCTGTGTGTAAAATTTAAATTTGGAAACGTTCACATTTGAAAGTTGCTCGAATTTGGAAATTATAGAAATTCGAAGGTTTAATTGTTCGTATTGGAAATGCTTTTAAAATTTTATTTAGTTATGCAGCCACTTTTTTAAGTTTAAGCAAGCACGTTCACATTTGAAAGTTGTTCGAATTTGGAAATTATAGAAATTCAAAGGTTTAATTGTTCATATTTGAAATGCTTTTAAAATTTTATTTAGTTATGTAGGCACTTTTTTAAGTTTAAGCGAGTATTTTTTTTTGTTATAATTTTCCTATTTTTTCTGACGGAGAGATTCTTTTTTTTGTGCACTTTTTATTTTATGGAAATTTCAATAAACATGTTTAAATTTTGTTGAAGATGCGTGAAATTGATATAAGCGGACAGATTATTTTTTTATGCACATTTTGGTGCATTAATTACATTTTTTAATTTAAATAAATTAGTTATGAATTTGCAAAGTTTAAATTAAAATCTGGAATTCTGGAAAATATCAAATTACTTACAACTGGGCCCACTGTCAGGGATTTAATATTTACCAAAAAAAGTTTTAAAAAACATTGGAGAGCTGACAGGTGGGGTCCGTGATGACGTCACCAATGACGTCATCAATGGCGTCCCTCTTCCCCGCGCGGTGATGTCGACGATGGCGCCGTCGATTGAGGCCGATAGAGGAGGCGTGGCTTAGCGCGTTCGACGCGGCGCGTCGCGGGCAGCCGAACCGTGGCGGCGCTGGGCAAGGTGAGGTCGGTAAGGCGGCGAATCGGGGGGCAACGGCGGCGCACGGATACGGCGAAGACGACCTTGTCGCGGGCGCGTCCGAGGTTCCCGGCTCGCGAGCTTCGGTGAAGATGGAGAGGGGGCCGAGGCCGTCCCGCGCGTAGCCTTCGATGTGGACGGGAGGGCGTGTAGCGGCGGTGCGACACGGCGGCGGCGGCGGCAGCTCCGGCCGCGCGCGAGGAAGAAGAAGGAAGAGAAGGTCGATTTGTGTGGTAGTTTTTGCAATAAAGTCCTTGGATTTTCGCAAAACTGCAGATCGGTCCCTGGCACGTCTGGAACGTCCGATCCGCGATGGGCGGTCTGGATCACGTACTGTACTACTGTAGCGGGGCACAGTAACGCGGGTACTGTTCTTCGTAACAGTGAAGCAATGTGAGGGCCTGAATCTTCTCTAACACGGGTACTGTTCTTCGTAACAGTGAAGCAATGTGAGGGACTGAATCTTCTCAATCTTAATATAGTTAGGTAATGTGGTGAGGAGCCGAAGAGAACTGGCCCTAACTGTAGAAGCCGATAATGCTAATTGGGCTTCTTTTCTATTGGGTTTGCGCTGCTCTTCCTCTGTGCCAATATTGACAGTATCTGGATTTGCGCTCGGCCCAACGAAGCCTCTCTTTGATACCAAGCTCTCTCCTCTCCTCGTCCTCTCTCTCCATACTTCCGCTCTTCAGCCTACTTTTCCCCGCGGAGACGAAACCCTAGCCGCCGCCGCCGCCGCCGCCGATCGCAAGTCGGCTCAGATGGGTGGCAAGTGCCCACACCGCAAGGTCAAGAAGCGCCGGCTATCTCACAAGACGGCGCGCCGCGGCAAGTTTGAACTCAACGCCGACGACGCCGTATACAACGAGCTCGTCAAGCTCGCCGACAAGGGCAAGGACTGCGAGGGCAAGACTCTCCCCGTCGACGAGGACCTCCCGGCATGGGACAGTTCTACTGCCTCCACTGCGAGTATGTCTTTCTTCACATTATTAAGAGTTCTACCGTCTATTGCCTGATATTCATGCAAGTACTTTGTTCTGTGACCCAGAACTACGCGTCAATTTAGTTTTTTCTCTCCGTCAAAATCGGACAAATTATATTTATATATGTTGATAATGATATGCTACGCTAAGATGTAAGCTCTATTTATGTTACTTGGCGTGAGGCGTTTACTTGTGTTGTAATCCCTGGTGATTTGTGGGTGGTTTTGATGATGCCTGGCATTGAATTGAAATATGTATGTAGCCAACTGTGCTGATGATTCAGGGTGTGATTGGTTCTGTCTGTGTCTGGGGAACTTTAGTTGTTGTACAACAAGTTATTCTTAGTTCCTTCTGATCATTATTAATACTTGTTATTGGTGGTGACTGCAGTCGGTACTTTGCGGACGAGACTGTGAAGGAGGATCATTACCGCTCAAAGCGCCACAAGAAAAGGTGATTCCCTGTCCTGAATTTCTTGTTAAAACCATGTTTAGAGTTATGATGCATCGAAACTTGACCAAGATGCCACAAAGGTGTTGATATGTCCACCCGTAGATGTTTGCCGAGTTAATCTTAATACTTAAATATCCGGTACACAAGCCATAGTAGCAATACATGCCTAATAAAGAAGCGATATACATGCTGCCCAGTTCATTGGCAGGGTACTTATTAGTTATTACATCTTGCAGCACAGATGCACAAGGCTCTCCTTTCCCCTCTCATTTCATGCTGTTGATGACTGCCTCATGTATCAAGAGATGCATAATCATTTATATTTACATGCACTATGTTGCATGATGTTAGCTGAACAGAGAATATTAGTCTATATGTCTCACACTAAAAGAACCAGAGCCCATCTAAGATCGTTGTAGCCCCAACGAATTACTAGTTCCCAACCGTGGGTGGAGTGAAATAAAAATAGTCAAATCAGCATGTAAAGCACAGTTTCTATGAAATAACCTTTTATTTGAACTGTGTCTCCACACTGCCAGTTTTAGATGTCCAATTAATCAAGTTAATTTTGTTATTGTAATTGTGTAATGTTATTGGTAAGAACATTGCAATTTAACTGCCTTAAGTGACCAGTTTTTAGTATAAGCACATTTAAATAAAAGTTTTTTTCTATTTTGGATTTAGTTCATACTCCCTCCGTTCCAAATTAGATGACTTCCTGTCTAGATACATAAAGTCATCTAATTTGGAACGGAGGGAGTAGATATAAGCATAACAAGTCTCCATTCTTTACATAGTACACCAACTTAGACCGGTCACACTGCTGTGCCGATTCAAGCAAAAATATGTTAGATATGGGAACCGGTATTCATTTGCCACAGTGTGCAAAGCGATTCAACAATCTATGTGGGACCTGCAATGCTATAAATAATGCTCTCCCTCCTTATACCGATCCTTTTTACTCGACAAGAGCCATCCTATGCCATGTTGCTGTACTGTGCCAAGGTTAGAAATACTAATTAAATGGTAGGAAGCGAACCAAGTTCAGAAATCGCTTTTTTGGGTCTGACCACTTGAACCGATGTCCACATCGTGCAGAACCGGTTCGATAGGGAGTTTGAGTCGCTTTTTTCATACGGTGTAGCTGGTCTTAGCAGCATCTCTTCCCTTCAGCAGATGCATCTGGATTATTTGCTATAGAAAAGTCTACGAGTGCAAGTGAAAAACTATTAGTCTACTGTATCTAATCGCTACCTTTTGATACTTGTAGGGTCAAGATATTGTCCGGACCAG
Source organism: Poa pratensis (assembly GCA_947311845.1). NCBI lineage: Eukaryota > Viridiplantae > Streptophyta > Magnoliopsida > Poales > Poaceae > Poa > Poa pratensis. Next base: position 33,626,141 of record CAMZMU010000101.1, on the reverse strand, counting down.
CCCCCACACACAACTTGATGCCGATATTGCTGGTGGAATGGGAATGCCTGACAATGGCTTGAAGCTCATGTCCACATGAAACCCGTGGTGGTTATTCGATGTTTTCCTTCCTATCACATATGTACTAGCTTTACCTCATAGATAACTTATTAGTCCGTGGCTCTTGGTCCAAGAGTTACTTAAGAGGTCAGGAGTTGCTCTGTTTTACCTGCCTCTATTATCCAACTCGTGTATGAATTGAAGCCATATCCATCAGCATTTGTGACATAATGTCTTCATGAGTTAGATGCAGATTTTATTTCTTCCCAGCTAATTGTATATACTAGACCTTAACAGCGCACAATATTCTCAGTGGCTTGAACACGAGCTATCTTAGGGCCTTGTTATCTGTTGGGCAAATTTGGCAGACGAACACTAGAAACTGTACTAGGTCTCTCCTTTTCTGTAGAGATCTCTTTGGGTGTGTGATTTTTCTTGGGCTATATAGCTATGCCTGTAAGAGCTTGCCCTGACAACAGGCAGTGCCAACTGCATTTCATAGACAACTGCATATGTAGAGAGGTCCATTGTGTTGGCCATATAGGGTCGTGCCTTTACAGGTGTATTATCCCACCTCCATGATTTATGCACAATCTGGATCTACCATTCCCTAGCCAGAGCCTTGGTTCCTCATACTACAAGGACGCTCATTCTGGAACATGTTACAGTTACCCTTTATAGCAGCTCTTATGTTCGCCCTCTCACTGTAACTGTAAACGGTGCATTCGCTGTGCCTGTAGAAAATACTACAGTACTACTCCATCCGTTCTAAAATAGATGACTTCTATTTATCTACGGATGTATCTAGACTTGTTACACATCTAGATAGATCCAGATGTAGACAAATGGAAGTCATCTAATTTGTAACGGAGGGAGTAGTATATACTGTATCTTTGATGCATGCCATGGAGTACCAGTGTGGGTTCAACCTAGTAACAGCAGAAATCTTTTCTTTGCTTAGCCAGACGTTACAATATGTGTGGTTGACATTGGCAAGGAGATGAATGAAGGGACAGTGTCACATGCACACACAGCCTGAGATGGACGGCGAATGATTCTGCCTCCGAAACCATCCATCCAGTCCGCTTCACTGAAAGTGAAAACACCTGCTGATGGTACCATTCGCGTTCGCCGATTGATCATCTTGCTTCGGCATCTATCTCCAGAATCCAGAGCGCAGGGTTCCCTGTCACACACTCACACTCACACTCACTATCTGCCCCAGGCAGCTTCACTAGCTGCTTCTTGATGATGGACACCAAACACAACACAACACATGCCGGTATGCCACCATGGTCCTGCCCAGCTGTGTAAGGAAGAACCGCGGAATGATTAGTAGTACTAGCAGCATCGATCGGAAACTTTCATCTCAAGCCATTTCTTCCAGATCTCTGTGTCTGCAGCCACCATAACACACTAGCCATAGCATGAGAGCATCTCCACCGGGGGCCTCCAATTAACCCTCCAAAGACCTATTGGGTCCGGACGCCAAAATCGGCCACCAGCGACATCCTCCAAAGGGTCGGGCCGAGCAAAATCATGTCCGGCACCCCGGAAAGGGCCCCCAAGTTTGGAGGCCCTCTCAGGGGTGCCGGACATGGGGCGGACATGCCCTCCGACAGGGGTGGCCCGCCCGTTATACACACGCCGCGTTCAGACGTTATTAATCGCGCCGTGCAGGACGCCGGTCTAGCCGCGTTAATGGCGCAGTCGTCGGCGGTTTCCAACGCGACGCGACTGGACCGCGGTGCGCCTGCACACACGAGTGGCATTAACGGCGGTCAGGTGACACGGCGACTCCCCAGGCCACGCGGCCGGCATTGCGGCTTCCCCACGCGTCGCCTTTACGGCGGCAGCAACGCCCATCGCCACGATATATAGCCGGCGCCCTCGCCGTGCTTATCCACCCCGTCCTCTCTCCCACCCTCACTCTCCTCGCCCCTACTTGCATCCATGGCGTACGGCGGCCGCACCATCGGGAGCGAGGACGCCTGGGAGCTGCACGGTACGGGCTCCTCACCCCTCCGGACTGCCGCCTGCCCAAGCACTGGGCCGTGTCGGCTGGTGGCCTTCCCGTGCCGTCGCTGCCCGAGACGGCGGAGCAGATGCGTCGATTCATCGCTCCGCCGGCGCCTCCCGAGAATGACGAGGGCCAGGCCAACTGGGGTCGTTGGCTCGAGCGCTTCGAGCGCGAGCGGGGAGGCGGTCATCGCCACCGTCGACGGCCCCAGAGCACTCGAGTCGCGCTACAACACCGATGGGCGCCACTACTAGTGGGACGCAACCAGCCACACGGTTGCCTCCGCTATCGAGGCCGCCTGCCGGCACGCCGCCACGGGCAGCGCCATCCTGATGCGCCTCCTTCCACCGGCGCCGCGCTTCCCTCCACCGCCACCTGTGTCGCACCAGGTGGTGAAGCAGGAGCGCCGCTCACCGCCGCGTGGTGGAGACGGCATCACCATCCGCGAACGCCACCAGCGCCAGCGTTCGCCAGCGCGTTTGCCACCACGCCCGCGCGGGCGCCTCTTCCTTCGTCGCTCAGGGCGGAGGCAATGCCGGTGGAGGTAATCCCGGCAAGCGATGACGTGTCGTCCGAGCTGCGGAACGAGCACGACGGCGACAACCCAGGCCTGCGAGCGGCGCTCTCCGACTCGGTGGTTGACATCGAGCGGGACTCGCGGGGCCTCATGGCTACCCTGGCGAGCTCGGCCCAAATGGCAGCCTCCTCCTCCTCCGGCGGCGCCTCCACCCAGCCGTGCGTCGGGCCACGACGGCGCCTCCTCTAGCGCGCGTCGCGCTACGACGGCGCCTCCTCCAGCCGTGGTGCCTCCTCCGCCACCGTGGTGCACCTCGACGACGACAGCGACGACGACTCGTGGTGGGACAGAGAGGAGTAGGCTTTTTCAAATTTCGGCTAGGGTTTAGGCTTTTTCAAATTTCGTTCAAATATTTTGTAATTTGCACCGAATATGAATGAAATTTGAAATGCCTTTAAATTCGTTTGAATTCAATATTTTTTTGTCTTTGAGGTGCGCCGTTGTGGGCTGCACCCTCAATTAACCGGACACAGGTCCGGCACCCCCAATTGAGACCTAATTGAGGGGTGCCGGACATCTCATTGGAGGGTGCCGGTGGAGATGCCCTTAGATGAGGATCGTCTGATCTAATCTAATCTGATCTTCCCTACAGGACGTTCACTGACACACCAACTTGCTTGTCCCTCTTCCATCTTTGCAAGTCAGACATGGAGTATCCACCTTGCTGGCAGCGAACACTCACTTGTAGTTGTAGGTGGGTGAGGTGAGGGGTGGGCCTCCTTTCTCTTGATAGAGCCCGACTAAGTACCTCGTGCCCACTGCTCATCAGACCCAGACAGCCGGTACTCACTCAGTCACTCTGTCTGTCATTCACACCACCATCCGTCCATGTCGCTCCATCGCTTTATCTCCACTCAGTTGCAGTTCGGATCCTTTCCTCCCGATGCCCGTGGTGAATGACTGAATGTAGGACGCCATTTCTTACCTGGAGCCTAGATTCTAGACACTGCAGATCTGTCAATATGCTCATGTTTATGATGAGTCTGGCTTGGACTTGACGGTGCCACTTGGGTTGGGCCAGCCAGACCTCCTCCTTTGCTCGATCTCTTGCTTAGAGCATCTCCACCGCCGCGTCCAATAAAGCATCCGACAATGGTGTCGGACAAGTGCTATTGGGAGCACGGGCACACGTTGCCACACAATTGAGAGCAACACGCCCCACCGGCCGCAGTAAAAATTTAGATCATTTTTCTCTCAAATAAAGACAATTCAATCTAAAATGTTTAGAATAAAATCATATTACATAGATTTTAAAGACATAAAATTGTTCATGAAATAATTAAAATAATTCATACAATTATTTAAATTAAACTTAATTGCACAGTCAATTAGGATGGCCGGTTGCTTGTCCTTTGAGTACCCACATATGTGCAACTAAATCATTTTGCAATTGCTCGTGAGCTCATTCGTCTCGGATTTCAGCGTTCATTGTGAGGAAAGTGCCAAACTCTTCAGGCAAATCATGATCAACATGGGCAAGAGTACCCTGATGATAGTATGGATGGTCATCATATAGCAAACCGAGATTGGAGCACGCCAAATGCCCGCTCGACATCCTTCCTGGCATCCTCCTGTTCTGCTGTAAAATGAGATTGGTTCTGACCTAGAGGGTTGGAGATAGTCTTGATGAATGTAGACCATCTTGGATAGATGTCATCTGCTAGATAGCACCCCTTATCATACCCATGGTCATTTATCTCATAGTTGCATGGTGAAGCATGTCCATCAGCTAGTTGGTTAAAAACCGGTGAGCAATGCTGCACGTTAATGTTGTTGTGAGTTCTAACCATACCAAAAAAAGTGTGCTAGATCCACAAATCATGATCTTCAACAGCTTCAAGTACAACACTGCACTCTCCAATGTGACCCTTGGAAATATCCTTGCCAGGCGAATGGACAATTCTTTCATGTCCAATGCATGCAGTCGATGCTTTTAAGCATCTCATAAATCCTCTAGCTGTGTTTTGTGTCATGAGCATAGCAGTGTCAGGTTCATTTGGTTGTATCAAATACTTTGGCCCAAACACTGCAACCACCGCCCTGCAAAACCGATACATGGTCTTGATACTTGTGAACTCAGCCATGCGGAGGTAGTCGTCCACTGTATCTGTCGGCGCCCCATATGTAAGAATTCTCAAGGAAGCGGTGCATTTCTGAATAGTAGAGAAATCAACCACCGACGCAGTCTCTCTCCAGGTTGAAGTAGTCATCATACTCCCACACACCCGTCACAACCTGCAAAAAGAGCTCCTTGTTCATCCTAACCGTCACCGAAATTTCTTCTCCCCGTGTATGGGATCGTCGGGCGAAATAGTTTTGCCACAGCGTCATATGACCCTCCATCCGTTTGCGATCTTTGTTCTTCCTCCTCCCCGGCTTCGAACCTCCAATCCGAGGAGTGGCATTGATTTGGCATAGCAAACCAACAAGGCAAGTTAGGATCGCCAAGTGCTCATCAAGCATGGCGGTTGCAGTGACATGGGGGGTGAGCAATGTGCCGGCCGTCGTCGCTATCTATTTATATTCAATTAGCTAAGTTAAGTAAAAACAAAGTAACGAATTTAGCAACAAAATGAGCTTCGCAATGCGACGAACCCGTTGCGGACAGGGAGGTCCTGGGAGGGCGGCGGCAGTGGAGAGGTGGCCAAATATTTCGGCTAGAGTAAGAAGAGACGACGGAGAGAGTGGGGATAGTTGCGCCGAGGCTAGCGCGGGTGGAGCAGCGTCGACAAGGGAGGTGGCGGCACCGACGATTCAGTAGGCAGGGAAGAGCTCAGCCCGCAAGGGACGGTGGGGAAGAAAAGGAATGGTTCACACCAGCATCCGTCCATGTCGCTCCATCTCTTTTTTTCTCCAAGCCTCCAAGGTATCCTTTCCTCCCTAGCTATGCCCGTGGTGAATGTACCACACCATTCTTACCTGGAGTCTAGGTTCTAGACACTGCAGATCTGTCCATATGCTCATGTTTATGATGAGTCTGGCTTGGACTTGACGGTGCCACTTGGGTTGGGCCAGCCAGACCTCCTCCTTTGCTCGATCTCTTGCTTAATCTTTAGCCTAGGGACCATTTCATATGAAGTTGCTGCTGGGGCACACAATCACGTTCAAGATTATGAGCCTGCAGCATGTGAAACTCTTTTGGATTTGGAGTCAAACTCTAGGGGTCCAGCTTTCCTGCAATGCTGCCTGGCGTTCGATAATTTATTTCAGGAATTCGCACGCAGTTGGAAGAATTAGCAGCAACATTGTCCCTAAATTCCGGGTTGTATGGACTTCTGACGAGTTGACATCACACCACTGGATAATATTTTACTACTCCATCCGTTCCCAAATATAAGATGTTTAAGACTTTTTCCACATTCACACATATGTTCACTCATTTGAGTATATATATCTAGACCACAAGTATAACACCTAAAACATCTTACATTTAGGAACGGAGGGAGTAGAAAGTAATATAGCATCTATGAGGAGGATTAGGTTTGTCACTTTCTGTTATTTTTGCTGGTTCCATGATGCAGTGTCTCCCACTGCCAATGCTAGCTCAAACAGGGACAACTTGTGTAGGATTAGGTAGGATCTATGGGATCAATTTTTTTGAATGGATAAAACATGTTTAAATATTATCAAAAAAATTGACAACACACATCTATGTTATATATGCAACATCAAAAAGTTTCTGCTTCAAAATCGACCTATACTTAGAGAGACAAAAAAAGAGAAAATTCGGTGCGAATAGTGAGAAACACTATTCACTCAAAGCTAACACTATTCACATTATATTTTAGCATTTTTTTCTCTAACTGTAGATCGAATTTTGAGCTGAATTTTTTTGGTGCTATAGAAACAGCCCGCAGGTATGTGTGTAATTTTTTCAGATTTTTTAACAATTTGTAAATATGTTTTTAGTGACATGATCCTATGATTACACCTAAAGAGCAGATCCTATACAAAGTCTCCCCGCTCAGCAACTTGTGTAGGATCTAGTTTTAGATAGGATCTATGAGATCAATTATTTTGAATGGACAAAACATGTTTAAATATTCCAAAAAAATTGATAACACACATCTATGTTATATATGCAACACCAAAAAAATTCTGCTTCAAAATCGATCTATACTTAGAGAGACAAAAAAGAGAAAATTCGGTGTGAATAGTGAGAATACATTCACTCAAAGCTGACACTATTCACATTATAATTTAGCATTTCTGTTTCTCAAACATGGTAGATATGCTCGATGGAAATGAGCTACGAGTACTTGTTTTTCTAATTTTCAGTTGATACTAATAATATATAACTGAGGCTAAATACATGGTCGTGAACTGGGGAGCCGTCTACTTACAACGATCAATATGTGCTGCTGTAATCTCCTCACAGCAGTACAAGCACCTTGTCAATTGTGATCCCCCGCCTACAACAAACAGAAAAGAAGATCCTAGAACTTGAGGTATGGAAGTGGAAACGCGATGATCTATCAAACGTTTGACGCAGACGGTCCGGGCACAGCGGCGGCGTGGGGCGTGAGCCGCTGCATCTGCAGCAGCCGCGCGTAGCATCCGTCGGGGTGGTGGTTGAGCAGGTGCGAGTGCGACCCCTGCTCCACCACCTTCCCGTCGTCGATCACCGCGATGGTGTGGGCGTTCCGCACCGTCGCCAGTCGGTGCGCCACCACGATCGTCGTCCGCCCTGTCCCGGCACGGTCCAGCGCCTCCTGCACGCTCCGCTCGGACTCGGCGTCCAGCGCGCTCGTGGCCTCGTCCAGCAGCATGATCGGCGCCTGCTTCACCAGCGCCCGCGCGATGGCGATCCGCTGCCGCTGCCCGCCCGACAGCTGCACCCCGCGCTCCCCGACGCACGTCTTGTACCCCTCCGGCAGCGCCGACACGAACTTGTGCGCGTTCGCCTGCGTCGCCGCTTCGACCACCTCCGCCTCCGTCGCGCCCTCACGCCCGTACGCGATGTTGTCGTGGATCGTGCCGCCGAAAAGGAACGGCTCCTGCGGCACCATGGCCACCGCTCGCCGCAGCGCCTTGAGGTTGTACTTGCGGATGTCCTTGCCGTCCAGCAGCACGCGCCCGGAGCTTGGCTCGTAGAAGCGCTGGATGAGCGCCAGCACGGAGCTCTTGCCGCAACCGCTCGGTCCGACTAGCGCCAGCGTCCTGCCGGCGCGGGCGCGGAGGCTCAGGTCCCGGAACACCTGGATGTCCGGCCGCGACGGGTACGAGAAGTCGATGTGCTTAAGCTCCACGTCGCCCCGAGGCCGGTCGGGGGGGGGGCGGCGTCCACGTCGTCTGGCTCGATCTCCGTCTGCCGGTCGATGGTCTCGAACACCGAGTGCATGGCGCGGCCACCCTTGATGAAGTCAGGCGCCAGCGTCAGCGTCTCGGCGGCGCCGTTGGCGGAGACCATGAGCACCATGAAGACGCGGATGGTCTTGGAGAAGTCGGAGATGCCGTGCTTCACGAGCCACGCAGCGTACCACAAGCCCAGCGCGTAGGACGCGTACAGCAGGAACTGCGCCACGCCGTAGCCGATCCCGGCGATTTGCCCCTTCCAGAAGCAGCGCCGCAGCGGCCTCTGCAGGTTGGCCTCGAATAACCTCGTGATCTTGTCCTCCGAATTGAAAGCCGCCACGGTGCGCACGTTGGCCACCGCCTCACCGGCAATCTGTGTCGCCCTCGCGTGCGCGCCTTCCAGATCACCGGAGAATCCCTTCATGAACATCTTCTGCAGCACGGTGGCGCCGACGACGAGCGGGAACACGGCGAGGAGCACGAGAGCGAGGCGCCACTGCAGGACGAACCCGGCCGTGAACGCGACGAGCATGAGCGCCGAGTTCTGGACGATGACGGAGATGCGGTCCCCTATGGCGGAGCGCACGTTCTGGGCATCGAGAGCGAGCCTGGCTCCGATGTGCGAGCTGGCGTTGGCCTCCATGTCGAACCAGGCCATCTCGTTGCGGAGCACCGCGGCGAGCATCTTCTCCCGCACCCGCTTGGTGAGGTTCTCGCCGACGGTGTCCCAAAAAAGGTGCTGCACCGTGTTGAAGAGCAGCGCGGCGGAGGACATGCCAATGAGGAGGTAGCAGTACTTGGCGATCTCCCGGTCCATGTACCTCGGGTCCGGCGTGTAGTAGATGCTGAGCACCGCGCTGAGGATGTAGGCGAAGATGGCGCTGAAGGAGCCGCACACCATGGAGCCCACTGAGCCGGCGAGCGCATAGCCCCATTCCGGCGAGTTCATCTTGGCCAGACGCCAGAAGGAGCTGGCCTGGGCACGGAACGCGAGCTTCTCCATCCCCATGCCCATCCGGTGTCCTGCCGGGTCATGTATCACGGACAGGCTGAAGTCGGCGCCGGAGAAATCAGAGAGGCGGCGGGAGTAGGGTGAGCGGCCGTAGGATGAGTTGCGCATCATGATCGGCGAGCTGACTGAGTTGCGGGCGCTGGAGGGCCTCGCGCTGCTCCTCCTGGCGCTGACGAGCGCCGCCTCGTGCGCCTGCTCCTGCATGCGGATGAGCTTGGCGTACGCGCCGCTGTCTCCTCTAGCCATGAGCTCGTCGTGCGGGCCCATCTCGGAGACGGCGCCAGCCTGCAGGACGGCAACGAGGTCGGCCTTGCGGATGGTGGAGAGCCTGTGCGCGATGACGAGTGTGGTGCGGCCGATCATGAAGCGGTCCAGCGCCTCCTGCACGAGCTTCTCCGACTCGGAGTCCAGCGCGCTGGTGGCCTCGTCAAGGAGGAGGATGGCCGGATTCTTGAGCATCGCACGGGCAATGGCGATCCGCTGCTTCTGCCCGCCGGAGAGCTGCAGCCCGCGCTCGCCAACCTGCATGGCCATGGTCAAACATGTTGACTTGTCAGTATTACCCTACACTCAGCATGTACACTTGTTTATTATGTCGGGATTTTGACCGGATACGAGCATAAATTTGACCAAAATATAAAATGTAGTAGTACCAGAATTGTTTTTTAGGGGTTTTGACTGGGAACGGTGACATGTGATGGGTCGGTCTCGATCAATAGTTTAGCTATTTTGTATACTGGGGTAGAGTGATTGATCAGTAGCCCATGTGCTTCGATCACTAACCAATCCTAGCTTTGGTTAAATAAAGTGCTCCGTCACTAATGAAAAATATGCAGATGGTACAAAGCGTGGTTGATTCTTGTGAGATCAACTTGACATTCCTGACAAAATGCCGACCTGGAATTTGGATTCCCGCTTTGGAGTCATGTGAAGAAGTTTACTACTCCCTACTGGGCTGGAGCAGTAAAATGTTGCAGGAGGCAGTAAGAAGAGTAGTGTAGAAACCATCTTAATCATGGTCCAGTGTCAGTTCAGCTGCTTGTGTTAGTTTGTGCTGAGAAAAGGACCTTTCAAAGGAGAAAGAAGAAAATAAATCCTAAATCTCGGCAGGCATGTTACTGCTACTAACTCGCAGGCTGCATTTGAAAGCAACATGCGCCTAATAACAATTGCCTCCACTTCTTCCATCAGTGAGTAGTGACTGTAGGTGGAGAGTGGAGAAATATGATTATCTATGGGCACTATGATGTGACGGTGATGGAGCTAACAAGCAAACAAATGCCAAGCATCCGATCTGAGCCAGGGTATCTAGCATTCTAGCTACTCTCCTCTCATCCATGGCAAAGGCAAAATTGATGGATGGGACGAGGAAAAGGCTGGTGAAAGCGAAAGGGAAAGCGCAAGCTAAGCTATAGGCAATGGTAATGGCGCACGGACCGGATAGAAAAGGGCGGGCACGCGCTGAAAAGAGATGATGGGAACGACGGACCTGCGTGTCGTAGCCGTCGGGGAGCTTGATGATGAAAGAGTGGGCGTTGGCGACCCTGGCGGCCTCCTCCATCTCCACCTGCGTCGCCTCCTCCCTCCCCAGCAGCAGGTTCTCCCTGATGCTCGTCGCGAACAGCGCCGGCTCCTGGCTCACCAGCCCGATCTGCGACCGCAGCCACCTCAGCTTCAGATCCTTGAGCTCCACACCATCCAGCATGATCTGCCCTGCTCGCACACATAAACATTCTCATTAGCAATTCACACAGTTGTCTCGAATTGAAATTAATTATCAGCTGCAACAAAACTTCAGTTGTCAGAGGCAGACCTGAACTGGGGTCGTAGAACCTCTCGATCAGGGACACCACGGTGCTCTTCCCGGACCCGGAGCTGCCCACGAGCGCGATCGTCTTTCCGGCCGGCACGGTCAGAGACATGCCGCGCAGGACCGGCATGTCCGGCCGGGACGGGTACGCGAAGTCCACGCTCCTCAGCTCCAGCCGCCCGGTCACTGACTCCAGCTCCACTCCGGAGTCACCGTCCTGCGAGATGCCCGGCGTGTGGTCGATGATCCGGAAGATCTTCGCCGCCGCCACCCTCGCCTTCGCGAACGCCGCTATGCTCGGCGCCGACTGCCCAAGAGCGCTGTACAACAATAATTAAGTGCATCGTGTCACTGGCTGCTAAAAATGTCACGACGACTGAAAGTGTTACTGTCGTTCAGCGGCGGAAAGAGTGTACTTACATTCCACCGATCATGACGGAGAACATGGTGGCGATGGCGAGCCCGCCGTTGGTGTGGTGGCCGCGGACGAGGTGGCCGCCGTACCAGAGCAGCAGGGCGTAGCAGCAGAAGACGGTGAAGTAGGTCCCGCCCAGCCCGAGGCCCTTGGCAAAGCCGTTCCGGTAGCCGATCCTCTGCGCCACCGCCAGCGCCGCCGAGTAGGCCTGCGCCACGCGATCCTCGCCGACGAACGACTGCACGATCCTTATCTGCGCCAGCGCCTGCTCGGCGATGTTGCTGGCGCTGGAGAGCGCGTCCTGGCTCTTGGAGGAGAGCTTGCCCATGGTGGCGGCGGTGAGGCCGCCGATGACGGCGATGAGGGGCACGACGGCGAGCGTGACGAGCGCGAGCTGCCAGGCGGCGGTGAATCCCACGACGAAGCCGGCGACGAAGGTGGCCATGTAGTGGATGAGGTTGCCGAGCTTCTCGCTGATGGCGTCCTGCACGATGACGGCGTCGGCGTTGATGGCGTAGATGACGTCGGAGGTGCGCACGTCGGTGTCGAAGAAGGAGACGTCCTGCTTGAGCGCCGCCTGGAGGTACCGGATCCGCATCCGCGTGGACTGCCGCTCGCCGGTCCACATCCAGCAGGATATCTCGGCCCAGGACGACGCCCAGATGGCGGCGCCGACGACAAGGAAGTAGAAGGCGTACTTGACGACGAGGCGGACCATGGTGTCTGGGTCGTCGGCGTGGGAGCCGAAGGAGTCGACGAGGTCGGCGAAGAAGCGGAGGAAGACAGGGAGGGAACAGCCGTGGACGAGCGCGCCGAGCGTTCCGACGGTCATGAGGACGCGGTCGAGGCCGTCCGCGAAGCGGAACAGGTCGCGCAGGGCGGCCGCCGGCGCCGGAGGGGACGGCTTGGCGTCAGCTGAGGGCTTGGCATTGGGCGGCAGCTGCTCTGTCTCCAAGGGGGCGGGAGGCGGCGAGCGGGGAGGAGGAGGGGAGCTAGATGCATTGTTGGTGGCGGCTGGCACGGCCGGTGCCGGTGCCGGTGTGGATTGCTCTGCTTCTGGGTGAGGTGGTTGGAAGAAGTGTGGGGACTGGGCGGTGGAGGGGAGGTGGAATGCCTCGAGCTCCGGGCGGGCCAACTCGTCGGAGGCGCCGGCGTCGTCGTGCACGACGACGCGAGCCTTGATCTCTTCTGGGTCGCTAGACATGGGGACGGCGCGGAGGGGGAGCCGGAGAACTCCTCCCTCCTACTGCTCTGCTCACCTCTGTTTCGTACTCTCGTCTCACCTTGTCTTGTCAAAACCGTGGGACTGGCTGCCAGGCTACGGCTTCTCCTTCCCCTTCGTCCTTTATAACGTGGGTCGGAATCTATCACGCAGGGAAAGAAAGAGTGCAGATTTTTGGCTCCCGGATTCAGTGCTTGTGCTATTTAAAATTAATTCAAAAATCATATTTGCTAGTTTCAAAAGATTTAAAAAGTTCCGTATGTTGTCAATGGTGTATCCTACAAACGTGTAAAAAAATATTTTGAAATATTTTATATTCTGAACTACACAAAAATGACAAAAGTGTGATCTTAGATGCATAATTTTAAATCTCTAAATTTATCAGATTTTCATTTTTATGTAACTCATAATAAAAAGTATTTAAATTTGATATTTTGCACGTTTGTGGAATACACCACTACCTATATCAAGATTTATTTTCAAAAAAAATTGAAACTCAAAAATACCATTTTGTAATTTTTTGAAGTGGCAAGAGCAGCGGAGCAAAAGACACTTTCTGGGAAAAAAGCCATAGCTTGCACTAGAGTGGATTTTGAAACTCGGGCTACATGGAGCTCAGTTTTCTAAAAATTCAAAATAATTGACATTTTTTAGTTTCTAAAATCACAAAAAGATCACGGATGAAGATATTATCGAGATCTATAAGCATGCCAACTTTTAGCTCCAAATTCGGTATATTTTGGTCCTAACAAAAAAGACAAATCGGAAAGATATTCAAATTTTTAAACCGTGTATTCTTCACCAACCAGATCCACCCGTTTGTGTTTTTTGTGCAGCCTAAAATTTAACGAATTTGGAGTTGAAAATTTGCACAATTATAGATCTCGACAACAGCTACATCTCGGAATGTTCTCGCGATTTTTGGAAATTTAAAAATGTCGATTTCGAATTTTTGAAAAAACGGGCACCATGTAGCTTAGGCTCCATTTTATTTTAGGTATTCGTATCTCGCACGAACTATTCCCCTCACTAGGTCTCAGTGTCTCGTACTCTCATCCCACAACCGCTTTATGCACTACTTGTACTAGACTAGCGTGATCTCGTTTTGTTGCTCAAGCTGCGGATGTGATTGAACAATTGGGGCTGGTTTCTCTTATGGAGCGTAAGTGTGACTACAACATCGCTCTCGTTCAGCAGTTCTTTGCCACTCTTGTGATGAAGGGGTGATGATGCCAAGACACTCAAGTGGACATCAGGGTCAACACAGTATACGGCCAACTTTTATGACTTTGCTGTAGCCCTAGGATATCCATTCGATGGCCCCACTCCAGTTGGTCACCGCCTTCACTCTCCAAAAAGGCCAAACAAAAACAAGCTGGCAGTTTTGTATGACATAGGTGGTTCTATTGGCTATATTCATGGTTTGCTACCCTCTCTATGATCAGCTTGTGCGCATCTTCAGCGACAACATTGCTCCAAGTGGTGGGAACAATGATGTGATCCATTCGTCACTTATCAATTTGCTTTACCTTGCTCACGAGTGTGCTGAAAATGAAGACTCAGACCAAGATTTCAAAGTTGATGTCATGGACTTTATTTTTCATGAGATGTATGAAGCTATAGTGGGTGGGTACACTATTCCTTATGCTCCCTATATCATGTTGCTCATCAAGAGGACTTTGGCAGATCAAGATCTCAGCACAAGTACAAGAAGGTCTTGCCAACACCCAGCAGTTTATTCTTCCATGTCTCGGGCTCGATAGGTGCTCCTCCCAAGGAAATTCCTCCACTTCCTTATGAAAGGTGGAACATCGGTTCTCAGACTCCTTGGGTACAAATGGAAAGACACCTCCTTGAGACCACTCCTGCAGCGCCTTCCTATCCCACCTACTCTCGTGCTCGTGCTCCTGCATATGAAGAGGAACAAGCCGAAGAATCCGAAGAAGCCGAAGGTGACGAAGATGATTATGAGGATGATGATGAGTCCGAGGAGATCGGGGCTTTTGACTGATCTACTTGGGGCGTAGCATCGCTCTTTTCCCTTTTTGGCGTCTTGATGCCAAAGGGGAAGAAGTAGTTCTATTAGGTTCTCCGTGGGATTTGCAAGGGTTCGGCACAAGCATGTTGTTTTATCATTTCTTTAGAGCTTGTGCCCATTTATCTTAGTTGTTGAACTTATTTGCTTGCTACATTTGCTATTTGTGTGTTTGAACTATGTTATGTTTAATTATTGTATGAGACCTATAGATTTCGGATTTCGGATTTATCGATGGTTGAGACTATATGTTATTATGCATTGATATAATTTCCACACTCTTATGCATAAGGTATGAACTCTATCTCAACCTAGTTATTGATATGTCTCATTCTTCGCAAATTTGTTCGTGCTATATATCATGTTGTTGTATCTTGTTGGAAAGGCTTTATACCTAGATGTGTGTATTTGCATTCCAAGGCAAATTACTTATATGCACACATTAGGGGGAGTTTTTCCTATTTCTTGAAAACATGATTTTTTGTTTGGTGCTCTATTGCAAATCATAGTGTTGTCATATAACACCAAAAAAGGGGGAGATTGAAAGAATATTTCTTAATCACTTGTGTTTTGGGTGTGTTAGGCAACAACACTAGTGCTACTTTAATCTGGTGTTAAGTGATGCAGGTTTTTGTTGACTAAAACATTAATGCATCTACCCAAAAAAATATAAGAAGGAAAAGTGCCAGCACAGTTTTTCCTGAAGAGTATTCAGTAAAAAAAGGATATTCCAGTCCCATGCTCGGGCGGATTATTCGGTGCCAAAGTGGAAAAACGGCTAAGGACGAAGCGCGGCCGATTGCACGAGCCTCTGGTCTCAACCGGAGATTTGGGCAGGAGATCTTGTTGGAGGACGGATTATTCCGGTGACCGGAATATCCGGTCCCCACTTCAACCGGAATATCTGGCCCCCAGTTTCGTCAAGGGCTAGAAATCTGGGAGGGGCATAAATACCCCTCCCCTTTTTCAGCCTCCAGCAGCTTGACCAGACTTTTAAGAACACCTACAGCTGAGCCACCAAAACTACTAGATCTTCTCTGAAGGAGATATGCCCTAGAGGCAATTAATAAAGATATTTTATTTGCCATATCTCGATTGTTCATAATACGTTTTGTATCATGCTATAACTGTATTAAGCGAAAACATTAATACACGTGTGGTATGTAAACAACCAGATTTTGTACATAGATTTACTCATTTTAGTATGTATATGGTCAAAATAGAATAGATAGCTAGTGTGCCTTATAAAAGTGAACGGGGGGAATATGTATAATCTCCGGCTCAAATGCGCATTATTACTAAGACAAAAACGCTATCGCGGGGCCGATACTCACACTTGCATACACGATACATGGAGCAAAACGGCAAATTTATGTGTGAAACCCGTTGATCTGACGACGAGACGTGTGAACGTTGCCACATTGGTCCTCAGTATACAGTATTTTTTACTCAATTCATAATCTAACAACCGGCCTGCCGATAAAGTCGCACCCCTCCTCGATTTACTCCACCTTCTCCTCCAAGCTAACCTTCTCTTGAAGATCAAGCTGAAGTGTTCAACCATAGCTCAAGTTCTCATCTTTCCGAACAGGGAAGGGCCCCGAAGGGCCTAGATGCTGCTTTTATAAATCAGTCCGGCAATACAAGTTACAAAAAGGACCTTGAGAACTAAGAAAATTGAAATACAGTCCTTGACATTTGCACAACAGACCCCAGAAACGACGGAAGAAACGCCATCAAGTCCTCCGCCATTGCCAGAGTTGCCGTCGCCGGTGAGAACGTGGCCTCTAACCACGGCCACCCACACAGGCATCGGGGACGACACCACTTGATGCAGGGCAGGAGATTCGCCGTCGCGAGTCCACCCAAAGGCCTCCGATGGAGGTTGCAGAGAGCCCGACGCCGTAGCGCACAGGCCTGGAGTAGCTGCCCGCCAGCTTCTTCAGTCGGCCGCCAAACAAGGGCGCCCGAGAATCTTCTCCGAATGAACGCAGCACCATCATCTTCCCGACCCTCTCCAGCACCAGCGCTCGCCGCAGCAAGCCTCTCCTTCCCCTCACCACCACGGCAGGACAGAGAGAGAGGCAAGGGCACACAACCGCAGAACCAGAGAAGGCATATGCGGAGTTTATTGAACTGAGTCGGCGTCGAGCAGCCTGCGACGAGCTCCCACCATGGAAGCAAGCCCACAAAGCTGCAGCACCACCACTCCGCTTCACTCCACAGCAGAGCAGACGAACTCAGAAGAGGGAGGACGGCCTTATTCGCCGAGATCTCCTGCGTAGATTCCGTCCCCGACCACAGCTCCTGCCACCAGAGCTGCGCGACAACGAAGATCCAAGCAGGCACGCACCAGAACCGGCCGATGAACTCTGGTGCTCTACTCCAAGCAACTACGGCATAAAGCCAGAGAAAGGCAAACCGCCTAAGCAACCTAACTATAACCCTAGATCTACTATGTACAGAATAATTGCCCAAGGACATCGACACACAAGGATGAATTAATGGATAAAATGCACCGAGGGAAAAAAAAAGGCGGACACCATGCAAACGCATGTTAATGTCAGCTTGGGCAGATGGTGGATGTTTCTTTCTTGCTACTCTAGCGAGGTAAACGGATCGACACACATGTTGACAACCAAATGCAGTTCGTTAAGTAGGGACTCGGTAAAGATGGGCCGATGGGTGGACTGTATAGTACTACTCCCTCCGTTCCATACTAGACGACTCACATATATATAAATACGGATGCATCTAAACACGGTTTACTGTTACATACATCTGTATCTACATGTGAGTCAAGTAATATGGAACGGATGCATCTAAACACGTTTTAATGGATAAAACAAAACCCTCTGCAAAACCCTCTTGTAAACACATTATGAAATCACAGCAACTATTGGTTGCTTGTCCTTGAAAAAAAACTAATATGAAACGGAGAGAGTGCCAGGCCACACCAGCTAATTAAAGTGACAGACTATTGGTTGCTTGTCCTTAAAAAAAAAAAAAAAAAAAAAGGTTCTCATCTTTCCTGTGTTTCTACTTGGTGCCCGCCCATGAAACGACATATCGGGAGGCGTTCTGACAAACCGCGTGCGGCCGCATGACCGACTGTCTGCCGGGCCGGTGCCTTTGGATAACTTGGAGGAGAAGACCGAGACTACACATACCGCATGCGGACACACGTGGGCCAGTCCATCCATGCAGGAGCAAGAAGCAGAAGAAGGATGAAATGTGAGGCACAAGCCACGCTTCCTCCATACCATTCACACCCTTGGTCAACGGAACGCGCGGTTCAGTTGCGTCTACTGTGCCTGCAGTCCTGCACTGCTGCGCCCAACCAAAACCAAAACGAAACGAAAACCTGTACTACCCCACGTCCACGTGAACGATGGCTTCGGCTTATTACAAGTTAGGCATGGGGACATCGGTTGCTCATGCTCTCACCCATGTGATACATGTTAATTATTACTCCCTCCATGCAAATTTGGGATAGGTTGAGACATCTTTTTGTTGACGGAGGGAGTACAAGTTGCATCGTTTGTTTTAGAGCATCTCCAATCTGACTGGTCAAATTCCGGCAGTATATGTCCATGGAAACAACTCCGATGACCTCGAATGTGTACCTCTTCAATCGCTACCCTCAAATATTTGGACCAAAATCATGCAAAAACATGCAACTTCGATCGCAATTCATAAAATTCATCAAATTGAATTGAAACTAATCTTACCGTTTACAAACCGAATTCACACACATTAAAATTAAACAATTCATAGAAGAACTGATACAAGAATGAATCAAGACTCGGCAAGGTCACGGTCGGCGATCTTCTTTTTCATGTGCCTAAGCCACTTTGCGCTATCATCTCCACTACTTATAAAAGAGCCAACTTTAGTTTCGCTACAGCCACCCAGACAAAGTGTACACAGGTCGATCTGAACCATCAGATCCAGTCCACTAAAACCGATCAAACGACATAGATTAGATCTGCCCAAAGCAACGCCCCAGATTAATCCTGTCGACCGGCAGAGAAATTTCCTGCCAGCTTCCCCGCCCCACGTCCGCGTACGTCGCCGTCGCGGTTCACATCTCGCTGGACCAGTACTCCGCTCCCCACCTCCGCCGTTTGCCTCTAACTAATTTCCACGCGACGCTCCAATCCCCTCCGCGACCCACTCTCTCGCCTCCATCCTCCGTCTCCACACCACAGTGGCAAGCCCAAGCGGAGGTGATACTACGCGGCGGCGCTAGATCCCGAGGAGACGAATGAGGAGGTGCAGCAGCGGCGAAGCCTCCTCGCCACCCCCAACTCCCGCTCGTGGATCCCCAGTCAGGGGCGGACCACTGCCGGACTAGATGGCGGCGCTCAGGTCCCTTCTCTTTCGCTCCTGACTCCTCCCATCCCCGATCTAGAGAACCATACACCCCTCCCCCTACTCGACCTGCTTCTCTGGCGAGACGATGCTGGTGCCCGTCGACATGACTGAGTACATGGATCAGCATGCTTGCCTCATCGAAGCACTCTGATGTACCTATGTTAATCTCTGCACTTTTAACTGTACAAACTGACTGAATTTGGGCGCTCACCTGTGTAGGCTTAATTTCTTTTTCTGTAGATTGACTGTAAGGATGTGATATTGACGCCTATTTACCGCTGCTCTCGCTCTGGCGTCTGGCCAGAGACCATAGCTTGGTCGCTTGCTGTTATTTTCACCTCATGCAGTTCTTATCTAATTAGACCTACGGGTGAGTATTTCTTTGCGTCAGGCAACCAGTGGTAGCCGGTAGGGCAGTTGGGCTATTCTTCCAGATGGGTAGTCCTTGGTGATTTATGGATTTGGTACCTCCTACCTGCATATGGGAGAGATAATATTTGGTAGCTTAATTTGGGCGGCAAATTATTAACACTTGGATCCGTCGATTAATTGGTCATGTATATGTTCATGCATTAGTCTGAAGAATTGAATGTGGTTCGTGTGTCCTCTGTTATGTTTGTTGTGTTAGGTTCAGTTAGAATGGGCACTCATATTGGAGGGGCTGATGCCATACGCCCATGTCCTTTGTTGCGTGCATTCTGAGTTTCTTGATGAGATGATGGACTTCCGCAATACACGGAATAGACGTCCTGAGTAAATTCATTAAGACATATACGTACAGGATGGAAGTCACACAGAGGCCACCCATGGTGTTGAGGAACGCCTTCTAATGGCGTAGCTAGGGGATTCAGTGCAAGAAGAATTAAAGGTCATACATTACATCTTTGTATCTGCTCACTCTTGTCCATGTGAATAGCTATTTAACGGAATTGTCGTTTTTTTGTGATCTTGACTCTTGAGGGGCACCGGTTTGGATATTGCATTGATAGTCTGAATTTTTTGTGCTTGCAGGTGGGTGAATGATTACCTGCATGCATTGCATTGTAAGAGTACCTACAAGCTGTTATAGGATTGGAAAACTATCGTAACTCAACACATTTAGTATGTATAGCTTGATGCATCTCTTCTCTAAAGATTGAAATACTTGAAAAAATATCAGACAATTTTTGTTTCGATTATAGTTGTTGAAGTTCTTACCAGGTTGGAGGACAAGATGCAGATTGCATGGATGAACCAGGAAGGTGTTGCAAAGGTTTGTGCACCCGCCTAATATTCAATCGAGGGACACATATGTTTTGGATTTTCTTCACGGACTAATAGTCTGTATTTCTATTGGCAGGTGACAGCACTGGATTTGCTTTCATTAATGAGATCAGAAGTGAATAAGGGATACCAAAAAAATTCACATTGATGGTTTGAATATCCATCGGTCGTACAATCTAAATGACCGCCATATGTTTTCATCTGGGTTGGGCTATGTTTAATCCCCTGATAGTTTGGTTATGATTTTCTTCTCTTTGCTTCCTGCCGACTCCTTGTATCAGAGCAAGATTCAACAATAATGCTATCTCTGTAGTTTGGGACTTTCCTCATTGGGAGAAACCAACATGTTTTAATTGGCAGGGCAATTGATGATCATTATATGCAACGACTTCTTGAATTTCTGAAATATCATCCTGTAACTTCCAGATTTACCTAATTTCAAACATTGTTTATAAGCTACGTTAGTAAGCTGATGGTATTGTATCTTGCAGGTTGTAGATTCTTTATGATTGCAAAAGCAAGGTATCTGTCCAGGTTTTTTATATTCAAAGCATAAATTGCTATAACTCTTATCATGTGCCATATTCCTGATTACAGTCATTGGCATTGCCTCACCATCAAGTTTGGCAGCCATGAGTGATTTTGGGACGCAACACACGAGATTGGGAGTGCGAGCGGAATTCTTGATATAGAGAAGAGAGAGGAGTTGGGATAGTTGGGACACGGTACACACTAAAAAAACAAGACAAAGTGTTATTGGTGCGACCAAATAGGGTTGGAACGCGGCACATGAAAATGGGACTACAAGCATGATTCTTGATATAGATGAAAGATGGGAGTTGGAAAACAACACCCATGAAAATTCATAAGAAGAAGAGTTATGCTACGACTGAATAGACGTGCGTTGCACGTGCATGTATACTAGTCACCCAAAAGACTAGTATATTGGAACATGATTCTTGATTTCTCCGTGAACCTTGCATCATTCAACTTCTTCTTCTTCTCCAATTCTATCCTGATCCAAGTCTCCTTCTTCTCAACCTTCAACCTTTGCCTCTCCAAATACATCATCTCCTCAAGCCTCGCACGAAATATCGAGCCCTTTTGCTCGGTTCCACAAATAGGATCAACGCTTATTGGCCAACCAACAATTGCATAACAACACATCCTCAAGGGTTGAGTAGGAAGTACCTCGAGTTTTTTACCACTTGTCCTTCTTCTTTTGATTGTCTGATGAATATCCAACATTAAACATCGGAGTGGCTTCTTCAAGTATGGGAGTACCGCTACCATCTCGGATGAGATCCATCATAAACTTGTCCTACACATTACTCGCAATTTAAACTATGGTCCGGTGAATCCCCTACTCTAAACTATGGTCCAAATTATAGCTGAGTTGGTCCGGAGTTCCGTCGAATAGTTGGTGGGCCTGGGCAGTGCCGGTGATGCCCGACGATTTTTCCGTCCGTTGGAGTAGCGGAGATTCACACAACACTTCTTCATCGTGTGTGAACCCCTCTGGTATGTGCCACTGCGACAGGTTGTCCTCCGTGTTCATTGTTGGGGACGTCGACTTTCTTACCGCGGGCGTGGGCTCCGTCACCGACTTGTGCGCGGGGCGCTTCGCACGGCCGCGGGCGTGAGCGCGCCTCTCGACTGGACTCGCCAAGATGCATCTCCGCAAACGCCTTCCTCTCTGTCTCCTCCTTCTCCGCCTGCTCACGGATGTGCTGCCGGGTGCGCCTCTCCTTCCGGGCGATTGTCTCCGACTTCAGCTCCGATGATGGGGCCACTGATTCCGACGAGGCACACCCTTCTCCACGAGGCCCAGGACTGGGGATTCCTTCTCCATCGACGGCGGGTCAACTGAAATGGTAGCATGAGAGGACGGCGGATCGAAAGTATTTTGGAGAGAAATGGGGTTGGGTTGGGTGCATGTTTTCAGTCCGGACGTTTACGCTGACTATGGAGAGGCCAATTATGGAGAGGCCGGTTGGGTGCATGTTTTTTGTCCGGAGGATATGAGTACTGGTTGGAGATGCTCTTATGATTCACAAAGCCTATACAAGTAACTTAACTAAGCTAATTAACTGGTTTGATTCACGCAGGCATGGTGAGAGGCCGGCTGAGTAAATGAAAACCTGAAATCAATTCGTATCTAAGCACTGTTGTTTGAATCAAGATAATGTACGGCTACTTATCAACCACCTTCCAGAGAGAGTAGACTAGACAAGCGGACGAAGGGGATGGTGGCGGCGGCTTACACAGGCGAGATGAAGAGGCCGAAGGAGATTACATTGTCTATGATGCCAATGACGTTGCGAGCCGATGCATATGGCCTTTTATTTTCTTATTGTAAAATTTATTCATACCGAATTACATGTGAGATCGAAACATGTATCAACCATCGAAAAATGAAAAGGAGATAGCAATGGCGATACATCAGCAAGTAATTTTTTTTTTTTTTTTTTTTTTTTTTGACACATCCAAACCTCCGTATATTCATCTCAAATCCACGTACCCAGTACATAGAACAAGAACAGAAAAAGCACAAAACGAAGAGGATGAAGATCCAGAGCTAGAACCGAGAAACGCGGCGACACCGTCGACGAAGAAGACGAAGACCGGCGACCACCTTCTTTCCAGAGCCTGGGCGAACTTTGCGCCCTTGAAAGACGCCGCCGTGAACCTCCGCCGCGCCGGGCGGAACTTGAGTCGCTGAACGAGCGGGGCAGACGTCCCCCCGGCTCTACCACGCCGCTTTGCCGCAGCCGTCACCATCGTCGACGCAGACGGCAGCCACGGAGCCAGTCCAGCTCCGGGATCCACCCGACAGAACCGCCGCCAGCACGGATCCGTCGGGAAGACGAAGAACTCAAACACCGCGCCGGGCGCCGAGCCTCCGCAAGTCGAGCACGGCGACGACGAACCCCGAAGGACTCCACCGCCGGAGAAGGCCGCCTCGACACCAAAACACCCGCCGCCAACCCCACCTCCTCCAAGGCGCCGCCGGCGAGCACACTCCCCTATCCTACCATATATACAAGCCGGAGCCGGGGATCCCCCACCCTCCCGCCGCCGGAGCGGCCGGCGGAGGAGGAGAAACCCCCGGCTCAGCGGCGAGTACGCGGTGGATCGACGAGATCTGTCCAAAAATCGCTTTCTCTCCTCCTGCAACAGTGACGGGGAGGGGAAAGCCGTTTGGGGTTGCAAGCTAGCTCATCAGCAAGTAATTCTACCACGAAGCCGCCTGCCGCACTGGTTGTATAGCAATACTCTACATAAGTATATTGCCAATCACACCGGTCAGACGGCAATCGGAACATCGCGTAAATAAACTAAGTAAAGGCGGGAGATATGAAACGATATGGACGCCGAATGCTGACAGATGAACTGGTGAAAACAATTGAAAGTGCTTGCTTAGCTTTCGAAGCAATCATCCACATGAAAGCACCATCGTTGAGGTGAGGAAAGCCCCAATTAATTACGATTGGTTAGTTGGTTAACTACAGGTGCTCCTACATACGTGCTGCTTTATGAGGTGCCGCACGCATACAGGCAGGCCGGGAGGACAGATATATTCCACTTAATTAACTCAAATTAAGTGGGGCAGTGGGTGTAAAGCAGATCGACGGAGAGTACTAGCTCCCTGATGAATTACATGCCCCGTGCGTGCTTTAGCTCAGTGTGCGAATGTGCGATCAATGATCAATCGTGCAAGATGAAGTATCTCACTGACTGATTGAGATCATCATATGCTACTAGTCTGAAATCGTTTGTCTTCTCCTGTGACACGCAGCTGGCTCCGTGCTAAAAGCAAGAAAAAGCTCAGATGCAACTCACGAACATGGCCAAAAGTTATCAGCTGCAACTCACGAAGAAAGAAGCCACCATCTGAGCTCACAAAAACAACCATTGCGACCTTTCTTCTTCCTTCCCCTGTACCCGTGTGAACGAAGCTCCGGTGCGCCGATTTTATTTTGGGGCTGGTCATTCAATCAGCTATAGTATTGGTCAGTTCTTAGAAGAACCAGTTTTCAGCACAAATTAACTACGGCAATGTCTGTTTCTCGATCCATCGGTGCATGGCCGGCTTAGAATTCAGTCAGTCAGTCAATCAATCAATCGTCAGGTCCATGAATCATGCTCCAGATGTCTGCTCTGCCTATGTGAATATGCAAATATTGGTACTACCTCCGATCCATATTAGTGGGCACAAATTTGTCTAGATACACATGTATTTAGTCTAAATACTTAACTAGATACATATGAATTTAGACAAAGCTATGCCCACTAATATGGATCGGAGGGAGTACATCCATCCATCTGAATTGATTATTTCACCTTCTCTTAAAAAACAGGCGTTCGTAGCTCGATCGTAATCCGACAACCAGAGTTATTTGCTGACCTGTCTCATGTGATCTCCCAACGCCCCCATTCGTTTGGATTATGTGGGGATCATCATCAGCATCAACTAACTAGCAGACCAGGTTTTGATGCCAACGGTACTTAGTAGCACATCACTAACTGAAGAAGAGCATACTACACTAATTTAGTTAAGCAAGTAAGGTAGGATGCGACGCAACAATTCCATTATCCTACTACGATTGTGCTGCTTAGTAAGTGTAGTATCCCATAAACTAATCCGCAAGGATCGGGGTCCATTAGATTGGAGAGACGAGCATGCGTGCAGTGTAGTGCAGCATTAAGATTTAAGAGGACGCTCTCACTGTCACTGATCTTTTAGGAGTTGTCCATCAGTTTCTTGGTCCTGCCTGCATCGCTGGCCTGCATGTGAGAGCCTTGTTCGGTTGTTCATCTGCTCGGTTGTAAATTAATCGATCCTATGTTGCCAGTACGTCGTTTCCTCCGTCTTTCTCGTGCATCAAGTAAGTTAAGTTACCACCTGCCCTTTTCATGGGTGCAGCCTTTATACTTTTCTTCTCACTGCCTTTCTTTTCCTTCATTTCAGCAGAGATTCATTTGTTGTCGGAAGAAGTGCGAACACACGGTTATCTTTGACACACATCTAAATGATAATTTAAATATGTGAGTTAACTAGACTGCATTAAATCGGTCCATCATACTACTCAATAACTCAAATACTCATCCTGTAACCTGAATGTACCAATTTACTGCCTGCGTACCAATATATAAGACGTTTTAACATGCTAATTTAACGTGTCAAAACGTTTTATATTACGGCACGGAGAAAGTGTGCAAGTACGTGGTATTTTGCATTCGTACTTTTGTAGCCATGGATATATATACATCGATCCATGAGTGTGTATGTGTCAACATATATAGCTAGAAAGACATCCCAAGCGTTATAGCCGGAATCTCCTTAAGAATTTTATTGTGTAAACATAAGTGTATAAGATGCATGAAAAATAAAGTTCTCTACATAGGTTTGTAAGATTCAATTGACATGAAATTGTTTAATATCTGACCAATTAAAGATCATTAAGATCCACGAGAGGCTAAATTTAATCGACATGATTTTTTTTTGTATTTGACCAATTAGAGATTGCTAAGATTCAAGAATGTATCTAGTTGGTGTTGCCTGCAAATTATTTAAAGCCGCAAATAAGATGAAATCGGTGGGGTGGGTTGAAGAAACTAATGATGTGGATATCTTGCATGAAGAGATGACATGCATGTTGTCGTATAAACTTTAAGAAATGTCTCGAGCGACTACATATAGAAGATTATGTATTCTCGAAAAGGAGTTACATGTTTTTCATCATTGAAAACAATTGGCAGAAATTTGTTTGGTTAGATGAAACTATTAAGGTTGAAACTAACTGTGGTATTTCCAGTTGAACATGATTTAACTGTATAATAGCATATCATGATGGTGTGATCTCATGAATCGTACGGCTAAAAAGGGATATCATGGACAATTGGATGGCTAAAACAATGGATGGTGTGGATAGCTTGCATGTAAAGATAGAGTATCATTAATAACCATGTTAGGCAGATAACGTGAACCACTGGATAACTGAAACAATGGATGATGTAGTTGAAAGAATGGATGATGTGGCTAGTGAGATAGACTGTCATAAATAAATGTTAACGAGATTCAATTTATAAGCTATACATATGTGCATCAATGCAAAGAAATCACGAAAAAAGAATCGAATTAGGGATCAATCCATGTCTTCTACCCTTCTCCGTAGTAAGGCAGCCAATATTATTCTTACTTAAGAAGTTCTCTTAGCTAGCACATGACTATAATGTGACCATCGCATGCTCCTGCATGGGTTTCGGGTCTCTTTGGATTGTAGAATTTTCATAATCTTTTTTGGAGGATTTCAATCTTTAGGAACTTTTTCCTATGGAAGTCTTTTGCATCATAGGATTGAGACAACCAAATTCCTATGAATATCCTTATGCCCCCAATTTTATAGGAATCTCAACATGAGCTCATACTTCATTTTAATGATTCGTTGAGAAGTCCAATGCACTTTCAGTATCTCTCTCTCTCTCTCTCTCTCTCTCTCTCCATAATCCTTCAAAAATCCTGTGTTTATTTCATATGCACCACCCAAAGACATCTGTTGGAGAATTCATGTATTCTAAGTCCCGTAGGAATCTACTTCGCATCACACTCAATCCTGCATTTATTATCCCTAGGTCTATAAAATCCAGCAATTCAAATAAATCCTTCATGGATGGCTTTTTTTTTTATCCATTCTTGTTTAATATACTAGCTTGCCTCTAAAAAAGGAGCTAACAACGAAACGAGAGCTTTTAGATAGCCCGTTTAGGCCTGAAATTTGAGCCGAGCCAGCTTGGCTCGACTCGTCGACCGTTTCACTAACGAGTTCAGAACTAAACGACTGGCAAAACTCACGAGCTACTCATTTAGCTCGTTAAAACTATAAAAGTGAAATATCATAATGCATTTATATAATTGTTTCTAATAATTTGGGGACGTATCATCACAATAGTGAATAACAATATGACATCACCAATATTGTGAATGACAATATGACATCACCAAGTAATCTGTAGTTCATAAACTATTATAATCAAGAATAATTTTTCACACAGATAAAAATGACAGGTAGCGACTACTTTTACCGAGTTAAACGAGTACTCGGTAACTCGGCTCGCTTGAATCAAATTCGTTTACCGTCCAAAATGAAAACTCTGCTCTTCTCGTTTGACAATGAATTCGAGCCAACTCGAGTCGAGTTTAGAGCTACTCCTTTAACTCGTGAGTTTCGAGTTTAATTTGAGACCTAAGCCCGTTTGCTCGACCACCACGACGCTTCTGCATGGCTGAGAATGGTGTAGTGTGTATCCTTGTTCGTACTCCCTCCGTTCCAAATTAGATGACTTCCATTTGTCCACATGCGAATATATCTAGACATGGTATAGATACATTCACATGTGGACGAATAAAAAGTCATCTAATTTAGAACGGAAGGAGTAAGTCAGATCAATAGATCATGCATGTGCGTGACATGGTATAGATACATTCCCTACCCCTTGCTCCGTCGCCCGCTCCTCTACCTGGCCGAGCTTGCGGCGCTGGTGCCGCGAGCGGCCATCCAGTAACGCGAGGAGCGGCTGGTGGGCTCCGCCCTTCCGGCGAGGAGCTCGACCTCCATCGGCGTACGTGAGGATCTCGACCTCCATCGGCGCGTCCGTCTCCATGTCGGCCGGCAGTGATGGCATATGGTCGCCGGCGCATCCATGGCTGCGTGTTGAACGTTCTCCGGCAGCCAATCTTCTGTACTGAACCTCCAACCACGACTTCCCGACTCAAGCAAGGTGATGTGGATGTTCTCTCCTAGATCTTTTCTATTTTGTGTGTTGATCTTAAAATAGCGGCCTATTAGGTATAATTTGGTGTACTGCGATTGAAGAATATGGTTTAAATTACCTATTGTAGTACCGATTTAATATATATGCAATCTGGTCTGTTCCTATTTTCGGAATTAGTCTTTATTGGTGCAGGTCATTCATCTCTGTTATTTTGTTTTAGGTGTGTTCTTTAAGAAGATGAAGTTTTACAGAAGATTGGATCCAAATCTTGATTCTCTACAGGCAATGGTTAGAAACTTTCAGATCTGAACTGTAGAGGAAGCTACGTATCTTTCTCTTTGTTCAGAAAGTAACACTCTTAAAGTGCAGTTATCTCTGTTTTTGAGATTTTCTTTCAACTTCTGTTTGTTGGGTACTGTCTGCAAGTCCCTAATCGTTTCATCTTGCACTTGCAGTACCTCGACAGTGTGCAGTCCCTGCACAATGCCAGGGTGCCACACAAGCTCTGCGCTAGCACCGACTAAATGGGATACATGCATCTCTGCACTCTGGCTGCCACATCCCAATTCCGCAATTAGGTACACATTTCTATGTACACGATAATTGTTCGACGAAGTTGTCCTGTGGGTTGTTCAGTTCATGTGGTCGTATTATATGGCTCAAGGTGGCGTGTTGGATTCAGCGGTGTGAGCAATGTGATTGACGCTAGCTTTGGTTAATTCTTTTCTCATTGCTTACATTACTATTGTAACTGTCTTTTTTTCTTATGCTCATGTATTTTACATTAATTTCTTGGAAACTGAGTAATAAAGAAAACTTGCTTTTAGTGTCCAGTTTATTATTTGGAATGTTTCTTTTCATCCTTGCTTGCATACTGAAAATCTTGATTACATTTTGTTAAGGTGACAAACATCTTGATTACCTAGGCCACACTGGTCTATTTCTATTTGACCTTATTTTTCTTTTCTGTAGGAGGGCAGTGAAAGAACTATAATGGCAAAGCCCTAAAATGGTCACACCGAAGTTACTGAATATTGATGTTCTAATTGCCGACAACAGGTGCTTTTCTTTCCCTCCAAGATTCAGGAAACATAATATAATGTATATATAAATGCCTTATTAGCTTTGTAATTAAATTATAGAACAATACTATCCGATCTATTTCACGGTTAGTCCCAACATGAGGTGCAACATTTGAATCTGTGATTCGTTCTTCAGTTGTATATGTGGCCTTTGCGGTCGTGCTGGTTTGGGGTTAGTTATTTCTAATTCATTGGAGGAGAACGGTGATGCACAACATGGTCTGCTTTGCTTATTTACATTTTACTTCTTCCATATGATGCCTCCAATGTGCCACTGTTTTGTCGATTGTTTGTTAACTCTACACAAAGTTGTCCCTGGTCGTCAGGTGAGCATAGAACTTCATTCTATGTAAATTTTCCAAGCTGAACTTCTTGTGGAAAATACTTAACCAGCAATTCTATTTACCTTACTGGTATCTTGTCCTCTATCTATTAAATATAGGATCCTATTTGAGATTATGGCTATGCAATTTCCATTGGAGGGGCAACCAGTTTCACCATATGGGTCTGCATTCAGGTGGAATGTTAGTTTTTTCTTACCTTTTTACCTCCGTGTTCACCTGCAATTATGCAAGAAATAGTCGCATTCACCTGTCCACTGGTTTCTGATGTAAAAATGAAGCCTTTTTTATGCTATTGTTGCATGGCAAGTTTTCTCAAACTTATAGTCTGAGTAGATGGTAGATAATGATCAGTATTTGTGTTCACGTAAGGTCTATTTTATTGGTGAACTAAACAATATGTAAATAGAACCAACAAGCTAAAAAATCCTTGAGCAGTTGGACCATACGGTTAGGTTGTTGCAACAAATATTACATTCTCTGTGCTACATTGCTTTTAAGGACATTGGACATGTTATGAGAGTGGTATATTGACTGTCATTAGGTAATCATACAGGGATTTGTCTTTTCGTATTATTTGACAATCGATAGGAGCCTGACTCTTTGATCTTTGTTTAACGTGTGCCTGCTAATGTTCTTCCTTGCAGGTGATAATTGATCCATTCGTTTCTAGCAGAAACCTTGCGGTGGACTTCCTCGATTCAGGTCTGCTGCCTTCCTCTGCTCCATCTTCCTTAAAACACATTTGTTATAGCATGGTGCTATTTTTTCCGAAATATCCTGAAAGGTGGAATATAACAGTCACCTAAAATTTTACGGTCGGACATGCATTGCTTATATATTGTCAAAGAAAACATTTATATATACCAGAACTTATGTTGGTTAAATTTATGTGCATTGATGGCAATACCTGGTTGGTTATTTTTATGAATATTTTCATCACTTGATATTTTGAACTCTATTCTCATGATGACTTAATGTATGAGTAATTATGGTAGGCATGTTTGCCTCTTACAGGAGTCTACTGTGTTGGCGTTTAGATAAAAATATCAAAACTATATGCACGTAATATTTTCGCCAACATGACACTGAATTTTGTCTCTGAAGCATATATCCCTGATTTGTGTGTTAATAGTGTCTTACCGCTAACAAAATATTAGAATGAACCAAAAATTGGAAGTGGCATTTGCATAGGAAATCACCAGTTTCACTGACTAGGCAGAACATACATTTGGTATATATTTGGCCTTTCTCCTATATTTATTTGGTTTCTGAAGTTCTGTGGTTTGGATATAGGTACAAGATCATGTGATAGAGTATATTAATATTTGTGCATGCTCACTCAGTTATGTCCCTTTCCTAGCACCAGACCATGATAGCCTAAGCTCAGATGAAATCACCACGTTGACATTTCAGATGACAGTGACACTGGAGATGAACTCAATGGTATACCAGTTGAACCCATGGTTGATGTATAATGGTATGGCAAAGAAAAACAAGACCTAGCTCACCCTACGGGGATGCTACTGTTAATATCTGGTCAAAACCATACATATTGTTATTTCCATTTGTGTATATGTTATGTGTACTTAAATGCAACTCTTATCCAAACATCTTATGTTATGTCAGTGTGACGTGGATCTTTAAATTATTGCCCTTGTGTTTTTCGACACTCCTCTGTATACATTTTGTTTGTCTATTTCTCGAGGTTCTGCTTGTGTGTTATAATAATTGTGTCTTCCATGAGCAACTTAGATTCGTGAGTCTGAACTCTGTGCATGTCAATTTTCAGCCCAACGCTTACCTTTTCCTTCAGATTTCTTTGTGTATTTATTCTGTTAATATTTAACAGCAAAGTAGAATAGCTTCTGATCTTAAGATAGCTATCCCAGTCTTCGCAACGAAAAAAAAGATAGTCATGCCAGTCCTATGCTACCCACTTCTTATCACAGGGTGACATGGCACCTGTAACACTACTTAATATTGTTTAGCTTATACTTACTGAACTTAATTTTATTTATACTTTAGGATATTAATTATCTCCTTAATAATCTGTATAAAGTGTGAAAATCACGGGTAAAAAAATAAAAGAATTAATAAGTGCCGCGTGGCAAGCCGTTCGCCGAGGTGGTGGCCGGGGACGTCGGGCTACGCTGTTGGTCGGCACCTCGAGAGCTCGATCTGGAGAGATGCAGCCATGCAGGGAAAGAAGCAGACATAAATTTATTTAGCTTTAGGTCGTCAGACCGAAGCGTGGGACCAGGTGAATATCATAAGGCATCGACTGGGAGGATTAGGCTGTGTTGCCCTATCAAATTAAAAAATAAAAGAAAAAGAAAAATATCAATGTGTTCCTATATGTGTCATTTACCTTCACCAGAATGAACCACAAGCCTACATATTCACTCTGTAGTCAGTTTAAGTTATTAAAATAATTTGAAATCATATGAAACAATTCATTTGAACAATAACTTGTGTATACTCACATTTAGCAAATGAAATTTAATTATAAATTGTATAAACTAAAAAAAAAACATGCATGAGCGCTGCATGTATTGTATTAGAAAGAAGAGAAAGCCAAAGAGGAACGACAGAAAGTCTTACAGAGACTACCATAACCCTATACTCTAGGGAAGTGAATTTTATTTAGAAATTGTGTATTCTCTATGTTAAAGCATTCATCAAAATAACAAGATTGTTTTTGCGTACCGCGTAACTCACAAGAGAATATAACCGTACGAATTTTAAGCAAGGTAACAATAGACCTGCGACATTTAGGTTTTTCATCATCTGAGAATCATAAAAATGAACTAAGTGTACTTCACCTTTTTTCCGTACCGCGTAACTAACGCGGGAATACAGCGTACAAATTTTAAACAAGACAACAATAGACCTGTGACATTAAGTTTTTTCATCGTCTGAAATTTCATAAAACTGAACTAGGTGTACTTCACCATTGTTTTCATCTTCATGTTGCTTAAGGCTTTGATTGTATAATGTACTGATTACTCATTTCACATACGCTTTGAAATGTGATCAAATTCATATGGATAAAATTTTCCTTTAAATGATCTGTATAAATTGTGGTAATCACGGGCAAGAAATTCAAAAAGAAAAAAGCGCCGCGCGGCGAGCCGCGCCGTTCGAATCTAGTTAGATAACAGCAGCGGCCGCCTCTTGCAATCGTCCGTACAGGTCTACAGGAAGAAAAGCTAGCTATGTTTGTGGTTGGAACTGAATCGAATTCATTGGAGGCCCGGCATGGACTGAGAGAGACATGGGAACAACCAATGAAAAGCTAGCTTAAATCACAGATCCACTTAACCTAGCTAGCTACTAGAAGGCCGCATGTTCCATTAATTCCATCTCATGCATGCATGGATGCATTATGCTGCCTGTCAACATTTGGTTCAAAGATTTTGTCCGGCATTCATGGTTGAGGTCATGAGGTGGCTTTTCATGGAGAGAAACCTCCTAGGCCGCTACTCCCTCCGTTTCCACAACATAAAATGTTTAAGTGTTTTACATGTTGCATAGATTCGGATTAGAAGGAGTGGACATATATATTAAAACGTGTCTAGATACATATATACATGTGAATGTGGAAAATGTTCAAAACATAGCGTTCCAACTAGGGTTTTTTTCGCGTAGCGTGCCAAATAGGAATACTTAAGCTCTTTGTCAACAAAAAATATATTTGTTGGGCCGACCCCCATCAAAAGAAGAGGTGTTGGGCCAGGGCTGATCTGTGTTGTCGCATCTTAATTGCAACAATAGTTTGAGGCGGACCGTTAGGAAGCAACAATGGCCGCCCGACATAATTACCCATGGAATCAGCCCTTGTACATGGTTTCGGCCCTATTAGCTTGGGACCAGACCGACCAGGCCTATTTCTAGTGGGGGTGCCCCTAGAAAGAGGGTTCCCTTCACGAAGGGAAAAAACGGAGCACTACAACGTGCCACGTATGGCCACCCACGTAAGGCAGGGAATTAAAATCGAATACGTCGACGTGCTGGTCCCCACGTCCGTTCTCTGCTGGTCACCGACCGGGACCTCGCATACGCGATGCACCCCGCGTCTTGGTCCTGGAAGCGCATCTGCGCATGCGCCTACGATGCCACGGGACGAGGCGCTGCCTCCAGCGTACGTGGTTCTCAACGCTGGTGTACATCCGCGTACGCGCGCATGGAGGCATGCACATGCACGGAACCAGCCTAACAGGCGCGTACGAACCACTCGAACATGTACAGAAGTTACGTACATGGTTCTCTAAAAAAAAGCTACGTACAAAATTGGAGAGGCAAAAAATTGAGACGTAATGAATAGGAAATTCAGAACACACTGTGTACAAAATACACACAATAGGAGTACACAATACACAGACAGGTTGTAAAACTACACGGTTGGTTGTACAACTACATAAAAATAGGTTGTACAACTACAAAGATACAGGTTGAGTTGTACAACTACACATACACAGGTTGTACAACTACATACCACATGTTGTACAACTAGACAGACACATGATGTATAGACACAGGTTGTACAACTATATAGACACATGTTGTACAACTAGACAGACACATGTTGTACAGACTACGCAGACACACTTGTACAGATCACATGTTGTACAACTATATAGACACAGGTTGTACAACTATACATAACCGAAAGTACAAAAAAAAAATCGTCGAAATTTTGAAGATCTCGACGCGAGGAGCTCAAAAGTGAAAACGATTCGTAATTCGGATAAACGGTTCTCAAGATATTTCATTTCAAAAATTCGATTTAGAAAAATAAAAGGGAAAAAGCTGCCCTCCCACCTCACTATCCCTTCTCTCTCATCATACAAAAGTATAAAAAAAAGGAAGTACAAAATACAGAGAAGTTGGAGTACAACAACACATAACAGGTTGTACAACTATACATAACCGAAGTACAAAAAAAAAGTTCGTCGAAACTTATGAACATGGGATCTAGTTTTGAAAATCTCGACGCGGGAGCTCAAAAGTGAAAACGGTTCGTAATTTGGATAAATGGTTCTCAATATATTTCATTTTTTTAAAAATGAATCACAAAATAAATGCACATACAACCCTCCGCACGGAGAAGCAGAAATCCCACCAAAACTCTCTCGTGCTGCCACTTGTCACATATTCACGCACCCACGGGGGACCGCGTGAAAGGAGAAGCTGACACTTGTCATCACGCCATGGTCCGTTGGGTTCCCTTTGTGAAGGGAACCCTTTTTCTAGTGTTTTCCAGTGGACACTGTTGCACTCGCAACGCCAGTCACCAATTCCACTACTAGAAACGAGACCTTTAGTCTAGGGCCGATTTTGCCTCTAGTCCCGGGTGGCTTACGACCCGAGACTAGAGGGGGGCACTAGTCCCGGGTCAAAAGTTTTCTACTGGTCCCGGGTCGTGAGGGAGCTCTAGTCCCGGGTCGTATTACGACCCGGGACTAAAGGCGCGTGGCAGGGCTGCCGCAGGGCGTGGGCCACGCGAGAACCTCTAGTCCCGGGTTGTATTACAACCCGGGACTAGAGGTGGAGCTTTTGTCCCGGGTCGTGGTACAACCCGGGAACCAATGCTCTTCCCCCCACGAGACCAGTCCTCTGCATATATATTGCATCGCCCCTGCTCGTTTAACATGAAATAATTCATATCTTTAAATCCGTAAATCGAAATTGAACAAATAAAATGTCTAAATCGATTAGAAAAATGAGAGGAATCCAAATTTAACAATTATATCATCTTTTACATCACAAGAACTCATTTAAATAGGATAAATTACTTTCGAAAAATCAGCACAAACTCATTTAACTAGACGAAATTATGTTGAAATCAAGAAATCCTAATAATTGAGGATATTCATAAATTGTGGATTACTCTTTGTGAAATTATATGGGTGTCATTTTGCACCATATCTTTTTTAGAGGTTTTTTTAATTTATTTGATTGTTTTCAAAAAGCGGTCAAAATGACCACCATGACTCTTATCGAAGAGGTCTAGGGTTTCACCGAAGCGGGGCTCCGGAGCGTTGGAAACCCCACCAAAACCTAGCTGGTTCCATATCATATGTATAAAATTGTTTGGGTGTTGCAAATGTCCAATATCCTACTCCGGTGTGTGACCGGCTTCACCGGCTTTACTTTCTCTCTAGTAAGTTTGTGCACTTATAGCTAAAAATTCCCACTTCGGATGAACGGAGAGAATCTTTGCAAGATTTGGATGGATCTTAATTTTTTATGTTCTATGTCCTAACCTAACACAACCATGCTAAAGGATACCTTTTTTAGGGGGTATTCACTTTATTTGATTTTGTTTGAAAAACGATCAAAATGGCCGCCATGACTATTCATCGAAAGAGGTCAAATTTTCTAACTATCAATATTTCTGTGATGCAAAAGATGATATGTATAGCATATTTGAATTCCTCTCATTTTTCTAATCAACTTAGACATTTTATTTGTCAAATTTTATTTCCGGATTTAAAGATATGAATTCTTCCATATTAAATGTAAAAATATAAAGTAAAATTCATTTTATTATTATTTATTCAAGATATACTATTACATAATCATTATTACTTATTCAAACAAAGTTTTAAAATTTAAACAATAAAAAGGTGTAACATCGTAACCGAGGGGTTAATATGATTGATAAGATACTAGTATCAGTAAGTTCTCATTTATCATTTGGAAGCTAACATGAAAGGAACTCAAAAGTTAAGCGTGCTGGGACTAGAGCAGTCTGAGGATGGGTGACCCAATGGGAAGTTTGACCAGAGCAATTACTTTGACCTAAGATTAATTGTATAATTCGAGATTGAATGAGTGGCTAGTGAAAAGTTTCGGAATAGAATTAAAATAACACGAGACTAAAAAAAGAATCAGAATTCTTTTTTTTTTCCGGGTTGGTAACCTAACCACCCGGGACTAAAGGTCCTCCGGCCCAGCAGCTAGACGATAGCCACGTGAAGCACCTTTAGTCCCGGGTCGTAACCCACCCGGGACTAAAGGTGGAGGCCTCTAGTCCCGCTTGGCATGTACCGGATGTCCATCCGGTCCCAAAGGCCTCTACCACCCGGGACTAAAGGCCTGTCTCCACAAGTGTTCCTATTTGCCACTCTTTGCGGCGCGGGAGGCGGCGTCCCATTGGGCCAGCGCATTTTGCTTTTTTTATTTTATTCTGTTAATTAGTTTTTTCCTCTTTTTCTTTTTTTGTTTTATTCTTTTTCTCTTCAATTTCATTTTTTAACTTTACTTTCTATGGGTTAAAAAATATTTTTGAAAATTTTCTAAATTGAAAAATGTTTAGATTAAAAAATATTTATTTTTATAAAATGTTGAAAAAATTGTTTAGATTATAGGGATTGTCAATTTGCCACCATCTAAAAGAAACGGTTCAATATCCGATAAACGGATCAGATCCTTCTAATATTAATTAAATGAACACATCTTTTCATTTTCGTGAGAATCACAGGATCGCCACCACCTAAAACAAACGATTTCTTTAAAAGCACCGCCCCGAGTCCCTCCTACCCTGACGTGCTTTGCATATCTGCGAAAGGCCGAGATTCCTAGACGACGTCGCCCCGAGCACCTGCTCTCTTCCCTGGATCCATCCACTGCCGCCACGAGACCCCGGAGTTCTGGCTGCCCCGAGCACCGCGACAGCCAACACACCTTTTCACCAGACGCTCTCTTGCAGTGCCTCGGTGGCGGCCAAGCAAGTGAAAAAGATGAGGCCCCGAGAACCCACGACATGGCCAACACACATGTGCACCAGAAGCTCTCTTGCACTGCCTCGGTGGAGGCCAAGCAAGAGCAAGAGATGAGGCCCCGAGCATCCGCGACATGGCCAACGCACCTGTGCACCAGAAGCTCTCTTGCATTGCTTCGGTGGAGGCCAAGCAAGAGGAAGAGATGAGTCGAGCAGTCGCTCTAGAGTTTGGCCGCAAGCCCTTCCGCCGTTAACCCCGCCGCCACGCGGCTGCGAGGCGCGAGCCCACAACTGCATGCGGGACGACCAGATACGCGACGCCGCAAGAGGGAACAGGCTGCCACACTGGGCTGGACATAAGGTTGGCAATGGGATGGGTTCAGACGGATATACCAGATCCAAATCCATATCCAAGTCAATCAGCCTCACTATGGCCATCCCACGAAAGTATCCATGGGCATGGATATCGCCCCATATCCAAACCCGCCGTATATCCGTATATCCACGAGTTTACGCACTATTTATATCAACATAACAATATTTTAGCACTCCAACGTCATTTCAACAACAATATATGATAGTATAATTATATGGGCAATGCATAGGAGTATCAAAACAACATTTTTTCAACCACAAAGTACTTAAAACATGTAGAATTTCACACGACCACACCATAAAATACAAAGAAGTTGAGGCGTCGAGGCGGCTGTGTGTGGATGCGGTTAATTGCTTCCTGATTTGCCAGTTGTCTTACGCATGTGCGAGAGTAGTTTAGGGTTAATGATTGGTATAATTACGTGACCTTTGGGGGAGTTGAGCCTTGGTTTAGTCTGGCCTCGGGGAAAGCTGGGCCCTGGGTGAGCTGGACCTAGGAAAAAAATGTCTTCCTAACATGTGGATCTCACCTGTCAGTCAGGTATCCATGGGATATCCCTGGGACGAAACCTTTGCCCGTGACCACCCCCATGAGTTAGCGGATATCCGCCACATGAAATCCGTGGGCGTAATTAGCCGTCGTTAGCTGTATGTCAGGGTGCCGTACCTGCAGATTGGAAAAACGGTGAGACAGAAGCTGTGATGGAGCTTTAGGGGATGAAAATATTTATCACATGCACGATGCGGAAAACCATGTCGATGAAAATGTCAGAACTATGCAAGTGAACAAATAATTTATCGCTCTGACGATGACAAAATTTGTACCCAGCGATAATGATTTAGACATCAGGCGCTAAAAGCTTGCGGCTATAGGTATGTAAAAGGTACCAATAAAAATGGTGTACCTCTGATCTGGACAAGGACATTGTTCCAATGACCAGCAAATGTTAATTCGTCCTAGCCGACTGAAACCTAATTATATTTTCGCATAAACAAACCTACATAACATAACATAGTTATTTAGCACTCCAAGGTGGCAAATATATTTTATGCAACATCAATCATTAAGGGGCATTACTGATTAGTTTGTAGACAAAGGGAAATGAAGTTGTACATAATAATATATTTGACTTTGGCTTCGACTTTTAATATAATTTGCACATCGTATATTACTTTACTTTGCTTCAACATGTTTGGACTTCCGTTCTTCATTTTTAATATATTTTTACTTTATACTCTGCTGATTCTTAATATATTTTTACTTTATGCATTGCGGATTTTCCTGTACTTCAATTTGTTTGTACTCCATACTAAGGGCTCATATGATTCTTGAGATAAAAGATCTGTGTAGGTTTAAAATTTATTTTTTCTTCGGAAACCATTTGATTTGTAAGATCATATCCTGTACGAAAATCTTATAAAAAATCTTGTATTGTAAACTTTATTGGGAAATGACATGAGGACTAACCTCATGATGAAAAATTCTTCATCACAATCAAAGAAACTATCTTTTCGCATATGATTCAATTAGACATGCTATTCTAATCTTATAGTCTTTCTATTTCTACGTTTGTTCTATTTTACGAATCAAAGAACCCGCGTTCGAGCCCCTGGCTCCGTAGTGTGTGCGCGCCTATAACTCCTCTAAGCTTAATTTAAACTAGAAGAGGTAGGCACGCTTTGCCGCCCATTTGTAGAGTGGCAAAAAATAAAAGTTAATGTTCATGGCTAAAATCTTCTCAAATGCGATAAGTTCTTACAGGTGGGTGGCGAACACAAACTTACTATTCTAGAAATTTATCCCAAGTCGACGCAATCGCTCCACTGCTCATCACACCGACCAGTGGAAAGTCCTCATCTCCGGCCATAATCTGACGCATTTGTGCCTTCTTCATCTCAGCTGCCGTTGCGTGGTGTATAGTGGCAGCGCAACCGAGGGTGACCTACGGTTCATGCCGAAGCTGGCAGAGGATCAAACAGTTGGAGAAGAGAACGCCGACTGTGAGCAGCGGCAACGAGATGGTCGGGAAAAAGGTTGGACGGCTCGCGTGCGTCATCATCGTCTACGCGTGATGCGGTGATGCTCCCGAAGGAGAGTATGTTGGCTGCTCTGGCCACTTTGGTGTCGGAGGCGACACTGGAGGATGGGGAAGAACGACGACACCAACGTCGTCGAGGCCTGGGACAACAGCGTGGAGGAGCTGTCCGAGATGAAGGGTGGTGTAGCTGCCGACTCGCGAAGGTCGGAGAGGCGGTGCAGGGTGGACTGGGACCAATGACATCCTTCTTAATCACACAAGATCAACACGTAGACCCATCAAACCAGCAAAGCGGTGCTATCACCGACTATCACTTACATGTGGTGCCACACATGTTCACACCTAGGAGCAACCACATCACTCTATTTTAAAAGAGTTTAGTACTTTAAAGAAGAAAATCACACTCACTTACAGGTGGGGCCACCCACATTCACACCTAGGAGCACCTTTTTGGTGCTTAGTCACTTACAGGTGGGGACCACCCATGTTCACACTTAGGATCAACCACAAGCCTCCATTTTTAGGGAGCTTAGTTCTTTAAAGATATCCGCAGGGATCCTTCGATCAAAGAAGCCCTAAACAGTGTATTAAAAGTGAAAAAACGAAAAACCTACAGAAAAAACCAGGTGTTCTCGCGCGGAACCGCTTAGAGACTGACACCTGCCGCAGACCGAACATTGCGGAAGGGTTCGGCCGACATACAAGTGGTCTTCCATTTTTTCTCAACAATTGCGAAAGCCTGCAACGGGTCCAACCAGCCAGCCCAGCCCAGCCCAGCAAGGGTGAGGACAGGAGGAGAAGGTAATACAAGTAGCACTTCTCTTCTCCGCCACAACCTCTCTCCCACATCACAACCCGCCGCCGCCGCCAAGAGGGAGGGGATTACAAATTGTCTATCCTCGCAGGGCTGCGTAGATCGCCGCCACCAGCTACCAATCCCCTCCCCTCGGGCTACCTATCCCCGCCGATCTCCCATCATGGTGTCCGACGCCAGCAAGAAGAAGGCCGCGCAGAAGAAGGCCGCCGCCGCCGCCAAG
Source organism: Poa pratensis (assembly GCA_947311845.1). Classification (NCBI taxonomy): domain Eukaryota; kingdom Viridiplantae; phylum Streptophyta; class Magnoliopsida; order Poales; family Poaceae; genus Poa; species Poa pratensis. Next base: position 33,585,697 of record CAMZMU010000101.1, on the reverse strand, counting down.
AGGGGCGCCAAATCCAGCGTCGCCGCCTCGTCCTCGACGGCGGCCGATAAGGCGGCCGACAGCATAGCGGCGCTCAACCTATCCGACCGGACCTGTACTGGGGTCCTCGCCTCCCATCCGCTCTCCCGTGATATCCACGTACGTCAAGATCCGATCCCCTTTTCTTCCTGTCGATATATATCCATGGTTGCAAACTTTTTGTATATTCCTCGTCGCACGGATTTTAGTTTTACCTTTCAGTGACGAGATCCGTACGATGGTTTACCTTGTAGAGCGCAAGATTTGCGTATCTTTACCGAAATAAAGATTGCGAGATCCATGTTAAATCACCTTCGATTTCTTAGCAGTATATATGTCAACCACCTAGGCATCTCCCGTGTTCTTGGAACCAAATCTTTTTCTGGTATTATAGGGTACTCTAGAAAGAAAAATAACCAGTTGATATGCAAATCTTGTATGACGGGGCCATGGCAACAAATTTCTTGAATGATGCTACCCGCGTATCTCTGATGTAGCAGCATCCCATTCCATCCTTCATACCAATTGTTTCATTTAATATGTTTTTTCTAATTTAATACACATTTGTATGTTGCAGATAGAGTCTCTTTCATTAACATTTCATGGCCATGACCTTATCGTGGATTCAGAGCTGGAGCTTAACTATGGGAGGTATAGCTATACAGCCGTTTATTTCCATTTAGTTACAACCATGTATCCTTCTGGAGAACTCCACTGATGGGTTTATTTAATCTCAGGCGTTATGGTTTGCTCGGCTTAAATGGTTGTGGAAAATCTACCCTTCTCACAGCAATAGGCCACAGGGAACTTCCTATCCCTGAACACATGGACATACACCATCTCACCCGTGAGATTGAGGCTTCAGACATGTCTGCGCTGCAAGCTGTTATCTGTTGTGATGAGGAAAGAATCAAATTGGAAAAGGAAGCTGAAATTTTGGCTGCACAGGTTAGCTCTTTAATTCTCATCCTTGTTATATTTGCTCATTGTCGGTATTTCTACTGTTAGTATAGGACTTAGTTGTTGCTGAGTTATAACTCTATTTTTGCTGACCTCTTAGGATGATGGTGGCGGTGAAGCTTTAGATCTTGTATATGAGCGGTTAGAAGCAATGGATGTGTCAACTGCTGAAAAGCGTGCTGCTGAGATACTGTTTGGTCTAGGTTTTGACAAGAAGATGCAAGCAAAGCCAACTAGGGATTTTTCTGGTGGTTGGCGTATGAGGATTGCGTTGGCAAGGGCACTTTTCATGAATCCGACCATCCTTTTGCTTGATGAGCCAACTAACCATCTTGGTGAGTCTTGTACAATGATCTGAAACTGAATTTGAACATTTGTCCGATAGAAATAATGTGGCTTTTATATTCTCCCTGAACACCGCTGAGACACATTTTTGGTTGGTAAATTGACGTTCATTAAGAGAGATCTGAAGTATTGCAATATCACCAAAGAACTAGCCATGGACAGGGGTGTGTGGAAATTAGCTATCCATGTGCCAGAACCATGACTTGGTTTTGAGATCTTATGGGTTTAAACTCTAGCCTCCCCAACTTGCTTGGGACTGAAAGGCTTGTTGTTTGTTAAATTGGCTTGACTATAGTTTAGTATACAGCCTTATACTTTTGTTATGGGACATCCCAACTGTATTAGGCACTGCATATGTTCCTAGTTGCCTTTCTTCTGCCTGGCTTGGCGGTATGTTGTACTCCCTCCGTAGTTACTTGAATGCAATCGGAAACAATTCTTCTTGCCCTTATATGTGTCTGTCTTGGTGTGCAGTTATAGTTACTTGAATGCATCTAAGACAATTCCTTTTTTCATTTATTTGCAGATCTTGAGGCTTGTGTCTGGTTGGAAGAGAAGTTAAAGAATTTTGAGCGTATACTCGTTGTAATCTCACACTCCCAAGATTTCCTGAATGGAGTGTGCACTAACATCATCCACATGCAGAACAAAATTCTCAAGTTATATACTGGTAATTATGACCAGTATGTGCAAACCCGCTCTGAACTTGAAGAGAATCAAATGAAGCAGTACAAATGGGAGCAGGAACAGATTGCTGGTATGAAGGAGTACATTGCACGGTTTGGTCATGGATCTGCAAAGCTTGCTCGTCAGGCTCAGAGCAAAGAGAAAACTCTTGCGAAGATGGAGCGTGGTGGTCTTGCTGAGAAGGTTGTCAATGACAAGATTCTGGTCTTCCGCTTTACAGATGTTGGCAAACTCCCACCACCAGTACTACAGTTTGCAGATGTCACGTTTGGATACACTCCAGATAATCTCATTTACAAGAACCTTGATTTTGGTGTTGACCTTGACTCAAGAGTTGCACTGGTGGGTCCCAATGGTGCAGGCAAAAGCACACTTCTGAAACTCATGACAGGTGACCTAACTCCATTGGATGGTATGGTCAGGCGCCACAATCACCTACGCATTGCACAATTCCATCAGCATCTCACTGAGAAGCTGGACCTGGAAATGCCTGCCCTGCAGTACATGATGAGGGAATACCCTGGGAATGAGGAGGAGAAGATGAGAGCTTCAATTGGCAAGTTCGGCCTGTCAGGGAAGGCACAGGTAATGCCAATGAAGAATCTGTCAGATGGGCAGAAGGCCCGTGTTATCTTTGCTTGGCTGGCATTCAGGCAGCCACAGATGCTGTTGCTCGACGAGCCGACAAATCATCTTGACATTGAGACCATCGACTCCCTTGCTGAGGCACTGAAGGAATGGGACGGTGGTTTGGTTCTTGTGAGCCATGACTTCAGGCTGATCAACCAGGTTGCTCAAGAGATTTGGGTGTGTGAGAACCAGGCGGTAACTAGGTGGGAAGGTGATATCATGGATTTCAAGCAACACTTGAAGAAGAGGGCTGGTCTCTAGAGTGCCTTGCTTTTTGGTCCTCGGCTCTTTGGAGATCTATAGACAACCCAAAGTTTTGCCTTTGTATCAGAAATGTTTTAATTGCTTAGAGTAACTACAAATATGAGTATCATTGTATCGAGTTGAGACATATTCCAGTACGTCATTTTATAACCAGATGATTCATATTATTTTCCGTATCTATTGGTGGTAGTAATTCGGCATTGTATTGTTGATTTACTTATGATGGTGTATTGTGTTTGTACCCTGGAGTTATGGTTTAAGATGCTCAAAGTAATGTATCTGTGCTTGTAACCGGCTGTATATTCAGCACGCATTTAGTGTACAATTCTTTCATCTGGTAGATCTCCATAGCATGCTTCAAGTGGCAACTGTTGTACACATTTTCATATGTAGACATCGGTTTGCAAATTTGGCGTCTGGATTGTAGTATATTGTATGATTGTCGTCAAATTTGCTGGATTTCTCAGTCTGGATCCGTCTACATATGGCTTGATTGACGCACACGAGCAAAGAATAAGATACTGGCAAGAGGAGGCTTCATTTATTAAAATTAAATATAAATGTGTATGAAACTGAACAAGAGAAACCAAATCAAATGCTCCTGCCCATTTTCATTTCTCTTTTCTCTGCTTGATATAATATAAACCTTCCATACACTCTTGGATTTTTCAGTGCTTATTCCTGAAGCGCCACCACCGCTTCTTCTTTTTTGTTTCCGAGGTCGGTAGATCTGCAGCATAATTGCAAACAGGAGTACGGTCAGGTGAGAGGACCACTAGATGTGGGGTGCTCTGAATATTATGGTCTTGTAGCTAGAGTGCTGTGAGTCTATGGTCTTGTAGGTAATGTTGCTACTTGCTAGTGCTATGTGCACAAAATTGTCATGACTGTCTTCTATTTTCTTGAGGGAAACTAACTTTATTATGGATGCATGGTCGTTCCAGCATGAAACTGATAGCGTCTGAGTCTATTCTTTGTTGCAACATCAGTTTGCTAGAGACATGCGCTCACGGCCCACCGGCGTTGGCGGCCTGGCCTCTGCGGGGTGCTCATGGTCGATCTTCTGAAGGAAAATGTCGCAGGTGCTACTGCATGTTACTTGAGTTTTTTCAATGTATACTCAAGTATTAGCACTTTTTTGTTTGCCAGTTAAGTAATAGCACTAATTTATTCAGGTGAAGGTCTTAATAGGCTGTATATGTTGTTTCAATTTGCAAATACGAAAACGAGAGGCAAAAGAAAGGCAGCTCTAATAATCATGTACAGACTTACCTCCTTCAGGATAGATAGAATTGTAGTGAACCTCCGCCCAGAAGCTCAAGAATATAACTGAAAATCAAAGCTATGGTTTAGAATATTTGTGAGCTTGCTCGTTAACGTAGACCCTGATCTATGCAGAAGGTGGCATTAGTTCTTTTTTGCCTTTGACATAGGTCGAAGCATTCTCATACCTCGGTTGGACTTCTGAGTATTTGGTAGGATCTCAATATAACAGGTATCTTTGAATGATGTAATCACAAATATTTTCACTCCGTACTGCGGAAGAACATTCAAACCCACAATGTCAGTGTTGAGATAAAAAAGGCGAGACGCCGGTGAAAAGAATGGGTGTTACTAGCACTTAGAAAGGAATGTGCACCGTGTCTGCAGCAGCCTGCAAAGTTACATGATCACCCCACTCGCCATTTCTGTTCAGGTACAGTGTGGAAATATAATTAACCAAATTATTGACAAAACGTATATCAACATGAGAAATTCAGTTAAACAGAAAATAACATACTGTGAGACTTTTTCTAGATAATCACTATACTCCATCGGGACATATCCTTCATAGATATCGCGGTGGGACTCAAGCTGCAAAAGGAAAGCAAGTACTAAATTAGGCACAATGAAAGGAATCACGAGAATAAAATTGAGCCATACACATCCAATCAATAATTGACCTTTTGCTGAGAGAAAATAATACAGACTGACCTGGTTTATGACCTGCTGCCGAACAAATTTATGGTGTTCAGGGCTGCGGTAGAATTGATCAGATAGTGCACGGAACTGAAAATATAGAGAAAGTTAATTGGTTGGCGTAAATATACAAGGTAGAGAATTTGATGGGATATACTTTCCGTTCATCTAGATACTTGAGGTGACATGCAACTTACTTGGCAGTTACCATCTCCCAGTACCTTGAGCTCAACTAGATTATAGAGTCGCAACCTACAGAAGCAGTCATGTGAAAAAACAGGCAATGGTTCCAATACATTTCACTATTCTTTGAATTATTTTAGACACTGGCAAAAAAAAAGAATTATCTTAGAAGGAATGATTTATAATACAGCGTTTCATCAGTGAAATTTAACCTGTGTATGAGCCTTTGATGGTCTGATGTGGCTTCATCTACAGAAGGTATCTCCCCATTTATCCTTGGAACATGCTAGAAAAGGCAAACAAATTTTCACTTGCAGGGCTGTAGTATATATGACTCAAAGAAACTATAGGTCGAAATCAAAACTAGAAACAGGAATAATAAAATATATCATTAGGTCGAAATAATTTTCTGAAAGAAGTGGAATGTTAGCATCATGATGTTCTGAATTTCTGAGAAGGACTACCTCTAGCTAAGTTGTGAAGAACAAGTGAACTTACAGGGATAGGCACCATCTGATTCAGCCTTTTGCCAACTTCACCATCTATTTCAAAAGAATCATCAACAAGCTCGAGTGTCAAGTCCTCTCCGTACGGGTTTACCCCTGGGCTTGAACTTGAGCTGGAAGGTTCTGTATCATCAACCTCCTCTTCACCTTGCTCATAGCCTAGATCAAACAACCATATTAAGGCGAGGAATATAAATCTAATGTGCTCATAATATATGTAGCAGAACCTTGCGAGACAAGTACCTGAATAATAATTTCTAGGCGGATCATACCATCCATTGGGGCACATTTGTAGCCGCAAATGCTCTTCATCCGTGTTCTGGTGATATGATAAGTCTGCAGCAAAACCGGGAAAGTTGTCTGCCGAGAGAGCAAAAACAACAAAACTGGAAACATCTGCTCTAGCAAGACATTTTGCTTACCTTCCCTGGGAAAACAGCCATTGTAAAAGCTTCCATCAAGCTGAACATTTGCTCCACAATACGCAGCAGAGTTGGCATATGGATCATGGAAAGGGTTGAAGCTCCATCGTAGCACGTCGTCGTCTTGCTCGTAAGTAATCATGATCTGTTGCCACCACCGATGAAGAACAGAGTTCTTTCGAGTTTGGTCTGGCTATATAATCATCAACTGAAACACAACACGAGCATGAAAATGCAGTAGTTGATATGTAGTGATGCCACCCCTAGAGACAAAGACAACAACTAGAGGATGAAACAAACCAGGCTGTCAATATAAGGGTACAGACTAAACTATGTGGATATTGTTTCGTCCATGAAACTGATTGGCCCCAAAGATCAAATTAATGCAGGTCCATAATGTCAAAAGCTAAAGCAGCCATAAGCTTTGTTCAGAAAGTGTGTATCGGAGACTTGGCATCCAACTAGGTAGGGATTCGGCCACTTGGCTAAAGGGCCTAGAGTAGTAGAGTTAGGAATTGGAACAATCTCCCTGTGCCTCCCAAATTGCTCCAGCGGAAAGGGGGTTCAGTGGGTGCGCTTTCTAAGCCGCTTCTTTGATCTGTGCACTAAAATGTACTAGCTTTTCTAGTGGATGGACAGGACCGCGCCTTTTGCTCCTCTCACGCCGAGTTGCCGTCCGCCTTCCATTATCTAAATTGGGGCTCTACAGTTCCAGCATGGTATCCACGCAAAAGGAAGACGGAAAGGGCACCGACGACGACTACAGATTGGTCAAACGAAGCAAGTTTTGTTTATGTCAAGTTGAATGGAGAAGTGAGACTCGCAGATCTGATTAGCTGGTAACATGAACCTTCTTCGTTCCTAAATCGAACAATCGTGACTAAGAGATGATGATGATGTGTGTATGTCTGTTCATCCTTTGGGAATTGCACAACCGCGGGAACTGAAAATTGTTGGCGCACTAGAGCAGAGTCTTGTATGTATAGAAGAAGAAGAGTGGCCGGGGCGGAAGAGAAGAGGCGAGTTAAGTTTAGGATCGCTCACCTGGTTAGGTAAGGTAGCTGAAGCAGAAGGTCGAAGCAGAGCGTGAGACGATCGATCGAAGTTGGTCGGTCGCGGCTTCGAGACGCCACGCGCGCGCGCAGAGACGATGCGATTGCTCCAAGTAGGAGTAGATAGAAGTAGTTAAGAGGAGGTTTGTTGGTGGGTGTTGGGTGGCTGGGAAGCGCGGCGAGAGAAGAGGAGACAGGCGCGTGCGTGGGTCGGGTGGGAGGAAGAAGACGATGCCGAGGTGGCCGGCCGGGATCAGGGAATCTCGCGCACGTCACGGGCTAAATGCGACGAGCACCTCGGCGGGCCTACATGGCACGGAAAACACTACTACTCCTACTCGTAGTAGCAAGAGAAGGACTGGGATTCAGTGACTTTCCCATTGCCAGTCACGTCGTACGTGGCCCCCTTTATCCACCGTTCACTGCCAATCTAATGGATCAAACTGATCCAAAATTGAACTCGAAATTCAAATATTTTAGAAAAAACGAAAACATTCCAGTGAGTTGTATATATCGTTATGGGTATTCTGAGAAAATTTCATGTCATTTGGATCACAACTCTTTAAGATTGAACTAGAAAACGCTATTTAATGATAAACCACTTATCCAAATGACATGAATTTTTTTCAGAATACACAACGGATCATATACGATTCACTGAATTTTTTTCGTTTTTTCCTAAAATATTTGAATTTCGAGTTCAATTTTTGGATCAATCTGATCCATTAGATTTACAGTGAACGGTAGATAAAGGGGGCTAGGTACGGCGTGACTGGCCATGGGAAAGTCACTGAATCCCAGTCCGCAAGAGAAATGGCTGGCTCGCCGCGGTGGTGGTGCGCGAAGCAGCAGTAGATCAGATTCTCTCACTGTCTGCGTCGCCCACTTCGGACAAAGCAGCTCGGGGTATGAGTTTTTGTTGCTTCCTCCTCAGCAGTGGGCAGCTGTTCACTCATTGATTATTCGCAGCTACTGACGACGACGACGGCGAGTAGCGGAGTACCACGGCGAGCAATGGCAGTTTAATAATGGAGGTCGTACCCTCTGGGGTTGGGCCACGGAGGAAGGAGGCCAAAGAATATCGAATCTCCACCCTGTGCTCCATGTGTTCGTCGCCTATGCGTGCAGTGCATGCAGCGCCCCTCCAACGGCTTTCGTCACAGGTTGTGTGCTGCTGGATAGCTATGCTATGCTATGCTATGCTATTCAGGACCACCGCTGCCGACGCCCCTAACCTGGAGATAACTTACTAGCTTCAGACTTTGTGATGAACTGCTTAATTAGTGTAGGACGATGATAAGCCAACACAAATTCAAAACTTAAATTACCTTGTGTCAAGTTTTATGCTATAGCCAACGCATGTAAAAGTCCGAACTAATGAAGAGAGCCTCGCACAAGTCTTAGAAATATGGCTCAAGAGGTTTATACCTGGACACAAAGGACGTTACGAGCAATTTTTAATAAACAGCGAAAGTTAGAACTCGAACTCAACACCCTTGGCTCCAATACCATGTGAAGTTTCACACACTCTAATCAACGCAATCAAAAATCAGAACTAGTGAAATCCACGTATACCACCTCAAATTTTATTTGGTGCATGCATGATAACATACTAGAAGGGAAGGGCGCGCGTTGCTGCGCCCGCTACATTATAACCGAGAGAGAATCGGGGTGTGACTGGGAGTGAAAAAATAGCATATTCTTGTGTGAGGGTCATAAGCATATGTTGATAGTAGTATCCTTGGTGGGACCTGATTCTTTGTATACAACTTAAGTAAAAAGGAGAGATAAACCGTTGTTGGACTTGTCAGCAACACACCTTAATTTACCAATTGACATGCAAGCGAATGGAACCATTAGATGGTCTGTTGTGTATAAAAGGCCACAATAAAGAATAATTATGTTGATAGTAGTATCCTACAGCAAAAAGATGTGAAGTCCTAAACCATATGTGCTGATTTTGATAATAATCTGGAGGGCGTGCATTGAATAGATGGACCTATGTATGTAATTCTATTAGTGGGAGAATTAAAATTGCCTAGAGCAACGGAGGATACACATTTCTGACATGAACAACATTTACCTGAGCTTCTTTGCGGAAAACACATTTACAAAGACATACACATGCAATTTGAACTATTCCAAGTATCTGATGGACATGGCAAGACAATTTGTCATTGTTAGAAATATAGGAGCAAACTGCAGAAGGCTAGCACAAAACGAAGAGAGAGTAGCAAAAGAATTACATAGTTTCTTCAAACCATGATTGCCCCAGAATTGATGCATAACAAGAAACACTGACAATACCGGAATCCTTCAAAACCCCAAATTGACTGTGTTCTCTTACTCATGATTGCCAGTTTTCATTATCATTGTTCCACAATTCGGATATTCCCTCAAATGCCTTAGCTTGTGCTGATGGGATAAGCGACTACACTAGCCACTTTATGTTGTTCATTCCGCAACAGCCTAAACTTGGAAGTCAGTGCGTGAATCTAAGTCAGTGAGTGAATCTAAGGTAAACACACAAGAACAAAGAAAAATGACACACTCTCTTTGCGTGTAGTCCCCATCACGATTAGCTTTTGCCCAAACAAAATAAACTGGTGAAAACAAGGAGCCTTTTGTTTTAATTAGCCCAGCTTAGTAAAAGATACAATAGTGGAAGCATAATTCTCCGTTGCTTGCCCATAAATAATAAACCAATGGAACTGGAGCATCACACCATACAGATCTAGAATATTTTAGTTTTGTTTAAAAGACAATGTATTCAGAAGCTAAGGGCACATAAAATCAAGACGCCAGGGCTCTCAGTTCTAGCAATTTTTCATTGTTACAAAGTCCGAATAATCTGTTAATAGAAAGAAAAAATATTCCTAATTGTCATCCCATGAGACAATTTTTGGTGGGTTTCATCTAGAAATACTTTTGTTTATATTCACAAAAGTATCACATTACTACTACTATTTCAGATGGTGAACACATCTAATCATATAAAATGTACTGGCAGTATGTCATAGAAAAATCAAGAATGAATGGCTACAAGAAAGAAATGATGATTTACCAGAATCATCTGCAATACTTGAGCATAGGAAATAACTTGCATGTAAGGTCTTGCTGGCATCAGAACCTTATCTAAAAAGAAAGGTAAAACACAAAGTGGAGATTTAACCAATTTATCTGGGTTGCAACAAAATAATCCACACAGAGGAACATAGTCTGAAAAGAAAGTTGTTAACGTAGCAGTCCATCATATATTGTTTGACCCAAACAATTTAAAAAACATTGCAAGAAGTACATCTCCTTCATCTGGTAATTAATCAGAAGGTAGCTGAAACTAATAGTAGGATACAAATGTAACCTTTATTAGGCAAGGACACTATGACATGCTACTTTTTATTGCATGTCTCCTATTTTTTCCCTCACTCCAGATCACTGCTATTTAAAAAACTGAATAATAAATTGCTCGCTTCCAAATCTTTCCTTTAGAATATGGAAACCTAATAAAAGAACCATGATGGACACACAAAGTACAGATGCAACACATGCATGCAAGTCACTATGTTTTCTTACGACATAGATTTAAAGATCTTCTCGGACATGTTATCGCACCATCTTTCTTCATGCCAAACACAATTGCAGAAAATAATTCAGAAGACAAACACCCATAAAAGACACCTGGAGACATCTAGAGCTACTGTTAATACAATCGCATTGATATGATCGGTAAGTATAACATGTGCGATTGACTAATTTCAATAGAATTACAAAAGCTTCAGGTGAAACGTTAGCGAGCAGACCATCAACCGAAGATCGTCACAACGATCATCACGAAATCAAAGAGATGCTCATTGGGATGAACATACTACCAGTTTTATTTGCTTGATTCACAACTATCATCTCCCAACAAGGAGAAAATAAGAACATATCAGTTTTGAGAAAAACTAACCAACCTCCTAACAAGGATAATAAGGACAATTGTTTTGGGAAGGCATATTCATTTTTTCCTCTGTCTACAATTTAACCTTAGACATAATGTCCAAAGACAGACATAGTTACAACAAAAATGTCGTACCGGCTTGATCCATCAGGCAGACTGATCATGAACTTCCAGCCCATCCTGTACCACGCCTTCCCTGCGACCCAAGCTTCTAAACCATGTAGAACCTTCCATCATCTATGCTATACTTGTAGCACTTCACTTCCCCTGCTACCTACAATCCAATATAGAATGCAGAAGATCAGAATGCAATTACTCATTACTTGATTAAAGGTTGAGATAGGTCCAGTAGGTGAAAGAAGACAATGACGGGTGCAGTGCAAGAAGGAACATCAGAACATTAGAGCACGCTTCATTCAGAAACAAAATGGTATCTGAACAGCAGACAACAAACAAGTCCATTTAACAATGCTTCGTTCAGAAACAAAATAGTGAGAAATCGGTAACACACTGGAAGGATCAGGCATCTAAAAACATCAGCTGCTTAATGTATCAACTATAGGAACAAATCGGTAACGAGTAGTAGCAGAAATGCATAATCGTTCTGAATCTCAGTTTGCCAAAACCATATGCATACATAATTCCGTTCTGGGCAGGAATTTCTGAAAAAGATTGGCGGACATACTGGGAACAAACTGGTACCCAAAATCATCAGTGGTTTAGTATATCAACTGCAGGCAAAAATAGGTAACCAGTAGCAGAAACGCGTCAGTTTTCTGAATCTCAGTTTGCCAAAAGCATATGCATTCATAATTTAGTTCTTACAACTCGACCAGCCAACAAAACATTGGCAAATTCAGCAACAGTAATCAAGCAGTAGAACTAACATACTTGCAAATAACCATGACTTCACGCTGGCGGGAGAATTATTCAGAGATTGTATGCAACAAGAGCAGGCGGATCAGAACGAACACATGCCTGCATCTACAGGACAAAAAACGCAGGCAACATCATTCCTGCATCAAAATCAGAATATCAGATACACAAATAGTAGGATTTTAGGAACAAGCATAGGAAGAGAGAGAAAGATGATGACGAATCTGGAAAGCAGGAGCTGCGTGAGGATGCAGGAACATCTCCACCACGAACCTGATATGGAGGTCCAGGAAGCGGTTATCCTTGCCCCATCCGCTCATGCCGGTGACGCACTCCGGCCCCGCTTCACCCAGCACGCCACAACCGACCCCCGCTAGGCCGCGAGCTGCTGCCGCTCCCGCACCTCTGCCTCCTCCCTACGTGGCCCTGCCCTGGTCGACGTCGGCGAGACCCTCCAGACTCCAGGCCGCTCACCGTGGGCTGCCATGGTCTACACCGCCGCTCATGATGCGACCCTCCTGGACGCTCCGCACGGCGCCACGCAGAGGAGAAGGCAGACAAGCCGGAGCGGTAGCCGATGACGTGAGAGGAGGGAGGAGGAGATTGACACCGCTCGGTTGTGTGCGAGGGAGGAGGAGGCACCGCCAGGCAAATTGGGGAGAAGGCGCCGCAGAGGTGGTCGCCGCTGCTGCGCTCGAGGTAGCGGCAGAGGAGGAGGCTGACGCCGCCGCGCTCCAAATCAGCCAGTCGGTGTCAGGGTAGAGGAGGTCGAGTTCGTCGTGCGAGGCGCCGCCGTCGGGAAGGAGATAGAGAGACCTAACCCTAGCGCTTCGTCGATTGGGATGGGGGCGACGAATCCCAGGTCGGCGAGAGGGGCGGTTCCAAGCCGTGTCGCAAGCAGCCACTGACAAGCGGGCCAATCACACGGTTGGCCGGCCGAACGCTCGCGGTGAGATAAATGTGAACCATCGAATGATTGATCGACGTCAAAATTCTGTGAACAACCACAGCTCGCTATTTCCTGTGGGATTGTATGTTGTAAGGATTCAGATCGATGTGCATGTCATCTCTAGTATCTCACTGCTCCATTCACACATCTCAGCACATGCAATGCAAATTCTAGAATGGAAGAATACAATTCATCACGCCACCAACAATGTAACTGTAGCTTTTAATTAGTCGATCGGCAGGCCACATCCAGCCTGCAGCAATATCAATGATTTTTTTACAAATATGACCCTCTGCGGAACGTAATTGGCAAAATTGGCCCCTTCCAATTTCATTGTAAAAAATGGCCTGGCGGGAGCGTACAAAAGCGACACGTGTCTCTTCCCTCCATATGCTCTTGTGATCGATCTAGCATGCATGTGTGCAGTGTGAGCTTGTGTCAGGCAACAGCGGCAGGAGCAGTATATGCATGCTGGGTCCCACCACCTCTCGCCACGTGCTATGGCGGAAAGGGCATTCCGCAACGTGCTACGGTGGGAAGAGCCTTTCCGCCATATGGGGTGGCGGGATGTACACGTGTCGCCTTTTCTGTTTTCTGCCAGGCTACTTTTGACAATAAAATTCGGAGGGGGCTATTTTTGACAATACGATTCGGTAGTGGGCTATATTTGTAAAAAAAATCCAATATCAATATATATATATATATGTGCATGTACAGATGGAGCTACTGTTCTCCAAAACAAGAAAAGAAAATGTAGCTGGACGGGACGGATGTGGCATCTGCTAGTTGGCAGGGGAATATTTCAAAGACCCACCTATTTTCTGTTTTTTTCTTCCTCTTCTGGGGGAGCTTAAATAAATTAAGCTCTGCAGCTTAATTTGGAATTTGGAATCATGCGCAATTCCATTGCCATTCATGCGTCCAGCCTGAGGTTATCGGACTCCGGCCGTGGCTGTCGGACGACGAGAGAAGGGCGGTGGAGGCCGCGTACTCCGACTCCATCGACAATGACGAATAAGAGTATGCCGCCGGAGCGCCGGAGTGATACGTCCAAAACGTATCTATAATTTTTGATTGTTTCATGCCATTTTTATGCTTTTAGCACTTGTTTTATATTAAGTTTATTATTTATTTGGACTAACCTACTAATAGTTGCAAAAGTGCACAATGTTCTTGTTTTACTCTTTGATGTGTAGAAATTATCAAGAATACAAGAGGAAACCTTGTTGGAGTCGAATTGGGACTTTCCTGAAATCTGTCTGAGAACTTTTTACGAAGATTGCCAGTTTGACCCTCGAAGATGACGTATATGGAGACCTGGCTGTTACGAAAGTTGTCACAATTTTCCATACGAAGATTTTAAGCCCGAGATCAGCCCAATCGGAGTTCGGACGCGGCCTGTAGGCCCGTTTTGGTGGAACCCTAAAAGGGGGTGACGGAAATCCGAGAAGATATATAAAGGGAGGAAACCTAATTCGTGGAGGACTCCTCCACCCACGAATTTCAGCCACCAAAAGCCACGTTTTTGCCTCCCCCATGGATCCCATCTCCATGGGGGAGGGCTCCCAAGAAGCCATGAAGGAGGGAGGCTAAGGGGCGGCGCTCCCCAAGCTTGCCGGCGGCGGGGAAAGGAGTTCCCCGCACCGCCGGCCGCCGCCGCCCTGCGCCGCCGCGCTGCCCTCTCCGCCGTCTTCACCGCCATCTCCATCACCATCTCCTCCTTGTATTCAGTGGTTCATCCTCCCACAAACCTCTGTACCGTCCTATGTAAACATGGTGTTTGATGCTATAATATTTATCCTATGATTTACATCATGTTTCCGTAGTTTATTTGTCTTTTGATTGCTTAATTGAATGCATGAGGTTCATTAGAGTTGTATGTCTATATGGTGCTGTCCTTTGGTGTCCATTATATTTGTGCGCGCATGGATCAAACACCCTAGGGTTGGTAGTATTTGTAACGAAGCGGGGGAAGTTCTGCCGGAGTGACAGAAACCTGAGAACGCGAACCGATTAGTTGCACGTATGGGAGTAAGAGGACCTTGAACTTAAGGCTATGGTTGGGGAAACCTTAATGCATTGTTAGTATTTGCGGATGCTTTCTAACAATCCAATCATATAGTACTTGTAATCCCAAGTAGTGGAGTGCATGTATATTTAGCCTCTCCCACATAGAAAACTGCATCGAAGACAATGAACCAAGTACCTTCACTAATTAATCTTGGACAAAGCCACCACAATTACCACCACTTTTCCACACTCATGGTACTGTTAGTATATGGTTACTTAGTGTATTTTATTGCTGCAGCACTAACATTTACTTTCTTGTATTTATTATCTTGCAAAACTACCTCTCATACCCGTATTGCTACCGTAGTTTTATTTTCTAGATAATGCAAACGTTTAGTGTGCGTAGAGTTGTATCAGTGGTTGATAGAACTTGAGAGAATACTTATCCTACCTTTAGCTCCTCGTTGGGTTCGACACTCTTACTTATCGAAAAGGCTACACGCGATCCCCTATACTTGTGGGTTATCAAGACCTTTTCTGGCGCCGTTGCCGGGGAGCCATAGCGTAGGTTAATGTTCTTGTGTGCACTTGTTTGCTTTATCTCTAAGTAGTTTTTATTTTCAGTATTAAGTTGTTCTTTATCTTACTATGGATAGGGAATGCGAATTACAAAAAAAATTAGGTGTAGTTGTTATCTAAAAACGTTTTCAAAAAGAAAAGTGATTGGAAAGATGAGTAATGGTTAAATGGGGGTCGACCTTGAACACTTGTGTTCATGCCTATGAAACCAAAACAAATCTTTCCATGGAAGCTTTTCATTAAAAACATGTAAATATTGTAAATATTGTGTATATACCTCTGTACATAAAAATAAAATGCTAATATAGTCTAGTTAATTGAAAGTTGATAGTTTTACTTTGCTGTCCAGAAACAGATTTTCTGTGCTCCACCGTATTAAATGTTTAAAATCACCAGAACGTGATCTTGATCTGAAATTTCTTGAGTGCAAAGTGATGCTTATTAGCTTTCTTTCATTAGACTAACTTTTTTGATTTAAGGTACGTAGGTCGAAAAATTCGATCTTTACTGACTGTTCTGTTTAGACAGATTTTGTGCTTCTCTGTAAATAAAATCGTGATAAATCTCAGAATAGTATTTTGACTTGAAATTTTTGTGCATAAACCTGAGATTATTATCTTTCTTTCATTACTAAAGTTTTTCGATTTGAGCTACTTAACTATCTCGTTGAATGCCATCTTTACGGACTGTTCAGTTTTGACAGATTTCTTTGTTTATTCAATATTGTACTTGGTGTTGTTAGTTTCATTAGTTTTTCGACGGACAACGGAAATCATGAACACCTTAGTATATACAGTGGCTAATGTTGAGTAAAATTATAAAACTTGTCAATGCTTGAACATGAGTGGATTTTATTTAATGAGTACTAACCCTACTAATGAGTTTTGTGAAGTTTTATGTGGATGTAGCTTATAAGATCTAATCAATATGGTGATATGAGATGAATAAGAAGACGCAAGAGCTCAAGCTTGGGGATGTGTAGGTGCATCCCAAGAACATATTCAAGAAGATACAATCATCTAAGCTTGGGGATGCCCGAGTCATCCCCCTATTCATCAACTAACATGAGGTTGTCTCGTTCATACTCTATATTACCCGTCCACATGATATGTATTGTCTTAACTTGTATTATAATTGCTTTTATATGTCTTGGTTTTACCTTCTTTAGTTTTATTAGGCTCCTTATTTGGTTTCGATTGCTTCTTTACTTTCACTTATAAATTCAAAATAACAAAAATATTTTCTTTTGTTTTGCTTCTTTGTTTGGTTCTTTATTTTAATTTTATTTGGGTTTTACTTTTGATTTTTATTTAGAGTTTTCCTTGCTGTAGCTAGCATGTTTAGGTCTTGCTTAGCCTCTGGTTTCTTAGTTTATCAAAAATAAAGTACCAAGTTTTATCCATTTAGCTTAGTTGATACATATGTAAAAAGTGATTTTCTGTTTTCGGTATCTACTGCTTATTGCGCGATTTTTCATATTTTACTGGAAGCTCTAAAAATCACGAAAAATTACTGATGTTGTAGCACCTAATCCTCTGCATGTACAAAAATTGGCTAAAATTTCGGGCATGTTTAAGTGCACCTAAAAATTGCGTTTTCCAGCTGCTGTTTTTCTGGACAGATTCTGACTTTTGTTGCAAGAGTGGCCTCTTTTCGTTTTCATTTGATTTTTAATGGTTCTTACCTTTCATTTATAAGTTGGCCATTTAAGCAACCTTTCTGTAACTTAAAAACAAAATTTTATTTGGTTTAATAGTAGCACTTGGGAAATATTATCTATTGTACTAATGTCTAACCGCAGAAAAGAATGGGAAAGTTTTTGTGTTGAAGTTTTTTCACAGAGAATGAAGGAACACCAAACTATGGAATATTGAAGAATTACCAAAGTCATAAGCTTGGGGATGTCCCCGCATCCCTCTTCATCAATAACCCCACGGTTTGCAAACCTTTAAACTTTGTTTTTTGAGCAACATAGGAACTTAACTAAACTTGAAGCGGCTGTATTTTATTATCTATTTATCTTAGCATCAAACACCAGTTACATTAATAAGTGGATCGTCACATATTTTATTTATCCTCTGTTTTCAATGTTTACTTGGTTAATGGATTACTTGTTGAAACTTAAAAATGATGTGTGAATAATACTGTTTAGTAGTTTATGTTTTCTTATGGTTAGTCTCAACTAGCTAATAGTGCATATTATGTTATTTTGATATCAACATGCATTGTCCTGTTCATAAGATGGTATGGTATTGTGGTATCCTCCTCTGAATAATTCACTTGAATCGACTTGGCACATGCTCACACATGTTATGACTGAAAAATAAAAGTCAATTAAGCCTTGATGATCTATTTTGCCTCAGAGTTTTAGTATCGTTTTTATGCCTCCGTTAATTTTATTTTGTCGCAAGCATGATTATGACCGTTATCGCTCTCGTGGTTGTCGCTTCCCAGTCTATTGCTAGCCTTCACTTGTACTGAGCGGGAATGCTGCTCGTGCATCCAAATCCTTAAAACCAAGTTATCCCAAAGAGTCCACCAAAAAATTCCTATGCATGGTATTTCAAGCCATTCCAAGTAAATTTGCATGTGCTACCTTTAAAACCTTCAAAATATTTCTCTTTTTGTGTCAATGTTTACTAGCTCATGAGGAATTAGTGTGGTTATTCTTTATTCTATTTGTCAAATGGACTTTTACACCTGGACTAGTGGCATATACATCCGCTTATCCAATAACTTGCAAAAAGAGCTGGCAACGGGGTGCCCAGTCCCAATTAATTACAACTTTAACCAATTAATTCTCTTCACACTTTTGCCCTGATTCATCAGTAAGCAATGACAAACAGTGAAATACCTGAATGTGTGTAAACCAAAGAGAAAGAGGGATGATCTGCCTTGCTGGTAGAAATAACGTCCTTCATGGGAGCCGCTCTTAAAAGTCCGTTTGACAGGTAGAATACTGTTCTCACCCGCTACCATTCGTTGACAATTAACAAACACCTCTCAAAACATTTTTACCTCTGTTTTTAAAACAAAAAGCTCTAGCACGTGTTAATCCCTGCTTCCCTCTGCGAAGGGCCAATCTTTTATTTTTATGTTGAGTCACCATCCTTTCTTTGAGCACTTCTTCGAGAGCATAGCTGTCGTTCTTAGTGTAATGTGCTTGTCCCAGAATACGATTAATTGAGGTATAACCATGATGCTTTTATCTTTGATATCTCTATATCTAGTCTTCACTTGAACTTCAGAGGTGCCTTGGCATTTATGTTTTGCTCCACAATTAAGGGCAAGCGAGATACCACTCTATCATGCTTTATTATGGTCATTACAATCTTGTTGATGTTTATAAATTTCATGTTATAAGCTCTTAGTTCGTTGATACTTTTCATTAGGAAACATGATTGCTAAGTTTTATTATCCATACATCATGCAATTGTTAAAGACCTGATCATAGCATTTACAATCAAAAATTATTTTGTTATCATTTACCTACTCGAGGACGAGCAGGAATTAAGCTTGGGGATGTTGATACGTCCAAAACGTATCTATAATTTTTGATTGTTTCATGCCATTTTTATGCTTTTAGCACTTGTTTTATATTAAGTTTATTATTTATTTGGACTAACCTACTAATAGTTGCAAAAGTGCACAATGTTCTTGTTTTACTCTTTGATGTGTAGAAATTATCAAGAATACAAGAGGAAACCTTGTTGGAGTCGAATTGGGACTTTCCTGAAATCTGTCTGAGAACTTTTTACGAAGATTGCCAGTTTGACCCTCGAAGATGACGTTATATGGAGACCTGGCTGTTACGAAAGTTGTCACAATTTTCCATACGAAGATTTTAAGCCCGAGATCAGCCCAATCGGAGTTCGGACGCGGCCTGTAGGCCCGTTTTGGTGGAACCCTAAAAGGGGTGACGGAAATCCGAGAAGATATATAAAGGGAGGAAACCTAATTCGTGGAGGACTCCTCCACCCACGAATTTCAGCCACCAAAAGCCACGTTTTTGCCTCCCCCATGGATCCCATCTCCATGGGGGAGGGCTCCCAAGAAGCCATGAAGGAGGGAGGCTAAGGGGCGGCGCTCCCCAAGCTTGCCGGCGGCGGGGAAAGGAGTTCCCCGCACCGCCGGGCCGCCGCCGCCCTGCGCCGCCGCGCTGCCTCTCCGCCGTCTTCACCGCCATCTCCATCACCATCTCCTCCTTGTATTCAGTGGTTCATCCTCCCACAAACCTCTGTACCGTCCTATGTAAACATGGTGTTTGATGCTATAATATTTATCCTATGATTTACATCATGTTTCCGTAGTTTATTTGTCTTTTGATTGCTTAATTGAATGCATGAGGTTCATTAGAGTTGTATGTCTATATGGTGCTGTCCTTTGGTGTCCATTATATTTGTGCGCGCATGGATCAAACACCCTAGGGTTGGTAGTATTTGTAACGAAGCGGGGGAAGTTCTGCCGGAGTGACAGAAACCTGAGAACGCGAACCGATTAGTTGCACGTATGGGAGTAAGAGGACCTTGAACTTAAGGCTATGGTTGGGGAAACCTTAATGCATTGTTAGTATTTGCGGATGCTTTCTAACAATCCAATCATATAGTACTTGTAATCCCAAGTAGTGGAGTGCATGTATATTTAGCCTCTCCCACATAGAAAACTGCATCGAAGACAATGAACCAAGTACCTTCACTAATTAATCTTGGACAAAGCCACCACAATTACCACCACTTTTCCACACTCATGGTACTGTTAGTATATGGTTACTTAGTGTATTTTATTGCTGCAGCACTAACATTTACTTTCTTGTATTTATTATCTTGCAAAACTACCTCTCATACCCGTATTGCTACCGTAGTTTTATTTTCTAGATAATGCAAACGTTTAGTGTGCGTAGAGTTGTATCAGTGGTTGATAGAACTTGAGAGAATACTTATCCTACCTTTAGCTCCTCGTTGGGTTCGACACTCTTACTTATCGAAAAGGCTACACGCGATCCCCTATACTTGTGGGTTATCACGGAGTCACGGCGGGCAGCGCGCCGCCCGAGCCTCCCATCAGCGTGGGCGGCTATGTCCACATCTCCGAGGAGGAGGCGGCGCGGGCATCCCACATGCAGCTGAACGCTCAGAGGGCGGCCGCGTTCATGTCCGCCGCGCGCGCCTGCGCCGACGCTGCACAGGAGGCCGAGACGGCGAACGCACGCAAAGCCATCGAGAGCGCTGCAAACGGAATGGCGAGGCGGCCGCCAAAGGAGCAGGCGGCTCCAACTGATGGCGTATCCCCGCCGGCGTGGCCACCTATGTGCGGCCAATTTTGCACTGAAGCCGGCGCCGCTACGTGTTCCGTAGCTACAAAAGGATCAATGAGGAGGAGTCAGCTAGTCCGCGGGTGGCCCTGGCCTTGATGAAGGAAGAGCCAGCAAGTCTGTGGCCGAACGGGCTTGCGGCTGGATGTTCCTCAAGGCCGGAGCCCCTCTTTGATCTTCCCCATTGCCTGCCGGTGGTCGGTTATTATTTTTTTTTATGGTTTTTAGTTTAGTTTTAGGTTTAATTCCAGGAGGCAGACCGCCGGCGTTCACATCTGGCCGACGGGCCGGCTGCTCCAAATCCGCGTGCGGACCTCCTATAAAATCCCTCGCCACGCCATTGTTCGCCACTCATCCTATCGATGGCCAACCGAGAAGAGGAGGAAGTGCCCGTGACGGAAGAGCCCCTTGCTGTGTCGGAGGGGCAGGTGCCCGCGCCGGAAGAGCCAACGACTCCTCCACGAGCCCCGGCATATTCACCGTGGGAGCCCTGGTCTCCGTGGGAATGGTGAGGCGCGGATCCAAGATGGTTTGTGCCACCGTGGGCTCCTGCCCCCGAGCCAGCTACGGCCGAGGCGCCGGCGAACGAGCCTGGATCTCCACCGGCCCCACCGGCCGGCGATGAGCCGGCTACTCCACCACCACCACCGGAGAAGGAGGAGGACGAGAACCCTAGATTTACTAGGCCTTTTATTATGTATTTTCAGTTTCTAAATATGTAATCCTTATTAATAAGAAAAATATTTGGAAAAAAAAGCCGAGCGGACTCAATGCGTCGGCCCGTTGGGCGCAGTTGCCAGAAAGGGCCGGACGCGCATCCGTTTGCCGATCCAAACGGACAAAACGCGGACCAAACGCGCATCCGTTTGCGTCGGCCCCGTTGGGAGCAGTGGCCAGAAAGGGCCGGACGCGCGTCCGTTTGCCGATCCAAACGGACAAAACGCGGACCAAACACGCATCCATTTGCGTCGGCCCCGTTGGGCGCAGTGACCAGAAAGGACGGACCTGGGCCAGACGCGCGTCCGTTTGCCGACTCAAACGGACAAAACGCGGAACAAACTCACATCCATTTACGTCGGCCCGTTGGAGTCCGCGTACCCCTTTTCGATATTGGGCCTAGCCCATTTTATTTGCTCAGCTTATGTTTCCGTTGTCGTTGGTGGGGTGGCTGCTTTTCTCTATGCCACGAGCTAGAATTGATTCCCCCCAAAAAAAACTAGAATTGATTTCCCTCCAAATAAAAAAACGAACTAGAATTGATAGACGAGCAGACCCAAGTACAAGTACATATCTATATTCACCCTCCAAAAATAAGTAACGATTAGGAGTCCAGAAAGGATTTGTTGGCTTATTATATGCTTTTTACCTTTTCCTTTTCACATGTTTTTTTAATTTCCAGTTGATTATTTATGTTTCTATATTTGTTCTTCACATTCATCTTTTTACCATCACATCCACTCATTTGTCTTTTTTGTGCAGCCCAAAATACAACGACTTTTGAGCAGAAAATTTGCACGATTGTGGATCAAGATAATATCTACATCCGGAATTTTTTTCGCGGTTTTTGGAAACTTAAAAAATGTCGATTTCAAATTTTTGAAAAACGAGCTCTATGTAGCTCGGCCTCCATTTTGGGTTTTCGTGTAGGTGATGTTCTTCATAAACTGAGGTAATATCAGCTCTCCCTAGGTGATGTAATGTGCTTCTTCTTCTTCTTCTTCGTAGAAGAAACTAAATGGCATCACCTAGCGACTACTCCCTCCGTTCCCAAATATAAGATGTTTTAGATTTTGTCCACATTCACATGCACACAAGTGTATCTAGACATATTCCATGTGTAGGTTCACTCATTTTAGTATGCATGTAGACAACATGTATAACACCTAAAACATCTTATATTTAGGAACGGAGGGAGTATCTCACAATGCCATCGTATTTCACCACTATCCGTATGTTTTTCAAACACACAGGACCGTGAGTACGCCCTAGAAGATGTCATGCGCTTCTTCTTCATAGAAGAAATTAAATTGCATCTTCTAGTGAATGCCTGGTGTCACACTTCAGTTTATTTACATACCAAATGCCACCGTCCGGTTTTTTAGAGGATAACGTACATGCATATCTCAACAGAAGTTATCTTGCTAACAAACCGTCTTTCTCTATCGGATGGCTAACAAACCCCTGTTTATCTATACCAATATAAAAAGGCACAGAGGGGGGCAGATCCAACAGATCCGGACCATCTAAATTATATCCAACGCTCCATGTGGCACCCATGTTTATCGGTAAAACACTGCCCGACGCCTCGCATATCGCATCGCCCCACGACCTCATCGAACAACCGCACCTTCCACGCCTCCACCGCCAGTGCCATCGTCCTCCATCCCGCCTTCCTCGGCCGTTGTAGTCCGCAGCCGGCGTGGCTCTGGACTCCTCTCCCTGTCGACGAATCCAGTCCATTCTCGCATTTTCCCTCCAGCATCCCGTGCGCAACGCCAGGACACCGCCGCCGCCCCGCCTGCCGCAACGCCCTGCCCTCGCCAACCTGCCCGAGGCGAGGGAGCCGCCCGCGATGGCGTCGCCGCTGCACTGCCTTACGCGAGGGCGCCGCCTTGAGGACGCCGCCTGCACCCGACCGTCCGTCTGCACCTGCCGTCCGTCTAACCCGTCCGTCCCTGCAAGGCTGCAACCAGCTCGATGGCGTGTTGCTCCTCCAAGCCTTCTGGATTCCTCGCCGGAAAGTTCAACGTGGACATGGATTATCTTTAGTACAGTCATGCAATCCAATACTGGATTAACATGCTGATGTGTGGATGAGCATATGCACTTGCAGGGGTAAAAAAAAAATAGGATATCAAAAATATTTCTGTTGGATCAATCATTATGCTCTGTGCTTCTATTGGTAAGAGAAATTTTGTACGGTTTTGCTGTCGATGAGTATTAGTACCAAGCTTTAGAAGGTAAAAACCCTCATTTCTCTTGCAGGCATGAAGAATATCTACTCTACTGTACCAGTAAACTATTCCATAAAGCAATTTGCTGAAGATATGTGTGTTATGCAGGCAGCATACTCTCTTTTTATGCTGCAACAGATATCGCCGTCGCACGCAAGCAGGCGCTGCAACTGATTCTGCAAGTATTGGGGTCATCGATTCTTGCATTCATTCAGGTTAGCAGTAGAATCATTACTACCCAAGCAAATGCAAACTTCATAACGCATCATCGCTTCAAGATTGGTGGAACTGCCAGATCAATAACCTGGGTCGTGCTAGGTGCATAGAATGGAATGCCACGATCACTCGATCAGCTTGGTCTGTTGGACGTTGTGGAAAGAGAGAAACGAGCGCACATTCAACAACAAAGCCACTGACTGTGCTGGTGTTTTGGCAAGGATCATTGACCATGCGGATGATTGGTGTGCTGCTGATCGCACGTCGGTGCTTACCCTATCTAGCAGACCGCGCGAACCAGACTAAGCTGATGGCGCCTCTGGCCCCTGTTTGGCCTCTTTTTATGGTTTTCTCTCTTTTTCTTTTTGCTTTTTAGTTACCGGCTTTCCTGGGCATCCTATCTTGATGCTTCAGTCTCTGTATTCTTTCTCCTATTATCAGTGAAGCAACCTTGTCTGCCTTCGTAAAAAAAAATGCAAACTTCAGTGATAGGTATGGCAAGTAATGGTGAGACCATACTATACAATATGACAAGTAATGTTCTTTTTCCTAATGATCCACATGTACATGCTATTATACTCCCCTGATCAGACACTTTCTGTTAACACGGTTGTCCTGACATCGGGCAGTTCCATGCCATTGTTTTCTCATGCACCGGTAATTGCCATGAAAATCATCATTTTGGTCTTTTACGCCCTCATTTTTCCAAATGGTGCTGATAATAAGGATAAGAATCATCACAATAGTAAGAGCACAAATCAATTTGTGCTTTCAATTTCTAAACTGAATATGTTCGCTTTTTTCACGTCTGGGAATGCTATGTTAGGCAACACGTGCATTGCACGTGCACGATTACTAGTAAGAGGAACAGGGGGCCGGCCTCCCCGCTAACAGACCAGAAAACACTAGTCAGCAGCTCTAGGCGTGATCATTAGGCGGTGCGAGGGAGGAGAAGATCGCCTTTAGCTTGCTTGCCGTCTCTCCAGGAGAGCGATCCTATCTTGCTCCTTTGAGAGATTTACCCACATCTGTATAAACATGCACAGATTAGATCAGAGGGGTGTCTTGTACCTCTAATGTAAACGTCCTATGTGAATCTACCACTTTTCTCGTCCTCTCTTCGTCACCACTTTCGCCCTCCATTTGTTTCCCTCCACTTTTTTTTTCGAAACACAGTACAACACAGATGCTCATATACACGTGCACACACTCACCCCTATGAACGCACGCACGCACACCCTACCCCTATGAGCACCTCCGAAAGACTGAGCCGGTGGTCAGGTCTTGAGATTTACGAAGTCACCACAGGTGCCTCGCTGTCGACGAGAACGTCGCCTCCCATTGAAGAATATTCCGCCTAAATGAGAAACACCAATGTCAAATCTAGGATTTGAACTCTGATGGGCTGGGGGTACAACCACCCTCCTAACCATTTTACCAGAGGCAAGTTCTCTCCCTCCACTTATTCTTGAATTCTCTTTCCTGCCACTCTATTCTCCCCCCACAATTATAGAACCTGACATTTTGTAGGGTAGCATACAAATGACACTCGGCAAAGCTCGGAGCGTTGGGCCCACCAGTCAACTTTGTCAAGAGTGATCATGCTAACGCCCTATAAAGATTCTAACCTTTGTTGAGACCATCTAGGTTGACACATGGCAAATCCCTGGCGGGGTAGGGGACACCTGTCAGTTTTTAGCTAAGAGACCACATGAAGAAACACAAAAAAAGAATGAAAGGTGGTCCCATCCCGTAAGATCTTTGTCGAGAGCTCAGAAGCTCACGCACGAGAAACGACTGACATGTGGGTCCATACCCTATGTCCTTTGTCGAGAGTCAAAAGGACGACACACAGTGAAGTACTTCTAGTTTTGTCCAGCCTATTAGAGCCATGTGGCACCGTCGATAGTCTCCGCTCCTTTTTTACCAAGCTATGCTAAAGAACACTCATCAAAGGATTTTATCGATGGCTTGCCTCCCTAAAAGCTTTGCCAAGTGTATTGTAGTTGTTGTCGAGTGTCTCAGACACTCGTTAAACCTGTGAAATCTGATAGTGGTAGTTAATCACTAAGGATGAGGGAGCGAATGCTATGTTAGTCCGACCCTGCATGAGTCGAGGAGAATTAAGACGGTAAGAGAGAATCAAAAATTCACTTTGCCACATGGGAGCATATGCTCCTGCCACTAGTTAAAGCATTCAAACAAAAATTTGGTACATTTCGATATCATATGACAAGTTTCACGGAAAAACAGACATTGTTTCTGGCTTGTGTAAAAAGACAAACAAATGTCTCGTGGAAAGCCCTTTTTAGCACCGAATTATTTCCTTTTTACACATGATACCAAAAACATAGGTTTTTCGTGAACGACTTTGTAAGCACATAGAATGTAGAGACATACGTGCGTGAATGTTTTGTTCAATTCTTTTATTTGAATGTATTTTGAAAACCGGGAGCATTTGCTATTGGTGTGGTAATGTGGTATGCCCATCACATTGTCTAGATCATCATGGCCCAAGAATGGCCCAAAAAATAAACCCTGAGTTTGTGTTGCCGTGTTTTAAGTGAAATAGAGAGATGGGCCACATATACAGGAAGTAGCTAGGTCGACAATGGGCCGGTCACTATTGTTCGCAGCAATGTAAAAATTGACGCGAGAGCTGACCGCACTGTGACTGACGAGTAAGGGCATCTCCAGCCCTTCGGCCCCCATGCCCCAAAACGGCACTAAATGGCGCTATTTGGCGCGCTAGGGGGCGCCGATTCCCCGTCGTGGAACCCAGACCGTCTCCCAGCCGACGATTTTCGACCAAATTTCACATACAAAAAACGCCGATAGTTCAACATATAAATCCACATAGTTCAACATACAAATCCACACACAAATAGTTCAATATACAAATCCACACACAAATAGTTCAACAATGAAAGCAAATAGAATAAACCAAACTAGGCGCCGAGACACCACGCCGCGGCTGCGCATCGTTTGCGAGCAGGCCGACAAGGCAGGTGAGGATAAGCAAGTGTTCTTCATCGTCGACGGCGGCGTCGGCTTCCTCATCCAGCAGTTCGGCGAGCAGCTCCTCGTCGACGGAGTCCATGGCTGGGCGGACAAAACGCCGAACACCTAGCGGGCGAGGTGGGCGTGTTTCGCCCCGAAAGTCTTCCTTGCGGCTAGATCATGGCGGAAGGGAGTGGGCGGCGCCGACGACGTGGATGGGGCGAGATGGTGGTGTTCCTATCTTCTTGTGTGCGGCGGAGGGGGGAGGGGTGGTGCCGACGGCGACATGGCGGCAGCGAGGCTGGATAGAGGAAAAGGGCGAGTCGGGGTGGGGAAATGCGCTGTCTCGCCGATAGTGCCGGCCCACGCGTGCTTTTCCTTCCGCCGGCTCCCCTAGGCGGAACCCAGTGGGCTGGGTTTGGCCTGGGAGCGCCGGCGCTAGTTTTGGCCGAAACGGCGCTATTTGGGCTAGCCGGGGAGCCGACTGGGAGAAAAACGACGCTATTTCAACCAAACGGCGCTATTTGGCCTCGTGGGGGCGTTGGGGGACGGCTGGAGATGCCCAAACGACTGATTGATACGGCTTGCCGTCTGTAAATAAATGATACGGTAGCAGTCGATGGATCGCCATGGCAGATGCATGATATCTCTATCGTAGGCGCGTTATCAGCCGATGGATCGCCATAGCAGATGCATGATATCTCTATCGTAGGCGCGATAGCTCACAGGTCGGACATGGTGAGCAGCTCCTCGAGGTAGTCTGCTCCAAGGTCCTCCAAGGTCCTCCAACTCCAACACGCACGTCGCCGACGAAACAGCTGTCCCCTGCCTCCTCGCTCCCGCTGCCGCCGCCGCCACCGTGCCCGTCCTCTTGTTCTTGGGGTTTCTCTTCCGGATGTAGTGCCTCCAAATTTGAAAAATATTCATTTTTTGAAAATGGTTCCATTTTGAAAATTGTTCCAAATTTAAAATGGTTCTAAATTTAAAAATGGTTTCAAATTTAAAATTGTTTATTTTTAAAAAATGGTTCCAAATTTAAAATTGTTTTTCATTCTTTAAACAAAATTGTTTATTTTTTCTGAACGTTTTCTGAACGAACAAAATGAGCAACGAAGCACGTAACGAAACACAGCAGGCGCGAAACAGATGGGCCTGGCCCACGCAACAAAGCACGTAGGCGGTGCGCGCTAGAAGCGACGCTAACGGGCGATGCACAGCATCTCCCCCGTGTTTTAAGTAAAATATAGATATGGGCCACATATACAGGAAGTAGCTAGGCTAAGAATGGGCCGGACTCTGTTGTTCGCAGCAATGTAAAAATTGACGCCAGAGCTGACCGCATTGTGACTGACGAGTGACGACTGATTGATACGGCTTGCCGTCTGTAAAGAAATGATACGGTAGCAGCCGATGGATCGCCATGGCAGATGCATGATATCTCTATCATAGGCGCGGCAGCTCACAGATCGGACATGGTGAGTAGCTCCTCGAGGTAGTCTGCTCCAAGGTCCTCCAACTCCAACACGGACGTCGCCGACGAAACAGCTGTCCCCTGCCTCCTCGCTCCCGCTGCCGCCGCCACCGTGCCCGTCCTCTTGTTCTTGGGGTTTCTCTTCCGGATGCAGTGCCTTCGCTTGAGCGCAAGAGCCGGCGAATCCCCTGCCGCAGAGGCGGCGCAGCCAATGCCCAGCGCGAGGAGCGACTCCTGCACGCGCTTGACGGGGAAGTTGAGCACGGCGGCCGGTCCGCGCACGGCGAAGGCGGCCTGGTCGTAGGCGAGCGCGGCGGCCTCGGGGGTGCCGAAGGTTCCGAGCCAGACGCGTTTGCCGTTGCGGGTGGAGTCTCGGATCTCCGCCGCGTACTTGCCCCACGGTCGCTTCCGCACCCCGATGAGCGGCGAGTCCGGGGTGCGCGCGCTCCGGTGTGCTTCCAATGTCGGCGACGCGGCAGGCATCTTCATGATCTGGCCGCCCCGATTGCTGTTGCCAGCCTCCTGCTCCTCCCAGACAGAGGGAGAGGAGTCTGAGCTGCAGCTGGTGGTGGTGCGGGTGGAGGCGGCTTCCATGAGGAACGACGCCAGCTCGTCGTCGCCGTTCTCCATGTCAGCATGAGCATAAGCATACTGTTGATCCGGGTAGTGTGGAGCGGAGGAGAAAGAAAGAGAATAGCCGTGGTAGTAGTCCATGTCATTTGGCGGCTCCATATGTAAGTAAGCAAATTTAGCTAAGGTAATCTACACGGTAGTTGCCGGCGCGGACACAGAGATAGATAAGATCAGCATCTACGTGTACGATCCTTATATAGCTGAGGTCGAGCTCGATCGACAGCGGAGAAGCTTAAGGTAGCTAGACAACAGACAAGCTTTGACTTAACGACAGAAGTGAAATCAACTTCTCCATCAGGGCAGGGGCTTGCATGTTGGACTGTACATATGTGCATGACGTAGGGCGGCTGGAAACGACAACACACCCGGGCGTCTGCAGTTCATCACGACCATGCCGTCCCCATCGATTGGTCAACGGAGCTTAAAAGTTCTTGCAATTTTACTAGTGCAACCCAACCATGCATGGTCAACAATATGCTCATATATATTTCCTTGCGCCGTCGATTGCTAGGTAGATCGACAATTAACCATTATTTCTGGACTGTATAGGAAGGATAATGCATGTACTATGCAGTAGGGATTTTCCACATGTACTATGTTCTCCGGGGCGGCGGCCCTGGCTGGTGTGGCGACGGCGCCTGGGCGGCGGGCGCCGGTCGCAGGTGCTAGTGGCTGGAGGTCTTGGTCGCGCGGGCGACAAGGCACCGGCGGACGGTGGACGCGGCGCGCACTCCTCTCCCGCCCCTGACTCCAGATCTGACTGGTACGGCCCTCTCCCTCCCACCTTGTAGGCTCCCCCCTCCCCGTCCTCCGTGTGGCACGGCGGCCGTGGCCGCCGCTGCCCGCGGTGGCGGTGCGCTGGTGTTTTAGGTGCAGGTCCGAGGGAAACCTCTGGCCGGGCCCGACGGCGGCGACGCCCAAGGGCGCCGCTTTCCTCCTTGGAGGCGCAATCGTGGACCTTCCCTTACACCCCCGACCACCTCCCGAGCGAAAGCTCAAAATCCTTCGGGATTGGGCGGCGTCGACGCCGTGCGTGCCGTGTTCTCCTTGGAGACGTCGTCTGGGATGGTGTAGTCTTGGGCGAGTGGTGCTTTTGGTGTTGTGGTTGGGCGGTGCCGTTGTTCCAGTGTCGCTGGGGTGGTGGTGGAGCTGTGCGCGTGTGGAGGGAACCGTGTCGGCTTCGTGGCGACAACATTTCTCCGTGTTGACTGGCGGGTGCCCTGCTTTGTTCCTCCCCGCCCCTTTGCCCCTGTTCGCCATGGGTCGGCGCCCTCGAGCCTGGGCGAGAGGGGAAAGGGTTCCCCTCTTCGGCAACAGCGGCTCGTCGGCGGCAAGTGTTTCAAGCTCCAGTGGTCTCGTTTCAGCCGCGGTGGTGTGGATGCCATTTTCTCGCAGTCCCTCCCTCTCGGCGTCTTCGTCCGGCAGCTCGGACCTGATGTCGCTGGCAAGCACTTGGTGGTGGTGGTCTTTCAGTGGAGCGCCCGCAGCGTGGTTGCTTTCTTCCGATCCGGCAATCTTGCTCTCGGGTGAGCTTCCTTTGTCTCTGGACGGTACGGAGCGCCTTTTGAGCCTGGGCGAGGGACATGGGTCCTTTTCTGGTGGCGAGGACTACAGAAGCTGGGTCCAAGTGCGTTCTGGAGATGAAGACGGCGTCGTGTTCCTGTGGTGCTCCCGTCTTGGCCTTAGTTGCCATGGTTCTTGTTAGTGTAGCCAGGTTTTAGCGTAGGCTCCTCAAGCTGTGCTGTTTTTGTTGTATCTTCTATTTGCTTGGGGGCGTCTGTTGCTTGTAAGCTGTTTATCAGCATATTGTAAGTGCCGTTGTGACTCTGTAGCTTTTTTAATTTAAAGCTGTGCATTTTGCCTTTTTTCTAAAAAAAACTAGACTATCCTAGGGCTCGCAGCCTTCCAAGATCCACGCAATGTCAATTTGGATTTTCACACCTATAAAAATGAGAAAGTAACCCGCACCCGACCCCTCATGCTTATCCCCACCAAGCAGACACACAACACACCTCAACTCTCTTCATTCAGATCTCGCCGCCATCACCTGTCCCCGTATATGCGCCTCCACCCAAGACCTTCTCCATCTTGTCCCTGGCGAGGCATTCATCGAGCCCTTCTCCCGCATCGCCTCCTTTGGCCGAGATCCTCTATGGAGAGATCCACCGTCGGATCCCTTGGCATGGTTGTCGGAAATAAACCCTAGAGGCAATCATGCCATGATGATATTTCTAGATGTAAATCATATTATTTTTAAACATCATCAATGGTATGTATCATCGAATACGTGATTCGGCCATGAGACTATATATTGTATGATAATTGTTCTAATTGTCCCTTGTCAATAAAATTATGGGGACACATATTCTTAACTAGTATACGAGTAGGTTAAGGACTATATTTCACAAGTTGCGGGTATGGTGATGCCAAATTCGATAGTGTTGACTTTGCTACCAACAAACCCGCTTTCTCACGACATCGAGCTATTAACTTGTTAGTATGGAGTAGAATGTATATCCCATGTCCTCATACTTGAGATCATCGCATTACGCGAGTTGTAGATCGATTTACTTAGGATCTATCCAATGTTACTCTGTAACTAGGTAGTCAGAAGTGTAGATTTCAGGCAGCCAGAAAGCAAACTGCATGGCATGGTTGACCAACATGGAATTTTCCCTTCCACTTGGTGAAATATTTTTTGGGCCCTCTAGTAATCAAATTCAGAATCATGACCGGGCTAATTGAGTTACAAGTTAACACAGTTTAAGCAAATTTGTATGATGAGATCGAGAACCGAGGTCGATTTGAGCTTGACAACGTATATTGTGAGGCCAAGTGAATAGACATATTCCACATTGTCAAGATTCATCAGACCAACTTTACATCACTCAAGAGTTGACACTTTCTGGCAGGTGCGGCTACCAACTCTCAAATTAACAGTGAATTGTTCACTAGTAAGTTAAGTCGTGTCCAAATGGTCGTGAACCTACATTGCCACACACTTAAGGGGAAAATAACCAGTCGGATTAATTGGATCTGACTAAACATGCATTGGAACAATTATTCCTACTCGTATTTGATCCAACTAGATGGGCTACAACTACTGTGAGTCTAGGCAGATGCCTATATAAGGTGGAGGCAGCCACAACTAAATGGTGACATAGTTACGCGAGTGATGTCGTAAAGGCGTTGCATGGCCGACACTCGACAAAGAGTTTGTTGGATCTGCAAGTCTGCTCGTGGGATCACACCAGTCGGATTGCTATTCCCCAATGCGCTCCATCATGTTCCGCACCTAGATGTCTAGTCGTAAACCGGTGGCCTAATCCCTAAGCATAGACCTTGTTGATGCGCCATAGGAAAATTTTATTTTCTACCTCAATATTGCAACAATGGTGATCGCCGTACACCGAGGACCATGCACGCCTCCATCTCGTCATCACGTCGACATCCGTCCCCTCGCCCATCGATGTCGTCCTTGGTTGTGTGCCGTCTAGTAGGGATCATGATAGGGCGCTGGTGGAGCGGTTGGACTCCATGCATGCCTTGTCCCCTCACCGTTGGTGTGGGACTTGAGGAAAGCGGCCACACGGTGCATCACGAGGGCATCTGGAGGCCCACCGTCACGGTCCCATCCTGTTAGGGACGGATCTAGGATTATGGGGCCCAAATCCGAGCTCCATTCTAGATCCGGGCAAAATGCGTTGGGAGGTGGAGAGATCTGGCAAGTCCACCCATTTTCTAGATATTTTCTTCTAAATATTCAATGTTATATCCTTGATCTGGAATATTGAAGTTTTTTCCATGATTTATTGATCGAATTGATTTCCGTAGTTATTTACTTGGTGGACATCTTCTGTGACTATGATGGATCTTGACACCTCTATGGTTCATGTTGAATCTAGTGTGATCAAGGTTCTTTCCGTTGGTTTCCTTGATGTTTTCTAGATGTTGTAGTGGTGATTCTTAGATGTTCATCATCATACATGAAAATTAGAATGAGGTGAGCAAAAGGAAACAAACAAGTAAACATGCTTATGTGTATGGACTCTTGTGCAAAATGGGAAGCACCTGAGAGCAATGATCTGATGAAGTACTAGGGGCGTTTTTCGAAATGGTAGCATGAATTTCAAAGAAACAATCCGCAGACATCAACATAGGGATCATATCGCGTACTCCCACATCTGGAAAAACCATCTTACATGTCCTAAGAAATTCTCATCTTTTCTTTTGTTCCTGTAGATATAACAGGTATCCAGAAACCAAAAACATAAATGTAACAATGAGTAGTAACTAATTTGAGTTTGGCAGCGAAATCGGCACATTAACATCATAATTGTCAAAATTTTCTTTTTTGTTTTATTTCTGGAGCTCCCAGTTTGGAATGGATATGAGTGACATAATTTTTTCTTGATTTTGTAAAAACAAATTACTGACTTTTAGTTACTTGTAGACATCTCAATACATATGGTGCACCATTGTTCCTCCAACATTTGGAGTACCTGATATGCTCTCGGGGGAGCTAGCACATGAAGTCACAATACGGAAGGGCGCATGCATGCATCTATGCTGCACGCCAGGTATATGCAAGGAGTAGATGAAAAGGTGCTCCATGTACAGATCGTCGATGATGCTACCCGTGATTAGAAACCCCGCCCAACTAAGCTATTAGTATAAGCACACTAGTTGAATGCCCGTGCGTTGCTACGGACGAATCAAACATGACAATGTGCAAGATAGATTATTCGATCAAAGCTTAGTTTAATTCCAACAAATCAAACATGACAGTGTGCAAGTTCCTACACCATCAAAAGTCTGTATCAACAAACACCTCTCTCTCACTGTGTCTGTATTCTGAGTATGTATTTATTTCCAACCCTAATATGCGTTCATTTCCACATCTCTCTCAAAATGTGCATTATTATATCTATATTTAAATGCCCGTGCGTTGCTAAGGAATGAACAAATAATAATTGAGGTACATCTTTGTCGCGCGATATCGCCTTTTTTTGCTCGGACTGATCAATCTTTGCAACTCCACTCGCCATCTTTGCAACTCCACTCGCCATTACGTGCCCCGTCTTAGTACAAAAAATGAAGATGCAACAAATACTTTTGTATGGAAAGACTAACATTTTTGCCATGGAACAAATAGTCATCTGTTCTTCTCTGTTTTGGTCTTGCTTTGCCACTCTGCTCGGCTTTAGCCTGAACAAACATTACAACTGAACGATTTATTAATAAGTACGAAGGCCAAATACCTAGCGGAAAGAGAACACAAAGCGCTAATGAAAAGCACAAAATGTAAAATAAAATCTAGCTAAAGCGTAAAGAGAACACCTGCTTGACCAGCTGGCACGGCCACCAAAAAACAGAGTGAACAAGATATTGGTCAAGCTTCCAAGACAATTCATAAACCTCACTGGTCCTATTACTTCAAAAATAAATTTCTGCTACAAACGTGGCCTCTTGACAAAATGCCACAAACTCTAAGGAAAAATGTTGATACCGCAAAATAGATGAAATGCCAGGATGGTCTTAGATAGTAGGCTTTCTTAGCAAAGAAAAGTAAAACATGGGCCGATTTCTTCACCAAATTACCATGCAAGCAGAAATAATAAACAATGCGGCTTGCTTATATAGTGGAGCTTTCGAATAAAACAACACTCTACATAACTCACACTTAGGAATTTGTAAATGGTTTCTGGATTAAAAAAGTATTAACATGCTTGTCGATATTTGAAAAAATGTTTCATGTAATGGTGCAGGTAGGGAAAATTATAATCACCAAAGGCTGGCACTGAGCCACATATTTAACCTTCAATACGATAAAGGCGCGTGAGGAAAGTTGATATAGGCATGTGAGGAAAGTGAGCCTTTATCTTCAGGGTGTCAAAATACTTGCAGGTTTCAGTCAATCTACTGGGAAGTGCTTTGACGAGGCCTCATTCATGAATGCTTCATTTATAAGTCTAGGAAGCTCTTTGTCAAGGCCTCCCGGCCATGGTCGAAGCAACTGTGGATGCCCTCAAACGTGCAAGCTGGCTGGAAGACGTGATTTGGCATTGCAATCCTGTGTTGTGTATCTTTCTAGCTTGAATCCTAACTGAAGTTGGCACATGGCAGCGGACAAACTTGTAGTCAACGAACTCAGGTCCATGGTTCGTTGTTCTTGAGTAAGTATGGAACAATGGTTGGAAGATTGTTTGATGTTCTTGCTGTTTCGGAATAAAGTGTTACGAAACTGATAAGATATAAAAAGAATCAAGATGTATTTCATATACCGCTTGCCTAGTGTTAGGATCTGAAATATTTGTACTACTAATAAAAATCTAAAATGCCTGCTGGAGAAAGCAAGTTCAACATAATTGGAAAGAAAACAACAACGTAGATGATAAATTCTGACCTTTAGTATCAGACTGTCCTAGAGCAAAAACAATTGCACTATCTTGCGCCATTTGCGAAGCTACAGAGGTACTTATTTTCATGAACTCAACAGAACTCTCCAAGAGTGGTCAAAGCAATCAAAGGAGTAATCTTTTCAACTGAAGCAGGCAAAGATTAGAAATCAACTTTTTTTATAAGACTGATTTTTTCCCAAAAACTGAGAAAGAACAAGAAAAATAGCACATTAGAAATCAAGAAATTCTACTACAATGAAAATAAGTACATACTTACAGCAACAGTTTTACCATGAACAGGTTTTCATTAAATAGCATGCTTTTACTTCATGCAAGTTGGTATAGAAAATATTCTGCTAGCCTTCGTGTAGAAAGAACAAGAAATAGTGAGAAACTTATAACATAACTGATTTTTTTATGGGTCTTGTTCATATTTTACAATCCATTGCCGATGGGCACGTGCGTCTAGGTGCTATGCCGAACTCCTTAATCAAAAGAAAACTGTACTTTTTTTATCCCCTGTAATTATGAAACATGTAGTGGTTAGGAAATATTAGTTGACTGGGCTCACAGCTTACTGTTCATGCTAAGTTTAATCTGCAATTGAAGACCCGTGGTGACAACAATGGATATTCTTGCAATAAGGCTTATAGGAAACAATTAATGACCGCAGAATTTACCTTGGCTTCCAGCATGACTCTTGGACCACTGATCATAGCAGCAGCAAGACCATGCTGAACTCCTTGTTCAGTTCCTCCAACTCACTGTCACTGTCCATTAAGAAATCAAGATCATCCTCATTTCTACCAAAACTGTGTTACCATTCACATTCACATTAGATGGAGCCGCTCTGAACATGTTACCATTCCCATTCCCATTAGATGGAGAGGCTCTGAACATGTTACCATTACATTTACAATGTATGTTGTGACTGTAAATTTACCCAGTACGCAGCAGTTAAAACACAATTTATGCATGCTCATCAGAGCACCCACGTGGGAGAATGAAATTGATGTATAATTGTTGACTGATTGTCTAACCTGGAGATTCTTCACGACACCTACATCAAGTAGACTAAACTCTTGAACCTCCTGAAACGATGCATAGAAAATTAGAAAATACAGGGGATTCAAAGGTTGGAGTGGAAGGTGATCGAGAAAGCTTCAATGGATCTTGCCTTTCTTAAGCTTTTGATTGCAGATCGGATAGAGCTTTGAAGTCCTGATACAGGTCGCTGGAGGACTCGCCTATGTGATAGGAGAGGCAAATCGCCGGAGATTATTTTCGGCAGCTAGTCGACGCCAAGCTCTTTTGGTTCGCGCGGAGGAGTAAACCCGGCTCGGACGGTCGCGCGGAGAGGGAGTCCGGCGACCTTGGGCCTTGGGAGCTGTCGCGCTCGGTCTGGCCACCGATGAACCTGGTCTACCGCCGCCGCCACGCAGCCACGCTCGCACTGTCGCACATAGAGAGAGGATGATAGGAGGGAGGGTTTCCAGAGCTCTTTTTTCTTTGTACAGGAAAAGGTGAGCGGGCCGGTGGCGTTTAGCTGGGCTTGGCCCATTGCGCGCTCGCGGGAGGCAGAACGCAGCGAGGCAGAAAATGGTTTGACGTACCAACGTACGAACTGCCATTTAATAGTAAAGATACCCTCTGATCTAGCACGTACTGCGTTAGCATCTTTTAAGGTTCCGTAGGATGCAGAGAGAGATAAAAATGTGTCCATGTCCCCTCTTACTAATGGTAGCATGTGTGTGTATGT
Organism: Poa pratensis; assembly: GCA_947311845.1. Taxonomy (NCBI): domain Eukaryota; kingdom Viridiplantae; phylum Streptophyta; class Magnoliopsida; order Poales; family Poaceae; genus Poa; species Poa pratensis. The sequence goes on along the minus strand of CAMZMU010000101.1, from coordinate 33,548,572 downwards.
GTACATACAATGAACCGGAACATAGGATAATATAGTAAACACTTTCTTTATTCATTCTCGTACGATAATTAGCAGGTAGTTGCCAGCTGCTAAAGTAATGTTGTACTACAACTTTCCTTAAATTCATATTCTATACTCTTGAGTCTCACCATATAATTGGGAGTTGCAACATAAGTGATTGTTAATCCATCTATCCAGCAGGCCTGCAAATGATTATAATTAGCTCTCCTTTCTTTCGATTCTTATTAAGGCCAGACACAAAAAAAGGTCGGACGCAATTAAGCTGGCTAGCTCTTATTTTATTGATAAAGCGAATATATTATATCGTGAAGATACCAATTACATCTAGCTTCTACACCAACAAAATGTCACAAACGACATACGCAACCTGAAAGAGAAAAAGAATAAGAGAAAAGGGAAAAAAAGGCCCCACGACGGTAATCAAATTCTCGAAGCAGCAACCCCACAAACACCACCAAAGACAAGCTAGGAGCTGCGGTGGGGATTTTGATTGATTGGTGCGCGATATCGCTGTCCAATGAAAGTAAAAGTTGTAATTACAACCAGTTTCCACACGTCATGGCATTTAACAATTGCAAACAAATTACTTGATCAACCGATATATATAATATTTGTTCACATCTGTTTGGTACTATGATGTGTTGCGGATATTAGCCCCACATTTAGACTTAAGACGCGACAGCATGTCAGCACACAAATAATCAAGCTAAAGTCTCAGTCCAGCATAGTGATGATGATGGCGATGGATTGTTCAACCCAGGTTAGCTAGTAGTTAGTCAGGTTGTATTTTTTTGGATCAAGTAGTTGTTGCTTGATGGCCTCCATTTACCTACCCCATTAAATAATTTGATCTTAGGAAAATAAAATTGGAGCGGTTGGGCTAAGTAATCGAACAAAAATGTAGAGAAATTAGCAATTCATGAAGCATTATGAAGAAATAGGCTTTCGCCCCGCTATATTAATATAGCAACCACACCGCTATTATGAAGCATTATCTATATGCATAGGCCGCGAGAATGAAAATTTCTTCTTTTCTTGAATGAACAGTGGACAAACCATATTTTCTGTACAGATACATATAGACAAGTCAGAACATGTAGTGAAAAAAAAAATCAAATGTGAGACAGATACTTAATTGGACAATAAACTAATTAAGCCCCAGGTGAGCGAGTAGATCCTCCAATCGAGGAATAGATCATGGCAGTAGTAGTAGATCCAACAAAAGATGCTTCGATCTCCCAACGAATACCAATTCTAGCTGCAAATAATCGAGGAGGTTCAGAGAAGCACTAACTTTATGTTTTCAGTTGCTAGTCGCGTGCATGTGAACGCCCCAAAAGATGTGCCTGCCGATGGTGATGTTTTGTTCAATTCCATGAGTTCGTTTGACAAGTCTGTTTTCGTTTTGATCGAATACCACCTGGAATTCTGGCTATTAAGCAAGTTGGTCACCGGAGGCCGTGCCCAGCTCAGTCTTCAAACTTTTCAAGTCAGTTTTTGCAACTTCCAGATTGACTGTCCTAGCTAAGCTTGCCTGTAGCTTCCACGTGTAACCCATGTTAATTGCAGGTGCGATAGCGCACTTCGCTTGCTAGGTGGACGAATAGAGGCTGCTCTTCTCTTATATGGTCTCTCCAGTTCATGAAAAACAGTACTCCTACAATCTTACTACAAAACCAGGCTTTACGGGCAGTTCTATATGACTGATCACAGTCAGTCTTGTCTAGTGCCAGTAGCGTAGAGCTGATATTCCTGTCCATCTCATTAGAGGCGGTTCTGAATCTGGTGGGAAATTGTTCCACTAGTCGGTTTCCACGGTTGAACTGACTGAATTAATAAATAAACAAAGTTGGTTGTTGTCAACCATCCGACTAATCTCTTCCCTACCTAATATTAAAAGAGAAATGTCTCTAACTTACATCATATCATTTTACAGTTAAACTCCTTAAAAAGTTACTTCTTTCGTTCGCAATTATAAGATGCTTTTAATATTTTAATATTGACTATATACAGATTAAAATGAGTAGACTATATAAGATATTTTAAAAATTGAAACGTATTTAGATACATGTGTTTTGGAAAAAAGAGTACATATCAACCCATGATTTATAGCTACACCGAATGGTATCCCCACGAGATTAGGTTTGCCTCAGCTAGCGCTGCTTCGGCCTGGGCCACGTCCACGCCTCCCTCATTGGGACTCGGCCTGTGCTCTAGCTGCTGGGCCTGTTCACTCCACCAGCACACTACCAGCCCAAAACACAAAATGGCGACACACCAGGTGGAAACTCCCATCAAAACAAAACAAAATGCCGGGTTGGAAACGGTGATTTAAGCATTGATCCTCCTACTACCCCTAAAAATAAAAAACATTGATCCTACCCCTAATCACTGGAGTTCCAACTGTAGCCGTCAAAAAAGACTCCACAACTGTACCAACTGAGCTAACATCAGTTTGTAACTTTGTATCAACATCAGGGTAATAGCTTCCAATAAGCTAGCGGTGACAGGGATTAGATTTTTCCACCACATGCATAGTTTTTTAAAGCGAAGGCAAAACTTTTGACTTATCCATTAATTTAAAAAGAGGGCGTGCAATTTATTTAAGGAAAAACGGGCGAAAAACTGTACAACAAACACCGACACACAGGGACAAGCCCACTCAAACCTAGGAACAAGAACCACTTCAGAAAGACCGGTCGGCCTCCTAGCCTTGCCGGAGAGAAGACGTCGTAGCTGCTATGGGAGGAGCAGATATGGGACACTCCAAACAAAGATGAAGAACAACCCTCTAGGAGCTGCGGCAACGCCAACAAGCTCCCGCACCAGCGAAAAGGCAGCAAGGCTCCGACTCAAAAAAAGAACTAAGAAGGAGAACCAGGCAAGATTGGTGCCACGAAGATCACCGAAAGGACCACCGCAGTTTCAACTTCACAGCAACAAGCAAACCGAGGTAAACACGCGGACACGCCGTAAAAGAGCCGACTATCTCCACAAAGCCATGTCTCCAACATCGCTCAGCCTCGTCATCGTTGCCACAGATCACCTCAGCACCATTGCCATAGCAGCCCCGTCACCCTCGCCGCCAACATCCAAAGGACGTCGCGATGAATCCCACCACCCCCCGGAACCACGAATCCTTCCGGTCGGTCACCACTCCAAGAGAGATGCCCCCAAGGGGGAGCGTAACACAAAGCGCCATCATCGCCCAATCCGGAAGATCTAGGGTCTCCCCTAGACAGGTCCAGGTGGAAGGCAAACATCACGTCTAGACGACGTCTTCAAGAAGAGAAACGGCGCCCGAAAGCATCGCCGCAGCCTACAAACAGCCGGAGCAGAGCTTTCGCTGAACTTAGCCATGTCTTGCACCCGCCCGCGACGAAACTGACCAGCCCACCAAGCTTCCACATGCCAGGCCTCCATCACCAAGACCTCCGTTGTCGAACCAGCCACCCTTGCTCCACGGCACGCCTCTGCCACAAACCTGTAGAACTCAACCAGGGCCACCGCGCCCAGCCAGCTATCCACGGTGACCCTTCGAAGCTCCCCAACTTCAACAAATCTAGGTGCAGGGTCCATGATCCACGCCCTCCGTGAGACCTCCACGTCGAGGAGCAGCCGTTCTGCCACACCCCCGTCGCCACCGCGTCCCCGAGGCCGCCGCCCCGGCTTGCCTCTGTGTCCTCGCCCTGCCATCCCCATGGCCCAGAGCAGCGCCCTCCTCCCCATCAGATCCGGGTGCAAGGGATATGGATTTGCCGCCTTGCGGTTTGCCGCCGAGACACAACGACGCCAGCACAGTGCCGGAGCCGCCGATCCGGCTTGCTTGCGCCGGCGAGCCTCCATCGCCGTCCCAGTCGATCCCGGCGTCCGCCCGTGCCACTTCGAGTTGGTAGCCCAACCCCCGACACCTTTTTGGCTGTGGGGAGGCCATCGCAACCGCTGAGCGGAGGCCAACGACAGCAGCAACGAGGACGTCGTACAAGAGGGATTGGGGGGGAGGGGGGCTGGCGATGGCGAAGGATTTCGCCCTGGTGTCGCCTAGGTGCGACACGGGGTGACGTGTATGTCACGTATTATATGCTAACCTGAACCCTCGTGTGCCTAAAATTTGGATTAGAGCTCGCGCAGTAGACATATCTATGTACAGAAAATTAGGTCGTACAAAAGCAAAATAAATCTAAGGTTCCAGTAAAATACAAAACCCGTAGCGGCAAAAATTATATGTTAAAGGGTGTTAGAACTTTTTTCTTAGGCATTTTATTTTAATATTATATCTCATATCAGCGCCATTTTCTACTGTGACATCTTCTTGTGCTTTCACTCATAATCGGTAGTCCACTCATGATCGAGGTGCTTATTATTTCAATTTGTTCATGTTGTCTCACAGACCACAAGATGAACGTCCGAGTACCATCTTCAACATCCTACTGAATTTGTTTGCTGAGGTGACATGTTTCAGCTGGCTGCTGCATATCTGCAGAGTTTTCACCGGCAGCAACTATATCCCCTAAATCTATTTGTCTTGCCAGTAGTGTACCTTGAGTCTTCAAGCTTGTAGGTGTAGCTTGTTGGTGTGTGAGGTCATGGCACTTGGCCATGACCAGTCCACCCCTTCATCAAGCTTGCAGGTGTAACAAGTTTTTGCTTGGATGGTGGCTGGTGATTTGTGTTTTCTATTATTAATAAAAATGGCTGGTTGCATCTTATGAATGCAGAGGCTGGGAGACCACTCTCCATTTCGAAAAAAAAACTTGATTCTTTAATCTAGACACTGCTTTCTTATTTATGACAGCTTGGCTTAGCCATGAAGCTGTTGGTTACTCTTGGTCCTTTCACTGACAAAGGTTATATAAATACAAAGGTTCACTTTCTACTGCCAGTTTTCCATGTTTATTGGTGGAGTAAGTATAAGTCGTGATATGTTTGTTTTACTGAGGTTGCCTGAACCCTCACGTATAAAAATAAAGCTCGGTTTTTGTTGGAATTTTAGTGTGTTGTCAGTTGTTGCTTCCATATAACCATGCTGCCTATGCAGCTACATCTTGAATAAGTTGTTGGCTTATGATTTCTTATAGTTTATTGAGAGGCCTTTTGATTTCCACCTTTTGAGCTCAATTATCTTAGCTCCATCCTCTGTTTGTGCCTTGACCCTTTCTTACAGTATCATACCTATACCTAGTGAGGGGCTAAGGCTCTGTTTTCTTGTCCAGAATCTAGCATGATGGATATTTTCATTGCTAGTGTTGAGTACAGGTGTTATATTCTCCTTCATGTTTCTATTGGCGCATAAATTGTGGATATGTGCATAGAGAAGTGTATATGCTTCTGAAGAGTTGCATATCCTTCATTGTAAAGGGTCAGTTTGTGTGGTTGCAGTATTATTCTGTTATGTGTTGTGGTATCTGTGAGTTAGGGGAGTCTTAACTAATTTCTGTAGGATCATATTGTACGAGTGAGGCGTTTTGGCTCCCGAGCTTCATGTAGCTCGTTTTTTTTCAAAATTTCAAAATCGGCACCTTTTTGTTTCTAAAAATCGAGAAAATCCCACATATATAGTGTCGAGATTTACATTCGTGTACAATTTTAACTCTAAAATCATTATAGTTGATCTGGGTGGTGAACAGTACACAGTTTAAAAAACTTAAAATTTTGTCTGATTTATCTTTTTTCTGTAGCCCAAAATATAATGAATTTTGAGCTGAAATTTGGCACGCTTATAGATCTGTACACTATACACATGTGTGTTTTGTTTCTCGATTTTTGGAAAATAAAAAGTGACGATTCTGAATTTTTTGAAAAACGAGCTGCATGGAGCTCGAGCTCCATTTGCACTCTCCGCATATTGCACTGCTTTATATATAAAAGTTACTATAAACTAAGCACGAATGTCGGGATAACATGTAACATTTATAGATAAAGTAGTGCATATTGCTTACTAATTTCTAATGATCTGTCACAATCCGATCTGATCACCGATATTTGTCAGATTGCACTGCTAGTCTAACTGAGACTACGTGAGTTTACGATGATCTTGCACAAATGACAAGAAAAAATGTATGTGAGTTTGTTGGTGTTAGTAGTAAGTGTGCTCCGAGGATTATCTGTCTCTATAGAAGGCCACCACAACATGTCATACCTTGCCTGCCATGACAACCTTTTAGTCCAACCCTATCATCGTATACCATTCCAGTGTTTCAGTCATGTATGTTTACCCTGACATCGTGTAATTAGTAATGCACTTCACAGCTTCCTATGTAAAGAACCTGGTAATGTAATTTATATGTTCTTTAGATCAGCGTCTTAAGACATGATGCAAGTTTATATGTATTAAGACTTCATGTGCATATGTCATCTCGGTTAAATCGTTTTTCAAAATGTTCTCTTTACAAATTGCACGCCTTTTGGCAGGCCAGCGCACGCCAAACCACATTTCCTAACTAGTACTACCGCCGTCACAAAATATATGATGTTTTAGTAGATTATTTTAGTCTACCCAAAACGTCTTATAGTTTGGGACAAGTACTTCATATTATTGGTGGAATGCTAAATTGCTAATAGCCTGAAAACATTAAGATAAGATAATTACGGCTGACTTGTGAGGGTAACAGATGGGCATCCTTATGTTCTTTGGCCAACATTATTCACAATTCTGTTGTAATCTATTATCTATCCAGAAGGACTTGCATTATTTTAAAATTTTACGTTATAAGCAGTGAAGAAAGTTGACAACTAAACAAATTCCAGAGAGAACCTCTTCTATTAGAATCGAAATTTTTTTTTCGAAAAGGGAAGGTCCCAGCCTCTGCATCGATTGATGCATACGGCCTTTATTAATTTTATTGAGGTTCAGTCATTATATAGAATACATCATGGGTCGCACAGGGTCGATACATGGATCAACCATCTAAACAAAAAGGACAACAAAGTGTGACTCTGCGTCAAAATGCTATCCTGAGATCAGAACGCCAGTTGCACCGGGTATATAGCTCCCGCGCAACCAAAAGGAGCTGGCTGCACCCAGAGTCCAGAACGGCTCGCTTGTCCGTTGGTTGTAGGTAGGACCACGTACGGATCCAATGAATAGCCTTCGGTATAACCTGCATAAATGAAGAAATATTTGCACTATTAAAGATTACATCATTGCGTGCGTGATGCATGTAAAATGCATACATGAACTTTGCACTTTAATTGCTTATATTCCAATCATATTTGCATCACATAAGGGTTATATCAATGTTTTATAATGATTTTTGGGAATATTCATTTATTTCCTATTTTTATGGAATTAACCCTGCACAGGCAGAAAACCCCGTTTTCTTATTTTAATGTTTCAGGGACCCAAACGTCAACGAAATCACCTGAAAATTTACGGGCGTCAATATTTGGAAGGAAGAAGACCTGTGGGCGAAGGAAGCGAACAAACGGAGGTCCGAGGACCAAACGGGGGTGGCCCACACGGCCAGGTACTGTGGCCGCGTGGGGCCCACTCGTTTGGCCCTCGTGGCTCCGTTGCCGTCGATCTTCGCTCCACCGACATTGTCTTGACCTAAAAACGCCTATAAAAAAGGTCCCCCGACGTTCTCTGGAAGGAGCGCCGCACAAACACAGAAACACCGAAACGGAGATCAGGTGCTGCAGATTGGAGGGGGAAAACTCCGGCGGGGCGCTGCCGGCGTGGTCTCCATCTTCTCCATCGACTTCTCCACCGTCTCCATGATGAAGAGGGAGTAGTCCACCTCTGGACTATGGGTTTGTGGAAGTAACTTATGTATCTCTCCTCTCTTGAGCTTCACTAATTAGCACCGTATGAGCTGCTGAACATGATTACGGTCACCGTTGTAATACCTTTGTGGTGGATCTTTATGAGTTAATATATGTTTGAGATTGCAATGTTTGTTTCAGTTATGAGTATAGATGCATATTATGTACCCGTTCTTGTCTACTTGTTTTGATCAAGCATGTTTATGAGAGCGTGTGTGGGGGAACGTGTGCATTAGTTGGAGTAACGGGGGTGGCTAGTGCAGTGAACGTGAGAGAAAGTTCTGCGATCCACTTTGGTATCTTTACCTTACTTTGTTGCCTCACTAGGGATAAACTAAAATACCATGCTACCGGGGATGTGGGCGTGACCATTGCCACTACTCCATGACTAGATCTAGCATGTTCTTATTTTCACTTCATGTCATGATACTTAATGCTATACTCTGAGTTATCTTAATTACTGAGGTGTTATGATTTAGTTCGCATCTTGGTGGAGTATAAGAGAGGTTAATAACCAAAAGACCTCTATGTTAGGACGTGATGCCCATATATCTAAGTAACTTGTTATCAAACCCTGTGTTGCAATCTCATATGTTAACTGTGTGTGTTCCATTGTCTACCACTTTATAAAGAGAGAGTGCATTTGTGAAACCATGAACCCCAGTCTATTTTTAATCATAAGAAACACCTTTCCAACACCATATACCACTTTTCTATTTTCAGCCATCATTAAATCCGAAAATACAAAAATACTTTTCATCTTGCATACATCATTCAAAAACCTAAAAATATCATTTACCATTGCATCCACCATCATTGCATATTTATTTCTTGTTTGCATTGCATAACTATCCTGATATCATTCTTACACCTTGTGCTTGACAACCACAGGTGAGGTTGAGGATCAAAACATCTAACCTTGTTTTGTAGGTAACCAAAAGAAGGATAAGAAGATAAATCTACCACTTCAGATTCCCCGAGAGTTCGATATTAAACCCTCGAGTCACCCCTCGTGGGGAAAACTGTCTTCCACTTACTATACACTCTGCACTTGGAGTCTCAACCTAATCCCGTTTACTTTTGCAGGTATAAAGGCCTTGCTCTTCGGGACCATCAGTGCGTTCCAAATAGCCCAGAGCAGAGCACAAACTCCTACTCGAATTTGCACTTTCTCTTTCTTATCTACCCCCCTTAGCCAATTCCCAAACAAATTGGCAACACTAGTTGGAGGATGAATATTAAGGGCCATAAAAACCACACGCCAAACCATTTTAGCGAATGGACAAGATATAAACAGATGCTGGATTGTTTCCTCTTGATTACAAAAACAACACTTTTTACATCCATTCCAATTACTCTTAGCTAGATTGTCTTTAGTAAGAATCTCTTTTCGATACAGAAACCACATGAAAATCTTTATTTTAAGTGGAACCTTCATCTTCCAAATATATTTATGAAGAAATCTAGTATTATCACTCAAATAATCTAGATATAGAGACTTTACAGTGAACATACCAGATGTGGTCAAGGTCCATTTGAACACATCGGCAGAGTCAGATAGATGCACATCCATTAATCTGCTAACGAGGTGCAGCCATCTATCCCAACGATTACCAGTCAAAGCCCTCCTAAAACCTAAGTTCAGCGGAGGGGCATGTGCTAACACGTTAGCAACCGAAACATTTTTTCGTTGTGCTATATTGAACAGGGACGGATATTGAAGGGCTAGGGGCTTTTCCCCCAGCCATGTATCTTCCCAAAAAGGGTACTCTCCCCATTACCCACAGTAAAAGAGCCACGGTCAAAGAAATCATCCTTAACCTTCATTAGCCCTTTCCAAAACGGAGAATCGTGAGGTTGAACTTTAACTTGGGATAGAGATTTAGAGTGCAAATACTTATTCACTATTAGCTCATGCCAAACTCCCTCCTCGGATAAAATTTTGAACAACCATTTGCATCAAAGACTCTTGTTCTTTACCTCTAAAACCTCTACCCTGAGTCCCCCTGCTCCTTCGGCCGGCAAATGATGTTCCACTTAGAAAGTCTATACTTTTTCTTGTGGCCATCGCTTTGCCAAAAAAATCTAGATCGAAAATAGTCCATACGTTTTCGTACCCCTTTAGAATCGAAATTTTTGCAAGTTAACAATTCATCAAACACTTAGAGTGCATATCAAAAGGAGGGGTAGATTAGCTGAGGAAAAGGATCAGACCTGAAGACTGAAGAGAGAAACTTGGCTGCAATGGTCTGTAGAGCAGCTCCAGGTCGATGTCGATTTCGCGGTCATCGAAGCCTTTGGTGAATGGTGATGCCCAGGTCCGACTGCCTGCAGGGCATATGCATGGTGTGTGTCTCACCAGGTACGTAGCAGATCGTATTCTTCTGCCGCTCCTGGTTTGCCAAAGCAGCGATGACCGCACCTCATTCCTCCTCCTCCTTCTCCTCCCAGCGAAGTGGGAGCCATGCATGGCTGACATGAAACATTGGCGGCGGCGAGGAGATGTAAGGCAGCGGCCTCACGCGAAGAGAAAGAAGGGACGGCAGCAAGGTAACGCAGACGAGCAACGATACGGGAGAGTCTCCATGCATGGATGAGAACGAGAAAAGATTGGATGCGCTTGTGTTGATGTTTTTTTTTAACGGAAGAGGGGCCTCGAGGGACCCACCTGAGAGCTGCACTAATTCACCGTCGGTGGGTACATTTTGCATATAGCATCCGATACAACACAGTCCTAAATAATTTTACAAAGGACCCTACAATAAAAGCAGAAAATGCATTCAGGTTCTTAGTCCACACCGCCGAGCTAGAGAACTCCATCGCCGGTCATCCTGACGCCACCGGGGACGAACCACTTGGGAAAGCAAGGGGGTGGATGTCGACGAGAGTCTTCGAGAAGGAATCCAAACCAGAGGTTGGACGAACACCTCAAGCGGTTGCCCTTCGGGCATAGGGGCGCTTTCGTTGTTGCCTCACAGTTCCATGGGATGATGGGAACACGGCTCTGCAGCGAACCCAAAATCAACAGATTGGAAAGCTTCTAGTGTGGACGGTCTAGATTCTAAGATAGGTGATGTTTTCTAAATTAATTGTGAAAAATCCAGTTAGTAATATAGAAAATCACTATCAATAATTACCATGCATTAGGGGTTTTGTCAAGGTTAACTTTTCTAATATCTGACCAAGCATATACTATTGAATAAGACATATAAATTTAGTCAACTCATGCCTTAATAATTCAAATAAATATTTAGGAGAAAATATCAACATCTATCATGCATGTGAGTGGTAAATACCCGTGAGTTGTGACGGGAATTTTTTTAATGTTAAAAACTCAAATAATTATATGACATATATCAAGGGAGCATAGTTGATACCGCCACATCCTCTGCGCCAACAGGTGTTGGTAATGATGATGGTAGAGGCGGTGTTGGTAGTGATGATGGTAGAGACGGCTTCAACGACGTAGCATGCACATTTCACTATAGACACACAATTTCTGTCACGCAAATGTTGATGCGTCCTTTAGTCATGCCAGTGCTGAACATGGTTACTCGAAACCCGGCTTGGATCGTCATTATCGGTGCACGTGCGGGGCAATTCCTTCTAGAAGGGTTAGTCTAAAAGTTGTGTACTTTCTGTTTGTTTCAATCATTTACCATAGACTTGAATAATATGAATAATATATGGTTGTGTGCATCAATCGATTCAGAGCCTGAATCCCGAAGTTTTCTATATAAATTTCACAAATGACACTAAGACGTACTCCTGTAAGTCTTGCAACTTGGCCCTTATATTTCTGCACTCATGTTCTCTGAGGAAAAGGAAGAAACTTTCTGTGCTCATGCCATTTGGTGTTAGCTTTTGAAGTGCGATGCTCAGTGTTCTAGAAACATGAGTGTGCGTGAGGAAGAGAGATGGGTGTTCGATTCGCAAATCTAAGAAAAACATAAAAAACGGTAGCCTTTACTCAAAACAAATGCCAGCGTTAAGTATGCATCCGATTCCATGGTACTGCACTGCAGGTGATGAAATTGCGCAATTTTGTATTGCCGATAGCTTTTTATATGGTTTTTTGGTGGCAGGCCAGGTATATGTATGTGTAGCCTTTCTCTCCAGCTTTACTGTTGTTTAAACAGAGTACGTAAACTTACGTAATTTTGATTACGTATGCAGGGTTCTCCTTTACAGCATCAGCAAGTTATTTAAACAGTTGATCCACGTTCAATCAGCACATGCGACATTGACCACGTTCATATTAGCCACTCGTTACCATTTAAGAAGTCATGCAGTAGTAGGTCAAGCTACCATTAGCATTGAATCGAAACAAGTTCCTCTTCATCCTGTCCCTCCTAAAATATAAAAAAGGAGCTATTTGGGCATATCTTTGGGAGAATTTAGTTAATACTCCTTGTTTAGGACCAACTAGATCGTAAAAGCTCAGCCTTATTTCTAGTCGCAAAGGAAATATAATGATGTTTATATTGATGTCTCAAACCAAAAGGAGTAGTGCCTCAGTTTTATATGTTCTCACAGTTACGTGTTCTTAAATCTTAATTGTAAAAAGGTGGCAATTGTGCATGCGATATATGTGCGTCTCAAGCAACTGGAACCACATGGGAAAAGACGGATAAAAAATGTTTTTACCGTGTGCATTCCCACTATTCTGTATTTGGTCAACCATGTCAGTTTATGAAAATGACTACATAATTTTCTACAAAACTGTCCATATAGTTTCAACTAATAATTTTTAATATAGTATATAATGAAAATTAGCGTTATGAAAGTCCAAAATTGGCATGATGGATGACACAAAAGTAGCGTTTCCAGTACATACATATTACTGTTGCAAAAGAGGTCTTAATTGTTGTAAACAGAAGTGCTATTAGCTTAATGCCTATACATAAGTTTGGGGACTATAGCTTAGTGGGATATTAATTATAAAAAATGATGGTGGTAATGTTTTTCAAAAAATGATAGAGAAGTCATGTTTTTTATTTGAACTTCAAACTCTTATTAATAGTCATGTTGTACTATGTATCTCAATTCATTGATAAATTTCAGACCTTCGAAATAAATCTGATTCTGAACTTGAAATTTCACGTGTTTTTTAATATCACCTTTCCAACATACTTCAATTTTAGATTTGAACACTTTGCAACATAGTGTTCACATAATTTTCACTTGTTTTCATCATTTCTTCACCGGACATGTTCTCCTTGACTCTATCTCTAGTCCCATTGGATCATATTGGTGTTGCTTGATTGTTCAAAGAACCAAGCTATCCACATAGTTCAGAAACCAGTTGGTCGTCTGATGCCGAGTCTAGGAGGAAGAATCTGCGTAATAAATTTGTGTCCTATATGCATGTGGTTTGTTCAAGTACCTTTAGTTCTTAATTCTGTTTACAACTATGATTAACATTTTTTCAATCGGGATCCAAAAAATTACGATTAAGAAAAATATGGCGTGCTTATCTTCCACGAATCAACGCTTGTTTGAGCATATCAACATCCAGCAGGTCACACTAAATCTATTATCTCTCCTAGGAGGGGACTGGGACACGCGCAATTTTCACCCAAGGTGAATAATAGTTATTCTACACCCACCCTTTTTCTTTGCAACCGTACATAATTTGTACGTCACGTAAATTCCGTCTTACCTCGAAAGTGAGGAAGAACTTAAGAAAACGTAGACATGGCGTAAGAAATTTACGCGACATACAAAAATATGGTGTAAAATACACATTTTTGTGTGTTTTTATGGTATTATGACTTATATAATGCAGTAATGCATTTTTATGTCGATTCTTTGGTTCTACATGAATTTATTAACTATATGTATACCAAACATAAAATCTGAATATAACAATGTAAGAACTATTGGGTGAAAAATAACGTGTTATGCACCCTGGGTGCTGAATAGCATGCTCTTCTCCTGGGAGATGGTATATTTTAAAGGCAATTATCACAATGGTTGTATCTTATATGGACCAAAATTTAATGTAGTAGATTCACTTTAACTATGGATTCTAATTTGACGAAGAGTATGGCATTTAGTGGTTTTTCTTGGGTTACTCCAATCGAATGTATGTAGAATAAGAGATGGTTCCCTTCAACCTCTCCTCATTTAATCAGTAACACATACACACAAATCGTGCATGGACAACTAATAGACAGCACTACCTTGGAGCATTGAGAGAGGCCTTAACGATCCACGATTATTTACTGAACTAACGGTAGCTGATTTCATTTTATGCTTGGTGTGTCAAAACCAACCAATAATTCCATACATGAATCTTAATTTTTTTATCAATATATTTATTTGTTTCATTAGCCCTATAATCTTGATCAATCAATTGGAATATCATTTGATTGAGCTTCCAATTGCAGCTCATCTAGAGATCTCATCATGCATGAACTACCAAAACTATATACTGGAGATATCTTGCAAAAATTAGAGAGGGGGAGACGAAGGTCGTTGTGATTTAACAAGCAATCCAATCACATAAGATGATAATATATAAGATCATGCACGTTTTGATTGATTTAGTACCTGCTGATCACCTCACACCATTCACTTCAATAGAACACACCTAGGTAAAAAAGGAAATCCATATATGTAAACATATATCGGAAGCTCGTCTGCTTGTGCATGCACAAATAGATACACGATCAGGTGATGTAGTGATCATGCATGAATTTGTCATGCATAATCAGAAATTCGGTGTTCTGCGGAGGTGGGCAGAATTAATTCTTCTTCCCACCTGATCTGTGGGGATCATCTCCTTTAAGCATATCCTGCAGCACCTCATCATCCAGGCACTCCAGCTCGATCACTTGCTGCCTGGACGACGACGAGGAGGAGCCGCCGCGGACGTAGTTGCGTGCCTCGGCGGGGAAGTTGAGTACAGCGAGGTGGCCTCGCATGGCATAGGCGGAGCGGTCGTACACCCGCGCGGCCTCCTCGGCAGTGTCGTAGGTGCCTAGCCAGACGCGGACGCTCTGCCGGCTGGAGTCGCGGATCTCCGCCGCGAACTTGCCGGACGGGCGACGCCGCACGCCGCGATACTTGGTGTTCTCACCTCCACCGTCCATACCGACCGGATAGTTCTTAGTTAGCCCTAGTGATCGAGCAGCTTGCCGATCTATGGAAGATGGAGCTAGCTAGGTTGTATGTTCGCTTGTGAAGCTGTGCTTTGTTGAGACGATGGCCATAGAAATGGTAGAGAGTGAGTGTGGTATTTAATACTGTTCCGTCGTGAGCTAGCTAGCCCTAACGGATTCCCCTTGCAGTATTGTGGAAGACGGGTCCCTCCGCAGCTGCCTGAAACTTAGTTGCCATTTAAGAAACACTAGTTAGTACTACTGCAAGTTGTTAATTAGACTAGTGTATATTAAAGCAAGTGGATCGATCCTGTGTTGGATCTGAATGAATGCCTTGTACGTGGACGGTCATTATATTTAGGGTATATTTAGTTTCTTAGTAAGCTGCATGCGTGTGTGAGCGTGACTAATTAATTATTTACTTGTCTCAAACTATTTTTGTTTTTCAGTCTCTCTTCCATATATTCTCGTTTCCGTCCAACGAAATCACCATATTAATCAGCACAATATTTGTTAAAGTTGGTTCTGTTAAGAGAGAAAATAGTCATTGAGAAAATAAATCGATTTCTCTTGATCGTCATATGGCCTTTTGATACTTACATGGGTGGATGCAAATTAAAATAGGGCGAATGGCCGGGGAGTGACGGTTGCATATGAAGTCATGCTGATGTACCTTATATGTTTAGGCCCCGTGTCTAAATTAGCTGGTTAGATAGTTTAGCCCAAATTGCGGGAGAGATTTGGCTAATCAAGAAGCTTCTAAACATAATGAATTAATTAATTAGGGGTGTGGCCATATCCCATTGTCCCATTTATAGTTGACTATACAGATGAGGGTTGTAGTGTGTTTTGGCAACGGATGGGTCAGATTAATTAACTGCACTGAGTCATTTCTTAGTTCAATGAGGATATATACATTTTTTCCTTTCGTTTGTGCGCACGTTTTGAGTTTGAATAGTTCAATGCAACCAGGTAACCACTTTTCGCAAGCACAAATCTAGTTAGACTGTGCTAGTTGCACTTGCTCATATAGTTTTCTGGAAGAATTATCCCATTAGAATTTGAACTTTTTGTGCTGGGTCCATATGTAGATGTGGTCCATTCTGAAATTCAGAAATTCTAAAGTATTGTACAAGAAAAAACACACTAGCTTTGTTGCCCCGCGGGTGACAGGGCGGCACACACCCCATCTCCAGCCCCGACCCTCTTCCTTCCCTTGCCGCCACCGGCGTGTAAAGCCCACGCGGTCCGGCAGCGGTGGCTCGTGCCCCTATATTGCGGATGAGCATCTCGATGGCGCCCCCATCCAGGGGACAATGGTGCTCAAGGTGGTCAGCGGAGATGGCGGCGTGGCGGTAGGCGGGGCCTGGTGGCGTTGCATCCATGGGGGTGACGACGGCAGACCCAGATCTGGGCCAACGGGTGTACATATGGGAAATAAGGGCTTGATCGATCTGGGCTTCTAGGTTGCTAGCGTATGGTGGCTCGCATGCGACGTGGAGGCGTCGTGCTTGTCACTCTCTGCTCGCATGTTCTCCTTGTTTTGTTGCTTGATAACCCACAAGTGTAGGGGATCGTTTGTAACCTTTTCGATAAATAAGAGTGTCGAACCCAACGAGGAGCTAAAGGTAGGATAAGTATTCTCTCAAGTTCTATCAACCACTGATACAACTCTACGCACACTAAACGTTTGCCCTATCTAGGAAATAAAACTAGAAAAACAATACGGGTATTAAAGGATAGCTTTGCAAGATAATAAAGAACAAGAAAGTAAAAGTTAGTTGCTACAGCAATAAAGAATACTAAAGAACCATAAACTAACAGAACCATGAGTGTGGAAAAGTGGTGGAAAGTGTGAAGGAATTGTCCAAGATTAATTAGTGAAGATACTTGATTCATTGTATTTGATGCAGTTTTCTATGTGGGAGAGGCTAAATATCCATGTTCTCAACTACTTGTGATTACATATACTATATGACTGGACCCCTAGCAAACATCCGTGATTACTAGATATACATTAAGGTTTCTCAACCATAGCCTTAAGTTAATGGTCCTATTTATCCCATACGTGTAAAATCCCGCTTCGAGTTCTCAGGTTTCTGTCGCTCCGGCAGAACTTCCCCCTTCCTCTACACGTACTACAAACCCTATGACGATGATCCATGCACGCATAAATATAATGGTCACCATAGGACTGTACCATCTCAAAATACAACTCGAATGAACCAAAGATATTCAACCGTGCAACCACAGGATAAAAAGAACTACGCAAACATAATATAGATCACCAAGAAACAATTGTACCATCAAAACACCGAGTTTACATAGGGGATTACAGAGATTTGTGATAGAGTGGACCGCTGTAGATACATGGAGATGGCGATGGAGATGGCGGTGAAGACAAGGAAGAGGGCAGCGCGGGGCGTCGGGCGGCGCCGACGGCCGGCGGTGGCGCAGGGACTCCTCCTGCGCCGCCGGCCATTAAGGGGATGCGCCGCCCCTTAGCCCCCTTCCTCCATGACTTCTTGGTGCTGTAGGGAGCTGATGTAGGTTGGTCCCGATTTTCACGGATTTGTGTGGAGGGAACGATGAACACGAAAAACAAGTGATGAACACAAGAACACAAAGAGGGGAAAACTCTCAAATCAAAGATAGCTAGCAAGTAGCAACTCAGCAAGATTCAATTGGTAACAAATCCCCTAGGGCAGCCCCCAATTCTCCTCTCCCAAGCACACCTTACTCTTAGGATTGTTTGTCCAATTGGTCAATCCAACCAATCCAACCTAGCCACTACAAGAGGGAAGATTAGCAAGTAATCGCAACTACAAGAGGAAGCCTTGGTATCCATGAAGGGATCTTCTCCACAAGGGGAGGCCTTGGTTCATCTCCACAAGGGGAGGCCTTGATTCATCTCCATAGGAGGAAAGAGACACTTTGAGAAAAAGGAGCAAGGCTCTACTCTAATCCCAAATCATAGTCTAACCCTAGATCTGGAGCGGAGGGGGTCTATTTATAGTCTGGGTACAAAACGGGGAAAAGACACGTTGACAAGTGGGGACGCGCGCGAGCTGGAAGGCGATCCGGCCGTGGATCCGGTTTAAGCCGGACTGGAGGCCGGTTGCGTCTGTGCCGGTCCGGTCCTGGGCCCGGTCGAAACCGGCTGGAGGTCCGGCCGCCTCGGGTTGCAGCCCGGCCTTGAGGCCGGTTTTGGCCGGCTGGGGGTCCGGCCTCCTCTGGACGTAGTCCGGCCTTGAGGCCGGTCTTGACCGGTTGGAAAACCGGCTGAGCTGTCGGCTCCTGCTTCCTCTCCTTCGTCTTGCGTCACCTCTCGGCCATCTTTTTGGGTCTTCTCTTGTTCATCTTCTCCACTCCATTGTGGGTCGTCATCAAGGTGGTTCCTGAGTATGAATAAAGTATCCGAATGAAGTAGCAACCCATTCAAAGGAGTGTCAAGGTCACACATAGATATGAGTGAATTCACCTTATCATGGAGAGTTTTGACTCTTGCTCTTGTCATTGGGCCACTTGTTGTAGGAGCCGTAGGTTGGGCTACATCATCTCCCCCCCCCCCCCCTTGGAAAAGAGTCGTCCTCGACTCTTGGTCATCCTCATCGCTTGATGTTCCAAGGTATGGCGATAGGTCGGCGACGTTGAAGGTGTCATGGACCAAGTGTTTTGAGTGGGAGATGTCGATCTTGTAGGCATTGTCGTTGATGCGCTTGATAACCTTGAAAGGTCCATCTCCACGAGGGTGAAGCTTGGACTTTCTTGCATCCGGGAAGCGATCTTTGCGAAGGTGTAGCCAAACAAGGTCTCCATCTTCAAATATCATGGCGCGCTTGTGTTTGTTCATCTTCGTAGCATGGTCTTTGTTGTGCTTCTCGAGCGTAGTTCTTGTTTCCTCATGGAGCCTCTTCATGTAAGCGGCTCGCTTATCGAAGTCCATGTGAACTTGCTCACGGAGTGGGAGTGGTAGCATGTCGAGCGCGGTGTAGGGGTTGGAGCCATAGACGACCTCGAAGGGTGTTCTCTTTGTTGCGCGATGAAGTGCACGATTGTAGGCGAACTCGGCGTGTGGGATGCACTCTTCCCAATTCTTCAAGTTGGGCTTGATCAACATACGAAGGAGTGCAGATAGGCTTCGGTTCACCACTTCGGTTTGAGGGTGGTATGGGGTGGAGAATAGTTGCTTGATTCCCATCTTGGCCATCAAAGTCTTCCAAAAATAGCTCACGAACTTGACGTCATGATCCGACACAATGGTCTTTGGCACTCCATGAAGACGAACGATTTCCCTAAAAAACAAAGTAGCAATATGTGAAGCATCGTCGGTCTTATTGCATGGTATAAAGTGTGCCATTTTAGAAAATCTATCAATGACGACAAAGATGGAATCCTTGTTTGTTTTAGTGCGTGGGAGTCCTAAGACAAAATCCATAGCTATATCGGACCATGGTCGATGTGGAATAGCCAAAGGTGTATATAAACCATGAGAGTTTAGAGTAGACTTAGCTTTGAGACAT
This sequence comes from Poa pratensis, assembly GCA_947311845.1. Classification (NCBI taxonomy): domain Eukaryota; kingdom Viridiplantae; phylum Streptophyta; class Magnoliopsida; order Poales; family Poaceae; genus Poa; species Poa pratensis. The sequence continues at coordinate 33,529,158 of CAMZMU010000101.1, read as the reverse complement.
GTAGAACATCGTCGAACTAGACGTTCCACATCACGCTTCATTATTGGCCAATAGTAGTTGGTGACGAGCATGGCGTAGGTCTTGTCGCGGCCAAAGTGACCCATGAGTGATCCTCCATGTGATTCCTTCAAAAGGATCAAACGAAGCGAAGACTCGGGTATGCATAGTTTGTTAGCCTTAAACAAGAAATCTTCGTGCAAATAGAAATCACCAATTCCTTTGTGCTCCGAACATTGAGCGAAAATGTCTCCAAAGAAAGCATCGGTAGCATACAACTCCTTTATCTCATCCAAACCCAAGACACTAATGTCAAGACGTGTAAGTAGGTTGGCCTTGCGGGATAGAGCATCCGCGACCACATTGTCTTTACCTTTCTTGTATTTGATTACAAAGGTAAAAGACTCAATGAACTCAACCCACTTAGCATGTCTTTTGTTCAAATTTGTTTGACTTTTCAAATATTTCAAGGATTCATGGTCGGAATGAATGACAAATTCCTTAGGACGAAGATAATGTTGCCACACATCCAAAACACGAACCAAAGCAAATAACTCTTTGTCATAAATGGGATAATTCAAGCGAGCTCCATCTAATTTCTCACTATGGTATGCGATGGGTCTACCATTTTGCATAAGCACTCCACCAATGCCCAATCCACTTGCATCGCATTCAATCTCAAATGTCTTAGATAAATCCGGAAGGGCAAGGAGTGGTGCTTCCGTTAATAACCGTTTGAGCTCATTGAAAGCAAAATCATGTGCATTGCCCCAAATGAAAGGTACATTTTTCTTTGTAAGTTCATGTAGGGAGCAAGCAATTGTGGAAAAATCCTTGATGAAACGGCGGTAAAATCCGGCAAAACCAAGAAAATGTCTCAACTCCTCAAGTGACATCGGAAAAGGCCAAGTCCGATGTAACACCCCAGGTATAAAAACGAACCTGGAATGTTACCACAAAGCACTATGACTACCAAGCATAGAACATATTGGAAAATTGGACCAACAGTTTCCCTTGTATGTAAGGGCATCCTGGACAAGACATTAATATGAATCTGATAGCTAAACAGTTCAGATAACTAAACATGTCACGGCTTGAAAGAAACATCCACAGTTTCGAGATAAACAGTATTTTTGTCTCGGCTAAACAATGCAGCATAAGCAATTAACATACAATGGTTGATCAACTAAGTATTTTGTGAAATTGGGTGATGTGCTCAAATTATGTAGAGGTGCTACCCCGTGCCCCATGTATGCCGCTTATCTAGTACCTGAAAACCAAATGAAAAGCAAGGGTGAGTATAGAAATACTCAGCAAGTACATTTAGAGCCACAAGAACAATAACGAACAATCAACCACACGAAAGTACTGATAATCTTGTTTATGAACTAGAAGACTGAAACCGAATATTTGAATTGTTGCCCGGACTAGCCCACGAGCTGACAGTTCTTACCGAACTTTATCGGAGTAGCCACTCGGGACAGTTTCTCACCGGACCAACAGAAAGGTTAGCCATCGGACTAGCCCACAAGCTGACAGTTCTCACCGAACTCTATCGGAGTAGCCACTTGTGAACAGTTCTCACCGAGTTAGCTATGAAGTCAAGAAAGTGAAATATCTCTAAACATGGACGAAGGAATCGAATCAAAATTACTGAATAAGTATGAAGTGAACCAACTGAACAAGCGATCGGAATCAGTGAAAGCAATCAGTTGAACCGTCACACCATGAACGAACATAGAGAACGAGGGTTCGTCATGCACTTGCCTTTACCGGTGACATGGTCATAGGAAGGAGTAACATCTCGATACCTGTAGGCAGCCAGGTACACACAAGTCTCAACACATGTCATCCACCACAATACAAGTAATATACAGTTCTCACGCATGACACCAAATCATCACATCTAAAGCGCACACATAAGTATCTCGAATGACATTCTCCGAAAAACAACTCTTTGCTGCCCCTTTACTAATAAGCTCATAACTCCAGGTAGGAAACTTGAATCCCAGGAAATGATATGTTTCCATATTCATTGAAATATTATATAGAAAGGATTCCAAATAACTGAACTCTGATTTTGGAGTTAACTAGGACATTAAGGACAAACACTAGACTGATTTTCCCAGCATTCAGTATATTGATTAGCCCTCTTATGAATTTCATTACAGTAAAAATACTCATTAAAATCAAGGAAAGTAAATTGATCTAGAAACTAGAAGCTACCAGCTAACAGTACTATTTTAGTTCACCATTTTATCAACAACCGAAGGCTCCGAAAGGTGTAGCCCCAAACCATAAGTACTCTGTTTCTCAATTCTCAGAACAGAAACTTGTTTTCATCTCTGAGACCAAACGGCTGGACCAAATCGAGCAAACGACCACTCAAAACGACCGTGAGAACATAACCTAAATTTCATTCCATGGAGTCGTAACCTCATTTTACCATATTGGTCTCCGAAAATAGAGATTTGTGCTACTGTATACACAGAGACAGCAACATAAACGACTTTTGCCCTAATCCCCCCATGTTCTTGCTGAACCCCAGACCTAAACATCATGGAATTCATACCAAAACCATTCCAATAACACATACATGGTGGGGATCCTCACCCTTGGTGCCTGAGCAGATCGGATTCGATAGGACGGTGGTGATGAACCTTCTTTCTTTTCTTCTCCTCCTCATCTTGATCCTTCTTCTTTTCTCCTCCTCTTCTTCTTCAACCTCAGGTCATGGCTGCACTAGGAGGTGGGCCAGGACGTGGTGCAGGTGGCAGGATTCATGGGAAAAGAAGTGAGAAGAGGGGTGGAGGCGCCATGGAGATGGAGAGGAGAGAGAGCTCACAACGAGAGAGGAAAGAATGGATCAGGTTTGGCCTCTCCTGACCGCACCCCTGCCAAGGATAAGTACCACGTCTTATTTAATCAAACCAAATAGGAATTTCGTATTATCTCAACTCTTCAATTTGAGTAGACCATAGATACTTCTCCCGACGTCCAAATTTGATAAATGAGTAGTCAATTTCGACTATCTCGATGAGCCCGACACATCTATGGCCTCAGATATTTGAGAATAGATTTTGTTTGAAAGGTCACAAGAAGGTGATTAAGAAAGGAGTACGGCGAAGCGATGACAAGAACCCTTATGAAAATTTCCAATAAATTACGAGGTATTACATCCGAATTGCTTGTATCTTTGTTTCATCAACTTCGACTCCATCCGAAGAAACAACAAAACCCAAGAAAACAAGTTTGTTGGTGGCAAAAGTGCACTTAGAAAGATTTGTATAAAGCTTTTCATTGCGAAGAACCAACAAAACTTGAGCAACATGAGAAGTGTGCTCTTCCAAAGATTTGCTATAGATAAGGATGTCGTCAAAGTATACCACAACAAATTTCCCAATGAAAGGACGCAAAACATGATTCATGAGATGCATAAAAGTAGAAGGTGCATTGGAAAGACCAAATGACATGACAAGCCATTCATAAAGACCAAGCTTTGTTTTAAATGAGGTCTTCCAATCATCACCTTCACACATCCTTATTTGATGGTATCCACTTTTAAGATCAACTTTGGAAAATATAGCGGAACCACAAAGCTCATCAAGCATATCATCAAGTCGAGGGATAGGGTGGCGATACCTAACGGTGATGGCGTTGATGGGGCGACAATCCATGCAAAGGCGAAGAGTGTTGTCGTGCTTGGGTACCAAGATGACGGGCACGGCGCACGGACTCAAGCTCTCGCGGATATGTCCCATGGCAAGAAGTTTTTGTATTTGCCGCTCAATCTCCTTTGTCTCCTCGGGGTTGGTGCGGTAAGGAGCGCGGTTTGGTAGCGGTGCGCTGATGCCCACAAGTATAGGGGATCGTTGAAATCTTCGTTGGGAAGTATTACCCAAATTTATAGTTCGACTCAAGGGAAACACAAGAATACCAATAAGACTTTAGCAATTGAGGCGTCACTCTCAACCACACCTGTATATCAATAAACTTGCAGCAGTGATAGTTATGGCAGTAGGATGATTCAAGCAAGCAAAATAAAACAGCAGTAGTAAACAAGGGTTTCCCAGTTTTCACCGGAAAAGTGAAAGTGTAACTCAGAGATTTAAAACATAGGCATGAGGTGATAGCGGGGTGTTGCATGAATAAGATTGATCATATAATAAGATACAAATAACAATGGGACTTATCTCTAACTCCGATATATGTAGGTATGTGTTCCGTAAATAGTTGTGCGTACTAACCAAGAGAATTTGCACAACATCTATTGTCCTACCTGCCCATTTCACCGGGGCCAACTTGGAACTATAGGTAATTAAGGTCTACCCTTTCGAATAGCCCGGAACAATGCATTAACACTCCATAAACACATAGAATCCTCAAACTAAAACATCTCCCCCTTGTTTTCCCTATATGTCACTTTTAGGGTTCGCAGGTTCAACATAATAGCAGGTGATACACTTTGCAGATAAATACCAAACTCAAATATATGATGGGGCAAAATAAGTTCAGTACTGAAATCATGCCACTCGGGCCCTAGTAGCAAGCATTAAACATAGCATAAGTGCATCAACACAATACAAAAATATCCTCAAGATAAACCCCTAAGATCTCGGACAACGGGTATCATTACATGATCAATCTCATCCAATCCCCATCCACCTCATATGCCTACAGTGGACTACTCACACATGGTGATGGTGAAGGAGCTCATGGTCGATGGAGATGAAGGCGGTGAAGACGGCCTCCGGATCCCTCCTCCGGGGAGATATCCTGGATCAATCTGTCTCCGAAAACGAAGATCGTGGTGGCGGCGGCGCTCTGTTTCGCGAAAGCTCCTCCCCTTCTAGGTCAGCCACTTTTTCGTATATATGAGGGGGTATGCGAAAGCCGAAGGAGAGGCGGTGCTCGAGGCCCCAGATGGGTGGGCCCACGCGGCCAAGGAATCTGGCCGTGTGGGGCCCACTCTTTTGGCCCTCGGACGCTTCCTCATGTCCATCTTTTGCATGATGCCCTTCTTTTCCATAAAAATTGACGTGGTATTTTTCTCCGATTTAATTTCCTGCAAAAACAACCAGAAAAGAGACTTTGCTAAAAACAGCGTCAGATTCGGCAGTTTTATTCAAATATGGGATGATTCTGGAGCAAATTATGAAGCAAAGTGCTTGGAAAAGTAGATGCATTTTAGGTGCATCATGCGCCGGGAACAAGGTCGATGCGATGCTCGATTCCGCGTAGAGGAGGTAGTCCCGGTGGCACTTCTTGAGGGAAAACATCTTCAAAGTCCTTCAAAAGAGACAACAAAGAAGGAGGAAGGTTTGTGAAAGTGTTAGTCATAGAAACTTCACCCTTGCATATGAGCACATAGTGGAGGGTGGATGGGTTCTCTCTCAACTCTCTCATCTCTCTCTTGGTGGCAAATAGTGTAAGTTTTGTGGGAACTCTCTTTGAAGTGTCACTCTCATTTGGCTTGTGGCTCTCACTCACTTTATGGTGGTTCTCTCGCTCACCACTCATCTCACTTGACGAATGATCTTGTTGTGCCCTTGCAATAGTCTTGGCGTTGTCGGCGATGACTTGACTTGGTGTCATGGGACGAAGGACGAAGGTCTTGTCGTTGTTCTTGAAGCTATAGTAATTTGTCCTTCCATCATGCATAGCACCCTTGTCAAATTGCCATGGACGCCCAAGGAGTAAGTGACAAATGGTCATAGGCACAACGTCACAATCCACGGTATCTTCATAGGCTCCAATCTTGAAGGACACTTGCACCATGTGTTGAATCTTGACAGCTCCGGTATCACTCAACCATTGCACATGGTAAGGATGTGGGTGCTTCTTGAACTTAAAGTTGAGCTTATCACAAAGTTCTTTGCTCGCCAAGTTGTGGCAACTTCCACCATCTATGATGACCTTGATGGACTTTCCATTGATTCCCGCTCTAGTTTGGAACAAGTTGCATCTTTGGTCTTCTTCCACTTGAACATTGGTGGTTAAAGCTCTTGCCACAACCACGGAAGGATTGTTGTCGCCATCACAATATATCTCATTTTCTTCTTTTGAGTACTTTTCATTGTGGCAACCTTGTTCAAAGCATTGTACTCATCTTCACTCATAGATTCATACTCTCCCATGTCATTGATGATCATGACCTTCTTGTTGGTGCACTCAAAGGATTTATGCCCTTGTCCTCCGCACTTGTAGCATTGCAAGAGTCTTGTACCGGACGAAGATCCTTGAGGCGCCTTGGTAGCGGGAGGTACTTTCTTGAAAGGTTGAGGCGCTTGAGGTGTCGATGTAGAGACTCTTGGAGGACCTCGTGTGTTTGCTTGAGGAAGAGCTTGTGAAGGTGTAGGTGTTGACGAAGACGGCTTGTTGGCGAAGAATGCCTTTGTCTTGATGTATTTGAGCTCTTCAAGCACGTGGCGCTCGGCCTTTGAAGCTTGATGTACTAGCTCAACCAAGTTGGCATATGGTTGGAACTCCACAATCTTCTTGATTGGATAGTTGAGGCCATTCATGAAGCGAGCCATGGATTGCTCTTCGTACTCGTTGACATTGGCTCTCATCATGGAGATTTATATCTCCTTATAGTACTCATCAACCGACTTCAACCCTTGCTTCAACTCTTGCAACTTCTTGTATAAGTCTCTAGTGTAATGGCTTGGCACGAAGCGCTTGTACATTGTTTCTTTCATTTCAACCCAAGTGTCGATTGGTTGTTGGTGGTTAGCGACGCGTGCATCTTGTAGTTGTTCCCACCACAAGAGGGCATACTCTTCAAACTCCATCGAGGCTAGGGCAACCTTCTTGTTGTCGGAGAAGCGTTGCACGTGGAAGATCTTGTCAACCTTGAGTACCCATGAGAAGTAAGCTTCCGGATCACTTGTGCCGTAGAACTTGGGTATGTCAAAGCGGACGTTGTTCAAGTCATCATAGTTGTCACCATGGGCACCACGTGGGAATGCACGTCCATGTCTCCTTCGATTGAGTCCATCACCATTGTGTTGGCTTGACTCGTTATCACTTGACTCGGAACGTTGGTGTTGGTGACGATCATGTGGAAGTTCTTGATGAGGACGAGGATCATGTTGAGGACGGTGCTCTTGTTCGATGTTGTTCACATTGTCATGATTTTGATGGCGTGGCCTTGGAGGATGACGGGGATGACATCCTTGTTCATGAAAATCATTTGCACCCGGGACGTCATTGTCATTAGCCAATGGGTCATGACGATCACGTTGTTGCGGTGGTGGAGATGGTATGCGTTCGTGACGTTCATCATTTTGGTGAGGTTGTTCTTGATGCGCATTGGCATTGTTCGCGTGAAGATCATGTGGTTGTTCAACGTTAGGAGGAGGTCGTTCATGGGCGTCGCGCCTTGGGTTATGTTGACGTTCTTGTCGCGGATCTTCTTGGCGATGGCCATGACGTCCATGACGTGCTTGTGTCGACCTTGAGGTGGTTCTTGTACGACTTGAGCGTGATGAAGAAGAAGCGCATTGTCGCACAAGGTTGTTAAGAGCTTCGGTCACCCGCTCCATAGATGCTTCTTGCGCATGCATGCGATCGTTGAAGTTGGCCTCTTGAGCTTGAAGACGGCGCTCGTAGCGTCCTAGGCCATCACGAAGAAGGTGTCGAAGACCAACAAACTCGGTATGTGTGACATAACCATGATCACCTCGAAGTCCACTATGCATTTCATCGTCCGGACTTGAGCTTCCGTCTGTACTTCCCCTAAACATTGTCTCAATAACAAGTGAGATATGTGGTAAGGAAAACCAAACAAACTATATCCCAAGAATAATGTAGCTTGAGAGAAGAGAATCTGGTTCTAACACCCAACACACACACTTATGAGGATAGGAAGGTATGAAGTGGCAACGGAAATCAAGCAAACTCGGCGAAAAGCATATCGTCAAAGGTAGAGAAAATCCACAATGATCAAGTTACCAAAGAAACTCCAACCACAAAGTATCAAGAAACACACACAAAATCGAATGATGGGTTGGGCGACCAAAGGGCGAGCACTCGAGATAGACAACCTAACGAAGACTACGTGCTCAAATGTCACCCAACACAAGAGGGACGCTAGCTCAATTGCCTTTTGATGGACAACGGATTTGCACAAGTGTTACACAATCACTCACTTTGGCGGTACAAGCTTTGTCGCAACCTATAAGAGATGATACTTGGCACTACTCATGTCGGTTTTTTTTTTACGATGATTCCTTCAACTTTTGCTAGTGCCAAGATCTCTAACGATACTCACTCGACAATACTTGAAGACAATCACTCGACAAGTGCAATGCCCCACAATATCAAAGAGCTAGTCCGATAGGTCAAGGTACGCGAAAGGAAGAAGGGTTCACAATGGATTACGATGTCGGGGAAACTCGAGTCCTTGGTGTCGTCTTTGCTTGTCGTTGATAAAGTTGCTGCGGGAGCTTCGATGTTGTAGACGTTGCACACACCGGAAAAGGACTCAAACAACAACGGAGAATTGCCAAAACGAACCGAGGAAACAAAAGGAAGAAAAGGAAATTTTCTGTCAAACCGGACCTGGGGCCGGTTTAGGCCGGCTGGGGGTCTGGTGGCGTCTGGTCCGGTCTGTGGCCCGGTCTGGGCCGGCCTGGAGGCCGGCTCTGCTGGAACTCGAAATTCCGCGAATTTTGGGCAGAAAAGTGACGCGAAAATCCTCGATTTCATGGGAAATTGGCAAAATTAAGGCTAGGGAACGCAAACAAGGGTGGAGGGGTCCTAAAGCAACAGATCCATGGATCAAAACTACCAAAAACTCATCAAATCGACCAAATCGCTCGAATCCCAAAATGGCTATTTTTGGTGGAAATTTTCGAATTTCTCAAAAACGAAGAAAAATTTGGTGGATTTTGGTGGAAACACAAATCAAATCCGTGTCAACCTAGAGCTCTGATACCATATGATGTAGGTTGGTCCCGATTTTCACGGATTTGTGCGGAGGGAACGATGAACACGAAAAACAAGTGATGAACACAAGAACACAAAGAGGGGAAAACTCTCAAATCAAAGATAACTAGCAAGTAGCAACTCAGCAAGATTCAATTGGTAACAAATCCCCTAGGGCAGCCCCCAATTATCCTCTCCCAAGCACACCTTACTCTTAGAATTGTTTGTCCAATTGGTCAATCCAACCAATCCAATCTAGCCACTACAAGAGGGAAGATTAGCAAGTAATCGCAACTACAAGAGGAAGCCTTGGTATCCACGAAGGGATCTTCTCCACAAGGGGAGGCCTTGGTTCATCTCCATAAGGGGAGGCCTTGATTCATCTCCATAGGAGGAAAGAGACACTTTGAGAAGAAGGAGCAAGCTCTACTCTAATCCCAAATCATAGTCTAACCCTAGATCTGGAGGGGAGGGGGTCTATTTATAGTCTGGGTACAAAACGGGGAAAAGACACGTTGACAAGAGGGGACGAGCGTGAGCTGGAAGGCGATCCGGCCGTGGATCCGGTTTAAGCCGGACTGGAGGCCGGTTGCGTCGGAACCGGTCCGGTCCTGGGCCCGGTCGAAACCGGCTGGAGGTCCGGCCGCCTCGGGTTGCAGCCCGGCCTTGAGGCCGGTTTTGGCCGGCTGGGGGTCCGGCCTCCTCTGGACATAGTCCGGCCTTGAGGCCGGTTTTGACCGGTTGGAAAACCGGCCAAGCTGTCGGCTCCTGCTTCCTCTCCTTCGTCTTGCGTCACCTCTCGGCCATCTTCTTGGGTCTTCTCTTGGTCATCTTCTCCACTCTATTGTGGGTCGTCATCAAGGTGGTTCCTGAGTATGCCTAAAGTATCCGAATGAAGTAGCAACCCATTCAAAGGAGTGTCGAGGTCACACATAGATAGGAGTGAATTCACCTTATCATGGAGAGCTTTGACTCTTGCTCTTGTCATTGGGCCACTTGTTGTAGGAGCCGTAGGTTGAGCTACATCTGGAGCCCTCCCCCATGGAAATGAGATCCATGGGGAGGCAAAATCGTGTCTTTGGTGGCTGCAAATTTGTGACAATGGGATTCCCCAAAAATTAGGTTTTCCTCTCCTTATATAAGCTGGGACGATCATCCTTGACCCTCCGATGGATGCCCCTTTGATCCAAATGCTCTTGGGTACCTCTAGAACCTTCCTAGAGTCTTCTCACTGCGCCATGAGTCTCCAAAGTCGTGGCTTGGCCGACCCCCCAAGTTTTGTAAGAGTTGAAGTCAATCACGTCATAATCTTTCGGATTCCCGTAATCATATATTTTTCCTTCAGAAAAATTGGGATATCTGGAGCGTCCGAACTCTGATAGGGCTATTCTTGGGCTTGAATTAAAGCTATGGAAAGTTACAACAACTTTAGCGACTAGACATTTTCCATTGGACGTCGTCTTCGAGGGAGAAACGGACGATCTCTAAGGTGGACAGATTTCAGGAAAGTCAGAGTCCACCTCCAACAAGGCTCCTTTTGCGTTTTTGTCAATTTTCAAGCAATTTCTACACATCAAAGTGTAAAACAAGAGAATTACGCACTTTTGCAACTATTAGTAGTTAGTCCAAACAAATCATAAACTTACTATAAAAACAAGTGTCAAATACATAAAAGTGGCATGAAACAATCAAAAATTATAGATACGTTATGGACGTATCACTGCTCACATTGGGTCGGATCTGGACAAGGCGGTTCCAGATTGGGCACAGTTATCTATGTCCGCTTCGTGGGGTTTGTTGGCTGGCTAGTACAAGTACTTGGACATGGAGGCGGTGGCCTTGGAAGGTTGTCTGTGTAGCCAGCTCTCTGGCAAGCGGCATTGCGATGGTGGGGGCTTTTCTCTTTGGCCAGGTGGATGGCGAGAAGCAGGTGGCGGGGAAATCTTGGTGCTGGTGTTGCTTAGGCATTGGCGGCTCCCAGATCGTGTCTTGGAGGTCTAATTTGGTGGCTGCGGCGTTCCAAGGTACCGTAGCGTGGCGTGAAGGTGATTTTGGGTGAATGCCCATCGCTCCGACGCGAGAGGCAGCAAGCTTGTGGGTGTCGTGCCCTCTTGGGGGCGCGGACGCGCGATTGTGGTCACCTTCCCCACGTTAGGGATCCCGGAGAAAAACCCTTGACTGTCTCGTTCTCGACGGCGACTGCTCGTTCCATCATCACGCTGTTGGGGGAGTCGAGCTCCGGTACATTTTGATCCCCTCTGATTGTCATCGGTGGGCATGTTAGGATGTTGTCTCGAAGCCCTTACGGCTCTGGTGTAGGGCGACCTCTACGGCCTCCCTCCTATCTTTTACATGTGAGTTAGTTGTCCCCGTTTCGGTCCTCGATGTCTGCTGGCAGGATCGACGTTCCATGCCCTGGGGTGAGAGGGCAGGCGACCCTCACGTAAGACAGCTTGGTGGGTGCGGTGCGACGCAATCCGGTCGTTTCGTCAGGAGGCGTTGTGTCAGTTCTAGTCAGAAGTCTTAGGTGCTTCTTGAGGGGTGTGGCTCCTCATGTGTTTTCTTTTTCTACTTGATCTTCTTTGTAAGAGGACTACCTCATCATTTTGTATGTTTCAACATGTAGTTTTATTTATAAAATGTATATAGGAAAAACTTGCTTTCGAGAAGAAAGCATTGTACAAATTTTAGTTCCACATTGGTAAGACTTGTAAATGGAGACCAACATGTAAGGTGAAGCTCAGTTTGTATGTGCTAAAATATTAGAAACACACATATTCATGCATAATTTATGAGCCTGTTTTTAGTTCAAATAGTCCAACAAGACCAAACAAGAAATGCAGCTATGTGATGCTCTCGGCCTAATTTAACGTTGTCCTACCTTTTGCATGCACAAATTTGTGCTGGTATACGTATACATTATTAATATAAAGTAATAGTTATAATTAATAAGTTACAAAAGGGGTTTATATACATTGTTTTTGACGAGGCGGTGTGACGCAATCTCAGTTTTTAGTTCTTGATCCTCCGAGCCATGGTCAATGGAGAGCTCGGTAGTTGTTCATGGAACAACCCTGAGATTTCAGTAAAAATAAAAATCATTTTTTTGCAACTTCAATTTTTTCTTTCATTTTCTTGTTCTACTTCTGTTCCAGCCCATTCCTCTCTTTAGGCATTTATCTTTCATATATTTCCTTTGGCCCAACAGCCAACAGCCCATGACTGAACTGAACCAGTCCACAATCGACCACAGTTCCAGCAGCTGGTGTCCCAGTGCACCGCCGCCGCCGTCGCGCACCTCGGGCACCACGCCGCCGACCTGCAAAAGAGAGCTGTAGAGCCACGCGTCGCCGTATCCTTGCATCGCCTGCACGCTAGCGCGAACCACCTCACTTCTCTCTCAGGGTCGCACTGCACAATCACGCGCAGACATGCGCAGGCACGCGCGCCTTGTCGCCGAGACGCCTGAGCCGCCACGACGATGCCGCGCTGGAGGAGATACATAAGGAGGCTCATCCGCCGTCCGCTGGAACTGCCTCAGTCAACCGTCGTCCAGCTGAATAGACCTCTAGCTTAACAAGCTTAACCACCCTTGTCTTAATATTCGTGTAGAAAACTATACACTCTACATTCACGAACGGAGTGAGTAAATAACTAAGATACTACTCTCGGGTAGCGAGTGATCTCGAGTTTCCGGGTAGAAACTTCAAAAGGTAGAGCAGATAAAAAGGCTGGTTATCCCACCTGATCTGTGATCTGTCGGCACACCGATGGGCGTTGATACGTCTCAAACGTATCTATAATTTTTGATGTTTCATGCTTGTTTTATATCAATGTCACACGTTTTATATACACTTTATATCATATTATGACATTTATTGGACTAACCTATTAACAAGATGCCACAGTGCCAGTTTCTGTTTATTATATCTGTGCACTGCAGAAAAGGTCCAAAAATGAAAGTGCTCAGAAAAATCCGAAAACATTACAGAAATTCTATTTCGCTAGAAGACTCCGGGAGCCAGAAGGACAAGCCCGGGGGAGGCCCACGGCCTCCACACCATGCCCCCGCGCGGCCTGGAGGGGGGTGGCACCGAGGGGTGGTGTGACCGCCTCGGACACCCCCTCGCGCCGCCCTTCGGACTATATAATCCTACTTCCCCAAAAACCCTAAAACAATCAACTATTTCTCCAGAAGAGTTCCGTACCTCCGACGCCACCAAAAACCAAGTTTCGGGGGTCAGAATTTTCTGTTTCGGCACCCTGCCGGGACGGGGATTGACCCCCGGAGCCATCTCCATCGACCACGCCGCCTCCACTTCGACTCCATGATGGTTTGTGAGTAGTTCCCCCATGGACTACGGGTTCTAGCTGTAGCTAGTTGGTACTCTCTGTCCCATGTAATTCAATACAATGATCTCATGAGCTGCCTTACATGATTGAGATCCATCTGATGTAATCGGTGTTGTGTTTGTTGGGATCTGATGAATTGTTACATTATGATCAGTCTATCTATTAAAGTTTGTGAAGTTATTGTTGCTGCAATCTTGTTGTGTTTAATGCTTGTCACTAGTGCACGAGTGGCATGATCTTAGATTTAAGCTCTACAATTATTGCTTAGATTGTATCTACAAGTTGTTTGCACATGTCTCTGTCCGGAACCCGAGGCCCCAGAGTGACAGCAACTGGGATAACTGGAGGGGATGGTTTAGATATGAGGATCACATGTTTTCACTAAGTGCTAATGCTTTGCTCCGGTACTTTATTAAAAGGAGTACCTTAATTACCAGTAGTTTCCCTTGAGTCCCCGCTGCAAACGGGCTGGTAGGACAAAAGATGTTATGCAAGTTTCTCATTGCGAGCACGTATAACTATATATGGAAAACATGCCTACATGATTAATAGACTGGATGTTCTGTCTTAATGCTATTTCAATTCTATCAATTGCCCAACTGTAATTTGTTCACCCAACACTTGTTATTGGAGAGTTACCTCTAGTGTAGATAGCTGGGAACCCCGGTCCATTTGCCATCATCATTGCTTTCCGGTCCATATACACGCCATCAAAGTAGTACAACTATTTTCTGGTGCCATTGCCTCTGTGTTACTGATACTATTGCTCTCATATTACTGCTGCTTTCACATCACGTTTGTTACTAGTGCTTTTCCAGGTGCAGCTGAATTGACAACTCCGCTGTTAAGGCTTATAAGTATTCTTTGTCTCCCCTTGTGTCGAATCAATAAATTTGGGTTTTACTTCCCTCGAAGACTGTTGCGATCCCCTATACTTGTGGGTCATCAAGACTATTTTCTGGCGCCGTTGCCGGGGAGCATAGCTCTACTCATAAGTTCACCTGGGGAGTACACTCTACTTCTCTGTCTGTTTTTATTTTATTTTGTTTTGTCTAGTTTACTTTTGTCTAGTTTTATTGTGCTTAGTTTATTTCTGTTTAGTTGTGTTTTGTTTAGTTTACTTTTGTTTAGTTTATTTTTGTTTAGTTTTGTTTTTCTTATATACAAAATCCATAAAAATTTAAAAACTGAAAAATCTAAAAAAAACTGTTGTTATGGAAGAACATGCTAGAACCTCTATGTTTATGAAGCTAAAGAATTATATATAAAGTATAGAGAATCAAGAGGGTAAAATCATAGAGGCATGTTAAAAAAGTTAAATCAAATTGCTGAAATTTTGCTTAAAGCCATGATATAAATTGTTGCTCTGAACAGGATACTAAACATCTTAAATTTCAATGTGGCTTTAGTAAAGAAGTTTTAATTATGAACTATCATTGGAATAACTATATTCATCTTGGATTTGAAGAAGTAGAACAATTTGTTTTATTTATGGGAGCTTCTGAAATAGATTCATTCATGGCTAAAAATTATGAAACTTGTGTTGCTTGTAATAAACTTAAAGAAACGGTCTCTTTATCCTTGATTATTGCCTAGAAAATTTCAGCAATAATTGTTATATCATTGATTATAAAGAGAGACTCATTCATGCACAAGAATGTACTCACAATTTGCAGGAACCTGTGGAAGAAGAAATTGCTGAAGCTGAAAGCTCATTAGATGAAAAAGAGGAGGAGAGTGATGAACAAAAGGAGGAAGAATGGATTAGCTACCCATGCCTACCTTCTAATGAGAGTAACTCTTTATCTCTTACACTATTTGATTGTCCTCCATGCTTACCAAAGAGGATGAATGTTATGTTCCTGTGGATTCTCTTGAAGTATTCCCTATGAGTAAAACTTGTGAGAATAATTATGCTACTGTTATCTATGATAATCCATGCTATTTTGATAAATCTTATGATAATCCTTTATTTTGCCTGATATCAAAATGCATGGTACTAAAGAGTTTTGCTTAGAAAATGTTTATGATAAAGCTCTAGATGATGGTCCTATATTGCTTGATAATATTAATTGTTCTACTAATGAAAATGGGATTGGAGAGGTCTTGACTTTATCTAGATGGAGTCCCATACCTCTTGAGAATGATCAATCATCTTGTTATAAAATTGTTAAAAGTGGGTTTGAAAGTTTTAATCCCACTATTTTGAGCTTGATAAAAATTATGTGTTTGTAGATCATGAAAAGCATGCTTTATGTGATAGTTATATTGTTGAGTTTGTTCATGATGCTACTGAAAATTATTATGAGAGAGGAAAATGTGGTTGTAGAAATTTTCATGGTACTAAAACACCTCTCTATATGCTGAAAGTTTTGAAGTTACTCTTGTTTTATCTTCCTATGCTTGTCACTTTGTTCTTTATGAATTTATTTGTGTACAAGATTCCTATGCATAGGAAGTGGGTTAGACTTAAATGTGTTTCGAATTTGCTTCTTGATGCTCCTTTTGCTTCATTTTCTATTTTCATGTGAGCATCATTAAAATCTCAAGCCTAGCTAAAAGGCATTAAAGAAAAGCGCTTTGGGAGGCAACCCTTTATATTTTATTTTCAGTTTTGAGTCAAGGTTGTTTACTTCTGTAGCAATCCTTTGTATCTTTATTTTTCGCATTGTTGTGCCAAGAAGAGTCTCTAATGATAAGATGATGCTAGATTTGGATTTCTGCGCAGGAACAGATTTCTTCTGTTCACCGTTTCATTCTTATAAAATCCCAGAAAATCGAAAAATCTGCAATTTTTGTGCGTGATCCTCAGATATGTACGCATCTTTCATTAGTTTCAGTTTTCTGATTTGAGCAACGGAAGTGCCTCGAAAAAATTCATCTTTACTGGCTGTTCTGTTTTGACAGATTTGTCTCTGTTTTTTGCATTGTCTCTTGTGGGCTTTAAGCAAGGCTCTCTAACATGGAGGGCTGTAGCTAATGTTTTATTGAGTTCTTGCAATGTGTCACAAGAACCAAAGTGGATTAAAGTTTTTGAGTACTAACCCCTCTAATGAAGTTTATGAGAAGTTTGGTGTGGCGGAAGTTTTCAAGGGTCAAGAGGAAGAGTGATATAATAGGATGAAGAAGAGTGAAGAGCTTAAGCTTGGGGAGGCTCCCATGGATCTCCCAGCATATTTCAAGAAGACTCAAGCGTCTAAGCTTGGGGATGCCCAAGGCATCCCCTTCTTCATCGGCAAAATTATCAGGTCATCTCTAGTGAAACTATATTTTAATTCTTTCACATCATATGTGCTGTTCTTGGAGCGTCTGTGTGCTTTTATTTTCAGTATGTTATTTTTATTTTCTGATCATATCAATGTTGGATCCTACTATCTTGTTTGGGAGAGAGACACGCTCCGCTTTTTCTTGAATACTCTTGTTCTTCACTTATATCTGTTGAGTATTCAGTTTTCGCACTGTTTAGCTTTAGCTCTTGGTTTTCATGTATCTCTTGTTCAGAGCTATTAGTTCTTTTGTAGAAAATACTCTCTTGCTTCACTTATATTTGTTTGGAGAGTTGCTTGGTTGATGTGTTGGTTCAGAAATGTTGCGTGTGGTAGTGGTATAATGAAAAACTTGCATAATCTTGTAGATCATTGAACTTTGATAACCTGATTCTTTGCAAACGTTTTGAGGTATTAAGTAATAGATGGTAAAGTTGCTGGTTAATTAAGTTAAAATCATTAGTGGATTGTTGTCTTTAAGCTTGTACCGTACTACAAACTCTACTAAAATTGTTGAAGGTGTAGTTGGACTTGATAGCTTTCCATGTCTAAAGGTAATTCGTAATAACTAGTTGTGTGAAGGTCGAGGGATCTAACGGGGTACTTGTGCCGCCGTGAACGGCCCTCCTTGGGTGAATTTTAATCATGCTCTTAATGTTGAACCTGCTAGTTGTTTGCAATAAGCTTGTGAGTTCTTTTTGACTAATGTTAAGCTACGGTTTTTGGCACTTCCACCATCCAAATTTGCTAGCCTCTTCGGTGCTGTGCATTGCCTTCTGCTCACATTGAGAGTTGTGCATACTTCGCCAGTACATCCAAACCCGTGGGAGGACTTTCTCTTGTTCTCCTACACATAAGCCCATACATCTTCCTCAAAACAGCCACCATACCTACCTACCACAGCATTTCCATAGCTGTTCCGAGTATATTGCCATGCAACTTCCATTTTACATTACATGACTTGTTGTCATTTATCATTTATATATTGCTTTGCATGATTCTATACAGCTGATGTGTGGTTTACCCATGTTACGCTAGATCATTGCACATCCTGCTACACTGGCAGAGGCATACAGTTTTATACATCATGTTTTGTTCATTATGAGTTATTTGTACCAAAAAGTGTGTTGTCATATTAGAATGTTGCCCCTAAAAGTGAAAAGAGCCATGGAGGCCATCGAAAAGAGAAAAAGAAAAAAAAAAAAAAAGAAAAAAGAAAAAAAAATAAAGAAAAAGGGGGCAACATTACTATCCTTTATCCACACTTGTGCTCATGTTTCAGCACCTGCAGTATTCATAGTCATCATTTGTGCTCATGTTTAGCACCTATACTCCATGTGAGAGAGTTTTCATGTTTTACTAGTATAACTATGTGGGGAATTTTCATTATAGAACTTGGGTTGTATATTCCAATGATGAGCTTCCTCAAAAGTGCTCTAGGTCTTCGTGAGCAACCAAGTTGGATGCACCCCCACTAGTTCCATTGGAGAGCTTTCATACACATATAGCTCTATGTGCATCCGTTGCATGGCAATCACTACTCCTTACATAGCTTCGATTATAAGACTTCCTCTTGTCTAATGATCACTTATAGCTTTGTGAGACTTTCTTCCATTGGCCTTCCAAACCCCCATTAACGTTCTCTTTGCCATAACATCCTGGTGCCAATACTAAATGCTTACGCTCACCGGTTGAGTAGGCTTCGAAACAGTTGATTCATGACGTTCATGTTTATTTTTACTTGACTGGATCCGTACTCTATGTTGTGAAAATTACTTGATGCTTGGAATTGAAGGATAGAACTCCTACACTGGATACTTAAAACATCTTTAATGAACCTTGTACGGTTTCATGTCTTTAAAGCAATCGTTCATGAAAACTTTTAGCTTGTTTAACTATCTTGCTTTATTATCTCTTATTTAATATCAATTATAGACATTTGCTTTGAATGATTTGATCTCAGCTCACTTGCCATTACATCACTATTAGATCAAGATTATGTTGGTAGCATGTCACTTCAAAAATTATTATTGTTTTATCGTTTACCTACTCGAGGACGAGTAGGAACTAAGCTTGGGGATGCTTGATACGTCTCAAACGTATCTATAATTTTTGATGTTTCATGCTTGTTTTATATCAATGTCACATGTTTTATATACACTTTATATCATATTATGACATTTATTGGACTAACCTATTAACAAGATGCCACAGTGCCAGTTTCTGTTTATTATGTCTGTGCACTGCAGAAAAGGTCCAAAAATGAAAGTGCTCAGAAAAATCCGAAAAAATTACAGAAATTCTATTTCGCTAGAAGACTCCGGGAGCCAGAAGGACAAGCCCGGGGGAGGCCCACAGCCTCCACACCATGCCCCCGCGCGCCTGGAGGGGGTGGTGCCGAGGGTGGTGTGACCGCCTCGGACACCCCCTCGCGCCGCCCTTCGGACTATATAATCCTCCTGCCCCAAAAACCCTAAAACAATCGACTATTTCTCCAGAAGAGTTCCGTAGCTCCGCCGCCACCAAAAACCAAGTTTCGGGGGTCAGAAGTTCCTGTTCCGGCACCCTGCCGGGACGGGGATTGACCCCCGGAGCCATCTCCATCGACCACGCCGCCTCCACTTCGACTCCATGATGGTTTGTGAGTAGTTCCCCCATGGACTACGGGTTCTAGCTGTAGCTAGTTGGTACTCTCTCTCCCATGTACTTCAATACAATGATCTCATGAGCTGCCTTACATGATTGAGATCCATCTGATGTAATCGGTGTTGTGTTTGTTGGGATCCGATGAATTGTTACATTATGATCAGTCTATCTATTAAAGTTTGTGAAGTTATTGTTGCTGCAATCTTGTTGTGTTTAATGCTTGTCAGTAGTGCACGAGTGGCATGATCTTAGATTTAAGCTCTACAATTATTGCTTAGATTGTATCTACAAGTTGTTTGCACATGTCTATGTCCGGAACCCGAGACCCCAGAGTGACAGCAACTGGGATAACTGGCGGGGATGGTTTAGATATGAGGATCACATGTTTTCACTAAGTACTAATGCTTTGCTCCGGTAATTTATTAAAAGGAGTACCTTAATTACCAGTAGTTTCCCTTGAGGCCCCGCTGCAAACGGGCTGGTAGAACAAAAGATGTTATGCAAGTTTCTCATTGCGAGCACGTATAACTATATATGGAAAACATGCCTACATGATTAATAGACTGGATGTTCTGTCTTAATGCTATTTCAATTCTATCAATTGCCCAACTGTAATTTGTTCACCCAACACTTGTTATTGGAGAGTTAACTCTAGTGTAGATAACTGGGAACCCCGGTCCATTTGCCATCATCATTGCTTTCCGGTCCATATACACGCCATCAAAGTAGTACCAACTATTTTCTGGTGCAATTGCCTCTGTGTTACTGATACTATTGCTCTTATATTACTGCTGCTTTCACATCACGTTTGTTACTAGTGCTTTTCCAGGTGCAGCTGAATTGACAACTCCGCTGTTAAGTCTTATAAGTATTCTTTGTCTCCCCTTGTGTAGAATCAATAAATTTGGGTTTTACTTCCCTCGAAGACTGTTGCGATCCCCTATACTTGTGTGTCATCAGGCGTGTGTTATACTGTAGTGACAATAGAGGTGTGGGTATTTTGTGGGTAAAGCTGAGCAACTCTACAGAGTCATAGCAAATGGTATTCGAATACGCCGTGCTTCCGGTTAATGAAGTTGTGTTTTAAGGGTGATTCCTAATACAAGGCATGAGTAGAATTTTGGTAAAGCTAGTTAAATTGTGGCGTACCTGAAAGGGTTGTTATTACAACTCTTTTACTGGAGCAAATGTGTGAACAAATGTTTTAACTAAAAGTTGGAGATTAGTGCTTGCATCCACCATATTTAAAATCCTATGACTCTACTGAAAGTGTTTTTTGCTCCCGAGATCTAGTGCTCCCTCCGTTTAATATTTTTGGAAAATCGTATTTGTGAGTTTTAAAAAATTCTGAAAAAAATCCGGATGTAGCCATTGATGTTTCCCACAAACGTGCAAAATATGAATTTGAATTATGTTATGGGCTACACAAAAATAACAAATCTGACAAAACTTAGAAATTTGAAACGTAGATCCACACTTTTGTTATTTTGTATTGTTCAGATACAAAATATTTGAAGTTGATGTTTTACACGTTGGTGGGATATCTACTGGCTACACCTGGACTTTTTTCAGAATTTTTTGAAACACATAAATATGATTTTCATTTTTTTATATTGGTAGGAGCATTGGTGCTCGGGAGTCAAAAATCTTCACTCCTTTGATATCCGAGCATGTAGTTAAGTACGCTTTCCCTTTGTGACTTGCTGAGTACTCTTTGTACTCATGCTGCACAAACTGCTAATTCTCAGATTTACCGCAAGGAGAAGGACAAGTTTTTGAAGGGGAGTATTCCGATGTAGATGACTTTTAGCTCTAGGTCCCATCCGCGCTCGTGGATGCCTGTGGCGTATAGTATCTTTTGGTTTGATGCAAATTTTGGGCTTAGACGCCTTATTGTTGTAAAACATACTTCATGTCCTGTAATAAAGTTGAAGTTTGTACATTGTGTTGGCAATGTATTTACTTTGTGTTCGCTATTGAGGTACTACTGGGAATTGCGAGCATTTTATCACAGCTCCGAAATTCAGAGCATGACATTTGTCACACAGGGAGATCCCATATCCCCTATCCCTTCTGAATTTTAACGCTTGGACGATAAAGATAGCATCGCTTGGTAGACTGACCGCTTCACTTATACAACATTCTTCCGTAAAAAAAAACCTATACAACATCCTCGGCTTATGCATGTCAGCTCCTGGTCCCTTTCCACCCCCTCTATTAACTTCAAGTGGGTGTCCCTAAAAAACTTCAAACGGGTGTGTAAGCTTCAGGACGAGCCTATATAAGTTATTCCTTTGCCTATGGTGACAATTCTTTTTTTTACAAATCTATCCTCAAAGACATTCATATTGTCAAAACTGCCCCCTTGGAAATCTATTGTCAAAAGAACCTGGAGGGAGATGGAAAAGCCGACATGTGGCACATTACGATATAAGGAATGGCGGGACGCTTTCCGCCATGTGGAGGGGCGGGATGTTCTCCCGCCATAAGGTATGGTGGAAGCTGGTGGAGTCGCTGACCCTCTTCATGCAAACATTAATTATACTATATTTCCGCCGCGTGTGTGGCGGGATGCAACTTGCGCTAGCTGCTTCAGTGGGAGAAGACTCCGAGCCAGAGTAAATTTGTCAACTGTGTTCTACAGGGGATGTTTTGAAATACTATGCACGGAGTGATATATTTGTAAAAAAAGTCAGTTTCATTTGGTTACATACCGGTCACATCATCGTCATTCGTGTATGGGAAGCGAAATATCAGATAGATTTTTTGATAAAAGCAATATATTAATATCGCAAAGATATCAATTACGCCCAGCCTCTCCACTAACATGATGCCCGAAGACATCAAATAAACAAAACAAAAAAACGAAAAAAAAGATAAAAAAAGGCCTGGCATGGTGATCAATCTCTCGCAGCAGACCACCACAAAAGACAACACCCCGATTACAAAAGAGGTTTCTCCAAAAGTAATACCTCCAAGAAGGGAACAATGCACAAGTGTTGTCGTCGCCCGATCGAAATCTTAGTTTTTCACCTAGGAGAAAATCCAAATTCTCAAAACAATGCCTTCAACAATCTCATTGTCAGGTACAATCCATAAAGGTCCAAACTTGGGATTTCACACTGAAAATCAAGACTCAGTACTCGAGAAGTACTGGAGCACCACCAAAACTGAAGTCCTCCAATACTACCGCTAGGGTTGCCGGGACACTTGTGCAAGTTAGCAAACACGAGGCACACATGTACCATGTTTGCAATGAATAGGCAAATCCATACAGCAACATGTGCAACATAGTCTTCATCGCATCCAATAAACCCCTCCGTCATAGTTTCAATTCCTCCAATCGCAGCCGCCATGACTTTCTCCTCCTTTGCCAATACCATGGGAATCTAGACTTAGTCATATCCCATGATACCGACAAGAAAGCGAAGCTTCGCGCCGCGCCCACTTGAAGCCTCAATAACCGATAATATGGGCGCACACAACCGGATCCTTCTCGATTCAGATATCTAGAGCGATATGCGCAATTAGCGTAGATCTTCGACGAAGAATACTAGAACTCGTCGATAGCATGATCGAGGAGGCCGACGTCAGATAGAACGGCGACTTGGCGCAAGAAGAGTTAGAGCCAAACCACAATTATTTTGTCCAATCCAGCAGCCCCCACACCGCCAGCCTGCTGCCTGCAGGACGGCCCGAGCCGCCATCCGCCATGGGAGTAACACTACCAGCTTCCGGTGCCGCCGCCCCGCCTCCCAATCTCCGTTGCCATCACCATGCCGTCCGGGACGACGCGCCACAGGGATAGGAGAGCTTCACGTGGGGCAGAAGCCGCCGCGCGAGAAGACAACCCTGCCAGCGTTGTCCACTGAGCTGCCTTTTACCTGTCGGTGTCCTCCGACAACAAGAGGAAAGACGAGGGAGAATGCACTGGTTTGGTGGCGGCTAGGGTTTCCGCCTGTGTCGCCCCGGGAGAGACGCGGGGCTCTTCTAAATAGCAGATAGATGCATGTGAATGTGTCAGTCCGATGGATCTAGATTGACAGTACTATCCGACTAGTTCGTGAATCCGACCATGGCTGCTGCTTAGCGTTCCGACCGAGCCTACCATATCCATGTGCACCCACTCACCCTTGGGTTGGGTTTGCTCACGTACGCGCCTATCATGTGTGTGGTGTCATGATCCGATGGGCCATACTCCACCCGAAAAGGTCGACGACGATCGCCGGTGAGCAAAATGCGTCGCTGCTGCAGTCGCAGTTGCAGTTGGTGGTGTCTGTCCCTTCACTTCCACGCTCTTTCGCTTTCAACCTCTCAGCTGCTCAGCTTACTAATCAGTGTTGACTACTCCATCCGACCGGTTTCGTTTCCCACCCATGGCAATGATCACCGTCTGACTGCGTGCGTGACATTGTGTGCGTGTTCCAACTTCGTTCTTAAAAAAGTCTCCCTTCCTTCCGGTTCAGTTGGTCGCCGGAAAAAGGTCAAAGCAACGCGCAAACAGGCAGTGCCTTGTCGCTGACTGACACGATCGTCGTTGCCACACCAGATTCCTTCTCCGGCACTCGTCAATGGAGCGGAATATATATCGACACACTCTCTGCTACTCGCCCCCAACCCCGTCTCAAGCACTCGTCAACGACTCTGCATTGCTCGATCTGCAGCCGCAAGCATCAGTGGATCTTCTCGCTCAATTGATTACGAGCTCAATCGGCTTCCACTCCATGGGCGCGCCGGCCGCAGGTCCGTTCCCGGGCAACAGCTTCGTCATCCTCTCCATCTCCGTCGTGGGCATCCTCGCCACCTCCCTCCTCCTCCTCGCCTACTACCTCTTCCTCACCAAGTGCGGCTTCGCCTCCTGGCGCCTTGGCGGCATCCACGACGACGACGTCGCCACGCAGCATCACCACCACATCGTCTACGCTACGGAGCCAGCGGCGCGTCGCGGGCTGGAGGAGGCGGCGATACGGCGGATACCCACGCTCCGCTACCGGAATCTGCCGCCGCCGTGCAATTCCGAAAAGGCGGAGGCCCAGGTGTCGAGCGAGTGCGCGGTGTGCCTGAGCGAGTTCCAGGATGGGGAGAGGCTCAGGTTGCTGCCGAGCTGCCTCCACGCCTTCCACATCGACTGCATCGACGCATGGCTCCAGGGCGCCGCGAACTGCCCGCTCTGCAGGGCCGCCGTCTCCGCCTCCGCCTGCCAGCCCCACATTACGGTCAACCACATCGACATCGTCGCTGTCCTCCAAGCCGACGCCGACGCTGTAGTGATAGACATCGCCTCGCCGTCGCCGGTAGGCAGAGGCAGCGGCAGCGGATGAGTATGGGCGACGAGTGCATTGACCCGAGGAGGGACGAGTTGTTGGGCGTGCAACAGCCGATGAGAAGGTCCATGTCCATGGACTCGTGCAATGACAGGCACCTGTACCTCGCTCTGCAGAAGGCCCTGCGGCAGCCGCATCACTCTGCTGCTCTCTGGGACGACGGCAAAGGGAGACCAGCATCCGGCAATCGGGGAAGTTGCGGCGATCCTTCTTCTCCTTCAGTCTCGGCCACAGCCGGAGCTCCAGAAGTGCCATCTTGCCAGTCTGAAATCAATGGCTCGTGCCAAATTGTACATTGCTTGAAGCTAGAATAGACGATAATGGTATACTCAATCAGTGGTGCCTTGCGTCCTTTTTTTCTCTGTTTTCTTGATCGCTTGGTCAGTTTTGTTAGAAGGAAATCTCAGAGCGATCGAGAGAGAAGAGAACAAATCGAACTGTTTTTTTTATTCCATTGACAATCAGTATTTATACATGGGGAGCCGTCGCCTCTACAAACCGACATATCAGAGGCGGCGTTTCGGGAGCGTCATGACGGTTGCCGAAGCAACCGCACACGATATTACACAGGGAGGATTATCCCTTTAATTTAGTGAATTAATTAAATCCTAACAATCCCCCTAATCCTTCCTTGTACTTGCGATTGAACATCCTTGGAATAATCTCCTCCAAAAACCCTGTGCGAAAAATGTGAGGAGTAGTGTAGGATATGTTGGTAAAACTCATTCAAACCCTGTAGGAAAATAAGGAGAAAATGATCCAACATATAATGATTATTGCCTCTGTTAACTCGATATAAATTATATCCATAGAATTTAGAGGGCAATAAATATGTCGTGTATACTTCCCTAAAAAACCCCGGGGGGAAAACAGAAAGTATGAAATATAATCTTATGTTGATATTACCTCATTAAAAACCTTAATGACAACCTGAAAAGTAAACTCATAAAGGAAAAAAGAGTGTAATATGATGCTTTGAACAGGAATAGTTCGGGAAGATACTCCCCCTGACTCTTGCAAATCCCGAAGCTGTCGCATACCAATCCCATGAATGTATTTCTGGAATGTTGAAGTTGGTAGAGACTTCGTGAAAATATCAGCGAGATTATCACATGATTTGACTTGCAAGATGTTGATTTTCCCACTCTTCTGGAGTTGATGGGGGAAAAACAACTTGGGGGCAATATGCTTAGTGATATTGCTCTTTATGTATCTTGTTTGCATTTGTGCAACACAAGCCGCATTATCTTCGTAGATAATGGTAGGTGATTCGATAGAACCAATTTCACATGACTGTTGTATGTGGTTTATCATCCTGCGAAGCCACACACATTCGCGTGATTGCTTCGTATATTGCAATTATTTTAGAATGATTGGTGGACGTTGCAACCAGAGTCTGTTTCGAAGACTTCCATGATATGGCCGTTCCACCATGTAGGAACACAAAGCCGGATTGTGATCTGGCATTATGGGGATCAGATAAATAGCTAGCATCAGCGTATCCAATCATACTAGAGTCCAGGTTTCTCTGGAACTAAAAGAATAGGCCAAGATCCTTTGTGCCTTGGAGATATCGAAAGACATTCTTAACTCCCGCCCAATGTCGTTTGGTGGGAGCTGCGTTGTGTCTAGCAAGTAGATTCACTGCAAATGCGAGGTCAGGTCTCGTACAATTTGCAAGATACATAAGCGCTCCAATGACACTGAGATATGGAACCTCGGGTCCCAACATCTCTTCTCCATCATCCCTCGGCCTGAACGGATCTTTCTCTACGTCTAGAGAGATCGAACCACCATGGGAGTTTTAGAGGGATAGGATTTGTCCATATTGAATTTCTCCAATATTTTCTGCATATAGGCAGCTTGGTGTACCATTATTCCTGAGGGAAGGTGCTCGAGTTGGAGACCCAAGAAAAATTTGGTTTTACCCAAATCTTTCATCTCAAATTCCATCTTTAGATGATTGCGTGCTTCATCAATGTCTTGTGCGTTGCCAATGATGTTGAGATCATCGACGTACACGGAAATGATGCAAAATCCTGAAGAGGACTTCTTGATGAAAACACATTGGCAGTCATCACTGTTGGAGTAACCCTTTTGAAGAAGGAACTCACTAAGTCGGTTGTACCACATCCGTCTCGACTGTTTCAAGCCGTATAAAGACTTGTTCAGTTTTACACAGTACATGTTGCGTTTTGCGCTTGCATCCGGGACAGAGATTCCGTCGGGAACCTTCATGTAAATGTCCGAATCTAGTGACACGTAAAGATATGCGGTCACGACATCCATCAACTGCATAGATAGACGATTTTGCACTGCCAAAGATATTAAATATCGGAAAGTGATACCACTCATAACTGGAGTATATGTCTCATTGAAATCAATGTCGGGTCTCTGCGTGAAAGCCTGTGCCACGAGCCTTGCTTTGTATCTCACGACCTCATTGTTCTCATTCTGTTTCCGGAGGAAAACCCATTTGAATCCCACAGGGAAAACACCGGTAGGCGTAGGTATTGCTTCTGTGAATACCTTCCTTTCATTAAGCGAGGCTAATTCTGCTTGTATTGCATCCTTCCATTGAGGCCAGTCGGAGCGTTTTTCACACTCAACAATAGTCCTTGGATCATGATCATTAAGAAGGGTATTTGCAATTGTAGCAGAAAAATAAGTGTCGACGATCGTAGACTTACGGTTGAATGATTCTCCAGAATCGATATAGTTGATGGATATCTCGTGCACCGTTGATGACTCTTCGTGATTTCCCAATACGCGTGAGTCTAGGTGTTCCGATGTCCCAGCCAGTGTGTGCAAGCTGGAGCTGGGTTGTGGAGGTTGCCCTTCCACTGGGTGTATACTACCCATAAGGTGTTTGTCGACGTTTGAGTTGACTTGCATTTACTGACTTTGAGGAGTTTCTCCTCACTCTCCTTTGCTGCTTGCGAGAAGCAGGATCCTGGTCAGAGGCCGTACTACTCCCCCTCTTTTTGGGAAACGGGCAGTTGAGTGGTTTTAGTTGGTACCTCCACTCTTTCAGGCGCATTTCTGGCCGGATTCAAGGATTTTGTGACACCTTTTAGATCAGTAAATGAATATGGCAGATTATTTGCAAGATGTTGCAAATTTATGATTTTTCGAACTTGTAGTTCAGTCTCTTGGGTACGTGGATCGGAGGCTGAAATGGCATGAGCATTCCAATCAATTTCCGGGCATTCTTTCTGGTACTTGAAATCTCCCCCTAATGCCGGAAAATGTTCCTCGTCAAATATACAATCAGCGTGACGGGCTGTGAATAGATCCCCAGTAAGGGGTTCCAGGTACTTAATAATCGACGGCGATTTGTACCCCACATAGATCCCCAGTTTTCTGTGTGGGCCCATGGATGTCCTCTGAGGTGGTGAGATCGGGATGTATGTAGCACATCCGAACTTACGCAGATGGGAAATGCTAGGTGGATTTCCACGTACCAATTGCAGAGGGGAAGTACTGTGATATGCAGTAGGTCGCAATTGTATTAAGTCAGCAGCGTGTAAAACTGCATGACCCCAACACGAGGTTGGCAAGCTGCAATTCATCAACAAAGGTCTTGCAATGAGTTTGATCCTCTTAATTAGGGATTCAGCCAAACCATTTTGAGTGTGGACGTATGGAACAGAGTGTTGAACTTCAATCCCCAGGGCCATGCAATAGTCATTAAAAGCACGTGAGGAGAATTCTGCAGCATTGTCCATGTGAATTGATTTATTTCGACTTTCTAGATAATGGGCCTTTAACTTAATTACTTCCCTCATTATCTTGGCAAATGCATGGTTCCGTGTGGAAAGAAGGCACACATGTGAACATCGTGTAGATGCGTCAATAAGAACCATGAAATACCTAAACGGTCCAGACAATGGTTGGATGGGACCACAAATGTCTCCTTGAATTCGTTTAAGAAATTGAAGTGGTTCAGCTTGTATCTTGAGGTGTGAAGGGCTCAGAATAAGCTTTCCTGTAGCACATGACGTGCACACAAAGTCTGATGACTGAGGAAATTTGGACTCAACCAAATTATGACCAATGGAATTGCTAGTAATCTTCCTCATCATCCCGATACCAGGATGGCTGTCACATCCCAAATTTAGGAACCAAGAAAAACTTAGTTTAACAGACCAAAATTCAGAACCAACAAAAACTTTTTGAAGTATTTTACTGATGATTGTGTTTTCCATCCCATTGCTATGTTTGAACTTGTGTGACTTGTTGTTTAAGTTGTTTGAATAGTAAATATCAGACCCAACCAATATAAAAATATATTCAACTTTGGTGATCATGTCATGACAAGAAAAATATTCCATGTATCTTTTCCATTCTTATTTTGGCCAACGCCATTTCAATGATACTTGGTTTAGCAACACCCCAAAACTAATACCCATTATTTGAGAAAGTAAAAGTATTTCCAGAACTATGTGTTCCCAAAAATGTGGAGATCTATATGTTATCTCCTATCTATATTTCAACCTTGATATTTTGCATGTGTATGCAACTCCCATTTTACACACTCTTATTCCCACTCCATTTTAAAATAACACTAGTGGGAAATATATTACCCCACCTATTTCTCTTTATCAAATCTTTTGAAAACTATTAAGTTATGAGTTGAGATATTCTTTAAAACATCATCTTGTCATAATTGAGTGTGATCATCTCTATAAGATAGTATTGTTGACTGTGGAAATGGTGGTGTGATTTATTCTGGTGGTTTGAATTGTGTGGTCTTGATTGTGTTGTTGATCTTTTGTGTATGCCACTGTTGATCTTGTTGTGTTTGTTGCTTGTGAGGGTAATTCCTCAGTTGTGCTTAATACTAGAAAAAGACACACTTGACAACAAATTTGGTATGTGACTTGAATAAAAACAAACCCTCTAGAAGTATTCACACCTAATTGAAATCCTAAATTAAGGGAAATGATCTTATTTAATTTCCCTCTATCTCTATTCCTCTATTTGATGAAAACAATTATATTTCCTTATTCTAGGAATGAGATGAAGTAATAATCATCTCAGCTCCCTCTCACTCATTCCACCAAAAAGGAAATTAAGATCATGATGAAGAAATGATCTTAAATAAATTATTTCCTCCCTATTTCTCTTTTTCCTTCGAACAAATATTTTCTCTATGAAATTATAACTTAATTGAAGTTACCATAATTGTCAAGAAAATTCCAAAAGTTCAAAACAATATTTTATCACTTGTTTTAAAATATTAAAGAAATGTTAATTTAGTTTTACCAAAAATCATTTATTTAAATCCTATGAACAAAAATGGTTCAAAACATTTTATTTTCAAAAACCAAATTTTGTGGAGCTTCTACATGTATTGGGGAGGCCACATGATTATTTTCAATTTTTTCTAAAAAGTTTTAAAGCCTCAATAAAATCCTTGAAGTGCTACTGGATTTAAAAAGAAAACCGAAAAAGGACTTAAGAGTAAATAGGAGAAGTATGCCGGGGGTTATCTGGAAAAGTGGCATCGTCTCTCTGTAGCACCCCGTGCCCGTGGCCGTGTCGACCTCCCGCGCGCCGCCGCCCAGGCCCCCCCCCCCCTCTCTCCGCTCTCCTGCCGCGCTGGGAGGATAAGAAGAGCACGAGGCGCTCTGCTCTCTCCCTCCCCGATATTTTCTCGCCCTTCTCTACCGTTTTCCTCCGCAGCCATGGCCGTGACCTAGCCGAGGTCGCCGCCGAGCAACGCCGTCGCCTGAGAGCTCGCAGAGCGGATCGAAGCGCACCACCAGCTCCGCCGCGTCGTCCTCTCCCTCCTCGTCCAAGGAATCGAGCAGAGGAGCCCGGGATCACCGCGCATTTCTCGTCTTCTTCTCACCGGCCGCAGCACTCCGGGCAAGATCGCCGTCGCCCCAGTCCACCTCCGTCCTCGCCGTCGCTTCCCACGCATCGAGGGTGAGCTCACGATGCTCCTGGACATCTCCGTCCTCTCTATCCCCCTCGGGTTCGTCGCGACGTAGTCGTTCCCGCCGTAGCCGTAGCACGCCGCCGCCGTAGCTCGTCGCCGGAGCTTTTCCCGGCGACCTTTTGGCCCGTAGCACCGCCACGAGGTGTCCCACCCTCGTGCGCGTCGAACGCGAGCATCCGCTTGTCCCCTAGCGCCGTAGATCGTCGCACCCGTGCGCCTCGCCGCCGGCGATCACCGCGGCCACGCGCGACGTCGCCGTGCACCGTACTCACCTCAAAGGACCACGCGCCCGTATACTAGCACGAACACCGCACTGACCTACTGGCTAGCAGAGCGCAGCACCCACGCGCGCGTCGCGAGTTCGACCCCGCTCGGACGCAAAGGCGCACCCTTTTTCATTCTTTTCCCACACACTGACAGCTGGGCCCCACCGGTCAGCGACCGTGGTGGCCAGCGCAGTCACACCCGAGCCCAGTCAGCGCCAGCGTGGCCTCTGGCCCACTGGTCAGTGGTTGCGGCTAGCCCAGCCCTGAGTGAGAAAAGTTTCGGACGTGTTTTCTGAAAAATAAAATAAAAAGACAGATTCAAATTTAAACTTATAAAATGCATATCTTTTTAAATACTGCTCCAAAAATTACAAATGATATACCAAAATGTTCAGAAAAGTAAAACCTGTCTTTTGGTGTAATTCACCTATCCAAATAAATTAGTTATTTAATGTTTTATTAAAATAAAGAAAATGGCAGAATATAAAATAAATTGGGAAAATTCATATCTTTAAAACTAATGATCCAAAAATTAAGTTTGATCTATTAAAATGGTTAGCAAGTGATAACCTTCATATTCCAGCTTGTCTCCAAACATGGATAATTATTTTGTAGTGTTGTTTAAAATAAATTAATAAAAAGGGCAAAAATTAAAAAGGGATTTATAAATTAATCTGTAATGATTTCTGGAGCAAACCCAATTTTGCTAGGTTCCTAGTGTTTCACTTTATCATATCCTAACTTGGTGTAATATTTTGACTCACAGAAAATATAGTGACCTAACTTTTGTCTGAAGTATTTCCCGTTCAACGGGAGGTGCTTGTTGTTAGCCTTCGCCTCAGATAGTTTTGTGATCGATGTACCTAGCTCGCGTATAGGTGATAGACTACTGACCAGTATAATGCCCTCGTAAGTGTAGATCCTAGTTGTTACCCGAACGATTAGTTCGAAGCTTACGGTTTGTTACTTGTCTGTACACCACTTGTGGTTTGGTTTGCTTAGTGATTGTTGTGTTATCCTCCTGCTTGCGACGCTAGATATAAACGCTACCGGAATGGTCTTTGGAACGGAGTTATTGAGGAAGGGGAATTCGTTGAACCTGAAGATCAAGACCAAGTTCACTTTGCCGAGCAAGGCAAGCTATCCTCTGAGCTTGCATTTATATACATCTATTTTGGTTCACATGTTTTACTTATAAAGAGCAAAAGTTATTTATATGGTGTTTGCCACAAAAGCTATGATTTTGAAAACCCTTTTCCAAATTATAAGTATATTATTTTGACACCCTATATGGAGATATTAGCTGGAATTTCTTTTTCAAACTATAGGATGGGAAAACAATGTTGTTTATTCAAAACTCCTTTGAAATGTCTTGTGAGTTTATGGAATGCCGAGATGTCGGTGTTGTGTTGGAAAAGTGGAAAAGTGGTGATGTTTATGAAAAATGCACAGTGTGTCCTTGTACTTACGTCAACCATCCAATACCCTGTGCGACCACCTCCACCACATATGGAAAAAGGGCGTAGTCATATAATTTGCTCATATTAGTATGGGACTCCTCAACAACGAGGATGACCTCGTTCCATGAGGGGATGGTCATGGCGACCTACCCCCTGACCTGGGTCCTGGCATCGGAGAATGGGGGATTGAAGGGTTCGCTCGCCGGGCAGAACTACGAGTCCTCACACTTAGGTTTCCCGACGGGGAATCTGGACTGGGTGTTGATGGAAAGGATGATAATTTTGTAGCGGTAGGATCCTATACTAGCATGAGCAAAGGACAGGCTATGGTCGGCGGCTTACTTCGCATACACCTGTATGGCGAGACGTGGCGGACACGATGAGCTGCCGGATGGATGTGGGATAAAAGCGTGCTACCTCTGCAGAGGGTTAAAACTATTCGAATAGCCGAGTCCTCGGATATGGACAGCTGGGAGACCCTACTTTGACCATGTGCAAGTTTTGCAAAGTTTTGAGATTTGAAAATAAAATGGAGATGTGTTGTATCAGCAACTCTACCGACGGGCTGGTATGAGGTTGCTGGAAAAGAGGGGGACCATGACGGGCTATGGTCGAGAAGTGCAGAGTTTTGTGATTTAAAAGTGGAAAATGTTTTATGCAACTATACCAAAGGGTCAGTATGAGGTTGTGGGATTGAATGACCATGAAGGGTTATGGTCGAAAAAGGAGGAGTTTTGGAGAATAAACAAATGGTGATTTTCCGGGAAAATATTTATAAAAGAGACTTCTTACCTTTTTCAACAAAGATGTATTTTTGGGAAAAAGTTTTAAAAGAGAATTCTTACAAAGATAGATTATGGGAAAAAGTTCTCAAAGCCTTCTTTTCTTTTCAATAAAGATATAGAGATGTTTTAAAATAGATAAAAGTTTGAAAATTAAAAGGGTGCTGTTGCATGCTCATGTCGGGGGTAGTTTGCGAGTACTTAAATGTACTCATGGCTGTGTCCCTGGATATTCCCATGTCCAGAGTTCAAGAAGAAGTATGCTGAAGACCGAGAGATCGATGACGTCAATGCAAACTAGGGCGCTTCCCAGTCAGCTGCCTGTAGGGTTGGCAAGTGACTTGGGCTCCACGTTGATTTGGTGATTTCCGCTGCGAGTACCTGATGAAGTTATGGCTTCAATCAAGTAAGTAAATTTATTCGGTATTTATGGGTGTTCTGTGATACCAATTCGAGTTATGTGCAACAACAGACTGATCATGGGATTGTTGCAGGAAACATAACGGGTATCTCGGATAGTTAATCCGGGGTCCCCACAGACTTGGTATCAGAGCCATCCTGACTGTAACAGACCTTAGTTAGCATGGACGTTAGTTAGGAAAGAAATATTTTGTTAAAAATATATTGTTACCAAAAACATATTTTTATCTAAGGAAGTCCAAAAATAACTTCCACTCTCTCACCTTCTCAAATATTTCGACTCATCCCTCTATTTAAGATTTTCCAAGGATTTCTCTACCCTCTTACCCGTTCAAAATACTTGACGATGAACCCAAGTGAGACCTGATTAGCTAGCACCTACAAGAAAAGCTTCCATCTGAATATTCAACATTCACATCAAGGTGATTGATCTGCAAATACCAAGATCGTCAGTATCAATAAAGCAAGAAACCTCGAAGACCTCAACTCAATATCGACAATTCCACTCAGTTACTACCTCGACAATCCCAAGTATTCTGAAGACTAAGGCGATAAAATGAAGACTTCAACAGCCCTGTTTCACCAAGGCCCATACGAGAGAATTATTTTGGAAAGAAAAATATTACTACCTAAAATTACTTGTATCTAAGGAAGCCTAAGTGTAGCTTCCACTCTTTTCACCTTCTCGAATTATTCTAAACCTTATCTCTTGTCTAAAGGTTTATCAAAAGTTTCCATCTGTTGTCTTACCTCCATTCAAACTTACATACTTGACGACACCCCAAACCAGACCTGGGTACTTAGCAACCCGAAGACTTCAACAGCAAGGCGATTTATATGCGAAGACCGATGATCCGTGCAACCTTCCGAAATCGCAGTAATTTCACCGCCAAAGTTTCCCACTTGGACAAGGTGAAGAAAATCCTCGAGATACAAAGACCCATAGGATCAATAGGATAAGCTCGTTTTACTTGAGCAAAACCCATCTTCCACGGTATTAAACGCCTGTTGGTGCTAAAAGTGCCTTGATTGATCTTGCTTGTGTGGCATTCATGTGTGTTGTTTTCCTTGTGTGTTTCACAAAACCCGCCTTGTCGGGAACCCAAAGTAACCACACTTTTATCTGTTGCTTTATTTTAGACTGTTTGCAAAAACCTTTTTGCCGTGTTGGCCATAGATGTACTTTTTGTACCCTCTCAAAAGTTCGAACCTTCAGAAAATTTTCTCCTAGTAAGAGAAGCAAGGTATGGAATACTCTCTACCCCAAGACTTTGCGATCTTCTGCAAGACGGATACCTGCCTACATTCGTCGTTTTGTACAACCGCATCAAGCCATCGAGAAAGATGAAGATTCAAGACCCGACGGTAGATGACACTGGTCGTGTCCCGTCGGACTAACAAAACAATATGAAAAACTAACTAACTAACATAATTTATCTAACTTTAATCTCTCATCTAACCAATTTTGCAAAGATACTAACTGCTTTTTCTAGACCAAGGGAATAAGTGCCATAGGACGACTCAAAACTAGTTGGTAGAAAAGAGACTTTAGGAGGATATAAGAGTGTTGAACTATGAGTTTATTACTCAAAAGGATCATGATGAAATCAAAATTTGTTGGATAAGGTTGGTAATATCAAAATTTGGGTTTAGAATAAAGTGAAAACTTGGAGTGGATCGATAAATTAATTGGGTTTGGACAGATGATATATTTGATTAATACTCTGGGGCTAACCAGTTGTGGTCCCCAACCATTGGTGGTTATCTGGAGCTAGAAGACGTGACCCTTGATTTAAGGTTTAGAAATAAAGGTGAAAGTTATTGGATTTTTAGGAAGCACTTGCTGATAAAATGATGTTGGATTGGTTAGAAGCAAGTAAATTAAGAAGAATACTCCGGTGTTGGAATGTTTAGGGTGATTCTAGCGCAAGTGACCTTGTACTAAATTCTTATGGAATTATAGGAAGTGGTCAAAGATGAGTTAGTAAATGAGTAGATCGTTGTATGCAAGAAACAATTGGTGGAGATAAGTGAATGTTTATCGGATTCGAGGAATCAATATGACTTGGTCTAGTAGCAAGACATTCTAGGTGACAATAGTTTCAGAGCTTGTCACGCTCTGTTTGGATTATTCTTAGAAAGATCTTTTATCTTTGATTAAGAGATCAAGGCCCGAAAGTGTCGAGATGAAATCTGAATTTGGTTAGAAAGTGGGGCAATTCTTGATGGTATGATCACATGACTGTTGGATGTTTTATTTAGCTTTGATGATATGATCATGGGAAAATGATAACCTGAAGGAGTCGGATAATAGAGATATGCCTATCTGGGAAAGTCAATCAAGAAATAATTGGTGGACCACTACGATTTTGTGATAGGATGTAATGGGAAGACTATGCCTGAAAGGTTTGATGGGTGTTGATAGATTGAATTATACTATGATAAAAGTTTATGCCGAAGAAGATGATGGTGGACTAATGACTTTAGCTTGGGCAAAAGCCATGATTCAATAAACTAGTTAATAGTAGTGGCCTTACCAGAGATGTTGGAATGGTATTTTGAAGACTCGAGAATTAGAGGCCTATGTAAAGTTGGTTGTTTTGGATCTTAGGTATAAAAAGTTTGTGTTCAGGTATAACACCCAATTCCCTTGAAAACTAACTTCAGCCCCTCAACCCGAAAGTTTTCCCGGAAACCCTAACTATTCAGGTGCACTTTAACTTACTTCCTAAGACACCTGCGAAGCTTCCTGAAGACCCTGCCCAAAGAAGTTTTCAGGACCAGCCTTTTTCTCGCCAAGCCGAAGGAAGAAAAGCGTGAAGAAAATCTATCGGAAGCACTAAGAAGAATCAAACAACGGAAGCACCTGATGTTGGCAACATCAACCACCAAGCAAGTCCAGACGCCTTAGAGTTTTTAACATCCCTCTACTAACTAGAACCCGGAGAGAGTCAAGTATGCAGACTAGACGCATCCGCAGACCAACGCGTCCTCACCTGCGACCCTCGTAAGGAGACAATATCAGGAAGCGATATCTGCACCAACCCCAAGCACCAAGGCGCGGCAACCAAGACGAAGAATGTCAAGCTACCCAAGAAGAACAATGCCTCCGAGTCAACTCCAGCCACAACCTTCAGGATGACCCTTCAAAACCCCTTTTTAAGGGGGGAGACCTGCGATACGTATACCAGAAGGTGTTAATAATTAGTTCCTTGCACCTTAGCCTTGTAGTATCTGGAAGCAGCCAACCACGACTGACCATCCGCCTCGATCATCAAGTCAACCACATCGCCAAGGATCTGAACTCAGCACAGAAGTTTATCGACAAAGAAAGCCTCGCAACATCAATTTGTCAAGATCTCACATGGCGACCTTACTGAAGAAGCAACGACCTCGGAAGAGTAGTCAACCCAAAACCGTGCCCTCGTGCTCCCCTGTTACCACCGGGCAAATCTCGAGGACGAGATTTATTTTTAAGGGGGGAAGAGCTGTCACATCCCAAATTTAGGAACCAAGAAAAACTTAGTTTTAAAAGACCAAAATTCAGAACCAACAAAAACTTTTTGAAGTATTTTACTGATGATTGTGTTTTCCATCCCATTGCTATGTTTGAACTTGTGTGACTTGTTGTTTAAGTTGTTTGAATAGTAAATATCAGACCCAACCAATATAAAAATATATTCAACTTTGGTGATCATGTCATGACAAGAAAAATATTCCATGTATCTTTTCCATTCTTATTTTGGCCAACGCCATTTCAATGATACTTGGTTTAGCAACACCCAAAACTAATACCCATTATTTGAGAAAGTAAAAGTATTTCCAGAACTATGTGTTCCCAAAAATGTGGAGATCTATATGTTATCTCCTATCTATATTTCAACCTTGATATTTTGCATGTGTATGCAACTCCCATTTTACACACTCTTATTCCCACTCCATTTTAAAATAACACTAGTGGGAAATATATTACCCCACCTATTTCTCTTTATCAAATCTTTTGAAAACTATTAAGTTATGAGTTGAGATATTCTTTAAAACATCATCTTGTCATAATTGAGTGTGATCATCTCTATAAGATAGTATTGTTGACTGTGGAAATGGTGGTGTGATTTATTCTGGTGGTTTGAATTGTGTGGTCTTGATTGTGTTGTTGATCTTTTGTGTATGCCACTGTTGATCTTGTTGTGTTTGTTGCTTGTGAGGGTAATTCCTCAGTTGTGCTTAATACTAGAAAAAGACACACTTGACAACAAATTTGGTATGTGACTTGAATAAAAACAAACCCTCTAGAAGTATTCACACCTAATTGAAATCCTAAATTAAGGGAAATGATCTTATTTAATTTCCCTCTATCTCTATTCCTCTATTTGATGAAAACAATTATATTTCCTTATTCTAGGAATGAGATGAAGTAATAATCATCTCAGCTCCCTCTCACTCATTCCACCAAAAAGGAAATTAAGATCATGATGAAGAAATGATCTTAAATAAATTATTTCCTCCCTATTTCTCTTTTTCCTTCGAACAAATATTTTCTCTATGAAATTATAACTTAATTGAAGTTACCATAATTGTCAAGAAAATTCCAAAAGTTCAAAACAATATTTTATCACTTGTTTTAAAATATTAAAGAAATGTTAATTTAGTTTTACCAAAAATCATTTATTTAAATCCTATGAACAAAAATGGTTCAAAACATTTTATTTTCAAAAACCAAATTTTGTGGAGCTTCTACATGTATTGGGGAGGCCACATGATTATTTTTAATTTTTCCTAAAAAGTTTTAAAGCCTCAATAAAATCCTTGAAGTGCTACTGGATTTAAAAAGAAAACCGAAAAAGGACTTAAGAGTAAATAGGAGAAGTATGCCAGGGGGTTATCTGGAAAAGTGGCATCGTCTCTCTGTAGCACCCCGTGCCCGTGGCCGTGTCGACCTCCCGCGCGCCGCCGCCCAGGCCCCCCCCCCCCCCCCCCTCTCTCCGCTCTCCTGCCGCGCTGGGAGGATAAGAAGAGCACGAGGCGCTCTGCTCTCTCCCTCCCCGATATTTTCTCGCCCTTCTCTACCGTTTTCCTCCGCAGCCATGGCCGTGACCTAGCCGAGGTCGCCGCCGAGCAACGCCGTCGCCTGAGAGCTCGCAGAGCGGATCGAAGCGCACCACCAGCTCCGCCGCGTCGTCCTCTCCCTCCTCGTCCAAGGAATCGAGCAGAGGAGCCCGGGATCACCGCGCATTTCTCGTCTTCTTCCTCACCGGCCGCAGCACTCCGGGCAAGATCGCCGTCGCCCCAGTCCACCTCCGTCCTCGCCGTCGCTTCCCACGCATCGAGGGTGAGCTCACGATGCTCCTGGACATCTCCGTCCTCTCTATCCCCCTCGGGTTCGTCGCGACGTAGTCGTTCCCGCCGTAGCCGTAGCACGCCGCCGCCGTAGCTCGTCGCCGGAGCTTTTCCCGGCGACCTTTTGGCCCGTAGCACCGCCACGAGGTGTCCCACCCTCGTGCGCGTCGAACGCGAGCATCCGCTTGTCCCCTAGCGCCGTAGATCGTCGCACCCGTGCGCCTCGCCGCCGGCGATCACCGCGGCCACGCGCGACGTCGCCGTGCACCGTACTCACCTCAAAGGACCACGCGCCCGTATACTAGCACGAACACCGCACTGACCTACTGGCTAGCAGAGCGCAGCACCCACGCGCGCGTCGCGAGTTCGACCCCGCTCGGACGCAAAGGCGCACCCTTTTTCATTCTTTTCCCACACACTGACAGCTGGGCCCCACCGGTCAGCGACCGTGGTGGCCAGCGCAGTCACACCCGAGCCCAGTCAGCGCCAGCGTGGCCTCTGGCCCACTGGTCAGTGGTTGCGGCTAGCCCAGCCCTGAGTGAGAAAAGTTTCGGACGTGTTTTCTGAAAAATAAAATAAAAAGACAGATTCAAATTTAAACTTATAAAATGCATATCTTTTTAAATACTGCTCCAAAAATTACAAATGATATACCAAAATGTTCAGAAAAGTAAAACCTGTCTTTTGGTGTAATTCACCTATCCAAATAAATTAGTTATTTAATGTTTTATTAAAATAAAGAAAATGGCAGAATATAAAATAAATTGGGAAAATTCATATCTTTAAAACTAATGATCCAAAAATTAAGTTTGATCTATTAAAATGGTTAGCAAGTGATAACCTTCATATTCCAGCTTGTCTCCAAACATGGATAATTATTTTGTAGTGTTGTTTAAAATAAATTAATAAAAAGGGCAAAAATTAAAAAGGGATTTATAAATTAATCTGTAATGATTTCTGGAGCAAACCCAATTTTGCTAGGTTCCTAGTGTTTCACTTTATCATATCCTAACTTGGTGTAATATTTTGACTCACAGAAAATATAGTGACCTAACTTTTGTCTGAAGTATTTCCCGTTCAACGGGAGGTGCTTGTTGTTAGCCTTCGCCTCAGATAGTTTTGTGATCGATGTACCTAGCTCGCGTATAGGTGATAGACTACTGACCAGTATAATGCCCTCGTAAGTGTAGATCCTAGTTGTTACCCGAACGATTAGTTCGAAGCTTACGGTTTGTTACTTGTCTGTACACCACTTGTGGTTTGGTTTGCTTAGTGATTGTTGTGTTATCCTCCTGTTTGCGACGCTAGATATAAACGCTACCGGAATGGTCTTTGGAACGGAGTTATTGAGGAAGGGGAATTCGTTGAACCTGAAGATCAAGACCAAGTTCACTTTGCCGAGCAAGGCAAGCTATCCTCTGAGCTTGCATTTATATACATCTATTTTGGTTCACATGTTTTACTTATAAAGAGCAAAAGTTATTTATATGGTGTTTGCCACAAAAGCTATGATTTTGAAAACCCTTTTCCAAATTATAAGTATATTATTTTGACACCCTATATGGAGATATTAGCTGGAATTTCTTTTTCAAACTATAGGATGGGAAAACAATGTTGTTTATTCAAAACTCCTTTGAAATGTCTTGTGAGTTTATGGAATGCCGAGATGTCGGTGTTGTGTTGGAAAAGTGGAAAAGTGGTGATGTTTATGAAAAATGCACAGTGTGTCCTTGTACTTACGTCAACCATCCAATACCCTGTGCGACCACCTCCACCACATATGGGAAAAGGGCGTAGTCATATAATTTGCTCATATTAGTATGGGACTCCTCAACAACGAGGATGACCTCGTTCCATGAGGGGATGGTCATGGCGACCTACCCCCTGACCTGGGTCCTGGCATCGGAGAATGGGGGATTGAAGGGTTCGCTCGCCGGGCAGAACTACGAGTCCTCACACTTAGGTTTCCCGACGGGGAATCTGGACTGGGTGTTGATGGAAAGGATGATAATTTCGTAGCGGTAGGATCCTATACTAGCATGAGCAAAGGACAGGCTATGGTCGGCGGCTTACTTCGCATACACCTGTATGGCGAGACGTGGCGGACACGATGAGCTGCCGGATGGATGTGGGATAAAAGCGTGCTACCTCTGCAGAGGGTTAAAACTATTCGAATAGCCGAGTCCTCGGATATGGACAGCTGGGAGACCCTACTTTGACCATGTGCAAGTTTTGCAAAGTTTTGAGATTTGAAAATAAAATGGAGATGTGTTGTATCAGCAACTCTACCGACGGGCTGGTATGAGGTTGCTGGAAAAGAGGGGGACCATGACGGGCTATGGTCGAGAAGTGCAGAGTTTTGTGATTTAAAAGTGGAAAATGTTTTATGCAACTATACCAAAGGGTCAGTATGAGGTTGTGGGATTTGAATGACCATGAAGGGTTATGGTCGAAAAAGGAGGAGTTTTGGAGAATTAAACAAATGGTGATTTTCCGGGAAAATATTTATAAAAGAGACTTCTTACCTTTTTCAACAAAGATGTATTTTCGGGAAAAAGTTTTAAAAGAGAATTCTTACAAAGATAGATTATGGGAAAAAGTTCTCAAAGCCTTCTTTTCTTTTCAATAAAGATATAGAGATGTTTTAAAATAGATAAAAGTTTGAAAATTAAAAGGGTGCTGTTGCATGCTCATGTCGGGGGTAGTTTGCGAGTACTTAAATGTACTCATGGCTGTGTCCCTGGATATTCCCATGTCCAGAGTTCAAGAAGAAGTATGCTGAAGACCGAGAGATCGATGACGTCAATGCAAACTAGGGCGCTTCCCAGTCAGCTGCCTGTAGGGTTGGCAAGTGACTTGGGCTCCACGTTGATTTGGTGATTTCCACTGCGAGTACCTGATGAAGTTATGGCTTCAATCAAGTAAGTAAATTTATTCGGTATTTATGGGTGTTCTGTGATACCAATTCTAGTTATGTGCAACAACAGACTGGTCATGGGATTGTTGCAGGAAACATAACGGGTATCTCGGATAGTTAATCCGGGGTCCCCACAATGGCCTAGGCGATCATGCCAGGTTTGGAATGTGTTAACATTTTGGAAAATTACCTTGTAAGAAACATGTTCTACGGGCTTAATGTACGTATAGTACAGTCCGGACGACAGAGAAGGAATTTTTTCAAGTACTTGCTTGCCATATCCGTAATCTTTTGTGAAGAGTAGATACTCCTCTTTGTTGTCTTCATGGGTTTCGATGTGAAAACCATTCTTATGGATATCTCGATAACTGATTAGGGTACGTGAAGAATCGGGATACAACAAGGCATCCTCAATTGTCACTTGTGTACCACTTGGGAGGGTAAATATGGCACATCCAGTGCCAACAATTACCGTATCGCGTCCAGCGATTTTCAAAATATCTCCATTCATCTTTTTCATAGTTTGGAAATATTTCAACTCCCTCAGTATGGAGTTTGTGGTAGCACTGTCCACAAGGCATAATTCCTCTTCCATCGGATTGTTCCCATAGAGAACTATATATAAAATGAAGAATTTTCAATAATAATTCCTTATTTAAATTCATAGATTACAATATTATTATATCAAAGTGCTGATACAATATAAATGACAACAATACTTATGTTCTATTACAACATCACAAATGGACATGAATATATCAATCACTAAGGAGGTAGCGGGACTAGTCGAAGTCTCCAAACACGTCGGTTGAGGCATACTCAACCATCATGTCCTCCGTTTCTGTAGGGTCCTTTGGCGGAAGTAGAGTAACGGCGTTGCTAGGTCCCGAGGGAACGTCTTGCGAACAACCAGCTCCATCGGTGCCATCTGGATGAAGGTTGAAGTTGGCTTCAAACCTTTTCCCTCGAGGTGCATTGCGTCTGTGGGATTGTTGGTACAGAATGGCCATATGCTTTGGGGTCTTGCACTTTGTCAGTGGGGTGCGTGTAGCATCCACACTTGTCTCAAAGCTTAGTTTTGTCAAACTTGGGTTTTGCGGTGCCTTTCCCATGGTCTGAGTTTCTGGGCTTCCTGTTCCGGTTGTGCTTTCGCTTACCATTGAAGTTCGAGGGCTTTCCTTTGAAGCCACCATCAAACTTTCGTCCGTTCGTGACATTCATATGAACTTCAGGTAGAGGTTGAGAACCAATCGGGCGCTGAGAGCCATTCTTAACGAGTAGCTCATCATGCTTTTCAGCCTGAAGTAAAATATGAATAAGATCGAAATAGACTTGGTAGTCGCAAGCGCGGCACTGCTGCTGGAGGATCCTGTCAGATGGGATCATAGTGGACATAGTTTTCTCTATCTTCTCCGCATCAGTAGGTCCCTTTCCGCAAAAGCCAGTTTGGAACTAATCTTATGAACCTCATGATTGTACTCCCCGACAGACTTAAAGTCCTGGAGTCAGAGGTGCGTCCAATAATGAAGTGCTTTAGGCATGACAACTGCCTTCTGCTGTTCATACCTCATTTTGAGGGCCTGAAACAAAGTGCTTGGGGATTCCTCCTCCAAGTACTCAGACTTGAGACCTGGGTGAATATGGTGCCTTATGATGTACAAAACAACATATTTTTGCTCATCTGTCAGCGGCGTCACTCCAGCCGGGGGTGGATTCTCCGCGGTCTGGATT
Source organism: Poa pratensis (assembly GCA_947311845.1). NCBI lineage: Eukaryota > Viridiplantae > Streptophyta > Magnoliopsida > Poales > Poaceae > Poa > Poa pratensis. The sequence continues at coordinate 33,485,781 of CAMZMU010000101.1, read as the reverse complement.
GCACGCACTAATCCACGAGATGCAAGGGCGATCTTGATGTCCATGGCCCATATAGGGTAGTTGTGGCCGTTGAGAGCGAGTGCATCAAACTCTCGAGCCATCGTTTACCTACATGATAAACCAGAGAATATTAATTTACATTCGGTAAATTAAGATCCATCATTATTATGTTGTAATGAACTATGCAAAATAAATGTAGTTTCAAGAAGTGTGCTTGAAACTCATTAGTGTGAACCTCGAATTGTTAAATATGACACGTTGTAGATAATCTCCAAAAGAAATTTTGGAGTAGATCTAGCAGCATTAGCGGAGTATAAAATACTCACACTTTGAATGCCTTATGTCATAACTTAATTAAAATATATGGGAGAGCACATTGGCAATCATAATGTCAAAAATGACAAAATGTAGGCTTAAACAGTAGGTGTAGATAAATCTACACGCTACCTCATGATCCCAAAACATCAATTCGAAGAAATCACTTTGCATTTTGCATCGACATTTGCAAGAAATTAAAAATCTCAATTGCAAATGGACGTAATTAATCTCGACACGTGACAAACGTGGAAATATATTACATCAACTTAAGCATCTGGAATACATCGGTACTCAACAGAAACAGTACTGAAAAATAGAAGTACTGCGATAAAACAAGTGTAGAACAGACTAAATATTGCTAGAACATAGTTAAACTATGAGATTATTACTCCTGTGCCCCCATTCCTTAGTTGTGCTCAATTGTCCCCACGCTTGAAACTTTTGCTCACTTTTCCCCACTCCCTTAGTTGAAACTCTCACAAATGCTCATAGCAGACATTTGCCGTCTTGACCGTTAACTCTGACGAGTGGGGCCGCGTGGGACTTTGTTGACTGTCGCTCGTTGGACCTGACAAGTGGGGCTATGTTTCTGTGGCTTTGTTGGTTGGGTCGTGTTTGCGTTCGTAGGACGGGCCCGTAAATTTGTTGGTAATAAAATAAATAAGCCAGCTATCGAGGACGTTGCGCTGGATCAGCCATTTATGCATGCCCGACTTTGGCATCGACGCAGCCTGCTATGCATGCGATGCTCGCCACGCACGCATCGAGTCACCCATGCATTGACCTGCTCGCATGCACGCGCGCCGCCACGCACGCATCGGTTCACGCATGGCAGCTTCCCTGCCGCAGTGCCGCTCGATTCAGTCGCTCCGCAGGCAGCCGCCACCATGCACGCAGACGCGCATGCTCGTTTCAGTTGCCGCGTTGTTTCACGCGTCGAGTCACGCACGCTCGCATCGATTCACGCATTGATGCAGTGTGTAAACGGCCAAAAAAGCTTAGGCTAGACATACGGATCGTCACGACGCCGTTTCCGTGTACCTTCCCTCTTCCTCTCCCCCGGCTATTTAAACCACACCTCGTTGCCACTTTCTGTACACAGCCATCTGCGCCTCCTTCCCTCCTTCACCGTAGCCAAATCAATCTTGCAGTGATGCCAAGATGCAGTTCAACGGGCCGACTTTCCAGGTGTCCCCCACCGTGCCGTAGAGGCGATACCCCGCCGGAGTCATCGTTGAGACCTCGCTCCGCGTGTGGGCGATCTCACGCTGGAGGGGTGCTCGTGAGCTTGCCCAGGGGTTCCTCCATGCGGGCTTTAACCACCTGCCGCCGGGCTCGCCGGTCATGTTCCGCCTGGACGTACTGCGTCCCAACGCCACCGCGATGCCGACAGGGCTCGTCGCCCACTTCACCAACAGGTTTTATGCGTGCCACCTGCTTGGCCAGGTGTTTTGGTGTGGGTGCGAGTTCATCGCATTCACCACGTACAACTTCTTCACCGACGTGGAGAGCGTCTTCCCCGCCGCCAACCGCATGCACAGACTCCCGTACTATCTTGGCGAGGACGGCCAGGAGGAGGAGTGAAGACGGCGGTGAAGCCATGCTGGCCGGTGTTGCCCTAGCTAGTGTGCTAGGGTTTATCTTAGGGTGTCGTGTGAGTCGTGTGTGTCCCCCATGCGAGGGGTTCTATCTAGGGTTATCTATCTATGCGTGGTGTTATATGTAAGAATTTGTATTTCGCTTTATTTATCTAAGTTATGCGTGTGTTATGATAATGGTGTGTTATATTTTTATTTATTTTAGTCATGTATTGTTATGTTCTTGTATTTTACTTGTCCCAAGTTTAGGCACGGCTAATTAACTTGGGAGAAACTAAACAAACTAACTAAAAGGTGTCGTTGATTGTTGAGATAAGCAAACTTGTATTTTACTTCCGCGGTTGCTCGTGCGTTTGCAGTCGCAGTTGTTTCCAGCAGCAACGGAACCGCGGCTGGACCCGTGGGGAGCGGCCTGGAGGTTGCACGCGCCAAGAGGATGCTCCATGTGGTGCTGTTTTCCCCTATGGTAATTGTTCCGTTTGTTCCTTATTTTCTCTTCCGATTTCTTTTATATGTGATGGCTATGAGCCCAAAATTATAGGAAAAGTATAGTAGTCACCCGGGGGATCCGAGCTTCCCATCCTCCGGGTCCCCCACCAACCACGTGTCCCCTCTTTCTGTCCACAATCCCGCTTTTGCTACGGTAGCAAAAAAATATCCCGATTTTTGCTACATGTAGCAAAAACTTTTCGGTCCAAAAAATAGTCCCCCAGAGCCCGTTTTTGCTACGGTAGCAAAAAAAAAAGTCTCATTTTTTTGCCACATGTAGCAATATAACTTTATTTTTGCTATTTATTGTTATCTGGTTTTGCTACAATAGATCAAAAAATTTGCTACTATATCTCCGGCGAGGTCTCCGGCGATGTCTCCGGCGAGATTCTCCGGCGATGTCTCCGGCGAAGTTGATTTTGCTACAATTGATCAAAAAATTTGCTACTATTGTTATCTGGTTTTGCTACAATAGATCAAAAAATTTGCTACTATATCTCCGGCGAGGTCTCCGGCGATGTCTCCGGCGAGAGTCTCCGGCGATGTCTCCGGCGAAGTTGATTTTGCTACAATCGAACTTTTTTGTTGCTACAATAGCATAAACTTTTTGCTACCACGTGTCCGGCGAGGTATCCGGTGAGGTCTCCGGCGAGGCCAGAATTTTCTTTTCATGTTCTGTGTATGAACCGTTTTTTGCTACAATGCAGCAAAAGCGGGACGATTTGCAGCAAAAATCGGGAGTTTTGTAGCAAAAGCGGGATTTAGCCTATATTTAGTGGACACGTGTCGGGCTGGCGACCCGGGGGATCGGACGGAAAGATCCCCGGGGGACGCCTAGTCCTGTCCAAAATTATATACATTGCTCTTTGACTGGACCCTAAATTAATTATATTCCTGCCCCTCGAAAATTTCAAAATTGACAGACACTAGTGAATTGTTAATCCATGGCAGCACAAGTGAACCGATGAGTAATCTATGGGTTGTATATGCATAAATTGCGTGGAATTTCTGAGAATTTGGATCAACATCCAATCATCTTGATCGCCAAGTCACTTCACACATAAAGTACAAACCTAAAATTGCACTAACATTTCACTAAATTTGCACACCTTGAAATAGTGCAATTTTAGGCTTAGCAGTGTGCAATTTTAGGCTACTGAGATTTACTTAAGGCAACTGAGAATTAGCAAAAGTGATAATTTATAGCTTATAGTATGATTTATGTGTGCCTAGAGGGTGTCATAGTACATAAAAAGTATTTTTGGCGGTGCATATGTGGTGGAAAAATACTATTTTACAAAGAAAATATCTTCCACCCGGTGTCTTGTGCACCCCCAAGCCAAGCCTTGGATCCGCCAGTGGTTGGACACATACTTTTGTTGTGCTAGGGTAGCTAGGTCAGATGAACATTAATCCCAACATCGATTGAGCGCCCGCCTTCCTCCCCGAGCCCCCTCCCCCCAACCCCGCCGCCGGCCTCCCTGAGCGCGCGCCGCATCCACCCCAGCGTCCTCCCCGAGCGCGCGCCCCACTCCGCGCCACCGGCCTCCCTGAGAGCGCGCTGCATCCACACTACCGTCCTCCCCGAGCGCGCGCCCCCTCCCCGTCGCCGGCCTTCCCGAACGTGCCACATCGCCGTCCTCCGGAGGTATGACGACCTCTCCCCACCCAACGCCTCCCCGTGCCCGTCGCCCTCGTGATTTTGGACGAAATGTCTAGGAGTGTAGTACTATTTAATTTAGGTGTCTAGTAATTATGTTTATCGTGATGCTCCTTTATTATGCTATTAATTTAGTTTGTAATGTTTGATATATATAGTGCCTGTACGTTCACGATGGTTTTGATTTTCGTCGGCTGCCCTAGCGTCGAGTATTCGGACGTGGTATATTCTCTTTACAAATTAGTAATTTCATTTTGTGTGTCCACAAAATCATGCCGATAAAAGTTGGCATAGATTTCTTTATTTAGGATTCCATATGTGAACCGGATGTGCCTACCGATTTGCAATTGGTTGTTACGAGGTTACATATTGTTGAAGAGGAAAACTAGGAGTTGAAAGAAAAAATGAAGAAACTTGAAGAAGAGAAAATGGTATTGGAGTTGTCTGTTGCCGATATCGTTCATGATCACAAGATCAAGATGGACGCAAACCGGTTGATGATTCGAAAGATGAGAAGACATGCCATTGATAAGGAGGCTTGGTTTCATTATGCAGTTGGATCCCTTGTCACCTTAGTTGCGATTTTTACCGGAGTCGTTATTTTATTTAGACACACTAGATGATTGTATCTTAGGATAAGGAGGCTTGGTTTCATTATCGCTTCAAGTTGAGACATTGTTGCGCTTGCAGTTGGTCTGTTTGTTCTAATTGGGCATTGTAAGTAGATTTGGGTAGATCGATCTGTTCTCTCAAATATGTAACCATTAATTGGTTTGCACTCAATATTATACACCTATGTTCGACCTAAAAGCTTCTGACCATGCACCTTTATCCTCATCAAATGGACAGAAGATGTGTCATTGCAGATTTCCAAGGTTTTTCTAGAGTTTGCCAAGAATTATGGTTGAAGGGTGTCCTTACTCAAGATGTGCTTGCCACGGCTGATGCTCTTCTGTGGAGTATCAATGATTATCCAGCTTTGGGCACTATGGCAGGAAGAAGAGTGACAGGTTATAAAGCATGTTGTCATTGCTACCATGAAGCTCTGTCAATAAATTCGAATGTTGAACATATAAATAACAGAATGGTGAGGAGGTTGGAGAGGGAACTCCTATTTGGTGTGGAAGTTGAAGAGGGATCTCAGTTTGCTGCACCTGAGATTGTCCTGCAGGGTTTACCACCTGAAGAGAATTATGATACACCTGGAGATGTATCACAGTTTGCTGACGAAGTTGAAGAGCTACCTTGTGATTCTTAGGCATTTATCGTTGAACTGTAACGTAGAGCTACCTTATGAATCTGTGCTACTACCTTAATTTTGATTAGTTTGTTTGCATTTGGCTGTGGAACTAAAATATGGAAGTACTGCTCCGTTAATGTATTACTAGAACTAATGGTACTCTATGTCGTATTTGGACTAATCGTACTCTATGTTGTATCACATGACTCCATATGAACGAAATTGCCCCTCTGGCTCTAAGTCACTGATACGTGGGCCCCCTTGGGTGCTGGACGCGCCTGCCAAAAAATGAAGAGGACGAACATAAATACCGCACCTGCTAGCTCCACCCTAAACGCCCAGCCAGTGCCACCGCCTCTCTCGCCTATCCGCTCCAAACACCTGCCCCACGCCCAGAAAACCCCACCGCCAAGGAAGCTCCTGTTTTTCCTCTCTCGCCGCCGGCTACAATGGAGGATGAGGCACGAGAGCCCCCGGCGAGCCTCGATCACTTCATCATCATCCGCTCGAACGCCCAAAAAACGCCACTGATGCACGCCCAAAAAACCCCATTGCCGAGCTGGTTCCCTGTCTCGCCGCCGGCTGAGATGGAGGACGAGGCGGCGAACAAGCGCATGCGGGTCGAGGCAGGCCTCGACTTCTTCAACCTCCTTCCCGATGAGATGTTGCGCATCATCATCTCCCTCCTCCCCAACAAATCTGGCGTGCGGACCACCGTCCTCTCCAAGCGGTGGCGCCCCCTGTGGCGATCAGCCCCCCTCGACCTCACTGTCGATGATAGCATCTGCCACACGGATCACGAACGACTCACCGCAATCTCCAACATCCTCGCCGCGCACCCTGGACCAGTCACACGCCTTGCCATCCGAGATTTCCGTTCCAACTGCAATGTGGTGGCAAGGTCGACGAGTGGTTCCAATCCCCCGCCCTACATGGCCTCGAGGAGCTCATGTTTGAAGGTGGACTACAGATGTCCGCTCCGCCGCTCTCTATGCTCCGCCTATTTCCCACCCTGCAAACACGCCAGGTTTGCTCAATGCCTTATTCCCCGGATTGATGTCGCGCCCGCGCTTCTTCTCCCTCTTCTCAAGCGGCTCGTCCTCTATGACGTCGGCACCTCTAAGGAGGCCATCGAGCGCCTGCTCGGCGGCTGTACTGCGCTTGAGGCACTACAACTCGATGGGGTGCACGGGTTCGACGGTAACATCCACATCGTCTCGACGACTCTCCGAACGATTGGTTTGGTTAGCTGGTCGAATTGCCGAACATTTTTCCAGCTTAGCGGCCTGGTCATTAAGGATGCGCCTTTACTTGAGAGGTTGAGTGTATTTAGTCCAATATGTCGAACATCAATCAGGGTCATTAACGCTGCGAAATTGACATTGATGGGCTACTCGGGTGGTTTATGCTCCAAACTTGTTATTGGATCCATAACCCTTAAGGTAAAACAGTCCTCTTGATGTATGTTCGGTGTTCTTGATGTTCTCCCAACTTGCGACTCGCGTTTTTTACTAATTTTCTTGATCCATGTTCGGTGTGGTGTAGAAAATGATTCCCAAAAGCTCGACCTCGCCTCTGCGCACAGTGAAGATCTTGGCACTAAGATCTATCGGCCCCAATCTGGAAGAAGTTGTTGGCTTCCTTAGATGCTTTCTGTGCACGGAGAAGCTATACATCAAGGTGAGCTATCTTTTCAGTTAGGAACACTAGTAACATAGTCGAAAATTTCTATACGCTCTGAATTAGGATTCAACTGGACATGACATTGTACTTGAGAGTGAAAAATTCCTGTGTACCTTTTCCCACGTACTCACCTGCATCTTCTTTCGATCGATGTAGCCACTATATATACTTATGTTCTCCTCTTTCGCAGACAGCGAAAGGCCCGAGAGTTAAAAATGCGCTGCAATATGACATGAACAATCCCATCGAATGCCTTGATCGCCATCTCACAGAAATTACTTTGAACGACTACCGAGGAACCGCACCTGAGGTTAAGTTCGCCAAGATCTTTGTTCTGAACGCAAGTGCGCTCAAGCTAATGAGGCTCGACGTCGATGAAGACAAAGGTGATGGATGGTTAACTAGTATTCAGAAATAGCTAAAGCTGAGGCACAAAGCTTCTGCAGAAGCTGAAATTCATTTTAAAGATATAGTTATAGACTTAATGAGTAATGTTAATGTCATACATGACTTCTCAGATCTCTTTGCAGAATCATTGAACTGGAGGGGATGGCATGTGTAATATCAGTTTTGAACCTTGTCATACTTTAAAACCCTTGTAGTCTTTGTGGTATTTGTTTATGCTAGAGAGTAAACTTGGCTCAGCCAGTTGTTTGTTAATGTTCACTAAGAGGCCAATGAGTATTATATGTTTTTCTGAATGTGCATTATCATTTTTTGACGATGATTAAAATGCGCATTGCTCTTGGTACTGTAGAATCATTTCTTTGGATACTAAAACTGTTGGACAGCTGGGCGATCAGCAGCTGCTGCGCGGCCGACGCTGCCAATTTCAAATAGTTACTAAGCCTTTCAAATATGAGAGTTGAGTTTATTTCAACCCCTCTCGACAACCCTGTCGAGTGTCGATCACCTCATGTCTCGTTACAGGCAGACACGTGTAGCAGTTGCGTACCGTGACGCGGTTCATGGGCCCATCCGTCGGTCGGTAATTACCACTCGTGTTGTAAATGTGGGAGGCAAAGAGGCGGCTTGGCATTGCACGGCCGGCGGCGAGGCATACCGCGGTTCCTTCTTTCCCACTATTTCTTCTCAACTTCCACGCCCCATTGCGGTTTCCAGCGCATTCCACCGCATTGTTCTATTCTTCATCCCCTCACTCTCCTCTATCTCTTCTCACTGTTCATCGTCCCCTTCCTCTCGATCAGCGCCATGGCCACCTTCACAAGCACACGTTCCCTATCCACGATGAGCAGACAATAGATGTGGTGTACACCAATGACCCCGCGGAGGTCGTGAGGAACCTCGACATGTTCGAGAGTTTCCTCGAAGGCAGGGAGGATAGGTTCATGGGGCTAGACCTTGAGTCACGACGGCTGATCCGAACGGAGAACTCGGACAAGAGGTCACCGTCGTTCAACTCGCCTTGGATAAGCAAGTACTGGTATTCCAGTACTCTAGGTATGTAAAAACCCCGATCTAGTAATCTCTGTTCGACCAACCTCCTCTGTTTTCCTCCGTTTTCTTTTTTTAGGGCATTCCAGTGGGGTATATAGGACTGTAAAAACCGTGATGTAGTAGCTATTGTAATTCGTATGTAAAAACCTCGATCTTGTAGATTAGATTAATTAGATTTAAATATTATACAGTCGATAATTATTTTATTTATATTTTTAAAGTTGAATTTGTAGTTCTTGTTCGGTCTTAGTTTCATAAATAGCTTATGAAGATCGGTTGTTAATTACTTACTATTTAATTTCTTCATATATATGAAACTGCAGTTGTGGATTGGTGGATGAATGCCCTCAGGTGTTGTCTGATTTCCTTCGTTTGAAGGGAATTTCATTCGCTTCTGTCGACAAAAGGGGCGACTTTGATGTCATGTACAGAACCTGGCCGGGCTTCTATATCCCATTTGATTTCCACGTGGATATTCAAATGCATTTTCGGGTGGACGGAGCCGTGAGGACTGGCATGGCCGCCCTGGCAAACGCACTCATCTCCAATTTCTACGTGCGCATGAAGGACGACTTCCCAGAGACACGACACGACTTTTGGGAGGAGTCCCCACTTGATGAATTGAACCTGAGATATGCAGCTGTGGATGGCTATGTATCCTTCGAGCTGTACCGCAAGATCAAGATCATCGAGAGGGGCCGAGCGCACCTCTTCCCAATTGCACCACCGCCACCAGCACCACAGCCCCTAGAGCAACTTACTATCCCGGTTGCTTAGAGAAAGAAAGCTCGAGCGGCGCCAAGCGCTCTAGGAGGGACGACAGGAACGACGACGACGCTGTCTCGGGTGATGACGACGGCGCTGCTGAAAGGACAAGGATGTCGCTTAGAGGGGGGTGAATAGGCGATTAAAACTTTTCCGGTTTAGGCTTGATAAATGCGGAATAAAACTCGGTGTTTTAATTTAACAAGCACACAACCTAAATAAACTAGGCTCACCTATGTGCACCAACAACTTATGCTAAGTAAGACAAGTAACAAGGTGATAGCGAGATATAAGACTTCAAGCACGAAGACTATCACAATGTAAATTGCATAAGTAAAGAGCTCGGGTATAGAAATAACTGAGGCACGTGGAGACGATGATGTATTCCCGAGTACGTCTCGTTGGAGGGGTGTGAGTTTCAAACTCAAGACGCCACAAAAGGCCTCACCCTATTCTCCGATGAACCTCGCACAAAAGCTCGGTTCACCTTCCACTATTGATTTCCTTTTGGGCGGAAATCGAGTCCCTTACAACAATATTGAGGCACAACCCACAAAAGGATTGGGAGCTCCCAAGTGACCAAAAAAGGTCACACGAACACCATCTAGGGTCCAACGACCCAAGAGTAACAATCTCACGAACTTTCACTTCCACGAATCCTCGTGGAGAGAGCAAACCGATGCACAAAAGCAAAGGCAAGAACACAAGAAGTGCTCAAGTCCTTCACTCCCAAATCCCACCAAAAGCAACTAATGCTTGTGGGGGAGAAGAGAGGAAGAACAAAGAAGAACTCAACAAATGGAACTCCAAGATCTAGATCGAAAGGGTTCCCCTCACTTAGAGGAGAGATGGATTGGTGGAAATGTAGATCTAGATCTCCTCTCTCTTTTCCCTCAAAGATACGCAAGAATCATGGGAGGAATTGAGAGAGAGGCAAGCTTTCCAAGGTCAACAATGGTGGGGGAGAGAGAGAAAAACGTGCTGCTGAAAGCTTGGTCTCTTTGGGGAAGAATGGGCCTTTTATAGGTCCCCCCAAAAATAGAACCGTTGCAGGAAACTTACATTGGAGACTCTGGCCTGAGGGATCTGAGACTCCGACCTACACCGAAGATTCCGGACAGTCTCCGGTGACACTCCGGACCGAGTCCAGTACGCGACACCATCAAAGACTTAGCCGATTTTTCGACAGACCGGAGGGAGACCGGAAACTTTGCCCTGAGACCGGAGACTCCAGTCTAGACCGGAGACTCTGGTCTGCAGGCCGGAGACTCCGGCCTAGAAATTCCTGCAGCAACTCAGCAAAACTGCAAACCCCAAAACTTTCTCATACGAACTCCAAATCAGGTGAGACCAATTTTGTTGGAAAGATAGAAACAAGAAAACGATAATATTAAGAACCAATTTTGTTGGAAATATTAAGAACCATAAATAGAGTTAAGTTGCCACACATTGGGAGGTGTGGAACTTTTCTCAAGGATAAACCGATAATATTTCCAACCCGAAAACGGAACAAGTTTTCCATACGAAATCCGTTTTCGGAGAACTTGGGCTTGTCATGAAGATCACAACAAGCACCAAAACTCAACAAGGAGAAAAGCCAAGTAGGAACCACGAAAGATGATATGCCAAGTATGCAAAGGTTTGAGCTCTCCACAAAGATGCAAACAAGTTACTCACTTGAGAGCCCCTCTTGATAGTACGGCATCTATCCTATAACCCGGTCTCCCACTAACACCATGAGACCGGTAAAATAGAAACCCTATCAAGATCATACCTTTGCCTTGCGCATTCCACTTGAGCTAGATAATGACGATCTTGATCTCTTCAAGTGGACCACCTTTATTGATTGCACTTTGCTTGGTGAAGACTCACATATTGCTCCCCCATACACCAAGATGTGAGTGCCTCTCTTAAGAACATCTTCACTTGACCATTATCTCCAAATGGGTTGCAAGCTTCAAGCATATGATATCTTCTAGATGCCCATCTTGAACTTGCACAACTCAACCTTGATGACGATCACCACTTGCTGTCATCCTCCATGAGCTATAAGAAATCTTCCTTTTGATGCAAGCCCATGGAGAGATACCTAACCCCAACAAACGAATGCCACACACACATAATGGGTTAGTTCACAAAGCTATATGGACAATTTCTTACCATACCATTGGATCACATGATCCCACATGGTATATCATTTAGCTTTGTGTGTTGATCAATTTGAATCCACTCTTTGCACTTAGTCTTGACCAACCTTGTATCTTTTCTTCTTCTTGATCATATCAAATATGTCCATTATAATCAATGATCTTGATGGCATACAACCTTGAATCAAACACATGGAGTTCAAGCGATGCCTATGGACAAACCTATAAGAATATCTCAATACAAACATTAGTCCATAAGGATTGTCATTAATTACCAAAACCACGCATGGGGCAACATGCACTTTCAGCTACTAGCTCAGGTGCTGGTACTGGCTGGCTCTTCGTCGAGCCCGAGATTGATAATAATTGGTGATCAAGCTTCAGCGCGCGGCGCGCCTCTCCTGCACCAGCCCAAGATCATGATCCGCTACCACTCCCCGTCGGCCGGCCGGCCGGTTTACTAGTAATTTAGAAGGATTAGTAGCTTGATTTGCTTCGAACAATTATCTATGTCTGTATGTGTGTGTGCCTCTGAATTTGTGTGCCTTCTTTTGTTGAACTGATTTGGTGTGTCTATGTGTGATCTTTCGTACATTGCTAATATTACCCAATTATCTTTCGTTCATTGCTAATATTCCATTACTCAACTGCTAGACATCATCATGCCAACACACATTGCAAATACAACAGAAAAGAAACCCAAATCATCAATACATTGTGGTCATAATCTCTAATCTTACCATCTTTTCTATACAAGGTGGGGCGCGGTCCTTGCAGGTCAAATGAGTCAAACTGCACAGGATGTGGCAGTGAGACCAAAATCTGTGACGTTCTACGTGACCAAGCCAGTTTCGTCGAAGGAAACTGGGCTCAAGCTGTGCTAATAGGCCGGGGACGAAAATCCAAGACGTAAAATATGCGAAACGTCGCGCGCAACCGGCTTATTACTGGAAAACCAAAACGTCGAGAGCAATATCAACTTTTCAGCCCACCGCGACGAAAACAGTCGACGTTAACGTGAAGGAAGCAAAGCGCATGCGCTAGCACGCTGAAAGAAGGGCGGCAGTGCTGAAAGATTCAGAGCGGAGTGAAAAGATAATTCTGACACACCCTTCGGATGCAAGCCAGTGGAAAGCATTAGACGCTCATGATCCAGAGTTTGGAGCAGAGCCAAGGAACATCAGGTTGGGTGCGAGCACCGACGGTCTCAATCCGTTTGGAAACCAGAGCAGTACACACAACACGTGGCCCATGTTTGTATGGATATACAACCTCCCCCCAGTTGTGCATGAAGAGGAAGTACATACACATGAGCATGCTGATTCAAGGGCTGAAACAACCAGGCAGCGACATCAATCTGTATCTGACGCTGCTGAAAGATGAGCTAGACATGTTATGGGCGCCAGAAGGGGTCAACACATGGGACGCCGTCGCAGAACCGTATTTCCCTATGAGAGCTGCCTTTCTCTGTACGGTGCACGATTTGCCCGGCTGCGGATACGTCGGTGGCCAGGTGTGCCACGGACATAACGGATGCGTCAGGTGCATGGATGACCCGACATTCCACCAGCTTCAGAAAGATCTCGGGTCTTCGAAAACCGTCTACATAGGCAATCGAAGGTGGCTACGAAATAAAGACCCATGGAGGAGGCGTGGAGACCTTTTCAACGGTGAAGATGAGCTACGGGAACCTCCACGTAAGAGGAGCAGTGAAGAAATCTACGAGTTGCTGAATGGTTGGGAAGAGTGCCCTGAGCCGGGAAAGAAGTGAAAGGCACCAAAACCGCTCCTTGGTGTATGGAAGACGAGGTCTGTGTTTTGGGACTTGCCGTACTGGCCCATCTTCGGTACGCCAAATTGCCTTGATCTAATGCATATCACGAAGAATGTGTTCGAGAGTTTGTTTGACATTGTGCTCAACATGTCGGAGAGGACCAAAGATGGGCCGAAAGCAAGAAACGACCTGATACATATGAAAATTAGGGAAGAGCTTCAGGGAGGACGCCCGAGAAAGGGGGATGCATGACGACCAGTCGGATGAGGAGATGGACGGTCACAATGCGAAAGGAGATCGAACAATTGAAAAAAGTGCCTTCTAGGAGTCAAAGTGCCTTTGGGTTACTCGGGGCTGATAAGCAGATTTTTAGACCCGCTGAAACAAAAGTTCAGCGGGATGAAGTCTCGTGATTGTCACGTGATGATAACACAGATATTTCCGGTTGCGATCTGAGGGATAATGGACAAGCACATCCGTGACACCCTTTTTGGCCTTTGTAACTTCTTTGAAGTGATCTCTCGAAAGTCGATCACCGCAAAGCAACTCTCAAGGCTGCAGGAAGAGATTGTTGTGATACTATGCGAGCTTGAGATTTATTCCACCCGCATTCTTTGACATTTGCGTGCATCTGTTGGTCCACATCGTTGATGATATCATCCATCTCGGACCGTTCTTTCTCCACAACATGATGGCGTTCGAAAGGATGAATGGGGTCATAAAAGGATTCGTTCGTAATAGGGCCTGTCCAGATGGAAGCATCGTTCAGGGCTTTCTGACGGAAGAGTGCATCTCTTTCTGCACGAATCATCTGGAGATTGAGAGCCCTATTGGTTTGCCCCCTAACAAGCACCTTGGCAAACTTGGTGGGTCAGGTCACAGAAATGGCGCGAGGGACTTGCATGTGGGCTTCTCTCGTCGAATGGGAGACTTTAACAGGGCAAACTTAGTAGCTCTCCAACACCTTGAAATGGTCGATACTTGGGTGGAAAAGCACAAAAGCACGATTAAGAAGAAGTACATTGACCAGGGCAAGCAGAGGACCGAAGGAGAAATAATCAGAGAGCACAACTCCTCTTTCTTGCGTTGGTTCAAATATGAGCTTCTCGCTCCGCCAATGGCTTGTGCGAAAGGTAGATTTTTATACGCCTTATCACGTGGCCCCGCCCCCAACCTCACGACGTTTCAAGCATATGATATCAACGGGTTCACTTTCTACACGGAGGAAAAGGACAAAGCTTTTGACTATCAAAACTCAGGGGTAACGATGGAATCCTACTTCGGTGACAAGAAATTTAGATAGTACGGAAGGATCGAGGAGATCTGGGAGCTTAACTACTCTGGAGAGAAGGTGTCGATGTTCCGCATCAGATGGGCTAGGTTATCCACCGTCAGAAAAGAAGACCAATACTTCACCACCATGGCTTTACCCGAAGCCGGCACTTCATCAAGCACGGACGTCACCGCGCAAAATGAGCCATGGGTATTGGCTAAGCACGTGTCCCAATGCTTCTTCATAACCGACCCGTCAAAGCCTAGCTGTGTGGTCGTGAGAAGAAGCAAAAGAAACATCATCGGAATGGATTGAATCGCCAACGAGGACGACTTCGACCAGTTCGGTGACCCAAAATATTGACGATGATGAAGATGATGATAAGACAACATACACCTTAAGAAGAAGCAGAACCACGCTACCCACAAAAGGTCTTCCATTCAAAATAATAAGTCACGATGTGGGGCTAAATTATGCAGCTGCGACCAAAAAAGGCAAGAAGATGGGCAAACGCTAAGAAACAAGCGAGATGTGTACATGTATCTTAAATTTGTATTTGAGATGTTTTTGAACCATGATGTATTTGAAATGTTTTTGTAAATGCACACAAGTATTTGAAATGTATTTTGAGATGCGCAAATGTATTTGAAAATATAAAGGAATAACAAAACCAGAAAAGAAAATAATAATAAAAACTTACCGCTGGCGGACGGAGACCACAGTCCGTCAGCGGTAACCATGTACCGCTGACGGACACCGCGCCCCATCCGCCAGCGGTAATGTGGGTCACCCACTTAGTGCCAGCTCCTCTCTCTCTTTCCCATCTCTCGTCCCCCCACCACCCCCCCCCCCCCCCGCACGCCCGCACCCACCCCGCCTCCACGATTTGAAACCGCCGCCGCCCCCACCCGCCTCCCCGACCGCGCCGGCCCACGCCGTCGCCGCCCGCACCCTCCTCGCAGCCGAGCCCGCCGCCCGCACCCACCCCGATTCAAAACCACCGCCGCCCACACCCACCGTCCGCGCCCACGCCGTCCCCACCCACCTCTACCTCGCGCTCGTCTGCCCCGTGCGCGTGCCGCCCCGCGCGCCTGCCGCCCCGAGCGCCTGCCGCCGTCCACGCTTCCTCCTGGCCCCGAGCGCCCACGTACCCCTCCTCCACGCCGTCTCCGCCTCCACCGTCATCCTCCTCCGCCACCGGCACCGAAGTTGCCTAGCCCAAATTGTGCATGTTTTGTGAAAATGTGTATGTGTATGTGATGTGTATGTTGCCGGCCGGTGGTGGTGATGTGTATATTGACGGTTGTAGATGCCGGTCAGGTTTTTGTGCAAATGTGTCTGTGGTGGTGGTGCATGGTGGCCGGACATGCCGGTCAATTTGTGAAATATTTGCAGGTACCCATGAGGCCCTTTAGATTGCCGGAATGTTGATTAACTTCCGTTCCGGCGAATTTCGGGTACTCCATATGTCCTTTTTTATCAAAGGTCATGCCGAAATTTTCCGTGAATTTTGGCATGACTTTGCTAAACATAGGACATATTTGAGTGCCCGGATTTGCCGCGACGGAAGTTAATTGACATTCCGGAAAAATTGGACTCATGGGGTACCTTAGTACTTAATTAAGTGAAATTTTCCTTATACTTGTTGTACTAACTTCGACTTTCCTCTCGTTAGTGAGAATATGGCTAACAACGACGAGGCAGGGGTTTTCGCATAGGAGGCGAGGATCCGACCGAGCAAAATCGGTATCTGTCGATGCAGGAATCCATCAAAGACACAGTGAGAAAGGCGTTCCACTCTGTCTTTCCTACCATCTGTGAGTCCGTCGGGGCTTGGATTACCCCCCGTGATCAGCTTCGACTACGGCAACTAGATCATGAATGTGGAGCCTATTGTGCAGACCGCGTCTACCAACCCTGATTCGGGTACCCCATCTGCCTCCGCACATGATGACGGAGATGACGGATGTATGTCAGAAGATGCGCTCGTGAAGAAGCCTAAGAAGACGGGACTGAAAAGATATAACAAGAAGGGGAAATCGAAGCCACAGCAGAAACGCTTTGTGGACAGGATACCCGTCCGCAACTGGCATTGGATCCATGAGTTGGGTAAACCGATCTTGCCGCCGGGTTCGGCCGAAAAGTTGATTGGGGATATGAGGGAACTCCATGATGCTGTTCTTTTTTGGGAGAATAAGCTTCTCAAGGAGAAAGATCCAACATACCCGCTTTTTATTGCAAAGGTACCAGAGGGCTTGGGCTTTGTCACTAAACCAGACCATGCAGACCTGCTCTTCGTGAGATTTGATGACATCTTCAGAATGTACCACATGCACCCGCTCCACCCATCCATGGTCCGCTTGGCTGTGCTCAGTATAGCGCGTCAGGTCATAAATGAGGATACTGCAGATCTCGTGATAATTGACCGTACTACATGCAAGAAATGTTCGTGAACAACTCTGAGGGTGAGGCAAAGGTGACGGAGTACCTCGAAGATGTCTTCGTGAAGAATATTCCAAAGCGCAACTTTTTCATGCCTTACTTACCCGAGTAAGTCATTCGCTAGCCTCCATAACATGGTTTCGTAGATTTCCATCATTAAATTTGCATTTGCAATGGTTAATTTCAGGATAAAATGGTCTATTTAAACTATTTTGCGTAGGAACCAACATGGCACCCTCATCGTTGTGGACCCGGAAGAGTCGTATGCCGTGTATCTCGACACCGGGAATCGTCATGGGGAGAAGCCTAGGGACTACACCCACATCATGGCTGCTTTGGATGATGCTCTCAAGGCCTACGCCTTAAGGGGAGGCCCGATGAAGAAAAAAAGAAACAACATAGAAAGTTTGTATTCTTCCACATACTGTACTTCCCCTGCATCAAGCAGGATCCAGACATTAAGATGGAGTCATGGTATCTCATCCTTCACATGCGGGAGTTCATAAAGGATCAACGTACAATTTCCGTCTGATCTTGACAAATGGTGCAAAATCATGGCGGGTTCCACTGATGCTGGCATTAGAGAAGAGTTCCGTCGCATCCAACACACGATCGCGCGCGTCATCTGCCATGACGTCATATATCGTGACGGGGAGTTCCACTTCGGCCTTGTAAAACCATCTAACACCGAGATAGAAATGCGCATAACAAGGGCGGGTGATGACAAGCCTTTCAACTCGTTAGAGGGTGCTTTACCGTTCCCGCCGATGCCGAAGAAGAGGCGGAGCAATAATCAGTGATCGACGATACGATCGATATATAAACTTGTGTTCGTAAACTATATCCCTAAATTAACTTGCCTAGCTCTAGTTTCGAAAGTCGTAGAACTTGTGTGATCGATGTTATTCAGGGTTATGAATCGTGCGTGCTTAGTTAATTATTGCAGACATGTTTCAAATCATTCTTGTTTAGAGTTTTGTATTTTCTAGAATGCCGATGATTAAAATGTTGTGACACCGTGTGATCCAGAGGCGGTGCTAGCGAGCCTTGTGATATGCACGAGTACACACATCTTGTGCATCCTACTTGGCTCGCTAACTCCGTCTCTGAAACCTGTGTGTGTCACTTCTAAGTATGAGGCATAAATCCAATCATTTTGTTTTGTTTTATCTTTTTCCTTAGAACTCTTGCTTTTCTTTGCCTAATACTTTTATCTGTGTCTTGTGTACAGAGAGATGAAGAAGTGGTATGTGGTGTACGAAGGTAGGGTTCAAGGAGTCTATGACGAGTGGGAAGACTGCCTAAAGCAAGTGAACAAGTTCAAAGGCAACAACCACAAGAGTTCCAAGAGTAAAGCGGAGGCGGAAGCTAGGTACTTGAACCACCTGCTTGCGGAAAAGAGGAAGAACCGGATGAAGTCCAACTTCATCGTGATCCCCTTCTTGCTCATCTGCATTGTCATTCCCTTCTATGTGATTGTGGTTTAGATGACACTATTTGCTTTTGAAAACTTTCGTGTACGACTCCATCGAGATGTATTCGTGTATGACAACTTTTGGTCACTTGGCTATTATGGTTTGTAATGCCTGTGATGAAACAACAATTTGGTCATTTGTATGTGGAATTATGTATTTCTATTGTTTTGGTCAATTGTACCTGAATATACTGTATTATACTGGATATACTGCTGGAATACGATTTTCTAGAAAAAAATAATTCCGCAAAATTATACCGCTGGCGGACGTACCGACTACTCCTGGCGTACATCACCAAACCAGCGATATCCGCTGACGACTACTGCTGGCGGGCATGCTCTGTTATCGCTGGCAGACCGCAGCGCCCGCCAGCGGTACACACGCTACCGCTGGCGAACACGGCTCTGTCCGCCAGCGGTAACCACTTGTATCGCTGGCGGACGGCTCTGTTCGCCAGCGGTAGCAACTACCAATGGTGTGTGCATTGCTGGCGGGCGCCTGTTCGCCAGCGGTAGCACAATACCGTCCGCCAATGGTAGGCATATTTCTACTAGTGCTCTTGTCACTTTGGTGGTGGTTTCGTCGGCTTGTTTGGAGCGTGACCTCGAGGTCGGTGTCTATTGACCTGTATCGATTTTCGTCCAATTTTCCTTATAAACCGATTAATTCTCTTCTCTTAATGAAAAGATAGCGTTTCTGCCGGTTGCTCTAAAAGCTTTCGCATCATCTGTACACTCTGAAAGATAGAAAACCAAACCTCAAACTTTGGAATGGAGAGGAATCAAAAAAATTAGAGCAGGAGCTGATTCCACGTGATGCTCGTCAGAGATGGAACGAAGCTTGGTACGGACGCGCAAATGCATGGTAATCGGGTGTTTGGTTAGGATTTTTTCTTGGCTTTTGGCTTTAACTTATAAGTCACAAAGGCACCCAAATAGATGCTTTTGGATTTTAGCTTTTGTCTTATGTTACACTATTGTATAAGCCAAAAATCAAAAGTCAAAAACACCTATTTAGGTGCTTTTATGGCTTATAAGCCAAAGTCAAAATCCAAAAAAAAAGTCTAACCAAACACCCTCTAATTGTTAATGAAGCGCCGACAAATGCACAAGGAAACCACCATAGATCGAGTGTGAAAACTTTTCAAATGACAAGATGAAAAGGAAGCAGCCCTCATAACAGTTTGCCAAAGTCCACAGCTTTGGCTACACCAAACTGGCTTTGTTCGTGCTATGGGAATGATCGGTTTCCAGCTCAAAAGAGAAGGAGTATACAAATAGCAAAAGGTGAATTTGGCAAATTAGTTCGGAGTTCCGCGATCAGAGGTGTCGGCCTGGGAGGGTGGTGTGGGCTTGGAAGATTCTGAGCAAACTAAACTGGCCTCTCGTTCCCTCAGAAAAAAAAGGTCTCTAATAACAGACAAGGAAATGTAGTACAATTGTACAAACGAGTCGGACTTTTAATGGGCAGGCCCATGTGTGGAATATGCGGTGGTTTCTCAGTTACTCCGTCCGTATCAAAAATATAAGAGTTTCTAGCTACTTTCCACACACATGCATCTTGCACTAAAACATGTCTAGAATATGTGAATCTTGCACTAAAACATGTCTAGATACATGTGTGTGGAAAGTAGTTAGAAACTCTTATATTTTGATACGGAGGGAGTACTTCCAGCAACGGGTGGCAAATTGGAAAACCAGAACTTGGGGACACTGGCTATGATTTGCCAACTACTCTTGGAGTAAGATCGTAAACCAGAACTTGGAGTAAGATTGTAAACTACAGGGCCCATCTAAACCAATGCTGGATCTGGACGACGTAATGTGATGGAGCCTATTACAATCTGCAAAGAGCTTCTTGGACTTTCCATTCCACTTGTGTGCTTGTGCATGTTGCGTTTTTTCCAGAAGAGAACAAAATGGCAGACGTATTACACACTAGATCGTCTATCCTAGAGAGAATTGCAAAAAGCCATCACAACTGGGGCAAATGTGTCAAACACCTACCATTTTATGCGATTTGTGGTGGCTTTTCTCTTCATGGTTGTTAACTTTACCCCAATTTTGGTGGGTTTTGCAATTTACTCTGTACTCCTACCATTAAATTCAGTTCAGAGAGAGCGCACCAGCTATTCGGCAAAACCTGGTTTGCAAATTGCAATTACTTGGAAGAAGCAACACCAATCAGAAAACAGTTTGACTGATCCGAGAGTTAATTCGAAGCCAATACTCATATCTTGCCTACAAAACAAACACACAACAAATACAAAATCCATCTAGGCAGGCACTGTTTGCAAACAACAGGAAGACATTAAACAGCAGTTGTCCGTCACCATAAGGTACGCATTAAAAAAATACAAGGCAAAAGATTTGCTATTTCATTGATAAAGGTACTGCTTCTGGTTCTGCACTCACAGGGATTCCAGCATGATGCATTGGTTCTTCCACCGTCCTTTCGGTTCTCCAGCTCCACGTGTACACTGTCCACAAGTTAACAGATGATGAATATAAATACATTAGCTTTCAAATGTCACATAATCACACACGAAGACAACAAGACAAGTATAGACAACATAACCATGGAGCTAGCTATGCTAGGGAGGTCAGAGGTGCGGCTGTTGATCCACAGAAACAAGAGGCAGCTAATGCTTAACAGCCCATATATGTCCAGTCACGCATGCATGCGTGCGCGTTTCTTGAGCCGCTAAGCAAACGCCCACAAGATGCTTACATGATATTGCCAGTCAAAGAGACCTACCCACTCTTGCGGCATGGATTAATGCAGGCAACGCAATGCAATGCAAGTAGCTTACTTGAGCTATTTGCATGCCGCATGTGCCGTGGTCTTTGGCTCTACTTGAATCCTAGCTAGGTTGATCCATCGCCATCACTAACATGGATTAAAATTTGGCATCAAAAATTAGTTTCTCAATCTCATGGGATTCGGAAGGACGTAGAAGATTTATTTGACTGCGTGTAAGTCAAGAACGCATGTCCCTATCCTATGCTGAATTTTTAATACTAGCTCACCTGTTTACAGTAATGTCACCAAACAGCCGTGTAAAAACCAGCAACGCACCGGTTAGAGGGACGAAAACGACCTAACCTTGGTGTGCCTTACATCCCTCCGGCAATGGCAGTCAGTGGGACCCTGAGGTGTTCCTGACAAGGTAGATCTGTGACCGGGAACCAGGCCAGTGACAACAGGTCGGTGGCAGAGTATGTAGATTGCACAGATCTCTGGGCTGCAAAATGTGCGATCCGACAGTTGCAAAATTATGTAGCTTGAACCCAGTGAGTGGAATGGAGCAGCTGGAAAACTGCCTCCTGGATTTCAGCAAGTATGGCTGAGGCACGAATACTTGTTTTCTGTAAGATGTGCCTCACAGGTGGATCCCTGCATGCAAAGGATGGGAATTTCTTTTAGACAGGGAGGTGATCAGTATGACACACCAGCCATGAATCTTAATAAAGACGAGTGGGTACTCATATAATCAGATACTTAGCAGGTAAGAAGAAATTAAGGTAGGCTAATGCCTAATTTGAAGAACACTCACATCTTAGTCTTGAACGGTTAATCAAATGAAGGGCATTAACGTGCAAGACAAAAGAAGTCCTTCCTGAATCTAGCAATCATGCACACACGTGCAGTGTGGTTGTGATTTGTCCATGTCCATCATCTTGTCACTTGACCAGTCTTCAAGTAAGTACAAATCATCTGCTACACTCCTACTAGTTAAGTTGATGTATGCGTACGTACAGTTAACTCTAGGCTATAGCTTAAGTTATTTATATCTTTTTTTGTCCTAGTGCATCTTCGAATGCTGACAAATTTGACCACCAACAGAATTCCGTGAAATGAGCATTGAGCAACACCTGACGTTCACATCTCAATTCAGGCAAGAATAATAAATTACGATGATATTGTTAACTCATTATTCAATTATGGTATTAGTTGCCTTGTATTATCGCAACTATATCTGTGCCTTGCAAGGATATTGCAAATTTCACTCTTGTCATAACAATTCAATGCAAAAATGTATCATATTGCAAAGATACGACTCCTGAAGACACTGCGCAATAGCACAAGCAATGGTGATCTTTGTGCCAAAATATAAGACGTTTTGGTAAGCTAAATTGGGACGGATATAGTTACAAGTAATGCGATACTGTTTGTTGGTGAGTTCAACTTGACAAATGCTGATAATGCATAGCCCATTTCTCTTCTCACCATGGAAAAGGTGAGAAGAGGGACCAGATCTGTTAACAATTAGCTTATAGTTACTCAAGAAAAACACTTACAACTCAAGCCATTCAGCTTAATTGGTAGGTCCAGCGAGAGGATTACTCCTCATAATCAACCAGCTTGTTACCCTTACATACAACAGCAACACAGCCTTTTGTCCCAATCATTTTGGGGTAGGCTATCTAGATAGGTTACCCTTACGAAATAAGATAATTTTGTAATTTTTTGTTTGTAATATAGTCAATGTCATCAGGCGGTTTTTAACTTCTAGCGCGTGTTATGATGTCCCAGACATGCGATCTCTCCCATCTAACAGACACAACAATGGACATGACCTAAATGCCTCCATCTCATGAGATAACATGATGCATATGATGGTAGTAATCATTATTTATTAAACTAATTGCATATGGTACTAACAGATCAGCATGCAATCATAAAGCTCTAGAAACAATAAATGATTTCCAACTGTTCCACTTTAAGTTCCCAACTCACTGACCACTTCACTTGGTTCCCTACCCTTCTCTGAACTCCAAAGAGTATGATGAGGCATGCTTGCATAATAACATACAGTTTGGGCTTTGGGCGAAAAGAGTTGCACGTGGGTCTTTTGACTCTTCTCATTTGAATAGATATGCATGCATGCACACTATTCTTAATTTTGGGTAGATTCTTTTCATTTGAATAAAAGGCTTCGTGTTGAGGCACTATCTGAAGTTTGGGTATATATCTCCAAATTAACAAATTAAGTATTGAGTTTAAGGCACACAGTCCTTTAAATTAAGAAGGGGTTGAGTCCCCTTTTGTCCCAAATTCTTTCGTTTCTCTACAAGTAGATTAACCTATATTGATCACAACATAACTCTAATGTAAGCTACAAATTAACACAACAAATCAGATTTTTTATTTTGTGAGGTAATTTATGCAGCAATGTATTTCACAATAAAGGCACCTGCAACTTAAGATGCTATATGCTGATTGGTGTCCATGGATACTAGCACTGTAACATGTTCCTTTGTTTTCCACACCAGAGCATTTTTGTCGCCAAACTTTGAGTAATACTGTACATCGTAAGCTAATGATTTTATTTAGTACATGTTGCAGATTGTCTTATTTTTCGATCTTGCAGTTCTGGGCCATCTGGCAATACAGGATAATGAGTGACAATAAATATCTAGAAAGACAAACTTTAATCAGACCAAAAAATAATGTTGCCCTTATGGATCCTGGCTTATGAGCTGTATATAAGCTGTCAATAAAGCATACTGGCTTATGAGCTGTATATAAGCTGTCAATTGATGCGGAGAAATTTTAATTCAGTTTGGTGATTAATGATCCAAAAAAACTAAGTATTGTGCTCTCTTTTTGGTATAAGAAAAATAAACTACTTTTAAAATGATTGATAACATAGTTAAATGAGCGAAAAGTATGATTAAACTGGAATAACCAGTACTGCAACATAATATTAGGAACCAACTTTCATGCCATAAGAAAAATAATAAGAACCAGCTCAGGGAAAAGATTGACATTAGGAAGGGAAGAGCATCACTAATTGTGTTTTGCTGAGTATACAGCAAAACTTAGTTGGTAAGAAGAGAAAGAACACTAAAAGCAAATACACGCCATTGGTTTGGCAGGTAGTGACTACATATTACTTAGTTTTAATTTGTATACTTATAAAACATCTGTAAAGTAGAAAATTAATGTGGGCATGCTACTTAAGCTTAATTTCATTGTTGTTATTTTCCAATATTAAAGTACTATGCATGATGGAGGAATGCATTAATGTTAAAGAACCAAAAGAGCAGAAATGACTCAGTTTACAAATCATTGGAGCCTCGATGAGAAAAACGCTCTATGAGCTACTATAATTCCACAAAAACAGAGAAGAGAACTCCAGTTGCATTGGTCTGTTTAGCCACATAGGTGTCACATAAGATTGATGGAACTGATTATCAAACCTAAACATGTGGCATATCTCTGAAACATTAAGGGAAAGGTACCCAACAATCCAACATGCACTTCGATATGAGTACAGATGCATACCAAATATTTTTGTTTGACACCCTCGTTTTTAACATAATATCTCCCTTATTCCATTTATTTTGAAATATGTGTTTTGCTGTAACTGAACTAGTAAAAACACATGCTTAACATATCACTTAAATAAGAGTACATTACATATTACATATGCATTTAACGATCAATAAAGCAAATGTTCCATTCAACGAGCAAGTAATGAGTAGAAAGAGCAGACCTAAAATAATGGAACTTGTAGTCCACTAGGGATACCAAGATGAATTAATTATTTGACAGACTAAGCTAATCACAGTGTTGGGTTGTCTATATAAATAGGAGAGAATGATGAAGTGATGATTCATATCACAAGCACCAAGGAGTACGAATAAGACCAATAGCAGCATCAAGCCATCAACAAGAAAACCAGTGATGACAGGACTTAGCTCACCATGTGGTGCGTGCAAGTTCCTGCGCAGGAAGTGTGTCAATGGTTGTGTCTTCGCCCCATACTTCTCCCATGAGCAAGGAGCTGCACACTTTGCTGCCATTCATAAGGTCTTTGGGGCGAGCAATGCCTCAAAGATTCTCACGCATCTCCCTTTAAGTGATCGCTGCGAGGCTGCAGTCACCATGTCATACGAGGCACAGGCCAGGCTCTGCGATCCAATATATGGCTGTGTCGCGCACATCTTTTCTCTGCAACAGCAGGTAAGCAAGTTCTACGTTAGTAGTTAGTACAGCACAACGAGAAGCTTGCTTGCCATTCTTATTTTCCAGGCTTGTTTTGCATTCTTTGCGAAGGAACTAAACCTCATAACTTGTCATCTATGTTCTCTATTAAATGCGAAAACTATAAGGATCACAAGAAAATCTCTTGTGGTGCAAGGCTAATCCAGCTAACTAGTAAAATAGTTTGAACTTTGAAGGATCATAAGAACAAAAGTTATGTGCAAATTGTGCCACATATGCAGCAATTAATTGTGTGTAAAGTTGTAAGATAAACTGGCATACTGTTATTACCTTGTCCATTCTTTTATCATACATCTTTTAGATAGTTTCTTGAAATTAGCTGGCAGCATACACTGCAAAAAGAATAATAGGACTGACAGTTCGTATTCCTTGAAATATTGTCACAGGTGGTCAATCTGCAAGCACAATTGGAGTCTATCAAAGCTCAGGCAACACAGGGGTATGGAGATGATTCTTCGATCTCAAGCCCTCAAAAGAACAACTGTGGGAATATGTTTAGTCGCTATCTGGCAGACGAACAACTCTTTTCCCATCCAACAATGCCAAGTTCTTCAATAAAGAACGAGAATCAGTTATACTCTGCAAATGAGCACTTCACTTATAGCTCAACTCAATCTGCGCAAGGGTATGAAACAGATTTATGCATGCCTGACTGTAGCAACGCCAATCCTTCTTGTGCTGTTCAAGGATACCATGACATGGAGGACCTTCAGTCAGTAGCCTCCGCCTATCTCAACTAGGCATGAGAAGACAATGGAGTTGGTAGTTACGTGAAAGATTCAAAAAGTTTTTGCAACAATAACTTAGTGGAATCAATTTTATGATACATATATTGAATTACTAAAACAAGCAGAGTATGATGTAGTTATTTTGCTCTTGAAAATGCCTATAACTCAAGTTGCACTTTCATAGTTAGTGAATATGACATATGGTTTCTGACTTCTGAGTAGTACTGAAATTTCTCAGGAGCATCAGCAGGATATGGATTTTGACCCAAATAAATCTTTTTATAGCGAAAGAGTACACCATGGAAATAAATGATAAACGAAGGCGAAGAGAAGTATATTTGGCGCTAGTAAATCACACTAGATTGAAGGCTTTTCGATGTTAGAAGCAAACATTCGTAGCTACTTCTTTATTAATTTTATAGAACAAACCAGTGGTAATGACAATTTTTCATTTTGGGAACTGAAGAGCAACCGCAAATCCACATCTTTTTACGAAAATAAACTATAACACAGAGTGGAGAATAATAAAACTACAAGCACGGAGGCAGGTTTTCAGGTACCACAGTAAGTAACAATTGAGCAGTAATTAAAAATTTGGAATAGTCTGCGGCTCTCCACTCTAATTCTTATATGACCAGCAAGGTTCATCTTTACAAGTTCTCGTTCATTAGATTACGTCATATGGCACAATTCACTCCATTTGGACTCCCTACTTCACAAGTTTGTGGTAGAATGCCGAAAACTGAGAATGGGACATAGGAGTTCTTGGTTTTCTGTTCAGAGAACGAGAAAGAAAAGGATCACCATAATGATAACACTACGCTAAGCAGTACTAGTTGGGGAGTGAAAAGAAGAGTGCTTTTGCATCTCATTTCATAGGTCATATGAACAAAACGAAGCTAGCGTTGGGCAGTGCACAACTGCACACCGAATGCAGAAATTTCTGATAGCAACCACGATGAAAGTGAGTAAAAGCTTAAAGATGCTAGAAGCTTCAGTTGATGTGACACTTGCGGATATCGTCGAGCAGGTGTTGTGCATGGCGAGTAATATGTCATAAGCGACCGGTGTACACGTTTACGAGCTTGATTAACGTACCTGGAACTTTCCTTCGGGCGTCGGGCAGCGCTGGGGTGGCTAAAAGCTGGCTGGCCTGGCCTCTCCTCCGGCGCCGTCGATCGCCGGACGCGGAGCCATGACTGTCGCGTGTGCTGCGGGCCGAATAGGAAGGAAGCGATGGGCCGTGATAACTGATAAACAGCGGGTAATGGGCCAACAGTATTACTATAGCCGTGAAGGAGAGAGAAAGGGGCTGCCAGTTCGGTTCCGCCTCCACTGAGATCTCCCTCCTCGTCGTCGGCACCGGCACCGCCACAGGTCTCCCCGCAAGGTTCGACTCCGGCGAGAATCACCTAATCCGTGTCTCACTTTCTCCTTCACCTTTGACGATTCCTTTCAGAACTCGCGTTTGATTCGCTTGTTTCGCAGTTTAATTTTTCTTTGCGGGATTCCCCAGGTTTAATTAGCTGATTACATCCTGCTCGTCGGTCGGGTTGGAATCGCGCGCGCTTCTTCCCGATGAACTCCAGGAGGTAAAGGATCTTTAACCTCGGCGATCTACAGTTATTGCCCCTCGCCGGTAATTGCTGGCGAGCGGATTGTTACTGCTATGGTTGATTTATGTTTGTGCGGTCGGGAATGCTGTGTGTTTTGTTTGTTCAGCATTTATGTCCAATACGATGCAGTGTGGTTAACATCGTCGTTAGATTGTTATACTTTGCTAAACGATTGTTACATGGAATTGGGCATTGGATAACTCAAGAACTTACTCCTCAATAGTTGTTCCTCCTTTATGTACTCCTAATTTTACCCATGAGTTTGTCGACTAGTCTGGGTGACATTGGTAACTGAATTGCCTTGTTTTGTCACATTTCCTTAATTTTTTTCGTAAACACCTAAAGATTTGTGCCTATTTGAACTAGAGTTGGAAAAACAACCAGTTAAAAAAGCACATGATGCACAAGAAAGGAGAGGCTCTCCAAACAGTAGGACCAGAAAGTAATAAGGGGATCGTCTTATCATATCCTATCACGCTCTCTCTCAACGTGTCAACTTTGGTGATAGGATACATTTCTATTGAACAATTTGAATCATTCAAGCTTCTTTGGTCCTGTTCTCTTGCTTTGTTTGAAATATTCTGTAATTGTTCCCATGCTCCCATTAGTGGTTCCAACAACCAAGACCAACTGCTGGCTTCTCTCAGAGTAAAAACAACAACTAATGGCACAGGTGGACTCGTATAACTAACACATTCAATAGTTGGATCTACTAGTAGTTAGCTCCCTATGGAAATTGCAATGTGAGTAGTCAGCTGCCCTTTTGAGCCTTGTACCTAGCCATGGTTTTTGGTATGGTTAAACTCTTATTCTTAATAGAATGCGCAGGGATGCTTCCTTGCACAAAATTTGTTCGTTTTTGTTTGTAAACTAAGATACAGGTTTATGCCGGTAAACTCGTCAGTGTTCTAACTTGCATCCCTATCCAGCATGACCCTTTTCTTCAGCGACTATCATGGTTGCTCTACCATCTTTTCCCATATTACCGTATACATATGACTTCTTTTCTGTCAGTTCATCAATGGAGCTTATCAAATGGCTCTGTACACAAACAAGCCAGATACAATGAAACTCCTACAAGTGTTCATGTTATAAGTTATAGCATGCATTACATCCACGAAGATTAAAAAGAAAGAACTTCCAGATATATCTTCTCAACATGGACTGGCGACACATCCAGTCGCGAGTTGCTATGCATTAGAAATAATGTGTATTTGTTCGTTTGTGTTATTTGTAGGGATTTCCGTAGCCACAGAAATGCTTTATTTGATGGTATTGAAGAAGGTGGGGTCAGAGGATCGGTATACTCGTCTCATGAAATTCATGAGCATGACAATGACCAAGCTCTGGATACTCTACATGATAGGGTCAGCATTTTAAAAGGGTATGTATGCTTTGTTTCATTTCTTTATCAAGCCTGCTTCACACACTATTAATTATGCTGCCATACAAACCATCCCAAATTTTTAGAACCTTTAAAAGCAAGAATAGGAGACTCGGTGGAAACTACAAAGGGCCAAATTCTATTTTAGGAGAATAATAACTGGAGGTGCTTTATACAATTTTTCTCAGAATTGACGCTAAATAATTTTATTATATGTCCTGCTGGAGAGAAGGAAACTTTCATCAAGATGGTAGAAATCTGTAAAGCTATGAAAAATTCTAACAAGTTACTAGTCTATGTTCCAACTATTAAAGATTACTAGTTGAGTTTTGAAGCTTAGCTGGAGTGAGGGCTTCGCACTTTTGTGTAACTGTACTAGTAGTACACTGCATATTCTTAGGCCAGGCAACTAGGACTGCTATCTACACAAATTTGAACAGATATCATTCATAATACCACTTCCATGTCGATTAGCGCATATATAAACTATAGGTACATGTAATTGTATTGGTATTTTATTGTGTTTCTATCTAGCTGTGATATAGGATTAATATATATTACATTCAGATTTTAGAAACTGCATTTTTTTTGTGTGCTTCGCTATCTGGTTGACACCTCATATGGATGTTGATTTTATTCTGAGGTGCACCATTCAGTTGTGAAGATCTTGTGAATGCACCAGATCAAAATGTATCTTAATCTCCGGTGCTAGGTGTTAACCGTGGGTTCTCTGAATCTATTGTCTTTTCAGTTGACAGGCGATATTCATGAAGAAGTGGAGAATCATAACCGGATGCTGGACCGAATGGTACTTGCTTCCTGCCATATCCGATTTTCCTCGTCAATAACGGTATGCCACGACCCTGATACATTCTTTGCTGTTTAGGGTAATGATATGGACACTTCCAGAGGATTTCTGTCTGGCACTGTGGACAGGTTCAAGATGGTAAGGATATATATCCACATCTGAAAATCAGCTGCTCCTTTTAACTTGTTTGTTATCCTCAAGAAGAACTTCACTTGATAGGTTTTCGAGAAAAAATCAAGTCGCAGAATGGCCACCATGGTGGCGTCCTTCGTCGCTGTCTTCTTGCTCATATACTATCTGACCAAGTAGATGCATAGCTTGGTCTTTCATTTCGGTAGCGTGGTCGTGTTGCTTGCATCGCACACATGTATATCACTATTTTGCGGTACATCTTCTCGAATCGTCGATCATAGTGTGAAATGCTGCCTGTGTCACACACAGTTTGTCCAGACACACTTGGGGATGTGCTGAAGCCTTGAACTTGAAGGTGTGATGATATATGATGGGCTTGTTGGTGCTGCCCCACTTGCGCCAAATTCTTTATATCCCTGCAGGATTCGCATCCTCTGTGCATTGTTCTTGCTGGGAAATTCCATGCATGGCATCAGATTTATTTGGCAGGGAGAGATGCTCTCTGTCCTAGATCGGTGCTGTCTGCTGCCGCTGCGACGCAAGTGGGATGCAAAATGTCAAAACGGTCGTGGTGTTTTGCTGCGTCGCGTTTACTGCGATGGCGACTCGACGTCCAAGGGAAACTGTGTATGTGCCTAACACAACGACCCCGAACAGAGCCCCAACTTAAACCTTTTTTTTTAGCTTTTTTTAATTGATTGTAACTTTTTTGTTTTGCTGTTTCTTGTGCTATGTTTCGCCCAAACTGACCTGACCTCTCTCTAAAAAAAAGACCTGACCTGAGAACGAAGACATGTTTTTTCTAGGGTGCAATCAATCAACAGGTGCCGTGACCTATGTGTTGTGTCCTCCATGATCTGCTTCTCCTTCTACTGTGTATGTAAGTAGATTATTATTATGAGTTCTCGCACCCGTACCTACAAGATCAAAGTACAATTCGGTCATGCTAAGGTTATCCCGGCGGATGTAGTTGCTCATAAGCAGGCCACTGGCTAATCTCCCTACTACTTTTCATCTCCAGTTCCCACTCCAGCTGACCATTCACAGGTACCGGGAGGTGATTACTTAGAGATAATCACCCTAATCCAGAAGCTTTGCAGCAAAAGGAGCACTGCTGGTGATGGATGTCTCACTCAAGAAATGGCTCGGTTATCTTCCCCTCTTCGTCCACCTGACCACCTCTAGTCCTAGCTGATAACCGTACTACTACTGTACATGTCCTTACGCTCTACTCTGAACTGTCTACTGTCGACACCTGTCACTGACAGAGCTTATCTTACCTAACTAAAAAAGTTGAGCGGTGACACCAGTTGAAGAGCTCGCTCTTGAAACCTGCATTAGCTTAATTAAACAAAGGTCCCAATCCAACAAAGCCAGGACAGGACCATCATTAGCCAGCCACAGGAATCTGTGCCCTTTTATTAATCTGTTACTGGGAGCTGTCATTAAAGCTAATTAAGACATCTTTGACCCCCTTGCACGCATCATTAGGAGCTTTGTATGGCCCTAAACAATAAACTAATCACGCTAGCTGCGCAGCTAGGCGCTTGTTTTCTTCTGTCCATGGCAAGCTACAGTACAGGTGTTGCTACTAGCCAGCTACCTAACAAATTAAAGGACTCGCATGTGAGAGCATGTGTTCTTCAGCCATCGATTTGATGGGGATAATGTTGTCCTCGAAGCCGCTTAATTTTTAGTAGTACTACCTCTAGTTTATAAGTGTGCCTACAAATGCGTTTTTTCGGCAAAACAAGGTTTGTCTTTTTCCAGTTTGTTAGGCACACGAAAATAATTGAGAATTCAGTTTAGCAGTCGAAGTTTGATTGATTGAACTGATTAAGAAACATCTTATATATTAAATATATCAAAATTCATGGAAATGATTGGATTATAGGTGACGGGTTGGAGCTGGGATGCATGGCATATTATAAGTGAATCCATCAGATTAGACATTATTATGTAACTATATGCCGGGTACGTTTGACATCTAGGGATGATTGGGTCCTAATAACGACCGTTGGCTCGATCCCTCTTTGTTTAATTTGACACTGATTAATTAACTGCTGATCCATTTATTCTAGATTTATAGCGCTTATACCAAGAGGACACGGCCCTCCATTCAAAAATCAGCATTGGACAAATAATTCACTCATCCGAAGTTAGTATCTTCTCTGCTGAGAGACTTACAGTTTTGTTTAGGCAATATAATAAAATCCCGGGCCGGGGACTTTGTAAGGAAAAGATAAGTAATGTCAAATAAGATCTACACCCCCTGGTTTGGACATGAACGTACCGCATTTGAATTTAGCAGTGCTTATAGCAGTTTCATCAGCATACATGTATGGATCTTCACGAGTGTGGATTTTTGGAACCCGAGCTACATGGAGCTTGTTATTTTGAAAATTCGAAAATGACATTTTTGAGTTTCCAAAAATCGCGAAAAAAATCGGTGTAGATAATATCGAGATTTACAAGCGTACCAAATTTTACCTTACAATTCGTTGTATTTTGGACTGTACAAAAAAGACAAATCGGAGAAAATTTTGAAATTGTGTGTTGTTCACCACCCAGATCCACTTATTTGTCTTTTTTGTCCAGCCCAAAATACAACTAATTTTAAGGTTAAATTTTGCACGCTTGTAGATCTCGACAGTATCTACATCTGTGATTTTTTTTCGCGATTTTTGGAAACTCGAAAAATATCATTTTTGAATTTTCAAAATAACGAGCTCCATGTAGCTCGGGCTCTATTATAGGTTTTCGGGATCTTCACTCACCTACCCACTACACGACGCAGGAAACCCAACCCTGGTCTCCAACCTACTAAACCTCATCGTCCTACCTAAGGGCATCCACTCACTATGTAGTCCATAAACTTATCCATAAGGAAAAAGTGACCCTTATAGACAACTTTATACATAGTGGTACCGATCAATAAGCATGTCCATAAGGAAAAAGCTTGTGGGTTGTCCACAAGCTTATGGAGAACCATAAGGAATAAAATAATATTACTTTATACCTATAGTGCATAAAGTGATAAAATGACAATATTTTTTACAATGCTAATTCTTACTTCTATGGTTTTATTTCCTGCCATGTGGGACCTATCTTAAGGTGTGCTTTTGCAACATACAATGTGGTGGAGTCTATATGCTTATAGTGTAGTCGGTGGGTCCCACCTTATAGATAGGTTTTGCCACATACATAGTTGATGCCCTAAAGCTGCCAGGAAACTAAAAGGCACATGCATCACCAATAACCCCGATTAATCTGATCGGGCTAGGACACAAATCCATGGCAGAGAGTGTCTCATTACCTTTTACATGTAGCTATGCAGGCTTGGTGCCTCATAAG
The DNA here is from genome assembly GCA_947311845.1 of Poa pratensis. Taxonomy (NCBI): domain Eukaryota; kingdom Viridiplantae; phylum Streptophyta; class Magnoliopsida; order Poales; family Poaceae; genus Poa; species Poa pratensis. The sequence continues at coordinate 33,452,423 of CAMZMU010000101.1, read as the reverse complement.
TTCTCACGAAAAAACTAAAACCCCCTAAGGTCATGTACAGTGCAACGTGTTTAGTGAGGTACTAACAAAAATTAACCAATCTCTATAGGAGAGTTACCTAGTTAAGTATTTATCTTGTCTAAATAGCCATCGGTGCTTAATCAAAATCGGTTTATTTTGTGTAAGCACTTGTATAAGCACCTTGCGTTGCATTGCAAATACCCTAAGGGTTGTGTTCGGAAACGGTCCAACTTCTAGCTTCCAGAATTCAGCGTGGAGCAGGGCTCCGCAGAGCTCGATCTACAAAGTTGGAGCAATGTGTTGTACAAAACTCAGAGCATGTCTCTTAAAGACTCCCAAAACAACAAATCATGGAGTAGCATCAATAGCAACCATCCTACCACCACCAAGTGAAAACAGTTCATTCGGGCGTGTCTATTCGTCTCTCCATTCTTCATCCACACATTTTAACTGTCAGGCGTGGCTTCCTCGATGCCGCCTCCACTCCCTGCCCACCACCCGTGTCGCTCGGCTGCAACTGCCGCGTTTCCGGCCTGAGCTCAGACCCCGTCCACCCGGCCGCAGCTTGCCGACATGATCTCCTGCCCCGTCTGGCTGCAACAGCTCTTCCCAAACCTCCACCCAGCGCATCTGCATCATCTCCTCTGATCACACCGACCTAGAGAAAATGGGTTGTTGGCCCAACCGATTGGTGGTGCAATACCAAATGTTGGCGGCTCTGTTCATGAGCATGACGACACCCCTAGAAACTGGATCGACGCATTTTTTGATAAGTTTGAACGTATCCAAACATACCCTAAGAGCAAAAGTCTCCTTTTTTTAAAAAGTATCGTACCAAAGATGTGTTTCCTTAGAGGGGTGGTAGTTGTGAATACAATTGTCTATTTGTGGACAGGTTGGAGAGCATAGATCATTTATGCTTTACATGTCTATTGGCTAGGTACAATGGAACATGGTCGGTTGTGCAACGGGCTTCAGTTGCTGATTAACTAACACTGGCCATTGTTTTCATGTCTAGGTGTTAGGTTTTAACACACAAAAAGGAAGTTGGTAACGATGGGAGTGGTGGAAATACCATGGGTATATAAAAAGTGAGTAATATGACATGTTTTCAGAATAACTGGTTTCATGAACCATTTTACATACTTTTTAAAACTTGTTATTGGATTGAGTTGTGGTCGAACTTGCAGGTGACGGACGGCGTAATATTGGAACTACGAACCTGAGGAAAATTATTAGAACTGGTCGTGACTGAGTTGTTCAGTGCGAGAGGGAGTTATACACCGTGAAAACCAATACTAAAGGATAAATATGATTAAGACTCTAATAAAATGTTTAGTTATTTCTTTTGGAAGTGTTCGCTTGGAGTTTAGTTTGCTGACAGTTGTTGTATGTGGTTTTTGGTTGTCTATACATTTGTATTGCTCTTGTGTTTGTGTCCCTGAAGAAACGATGTGATTTTTTTAGCCTTCCGAGTTTTAGGTTTGCCAGGCATGGAAGTTTTGTGGTGGGGTGCGGTTGATGGAACCTTTGAAGCTTTGGTTTCTATTATTGAACATCGCAGAGGAATCCCTTTCATTCAAAAGGAATTTGAGAGTGCCCAACATATTGATGTGTTTTAAGATACCACTCCCCATACATTGTGTATTAACCGTTGTATCTAAGTAATCTTACATTTATTACTTTAGGGTTCATCTTTGCACAAGACTAGGGCAATAATCTTTTTGCCTATGATCATGTGCGACAACCATATATTATATACCGTGCTGAGATCCAAGCATTGAGGACATACTTAGGAAAAAAACAAATTAAATGAAGACACTGTGGAGCTCGCAAATCAAACACTCCCGCTATGTAGGAGTACTGGTGCAGTAATTAATTCACTCATGCTACCAAAACAACTGCCATACATGCCTCAAGTTAGATGGCTTTTTTATTGCATTAAGATTGCATACAGGATCACGGGAAAACAAGATTAAGTAAATGATTCTTTTGGGTAAGCGTAGCCTTTGCGAAAGTTGACCATGGATGGGTATATTCGGTATGTGAGTGAGGTACTCTGTAATTGTGTATACTAAATCATAACATCAGAAAAAATTATTCTGGATACTTATGTGAAACAAATTATCCTGGATACTTATGTAAAACAAATTCCACACTGGATGGTCAGGTAGTAGGTTAAACTTCATCTTCTCTGCTTCCATTTAACATATACTCCCTCCGTTCCACAATATAAGATGTTCTAGCTAGGTCACATGTTGGCTAGGTGCAAACCCAAATGAGTGTATATACACATTAAAACATGTCCACATACATCTAGATACATGTGAATGTGGACAAAAGTTAAAACATCTTATATTTAGGAACGGAGGGAGTACATAACCTACTATATATTGAACATATATACATGGGAAACGAGTCAGCGTTGTCAAAGAAAATAATAGATGGAACAACGGGCGATTAACTTAAATTTTGTGGTGGGTTCAGCCATCATGTTACTCCTATAACAACTTAGGTGTATCCTCCGAAAGGTGAACATAGCCTTTTGCACCCTTCTCCTGTTCCTTTTCTTTTTATATTTCATGCTTGTACACATATTCCATGTGTGTGTACCAACTTGGAATAAACAAATGCAAAAAATAGTTAATTTACTTTCTAATCTCACCTCACCATCCTCTCACAGTAGCTGGCTAAGTCTTCTCCCCCCATATAAAGCACTGAAACCCTCAGAGCAAGGAGGAAATAGAGGGATATCAGGCAGCAAAATTACAAGAGGGCGCCGAGGTCGTCTCTCTCGGGTCAGCTGGCTCTTCTTCTATCGACCAGCCGGCTGCTAAGCAATCTCATCTCCACGGACAAAAGGTACAATTTAATCTTCGCTATCTGCTCAATTCTCCAATCCTTCTTCCATCAAAATATCCAAACACTTGTGGCGAACTATATTAAGAGTGTGTCCTCGATCGATCTCTATAGTTCGTGGAGTTCATTCATATATAAGCTCAGATCTTTGGAGCAAAATAACATGCCTGGATCTTGAAAGACGCTGTAGCTGCTTGATTAGTCATCATTCTTATTTCTTTTGCTTATTTCTGTCATCTGCAACTTGCATGTTTCGTGTGGAAAGGAGTTGAGCAAGAAACAAGAAAAGGGTCAAAGGCACACACACAGATCTAAGCATGGAGTTTTAGCAGCTGTTTCTTTTCCAAGCTAAACAGCTCTTGCCGAGGAAGAAATTAGTCGCCAGCAGGAGCCACTGTGGCAAGAAACCCTAGAAGGTGAAGCTGGCGAACAGGTGGTGGGACGAGGGGCGCCTCGGCCTGCCGGGGACTGCCGAGCCATCACTCGGCTCGCCGGCCGGCCTGAGCAAGCACCCGGGAGCCCAGGACATGGCGGCGCCGTCCAATAACGACGGTACCGAGCTGAGCGGCGGCAGCGGAGGTCCGGACGACGACCGTGGAGAGAACGGCACCGGGGAGCCCACGGGCAGCGCGGTGGTGACCGGCAACCGTCGCCCACGAGGCCGTCCGGCTGGGTCCAAGAACAAGCCGAAGCCGCCCATCTTCATTACGCGGGACAGCCCGAATGCGTTGCGCAGCCACGTGATGGAGGTGGCCGGCGGCGCCGACGTGGCCGAGTCCATCGCGCACTTCGCGCGCCGCAGGCAGCGCGGCGTTTGCGTGCTCAGCGGAGCCGGCACCGTCACTGACGTCGCCTTACGCCAGCCAGCGGCGCCAGGCTCCGTGGTGGCCCTCCGCGGCCGCTTCGAGATACTCTCCCTCACCGGCACGTTCCTGCCGGGCCCCGCGCCACCGGGATCCACGGGGCTGACCGTGTACCTGGCCGGCGGGCAAGGGCAGGTAGTAGGAGGGAGCGTCGTCGGGACGCTCACCGCAGCCGGGCCCGTGATGGTGATCGCGTCAACGTTCGCGAACGCCACATACGAGAGGCTGCCGCTGGACGAGGAGGCCGAGGAAGAGGAAGCTGCAGGCGCCCGTGGTGGTCCGGGGCACATGCCTCCACTGATGGGGGGGATGCCCGTGGATCCGTCGGCGATGCCGATGTTCGGTGGCAGCTTGCCCCCAAACATGATGCCTGGGGGAGCCGGGCTGCAGCTCGGGCACGAGGGGCTTGCATGGGCTCAAGCTCAGCATGCACGGCCGCCGTACTAGCAATCCCGCCGATCAAAGCAGCTGGCTTAATTATATAGGATGGATTGCTCGAATCGATCGTTGCGTACAAAGATTGTGCTATATATGTAGCTTGATTCATATGGTTCCCTTACTGAAGAATTAAGCAAACATCTCTCTGACCAGGAGCTAATAAATGGCAGGTTTGTATCAGTGTTAGTTGTTCTACACTTGTACCTGTAGGCTAGGGTAAGTGCTTACTTATTTGTCTAGTATGAAATGAAATCTCTTTGCCTCGACATAGGAGCTTCTCTACACAGTGTCAGTTTTACTATTCTATATATACTAGCTCTGGATCGATCTCGATGGTCATATGTTCATCCCTCTCAGTATACAACTGGGTGACTGTTTTAGTTCTCTCTCAATTTTCATGCATGAGGCTTGCGCTCTGTGTTATTATCTGACGGTGTTGATTCGTCTTTGTTTTAGTCGGTGCGCAAGCTCTTCTCCTTTCATGCATGCCGTGCTAAACTTTTGTTTTGATTTTATGTGTTAATCTCACCAGCTGATGATTTATCAATGGTGAAATCAATGTTCCTAACGAGTGAACCTTTAGATAATAGACAACTTTTGGCTGAGAGGATTGCCAGATTCTTGTCAGGCATCGGTGTTATAGGCAAATTACAGCCACTTCATTAACCGGTTATGGTAACCCGCATGTCACTTATCACTGACGTAATATTTGCATGATAGTAATGAAGATGGTTGTATAGATTGTACCATCTCTTATTTGTTTTTAACACTTGAACTAGTTAATTGCCCGCGTGTTGCAAGTTCGCAACAGGGTCATACATATTCTACTTGTTCAACACAAATTGTGTCTATGATATGCTTAACCCGTTTCTAAACGATAGTGCATATCTATATGCAAGGTTAGACAATATAGGTGAAATATGCAAATTTGATTTGATAAAGAAGGTTAGACCGTTAAGACTTTATTTTTATCAATCTCTGCCGGCTAATATCATGTTTGAATAGGCACCCGAATATCATAAATTGACGGCTCTTAACACCAAACTCACAAATAAGATAGTGTCTTGATTGATCTGCATTCACAATTTAACATAATTTCGTAGATCTTAGTTATCAACTCTTCGTGATACATCGATCTGAAGATGCAATTGGAGTTACCCATGTACCTTCACATCGTGTAACATTAACTCGTGGAGATGCCTTTCATCTCCATCTTCTGTGAGTGGGACGGACATTGGAAGTAAAAATTGTAAGAAGTATAAAGGCAGAAATAAAGAAGACCAGAAAGTCTAGCTTAGGTATGAATGTCATACAAGTTATGGTTGTATAGATGGCTAGTCCAAAATTTAATTCTTGGGAATTATGATTATATAGTTAATCACTCATTCTTGGGTATAGTGATTAAAAGAGTTGATCACAAGGATACCGGTTCGATTGCATACTTCTGCAACTCGATACAAGAACTACTACGGCCTTAACGACTAGTTGTAAATGAAGTTAAGATACACGCTGGAACATAGTAAAAGTTACTATACTCGCCATCAGCATATTATCTTTGTGTTGGATGTATGCACAAATGGCAATATGATTAACATCTGATTCATAATTATGCTTCATGATTCTATGCTATAACTGTTGTGGCTCCTGAATATGTGATTCAGAGGAAAACACACAAGCACGTGTAGAGACATGAACAGAATAAAGTATACCCTAGTCTTGCCTTTAGACTAATTCTTTGATTGCTTGATGACCATATTTTCCTGGTCTAGGACATTGTTTATGTCAGCATCAATGAGTAGCATATTGTTGGTGGAAACAATATGGCTCGGTATACCCAAATCATTGATATGCTAAGAGATTTCAAAGTGTCTTTTGTCCTTAGTGCAATATCGCGGTAGGTTATTATATGACAGATCCTTAGACCATGAGGTTATTATGGTTATGCATATTGGATGAGTTATTTTGATACTTTCAACCATCACGGCCGTAACTTGGTGTTCATAACGGCACAAACTAGGTGATTACAAAGGTGTGCATATATCCTAATGTTCCAAGATGGGAAATTACTCCTCTGTCAAAAGATAGAGATATTTCCAGGGCCCACTCGGTGTGTATGATATCCAATATGTTCTGCAAACATGCATGATGAAGTTACATCGTGTGGGATATCGGATTACGGGAACGAGAAAAGGAAACTTACCGGTTAACGAGATAGACAAAGATATAGTGAATCAACGATTGATTCATGGAAATATCAGGAATACTTAATCTCGGGTAAGTTCGGTATCATGAGTAATGGGAACAACAGGTTCAACAGAGTGTTATTAACATAACGGTAGCAGTTATTCGGGTTGCATCCATGGACCTGACCCTGGCTAGTGATTAGATGAGTACATCTAATTATAGCTACACGTTATCGAACATGTAGGGATAACACACTTAAGTCAGGTCTAGTTTGTTGTGTATTATGGTTGTCTGTATAATGAGAGATTATCACCGGAATGGTTTCTATGTGGTAGATAATATCTTTATCAAGAGAGGACAAACAAGCAGACATAGTATTGTCTCGGAGTAATAGAAATAGTTTCTATTACTGTCGGATTTATTCCGAGGATATATATAGAGGGAATACTCTTTTGGAGGATGCATATGCGGACATCTAATGTCCCGGATCATATAAATAGGTTTATATGATGTTGGTTTAATTCCAGAAATTTTCTGTAAAGTGGAAATACCAGTTCAGGATTTAATCAAGCAAACTCTGGAGGGGGAAAGAAGTGCCGGGAGGGGTGATGACGTGAAAACACACGTTCGTTGGGAGACCCTAAGAGGAAGGTATGAAGTAGTGCAACATCAATTTTCCCTTGAAATCTACCAAGGTTATCGAACCAATAGGAGGTGGAAGAGCTTCAACACGGTGTCAACAACAACACCGTTAAAATGCTGTTGACGCGGACCTGCACACAACACAATCAAAGTATTTTGCCCCAACGAAACAGGAAGGATGTCAATCTCCCTGACTTGTTGAATACAAAGATTAAATGTATGGTGTGAAGAATAAATATAAATGTAAAAAGGAACAGCGAACAAGTGATTGCAGAGCATGGTGGAAACGGTGGTTTTATCAGTGTAAAAGAATGGACCGGGGTCCACAGTTCACTAGTGGTGTCTCTCCATAAAAGATAGCATGCATGTTGGGTAAACAAATTACAGCTGGGCAATTGACAAATGGAAAAAGCATGACAATGCATATTATGACAAGATGTTCAACGTAGTATTTATTGGGCATTACAACATTTTACATAAACCTCTTACCAGCTGCATCTATGACTAATAATCCACTCCCGAGATAACATCCGTGTCTCTCGCGAGTATTAAGTTGCAAGCAGCAGATAATTGCATTAAGCATGGTGTGTCATGTAAACAATGCATGAGACATATAAGCAACGCATATAAGCAAAGCAAAGTTATTTTCTCCCTAGTGGCAACAGCACATCCACAAGCTTAGTCGTTTCTGTCGCTCGAGCCCAGATTACTGGAGGCATGAACCCACTATCTAGCATAAATACTCCCTCTTGGAGATACTAGCATCTACTTGGCCAAAGCATCTACTAGCATCGGAGAGCAAGCAAGAACATAAATAAAACAGTAGATAAATAGATAAACAACTTGATCATAACTTCACAATTCATCGGATCCAAGCAAACACAACATGTAGCATTACAATAAGATGATCTTGATCATGTTAGGCAGCTCACAAGATCTAAACATGATAGCACAAACTGGAGAGACAACCATCTAGCTACTGCTATGGACCCGTAGTCCAAGGATGAACTACTCACGCATCTGTCCGGAGGCGGGCATGGTGGTGTAGAGCCCTCCGACGATGATATGGTGGTGTAGAGCCCTCCGACGATGATCTTCTCCTCCGGCAGGGTGCTGGGAAGAGCTTCAGAACCCTTCCGAACTAGGGTTGATGACGGCGGCGGCGACGGAACTTTCGTGGAATAATGCTCGGGTGTTTAGGGTTTTCGGGAGGAGGAGAATATATAGGCGAAAGGGCGGCACGAGGGGCCACCCGAGGCGGCCAGACGACCCCCCGGCGCGGCCCCACCTTCTGCCGCACCGAGGTGGCGTCTGGGCCCCCTGGGTCGCTTCTTCGTTCGCCCTTCGGGCTTCGTCTTCGTATCGGTGTAAAACTCCACCTCGTTGATTTTCGTCCAATTCTGAGAATATTTCCTGACTAGCTTTTCTGAAACAAAAAGACAGCAGAAAACAGGAACTGGCACTGTGGCATCTTGTTAATAGGTTAGTCCCGGAAAATGCATAAAATGATATGAAGTGTATATAAAACATGTAGTGATTGGTATAAAACATGCATGGAACATCAAAAATTATAGATACGTTTGAGACGTATCAAGGGGCCCTGGAGGTGCCCAACGTGGCTAACACCACTTGGGGCATCTACATGGGCCCCTAGGCCCACCTAGGGTGCGACTAGCCCTTCATGGGCTGCCCCCCAAGGTGGCAAGGCCTTATTGGGCCAAAAGGCCTAGAGGGGGAAGCTCCCCCTAGCTGAAACCCTAATGGGCCTCAAGGCCCATGGGGGGTCGGTTCCCCCTTCCTTGGGGGGCAAGTCAAGGGATGTGGATCCCCTTGGGGACTCCAAACCGCACTCCTCCCTCCACATTATATAAAGGAGGGGAGGGGAGACCTTCCTCTCATCCCAATGCGAGTTGGGGAGGCTCCCCTCCCTCTCCTCTTGATAGTATTGATCTAAAGGATGGGGGAACTTCTCTTGTTTAGAGGGACCCTCTCCGATTAGATCTAGATCTAATCTCTCTCTTTCTCATGTGTTGAGATCTCCACCTTCATATACACCAGTAGTGCTTCAAGCATGTACGGCGAAGCCCTACTGAACTAGATCCGATGTATGTGTGTGAAATCTCAGAGGGATGATCCGTTGAGAAACGGTTGACCCTCACTCTGTTGGATCAAGGCGAGACGTGAGGAGTCTACGATATTCTCTCGGCTAGGCTTAGCCGAGGGAGTTCTTCCACAAGCTTCATCAAAGTCGTCATCGACATCTGATGACGTGAAAGCACACGTTCGTTGGGAGACCCCAAGAGGAAGGTATGAAGCAGTGCAGCAGCAAGTTTTCCCTCAGTAAGATACCAAGGTTGTCAGATCCAGTAGGAGTAAAAGGCACCTCCGAAGGTTGTTGGTGGCGCCGTTTACTCGATCACCAACGTGGAACCTGCACACAACACAATCAAACTACTTTGCCCCAACGAAACAGTGAGGTTGTCAATCTCACCGGCTTGCTGTAAACAAAGGATTAAACGTATGGTCTGCAAAATAGTGTTTAATTGCAGAGAATGAAAAGGAACAATGATTGCAGTTGGTTGTATTATCAGTGTAAAGGAATGGACCGCGGTCCACAGTTCATTAGTGGTGTCTCTCCATAAAAGATAACTAACATGCTGGGTAAACAAATTACAGCTGGGCAATTGATGAATAGAGAGCGCATGACAATGAATATATATGACAAGATGACTACTATGATATTCAATTGGGCATTACAACAAGATACATAGACCGTTATCCAAAGCATCTATGACTAATAATCCACCTTCAGGTTGACATCCGTGTTCCCCGTTGCTATTAAGTTGCAAGCAACAGATTATTGCATTAAGTAAAGTGCATAATGTAAACAATACATTTATCCTTAGACAAAGCATTGATGTTTTACCCCTAGTGGCAACAGCACATCCACAATCTTAGACGTTGCTGTCACTCGCCCAGATTACCGGAGGCATGAACCCACTATCTAGCATAAATACTCCCTCTTGGAGTTACAAGCATCTACTTGGCCAAAGCATCTACTAGTAACGGAAAGCATGAAAGATCATAAATAACATATAAGATAGATTGATAATCAACTTGATCATAGTATCAATATTCATCGGATCCCAGCAAACACAACATGTAGCATTACAATAAGATGATCTTGATCATGATAGGCAGCTCACAAGATCTAAACATGATAGCACAAGGAGGAGAGACAACCATCTAGCTACTGCTATGGACCCGTAGTCCAAGGATGAACTACTCACGCATCACTCCGGAGGCAGGCATGGTGATGTAGAGCCCTCCGGTGATGATTCCCCTCTCCGGCAGGGTGCCGGAAGAGCTTCCGAACCCTCTCGAACTAGGGTTGACGACGGCGGCGGCTACGGAACTTTTCGTGGATGGAGGCTCGGGTATCTAGGGTTTTCTGGACGAAGGCATTATATAGGCGAAAGGGCGGCGTCTGGAGGCACCCGAGGGGGTCACGCCACCCCCCGGCGCGGCAGGAGGTAGGGCTGCGCCGGCCCCTGGCGTGGCTGCCTCCTCGGTCGCCTCCGTCTCTCCTTTGGACTCCGTGTACGTGTCGGGAAAATAGAAGGTTATGTCCAAGTTTCGTCCAATTACGAGAATATTTCCAGAACAGCTTTTCTGGAATACAAAAACAGCAGAAAACAGGAACTGGCACTTTGGCATCTTGTTAATAGGTTAGTCCCAGAAAATGCATAAAAATGCTATGAAGTGTATATAAAACATGTAACAATTGGTATAATATCAACATGGAACATCAGAAATTATAGATACATTTAAGACGTATCAAGCATCCCCAAGCTTAGTTATACTCGTCCTCGAGTAGGTAAAACGATAAAAACAAAATAATTTCTGAGGTGACATGCTACCATCATAATCTTGATTAAATAGTATTGTAAAGCACATGTTATGAATGAAGTGATCCAGGTCAATGGTCTATAGTTTGCTAACAAATAGATAATGAGCAAACAACTGAATCATATAAGCAAAAACTTTTCATGAATAGTACTTTCGAGACAAGCATCAAAAGTTTTGCATAAGAGTTAACTCATAAAGCAATAGATTCTAAGTAAAAGGTATTTAACCAACACAAAGGAAGATTTAAGTTTCAGCAATTGCTTTCAACTTTCAACATGTATATCTCATGGATATTTGTCAACATAAAGCAATATAATAAGTACAATATACTAGCATATAAAAATTGTTGCACCAAAGTTGACACTAGTGTTTGCTTCTGAGATAGAAAGAAGTAGGAAAACTGACTCAACATAAAAGTAAAAGAAAGGCCCTTCGCAGAGGGAAGCAGGGATTAAATCATGTGCTAGAGCTATTTAAGTTTTTGAAATCATATAGAGAGTAAAAATATAAGTTTTGAGTGGTGTTTGTTAATTGTCAACGAATCAGAAAATGGAAAAGTACAATATGACCCCTGCCAACCAGACTTTTAAGAGCGGCTCCCATGAAGGACGTTATTTCTACCAGCAAGGCAGATCATCCCTTTTCTCTTTTGTTTACACATGCAGATATTTCACTGGTATCATTGCTTGTCTGATAAATCAGGGCAAAAATGTGAAGAGAATTAAGCGGTTAAAGTTGTAATTAATTGGGACTGGGCACCCCATTTGCCAGCTCTTTTTGCAAAATTAATGGATAAGCGGATGTATATGCCGCTAGTCCGGTGGTAAAGTCTGTTTGACAGGTGACATAAAGACATCCACCCCGTCCTCATGAGCTTGGTAAACATTGACACAAAAAGGAGTAATAAAAGTTTTGAATAGTTTAAAGGTAGCACATGAAAAATTTACTTGGAGTGGCAAGGAAATACCACATATAGGTAGTTATGGTGGACACAAATGGCATGGATTTTGGCTCAAGGTTTTGGATGCACGAGAAGCATTCCCTCTCAGTACAGAGTTTAGGCTAGCAAGGTTATTTGAAGCAAACACAGGATATCAACCGGTACAACAAGACTCATATGAAAACATATTGCAAGCATTATAAGACTCTACACTGTCTTCCTTGTTAACCAAACCCTTTTACTAGAAAATATCTAGACCTTAGAGATACCAATTATACAAACCAAATTTCAACAAACTTTACGGTAGTTCTTCACTAATAGGTTTTAACCACATGATACAAAAGCTTAAACATGAACTACTTGATAACTCAAAACAATTGACAAGTATCAAATTATCCAAGACAGTGATCTACAAGAATATGTAAGTCTTTTCCATTATACCATCTACCACATGCAGCATTTTCTGTTCCAACCAAACACCAATCAATTTATTTCAACACAAACTCTCCAAACAATTATAAGTGAAGCAAGAGAGTACTTTCTCTAAAAGAACTAACAGCTCTGAACAAGAGATGCATGAAAAACAGGAGCTAAAAGCATAGCAGTAGCTAGACAAGAATACTCAACAAGTATAAGTGAAGAATATGAGTATTCAAATGAAAAAGCGGAGCGTGTCTCTCTCCCAAACAAGATTGCTAGGATCCAACAAGTTGATCTCAGAAAATAAAATAACAATGCGAAAATAAAAGCACACAGATGCTCCAAGTAAAGCACATATGATGTGAAAGAATTAAAATATAGTTTCACTAGAGATGACCTGATAAGTTGTTGATGAAGAAGGGGATGCCTTGGGCATCCCCAAGCTTAGACGCTTGAGTCTTCTTGAAATATGCTGGGGTGATCCATGGGAGCATCCCCAAGCTTAAGCTCTTCACTCTTCTTGATCACATTATATCATCCTCCTCTCTTGACCCTTGAAAACTTCCGCCACACCAAACTCAGAGTAATTCTCATTAGAGGGTTAGTGCACAATTAAAAACTCACATGTTCTATAAGGACACAAACATGACCATTACTTTTTAAACTTTAGCTACTGCCACTGATGTTATGTGAAGCTCTTCCACCCAAAAAAGAATTCCACTCAACACTAGTAAAAGAGAGAATGCAAAATAAAAGACAGAATCTGTCTAAAACAGAACAGTCCGTAAGGACAAATTTTTTCGAGGCACTTACGTTGCTCAGATCGGAAAACTCAAAACGAACAAAGATGTGTACATATCTGAGGATCACGCACAAAAAATTTCAGATTGTTTCAATTTTCTGGCAATTTTATAAGAACGAAACGGTGAACAGCAAAATCTGTTCCTGCGCCGAAATCCAAATCTAGCATCAACTTTCTATTAGAGACTCTACTTGGCACAACAATTCGAAAAAGTAAAGATACAAAGGGGTTGTTACAGAAGTAAACAGCTCCTTGACTCAAAAAGAAAAGAAAAATTGAAGAAATAAAACAATGGGTTGTCTCCCATAAGCGCTTTTCTTTAACGCCTTTCAGCTAGGCACAGAAAGCAAGAATCAAGTGTTTCCATGTGAAGAAGCATCAAAAAGTTTTGCATAAGAGTTAACTCATAAAGCAATAGATTCTAAGTAAAAGGTATTTAACCAACACAAAGGAAGATTTAAGTTTCAGCAATTGCTTTCAACTTTCAACATGTATATCTCATGGATATTTGTCAACATAAAGCAATATAATAAGTACAATATACTAGCATATAAAAATTGTTGCACCAAAGTTGACACTAGTGTTTGCTTCTGAGATAGAAAGAAGTAGGAAAACTGATTCAACATAAAAGTAAAAGAAAGGCCCTTCGCAGAGGGAAGCAGGGATTAAATCAAGTGCTAGAGCTTTTTAAGTTTTTTAAATCATATAGAGAGTAAAAATATAAGTTTTGAGTGGTGTTCGTTAATTGTCAACGAATCAGAAAATGGAAAAGTACAATATGACCCCTGCCAACCAGAATTTTAAGGGCGGCTCCCATGAAGGACGTTATTTCTACCAGCAAGACGGATCATCCCTCTTTTCTCTTTTGTTTACACATGCAGATATTTCACTGGTATCATTGCTTGTCTGATAAATCAGGGCAAAAATGTGAAGAGAATTAAGCGGTTAAAGTTGTAATTAATTGGGACTGGGCACCCCGTTGCCAGCTCTTTTTGCAAAATTAATGGATAAGCGGATGTATATGCCGCTAGTCCGTGGTAAAGTCTGTTTGACAGGTGACATAAAGACATCCACCCCGTACTCATGAGCTTGGTAAACATTGATACAAAAAGGAGTAATAAAAGTTTTGAATAGTTTAAAGGTAGCACATGAAAAATTTATTTGGAGTGGCAAGGAAATACCACATATAGGTAGTTATGGTGGATACAAATGGCATGGATTTTGGCTCAAGGTTTGGATGCACGAGAAGCATTCCCTCTCAGTACAGAGTTTAGGCTAGCAAGATTATTTGAAGCAAACACAGGATATCAACCGGTACAACAAGACTCATATGAAAACATATTGCAAGCATTATAAGACTCTACACTTCACTAGCACAAATAATAATGATTTCATATGCACTCCTATTGCTCCACCTGCTTCTAAAGCAGACTTTTATGAAATTAAACCTGCTCTGTTAAATCTTGTTATGAAAGAGCAATTTTCTGGTGTTAGTACTGATGATGCTGCTGCTCACCTTAATAATTTTGTTGAACTTTGTGAGATGCAAAAGTATAAGGATATAGATGGAGATATTATAAACTGAAATTATTTCCTTTCTCTTTAAGAGGAAGAGCTAAAGAATGGTTGCTATCTTTGCCTAGAAATAGTATTGATTCATGGACTAAATGCAAAGATGCTTTCATTGGGAAATATTATCCTCCTGCTAAGATTATATCTTTGAGAAGTAGCATTATGAATTTCAAACAATTTGATAATGAGCATGTTGCCCAAGCATGGGAGAGAATGAAATCATTGGTAAAGAATTGTCCCACCCATGGACTGACTGCTTGGATGATCATCCAAACCTTTTATGCAGGACTGAATTTTTCTTCAAGAAACCTTCTGGATTCTGCTGCTGGAGGTACCTTTATGTCCATCACTTTGGGTGCAGCAACAAAGCTTCTTGATGATATGATGATTAATTATTCTGAATGGCACACTGAGAGGACTCCACAAGGTAAGAAGGTAAATTCTGTTGAAGAAACCTCTTCCTTGAGTGATAAGATTGATGTCATTATGTCTATGCTTGTGAATGGTAAATCTCATGTTGATCCAAATAATGTTCCTTTAGCTTCATTGGTTGCTCAAGAAGAGCATGTTGATGTGAACTTCATTAAAAATAATAATTTCAACAACAATGCTTATAGGAATAATTTTGGTAACAACAATTATAAGCCATATCCTTCTAATAGTGGCAATAGTTATGGTAATTCCTATGGTAATTCTTACAACAATAATAGGAGTGTACCCTCTGATCTTGAAGTCATGCTTAAGGAATTTATCAATACCCAAACTGCTTTTAATAAATCTGTTGAGGAAAAGTTTGGCAAAATTGATGTTCTTGCTTCTAAAGTTGATAGCCTTGCTCTTGATGTTGATCTTTTGAAACTGAAAGTTATGCCTAATGAAGTTAAAGATACTAAGACTTTTGCTACTGCCAATGCTATCCAAGTTAAAATTGATAATAATATTAGGATGTTGGCTGAATTGCATGCTAGGTGGGAAAGAGAAGATGAAATTGCTAGAAAGAATAGTATAGCTAGAGTTTGTACTATCATACCACTAGTAATGCTGAAGCATCACATGTTAGTAAACCTTCTACTATCAATGGTAACATTATTGGTGTTGGCAATGTTTCCACTTCCATTGCAAAACGTTTGAAATTGCCTAAAACCACTGAAACTGTTCCTGATAAAAGTGCTGAAATTTTTCGAACTATGGGGGACAATGGTCCCATTGCTTTAGATGACGATGATCTTGATTTTGATAATTGTAATATTTCTGAAGTTATTATGTTCTTGCAAAAGCTAGCTAGAAGTCCTAATGCTAGTGCTATAAATTTGGCTTTTACAAAACATATTACAAATGCTCTCATGCAAGTTAGGGAAGAGAAATTAAGACATGAAGCTTCTATCCCTAGGAAGTTAGAAGATGGTTGGGAGCCCATCATTAAAATGAAGGTGAATGATTTTGATTGTAATGCTTTATGTGATCTTGGTGCTAGTATCTCTGTTATGCCTAAGAAACTTTATGATATGCTTGATTTACCACCTTTGGAACACTGTTATTTGGATGTTCATCTTGCTGATAATTCTATGAAGAAACCTTTGGGGAGAATTGATAATGTTCATATTATGGTTAACAATAACCTTGTCCCCGTTGATTTTGTTGTTTTGGATATTGAATGCAATGCATCTTGTCCTATTGTTTTGGGAAGACCTTTTCTTCGAACTGTTGGTGCTATTATTGATATGAAAGAAGGGAATATTAGGTATCAATTCCCACTCAAGAAAGGTATGGAACACTTCCCTAGAAAGAGAATGAAGCTACCTTTTGATTCTATTATTAGAACAAATTATGATGTTGATGCTTCTTCTCTTGAGAACACTTGATTTTCACTTTCTGCGCCTAGCTGAAAGGCGTTAAAGAAAAGCGCTTATGGGAGACAACCCATCATTTTATTTCCTGTTATTTTTATTTTATTTGAGTCAAGGAGTGTGCTTACTTCTGTAACAACTCCTTTGTATCTTTATTTTCTTGCAATGTTGTGCCAAGTAAAGTCTCTAGTAGAAAGTTGATGCTAGATTTGGATTTCTGCACAGGGACAGATTTTTGCTGTCCACGGTTTTGAGCTTTATTCACTCCAGAAAAATTGAAAAATTCTGAAAAATTCGTGCGTGATCCTCAGATATGTACGCAACTTTCATTAGTTTTGAGTTTCTCAATCTGAGCAACTTAAGTGCCTCGAAAAAATTCGTCTTTACGGACTGTTCTGTTTTGACAGATTCTGCCATTTATTTTGCATTGCTCTTTTACTATGTTTGATTGGATTTCTTTGCTCCATAAAACATCAGTGGCTGTAGCTAATGTCCAGAAGTATTGGTGATGATTGTGTCACTGTAGAATATGAGAATTTTTGATTATGCACTAACCCTCTAATGAGAATTACTTTGAGTTTGGTGTGGCGGAAGTTTTCAAGGATCAAGCGAGAAGGATGATATGATGTGATCAAGAAGAGTGAAAAGCCTAAGCTTGGGGATGCCCCCGTGGGTCACCCAAGCATATTTCAAGAAGACTCAAGCGTCTAAGCTTGGGGATGCCCAAGGCATCCCCTTCTTCATCAACAACTTATCAGGTCATCTCTAGTGAAACTATATTTTAATTCTTCCACATCTTATGTACTTTACTTGGAGCGTCTGTGTGCTTTTATTTTCGCATTGTTATTTTTATTTTCTGAATAAATTGGATCCTAGCATTCTTGTGTGGGAGAGAGACACGCTCCGCTTTTTCATGTGAATACTCATATTCTTCACTTATATTGTTGAGTATTCTTATCTAGCTACTGCTATGCTTTTAGCTCCTGTTTTTCATGCATCTCTTATTCAGAGCTGTTAGTTCTTGTAGAGTACTCTCTTGTTTCATTTGTAAATTATTTGGAGAGTTTTTGTTGAAATAAGTTGATTGGTGTTTGGTTGGAAACAGAAAATGCAACATGTGGTAGATGGTATATCGAAAAGACACACATATAGATCATTGTCTTGGATAATTTGACACTTGGCAATTGTTTTGAGCTCTCAAGTATTTCATGTTTAAGCTCTTGCATCATGTAGTTAAAAACCTATTAGTAAAGAACTACCGTAGAGCTTGTTGAAATTTGGTTTGCATGTTTGCTATCTCTAAGGTCTAGATATTTTCTGGTAAAAGTGTTTGAGCAACAAGGAAGACAGTGTAGAGTCTTATAATGCTTGCAATATGTTTTCATGTAAGTCTTGCTGTACCGGTTGATATCTTGTGTTTGCTTCAAACAACCTTGCTAGCCTAAACTCTGTACTGAGAGGGAATGCTTCTCGTGCATCCAAATCCTTGAGCCAAAACCCATGCCATTTGTGTCCACCATAACTACCTATTATGTGGTATTTTCTGCCATTCCAAGTAAATACTTCATGTGCTACCTTTAAACTATTCAAAACTATTATCCCTTATTTGTGTCAATGTTTTATAGCTCATGAGGAAGTATGTGGTGTTTTATCTTTCAACCTTGTCATTTACTCTGACAGACTTTCACCAATGGACTAGTGGCATATACATCCGCTTATCCAATAATTTTGCAAAAAGAGCTGGCAAATGGGGTGCCCAGTCCCAATTAATTACAACTTTCACCTTTAATTCTCTTCACATGTTTTGCCCTGATTTATCAGTAAGCAATTTAAAAAGTTGATCATTTAAAATAGACACTCCTCCATGGTATGTGATTGTTGGAAGGCACCCGAGGATTCGGTTAGCCATGGCTTGTGTAAGCAAAGGTTGGGAGGAGTGTCACCCAAATTAAAGTACATGTGTAAACAAAAGAGAAGAGGGATGATCTGCCTTTGGGTAGAAATAACGTCCTTCATGGGAGCCGCTCTTGAAAGTCTGGTTGACAAGGGGGTTAGAGTGCCCACTACCATTCGTTGACAACAACAAACACCTCTCAAAACTTTATTTTTATGCTCTCTATATGATTTCAAAACTTAAAAAGCTCTAGCACATGATTTAATCCCTGCTTCCCTCTGCGAAGGGCCTTTCTTTTACTTTAGGTTGAGTCAGTTTACCTACTCCTTTCTATCTCAGAAGCAAACACTTGTGTCAACTTTGTGTGCAACAATTTTATATGCTTACTTATTGCACTTATTATATTGCTTTGTGTTGACAATTATCCATGAGATATACAAGTTGAAAGTTGAAAGCAATTGCTGAAACTTAAATCTTCCTTTGTGTTGCTTCAATGCCTTTTACTTAGAATCTATTGCTTTATGAGTTAACTCTTATGCAAAACTTTTTGATGCTTGTCTTGAAAGTACTATTTATGAAAAGTTTTTGCTTATATGATTCAGTTGTTTACTCATTATCTATTTGTTAGCAAACTATAGACCATTGCCTTGAGTCACTTCATTCATAACATATGCTTTACAATATTATTTGATCATGATTATGTGGTAGCATGTCACCTAAGAAATTATTTGTTGTTATCGTTTTACCTACTCGAGGACGAGTAGAACTAAGCTTGGGGATGCTTGATACGTCTCCAACGTATCTATAATTTCTTATGTTCCATGCTTATATTATGTCAATTGCTACATGTTTTATTCACACTTTATAGCATTTTTATGCATTTTCTGGGACTAACCTATTAACAAGATGCCACAGTGCCAGTTCCTGTTTTCTGCTGTTTTTATTCCAGAAAAGCTGTTCTGGAAATATTCTCGGAATTGGACGAAACAAAAAGCCAAGGTCCTATTTTTCTGTCACGTACACGGAGTCCGAAGGAGAGACGAAGGGGGGCACCGAGGCGCCCTCACCATGTGGTGGCGCGGGTCCCACCCCTGGCGCGCCGCCACGTGGTGAGGAGCCCTCGGGCCTCCACCGACATCGCCCCTTCGCCTATAAATTGCCTTTCTCGGGAAAACCCTAAACACCCGAGCCTCCATCCACGAAAAGTTCCAGAGCCGCCGCCGTCGTCAACCCTAGCTCGGGAGGGTTCTGAAGCTCTTCCCGGCACCCTGCCGGAGAGGGGAATCATCACCGGAGGGCTCTACATCGCCATGCCTTCCTCCGGAGTGATGTGTGAGTAGTCCACCCCTGGACTATGGGTCCATAGCAGTAGCTAGATGGTTGTCTTCTCCTCTTGTGCCATCATGTTTAGATCTTGTGAGCTGCCTATCATGATCAAGATCATCTTATTGTAATGCTACATGTTGTGTTTGCTGGGATCCGATGAATATTGAATACTATGTCAAGTTGATTATTGATTTATCATGCCTATGTTGTTTATGATCTTGCATGCTCTCCGTTATTAGTGTAGGCTTTGGCCAAGTTTATGCTTGTAACTCCAAGAGGGAGTATTTATGCTAGATAGTGGGTTCATGCCTCCATTTAATCTGGGACAGTGACAGAAAGTTCTAAGGTTGTGGATGTGCTGTTGCTACTAGGGGTAAAACAGCAATGCTTTGTCTAAGGATATTTGTATTGTTTACATTATGCACCATACTTAATGCAATTGTCTGTTGCTTGCAACTTAATACTGGAAGGGGTGCGGATGCTAACCTGAAGGTGGACTATTTAGGCACAGATGCATGCTGGATAGCGGTCTGTGTACTTTGTCGTAATGCCCAAGTAAATCTCATAGTGATCATCATGACTTGTATATGCATTGTTATGCACTCTCTATTTTGTCAATTGCCCAGCTGTAATTTGTTTACCCAGCATGTTAGTATTTTATTATGGAGAGACACCACTAGTGAACTGTGGACCCCGGTCCATTCTTTTACATCTGAAATACAACCAACTGCAATCATTGTTCTCTTTAATTCTCTGCAAGCAAACATCATTTTCCACACCACACTTTTAATCCTTTGTTTTCAGCAAGCCGGTGAGATTGACAACCTCACTGTTTCGTTGGGGCAAAGTAGTTTGATTGTCTTGTGTGCAGGTTCCACGTTGCTGCTGATTCCCTGGTGTTGCGCCGTGCCACATTCAGCCACCAACAACCTTCAGAAGACCCTTGACTTCCTACTGGTTCGATTAAACCTTGGTTTCTTACTGAGGGAAAACTTGCTGCTGCACTCATCATACCTTCCTCTTGGGGTTCCCAACGGACGTGTAACTTAACACGCATCAGTCCTCTCAAAGAGAAAGGAAAAAGTTCCAGTTTAATAATATCACCATCTACTTCCTTATACTTTTGCATCTCACAAAGTTCAACAAAATTATTAAGGTGAGTAGCAGCATCATTAGTACTAACACCAGAGAATTGCTCTTTCATAACAAGATTTAAAGGTGCAGGCTTAATTTCATAGAAATCTGCTTTAGAAGAAGGTGGAGCAATAGGTGTACAAATGAAATCATTGTTGTTTGTGCTAGTGAAATCACACAACTTGGTGTTCTCAGGAGTACTCATTTTAGCAAAATTAAAACAGAACAACAAAATAACAACTCAAATTAAGCAACTAATTTTTTTGTGTTTTTGATAAATAAAGCAAACAAGACAAGATAAAAATAAACTAAGCAAGACAATAACTGTAACAGCCCCAAAAATTTGAGAACCAAATTTTCACTTTTGTGTTCAAATGCATCATGTCATCCATGCATATCATGTTCATCTGAATTGTTAAACTTTGCAATGGAAATGTTGCTGGGTTGCTAAGCAAAGTTTACAAATTCAGCTCCATATTTGTCCAGGAGGTTCCAACAGTTCCAAAGTTAAATTTGGGCAAACTACTTTGATTTGGAAATAAAATGAAAAGAGAGTATCTCAAAATTGCCTGTGAGCAATCTCTATTTTTTTTCCTATCAAATGATTTCCAAATAATCTGGAAAAATTAGGGAAGCTTCACATTGAGGTAAAGGCACTCCCCAAAAATTGGCATAATTTTTGGATAAGTTTAAATGCCTCAAATAATTCAAATACTGCGGCTGTTCTAGATTTTAATTAGGAAAAGGGCTTCTTTGTAATAGCCGGGGACCTATCCGTGATGATTTTATTTTGCGCAGGGGTTTTCTGGAAAGCCTCCTTTCTTCTTCCCTGTAGCGACCGGGCGGCCGAGCCGCACCAGGTCGCCATGGCCACGCCGCGCCCTGGCCGCTGCCTGCCCTCCCCTGCACGAGGAGCTCGCCCCCACGAGGCCCCCACTTGCTCCTTCCCTCACTCGCTCTCCCTCCCCGTCCCTGCTCCCCTTTTCTTCTCCCCACGGACCGTCATGGCCGCCGCCATTGCCGCCTCGTCGCCGCCACTTGAGAGGCCCCGGAGCAAATCGACGGACACCAGCGGCTCCGCCGCGTCGCCAGCTCCGTCCACGCCGCAGGAATCGAGCCCTAAGGCCGAGAATCACCGCCGCCGTCTTCTTCCCCGCCGACCGGAGCCGCCGCTCCGCCGCCCGAATCCCGCCGCCTCCGGCCACCTCAGTCCCCACCGCGAGCATCCACGACTCCAGGGTGAGCCAGCGCCCCTCCCTCTGCCCCTGCCATCCCTCGCGCGAGCCGTAGCCGTGCGTTCGCCGTAGCAACATCGCCGCCACCGTAGCCTCGCGTCGTGCCGTGCGTGGCTGCTTCTTTTTTTCTCTGTTCGAGTGGTTCTTCTCCAACCGGAGATTCCGGCCCAACTCCGGCCCAACTCCGGACCGCGTCCAGTGACTGCCGTTATTGGGCTGCGATTTTGCTGGACCGGAGACTCCGGCCCATGATCCCTTTTGGACCGGAATTTCCGGCCTGTGCAGAAAAAGTTGTAATATTTCTTTTTCCTTTTTTCTTTTCCCTCTCGATAGCACATGTCCCCGCTCCCCCTCCCGCGTGTAGAGTATCGAACTCCGACGATTCCAGTATACCGTCCCCTCCCTCGAGTCGGGTACTCAAATTATTTCATCGTTGGAATTAATTAATTAAAAGAATAATTTAAAAGGGAGGAAATTCTAAAATTAATAACTCTTCACCGGGACCTCAGAAAAATGTGTTCGTTATATCAAAATGCTCAGAACAACATGAGTGATCCAAAATCTTCATCGTCATGCATCATCGATCACAATTACAATAATGTGCTCTAGTAGTAATGTTACTCATTAAGTTTCAATATGGGGTTTATTCCAAATAATGCACTAAATATAACGGGGACCCCATTTAACTTGTTGATCCTGTTCAATGCCTTTAGGTTGCATTTAAAATGTCATATCATCATCCTTGTATGCATTGCACAATTGCCATGTGTTGATTGCTCTTCCGGTGTTTCTTTTTGTGCATCGGTAGATCAAGGAGGTGAGGTGCCACCCCCGTCTTGTGACGATCCGTACTACCAGCCGTATCATCAAGGCAAGCGAAACCCCCCCCCCCCCCCTCTGAGCATATCTATCCTATTTTCCGCAATTATTTTCTCCACTAAATATTGCATGCGGTCTAAATGTCTTTTGCCTGGATTAGAGTATCCTACTAGTTGCATTAGAATCCTGTTGCCAATACCTGTTTTACCTTCCTATTACCATAGGTTTGTATTGTTGGCCATGGAATACTTACTATGCTATGCAAGTGCTTAGCCATGCTTAGTGAAATGCCTAGTTGTACTAGGGATGGTGAATGCTGGAAACAGGTGTTAACTTGTGACAGTGATGTTGATGGTGAAGAATTGTGGAGATGGATAATAAAATGCTAAGAAGGTGGGATGAGAGGCCACATGGAATGTGGTGGTTTGTCTCGTTCTTGCCGCCTAGGTGCGAGTTCTGTACCTCCTGAACCAAGACTGAGCGTGCAACCATGCGTGAGGCCTATGCAATTGCAGGAACCCTCATAGACTAAATAACTCGAGCGGGGCTAGCCAGGGTCCTCTAGTTCGGGCTTCCATTTGCGCGTGCGTGAGTTGGTGGCTGAGAATGAGATGAGGATTGTGGTGTTAGGAAAATAAGTGGCCGTGGGGCGGGTGTTGTGATCTTGGCAGCCCTACTGCCACTGATGATCCTGGAAAGTCCTTAACGAGGGAGAAGTCGACACCGTTCCCACCCAGCCGGCTTTCCAAGGAAGAGAGCTAATGCGCAGGTAATGGCCGGGCGGTACGCGTGGCAAACATTGTACACCCCTGCAGGGTTAAATCTTTTCGAAAAGCGTGTCCACGGTTAAGGACGACTTGGGAATGGACGATGATCATAGAATAACTTAAACGGAATGATTAAAACCTGGGTACTAGAGGTACCAATTCCACGAATGTATGGTTGACTTCCTCGAGGGTGATTCGGGGAGGTGCCTTTGATAAACAGGTACAACGGTGATGTTGGTGATGATTTGAGAAAGGTGATCTCAAAGAAAAGAGTTACCTCTTACCCCTCTTTGAAAATATTCTGATTAATCGTTGCCATAGAGTCATGTTTTATTAAATAAAATCAGCTTTATGCAAAGGAGCCATAAAACTTTGAAAGCCTCATCGAGCATATATTAGCTCTTAATCTTGCGAGTTCGTCGAACTCAACGTCGTTTGTTTTGTTTCAGGAGGACCTCACCGACCTCGAAGGTGGGTTCTTTGTGGACGTCGACGAGTAGTCTGGGGTTCCCAGGTGGCAGCTTGGGACATCCTGGAACAGCTGGCGTTGTGATGTTTATCTGTAGGCCTCTTAGGCCATATGTTGTTCTTGTTGTTAGAACAACCTATTTTTTGCTTCCCCTTGATGTAATGTTGGGTCTGTGACCTCTGGTTGTCATTTGCTATCTTTCTCTGTATAAGAGTTGAACTATATGATTTGTGTCGTAGAGTCTGTGATGTGCCAGTTGTTCCACAAGTCTTGATCTTACTATTATGCTTTGATAGTTGTGCCTGTGTTAAGGCATCAATCGGGTGTTGCGTTGTCTGGAGTGAGGTGTACCCAGCAACGCCTGCCAAAGGTTTTGGCCGGGGATTGGTAAACCCGTAACCTCCGGTTGTATCGCTTAACCGGTGACACACAGCATCACTGTATAGCAGTCGGGTCGGGGCGCCACAATAACAAAGTAAAGAGATTGGAAGCGTGAGACTCCCCTTGCAGAAATCCTCTTATTCCCCGGCAACGGCGCCAGAAAAAGTTGCTTGATGACGTGAAAGCACACGTGTTGGGAGACCCCAAGAGGAAGGTATGAAGTAGTGCAGCAACTGCCTGTAGGAAACCCTTCTACTGGTCGATGTTGAGTCTAGTGTTTGTGAAAATATTTTTAACCTAAAAATGAGTTGTGAAAACCATCTTAGGATTCTTTTTACTCCTTATCTGGTTACCCTCTAATCTCGGAGCAATCTTACCTCATTTGACTTAAAGGTTTTACTTCTCACCTGTTACTTCAAAATTAGAAACGGGGTGGGTTCGACCTTTAGTGTTATGTGTCACGTTGCTCCCGCTGCGTTGCAATCCCAAATCAACTCAGATGTTTCTACCGAGTTTAATCTTTGATCCTTTCTTTGGGTTTTAACCCACGGACTTGAACATAAGGTCCCGGATTGTGCCAACTAGAGTGTGTTAAGTTGTGATTTCTTAACTCTCACTAGTAGCACATGATGCTGATCTTTGACCCAAGTTCTATCTTGTTGTTTTCCTTCTCGCAAAGTATTATCGTCCCTAGTCTGTACTTGAGTAGACGCTAATGCTATTGTTCGACCATTCGGAGAAAGATACTAACTGTGTCATTGTCAAATCTCCAGAATGGCTCGAGGAGGTCGTGGAGGCCGTGGTGGTCGCGGTAACCACAATGATGATGAGGATGATCTGCCGCCACCACCCTCGATGGCTGAGGTCTTGATGGCCATTGAGGAGAACCGTGGGCGCAATGAGCGCTTGCTTGAGCAGTTGGTGCAGCAGAATGCACGGAGGAACGAGTGCAACACTCTCACTGAGTTCCTGCGCTCCAGCCACCCACTTTGCTGATGCTAAGGAGCCACTGGAAGCTGATGATTGGCTTCGTGCTTTGGAGCGCAAGTTCTCCGCGCTTCATGTCCCATTGGCGGAGCAAGTCAACTTTGCCACCTACCTCTTGGTTGGTGCTGCTGGCTGTTGGTGGGAAAGCCATGTGGCTTTGTTTCCAGCCAACCATGTCTTCACCTGGGCTGAATTCCGCACTGCCTTCCGAGCGGAGTACATTCCCAGCCTATCATGGACTTGAAGAGGAGGGAGTTCCTGGATTTGCAACAGGGACGGATGGACCTCCGCACTTATGGTCGTGAGTTCAACCATCTTCTCGTTACGCCCCAAGGGACGTGACCAATGATGCTGACAAGCAAGAGCTGTTCCGCAAGGGTCTGAATCCGCAGCTCCGCTATGAGCTATTGCCCTTCAGGTTCCAGACCTATCAGGAGCTGTTCAACCAGGCTTTCACTCTTGAGCAAGGAAGAAAGGAACTTGAAGCTTCCAAGAGGCCCGCACATGGGGACCACCAGAGTTCCTCGGGTTCTGAGAGCAAGAAGCGCAGGGTGTTTGTCCCTACAGCGCCGTACCTCGTGCTCCCTTCATGCCGAGAGCAGCAGGATATAGGCCACCTCCTCCGCGCCCCACTACTTCGACACTTGGGGTAGGCGGGAGTGGGTACCGTCCTATGCTACCTGCTCCACCTGGACTCACTTGCTACACTGTGGCCAGGCTGGTCACTACTCCAGGGAGTGCCCCCAGAAGGCACCTCTCGCGATAACTCCTGCACGAGCCCCTGCCACTCCAACTGGCAAGGCTGGACCTATTGTGCGTGGTCGCCTGAACCACATCTCTGCTGAAGAAGCTGAAGAGGACCCCGGCGTTCTCATGGGTGAGTTACGAATCAACGGCAATACAGCTACAGTTTTGTTTGATTCTGGAGCATCGCATTCATTCATATCCATAGCTTTTGCAAAAGACCACAACATACCGTTCGAGAAAATGGCCATCCCTTGGTGATTGCCACTCCTGGCTCCAAATGGCAAACCGATGGGGTTACTCCTGAGGTCCAGATTAATATAGGTTCCTTGTCCTTTCCTTATGCCTTGGTAGCTCTGAAGTCCAAAGGCATTGATGTCATATTGGGCATGAACTGGCTAACCAAATACAGGCTAATCTCGACTGTGCCGCCAAGACCATTACGTGACCGCTCCTTCCGGTGACATTGTGAAGTATTGGCCTGCAACATCAATACCTCCGTCCGCCGTCGTACCCGCTCACCTGAGATTCTCCTTTGCTTTATGGAAGGCGAATCCCCTCCTGAAATCCAGGACATACACGTGGTGTGTGACTTCCCGGATGTGTTCCCGGAAGAATTGCCTGGCATGCCTCCTGACCGAAGTGTGGAGTTTGTCATAGAGCTACTTCCCGGTACCGCTCCAATTTCCAAGAAGCCCTACCGTATGCCGGTGGAAGAGTTGGCTCTGTTGAAAGAGCAAATTGATCAGCTGTTAGCTAAGGAGTTCATCCAGCCTAGCAGTTCACCTTGGGGTTGTCCGGTACTCTTTGTCAAGAAGAGGGATTCTACCGTGCCTCGTCTAGTCTCTGACTATCGACCGTTGAATGCGGTGACAATCAAGAACAAGTATCCTATTCCTCGCATCAATGATCTGTTGGATCAGTTAGCTGGTGCAACGGTATTCTCCAAGATGGATCTGAGGTCAGGCTACCATCAGATAAAAATCAGAAAGGAGGATATTCCAAAGACGGCATTTGTTACTCGTTATGGCTCATATGAGTATACCGTCATGTCCTTTGGTCTCACAAATGCCCAGCTACTTTCATGAGGCTCATGAACTCTGTCTTCATGGATTATCTTGACAAGTTTGTCGTCATTTACATTGATGACATCTCATCTATTCCAAAACCAATGAAGAGCATGAGGAACATCTTCGTTTGGTTCTGACAAGACTTCGAGAACACCGCCTCTATGCCAAGTTCTCCAAGTGTGAGTTTTGGTTGGATAATCTCATCTTCCTTGGTCATGTGATATCCGCTAATGGTGTGGCTGTCATTCCTGACAAGATTCAGTCCATTCTGGATTGGAAAACTCCAATGTCAGTCAAGGACATCGTAGCTTTCTCGGATTGGCGGGTTACTACCGCCGATTCATCGAAGGTTTCTCCAAGATAGCCAAGGCCCTGACTGACCTTCTCAAGAAGGATAAAAAGTTTGTATGGTCGGCCGAAGCTGAAGAGAGTTTCAAACACTGAAAGCCAAGCTCACGTCCGCTCCTGTGCTTGTCCTGCCGGACACAAGCAAGGATTTCGTCGTCTTCTGTGACGCCTCTCTACAAGGTTTGGGTTGTGTATTGATGCAAGATGGCCATGTGGTGGCGTATGCTTCTCGCCAACTTAAGCCGCATGAGCTCAACTACCCAACTCATGATCTAGAACTTGCCGCGGTGGTCTATGCTTTGAAGCAATGGAGACCATACCTGTTTGGTAACCGTTGCGAGATCTTCTCGGATCACAAGAGTCTGAAGTACCTCTTCACCCAGCCGGATTTAAATCTCAGGCAAAGGCGTTGGTTGGAGTTAATCACGGACTACAATGTGAGTCTGAACTATCAACCCGGCAAAGCAAACGTCGTGGCTGACGCGCTAAGTCGGAAGTCTATTGCAACAATCTGATGATTGAAAAGGCCCAACCTCCCTTCATGAAGAGTTCTCCGTTTGAACTGGAAATGTTCCCTCCGGCTATTGCAAATCTGGAGATCAAATCTACTCTTGTAGACCAGATTAAGGATGCTCAAACTCGTGACAAGGGTATTCTAAAATCAAGAAACATTGCTAGTGGAAGGCCAAATGTTTTCTGTCAATGAATCCGGAGTTGTTTATTTTGGTGACCGCTTGGTAGTGCCAAAGAAACGAAAATTGAGGGAGTTGATCCTCCAAGAAGCTCATGAATCTCCTCTCTCTATTCATCCCGGTAGTACCAAGATGTACCAAGACCTTCGACCACTATTCTGGTGGACTCGTATGAAACGGAAATTGCCAAGTATGTTGCTGAATGCGACACCTGTCGACGGGTAAAGGCTGAACATCAAAGACCTCCGGTACTCTTCGCCCTATTGCAGTCCCGAGTGGAAATGGGATGAAATTGGTATGGACTTCATCACCGGGTTTCCCGATCTCAAAAGGGCAACAATGCAATTGGGTAATCATTGATCGTCTTTCCAAGGTTGCTCACTTCCTACCAGTCCGTGATGATATACGGGCAAGTCAACTTGCTGACTTATATTTGGCTCGTATTGTTCCATTGCATGGGGTCCCTCTGAGGATCATATCGGACCGTGGAAGTATCTTTGTCTCCAAGTTTTGGCAGAGTTTCCAAACTGCTATGGGGTCCCGTCTCAACTTCAGTACCGCCTACCATCCTCAAACTGATGGTCAGACCGAAAGAGTGAACCAAGTTTGGAAGACATGCTTCGGGCATGTGTGATCTCTTTTGGCAAGGGTTGGGAAAAGTATCTCCCTTTCGCGGAGTTCTCCTACAACAATAGCTATCAAGCTAGTCTGGGCATGGCTCCATTCGAGGCTCTATATGGAAGAAAATGCCGCACTCCTCTGAATTGGTCCGAGACCGGAGAGAGGGCACTCTTTGGTCCGATATGATCAATGAAGCTGAGGAGAAGGTTCGAATCATAAGGAGAATCTGAAGATTGCTCAGTCTAGGCAGAAGAGCTACTATGATAAGCATCATCAGGATTCACTATGAAATTGGTGATAAAGCTTATCTCCGTGTCTCTCCCCTTCGTGGCGTTCGCCGCTTCGGAATCAAAGGGAAATTGGCACCTCGCTATGTTGGTCCTTTCACCGTTCTAGAAAAGCGAGGAGATCTCTTATAAGTTGGAGTTACCGGTCAAATTCCCAAATGTACATGATGTGTTTCATGTCTCCCAACTTCGCCGGTGCTTCAAGGATCCTATCCATGGGGTCAATCATGAAGAGCTAGATCTACAAGAAGACCTCACTTATCGTGAGCATCCTATCCGTGTCTTGGATGAAGCTGAAAGAAAGACCCGGAACAAGACTACCAAGTTCCTCAAAGTTCAATGGTCACATCATTCCGAGGAAGAAGCAACTTGGGAACGAGAGTCTAGTCTTCGTGAGGAGTATCCCGACTTCTTCTCGCAATCTTAGAATCTCGGGGCGAGATTCCTGTAAGGAGGGTAGACTTGTAACAGCCCCAAAAATTTGAGAACCAAATTTTCACTTTTGTGTTCAAATGCATCATGTCATCCATGCATAATCATGTTCATCTGAATTGTTATAACTTTGCAATGGAAATGTTGCTGGGTTGCTAAGCAAAGTTTACAAATTCAGCTCCATATTTGTCCAGGAGGTTCCAACAGTTCCAAAGTTAAATTTGGGCAAACTACTTTGATTTGGAAATAAAATGAAAAGAGAGTATCTCAAAATTGCCTGTGAGCAATCTCTATTTTTTTTCCTATCAAATGATTTCCAAATAATCTGGAAAAATTAGGGAAGCTTCACATTGAGGTAAAGGCACTCCCCAAAAATTGGCATAATTTTTGGATAAGTTTAAATGCCTCAAATAATTCAAATACTGCGGCTGTTCTAGATTTTAATTAGGAAAAGGGCTTCTTTGTAATAGCCGGGGACCTATCCGTGATGATTTTATTTTGCGCAGGGGGTTTTCTGGAAAGCCTCCTTTCTTCTTCCCTGTAGCGACCGGGCGGCCGAGCCGCACCAGGTCGCCATGGCCACGCCGCGCCCTGGCCGCTGCCCTGCCCTCCCCTGCACGAGGAGCTCGCCCCCACGAGGCCCCCACTTGCTCCTTCCCTCACTCGCTCTCCCTCCCCGTCCCTGCTCCCCTTTTCTTCTCCCCACGGACCGTCATGGCCGCCGCCATTGCCGCGCTCGTCGCCGCCACTTGAGAGGCCCCGGAGCAAATCGACGGACACCAGCGGCTCCGCCGCGTCGCCAGCTCCGTCCACGCCGCAGGAATCGAGCCCTAAGGCCGAGAATCACCGCCGCCGTCTTCTTCCCCGCCGACCGAGCCGCCGCTCCGCCGCCCGAATCCCGCCGCCTCCGGCCACCTCAGTCCCCACCGCGAGCATCCACGACTCCAGGGTGAGCCAGCGCCCCTCCCTCTGCCCCTGCCATCCCTCGCGCGAGCCGTAGCCGTGCGTTCGCCGTAGCAACATCGCCGCCACCGTAGCCTCGCGTCGTGCCCGTGCGTGGCTGCTTCTTTTTTTCTCTGTTCGAGTGGTTCTTCTCCAACCGGAGATTCCGGCCCAACTCCGGCCCAACTCCGGACCGCGTCCAGTGACTGCCGTATTGGGCTGCGATTTTGCTGGACCGGAGACTCCGGCCCATGATCCCTTTTGGACCGGAATTTCCGGCCTGTGCAGAAAAAGTTGTAATATTTCTTTTTCCTTTTTTCTTTTCCCTCTCGATAGCACATGTCCCCGCTCCCCCTCCCGCGTGTAGAGTATCGAACTCCGACGATTCCAGTATACCGTCCCCTCCCTCGAGTCGGGTACTCAAATTATTTCATCGTTGGAATTAATTAATTAAAAGAATAATTTAAAAGGGAGGAAATTCTAAAATTAATAACTTTTCACCGGGACCTCAGAAAAATGTGTTCGTTATATCAAAATGCTCAGAACAACATGAGTGATCCAAAATCTTCATCGTCATGCATCATCGATCACAATTACAATAATGTGCTCTAGTAGTAATGTTACTCATTAAGTTTCAATATGGGGTTTATTCCAAATAATGCACTAAATATAACGGGGACCCCATTTAACTTGTTGATCCTGTTCAATGCCTTTAGGTTGCATTTAAAATGTCATATCATCATCCTTGTATGCATTGCACAATTGCCATGTGTTGATTGCTCTTCCGGTGTTTCTTTTTGTGCATCGGTAGATCAAGGAGGTGAGGTGCCACCCCCGTCTTGTGACGATCCGTACTACCAGCCGTATCATCAAGGCAAGCGTAACCCCCCCCCCTCTGAGCATATCTTATCCTATTTTCCGCAATTATTTTCTCCACTATAATATTGCATGCGGTTCTAAATATCTTTTGCCTGGATTAGAGTATCCTACTAGTTGCATTAGAATCCTGTTGCCAATACCTGTTTTACCTTCCTATTACCATAGGTTTGTATTGTTGGCCATGGAATACTTACTATGCTATGCAAGTGCTTAGCCATGCTTAGTGAAATGCCTAGTTGTACTAGGGATGGTGAATGCTGGAAACAGGTGTTAACTTGTGACAGTGATGTTGATGGTGAAGAATTGTGGAGATGGATAATAAAATGCTAAGAAGGTGGGGATGAGAGGCCACATGGAATGTGGTGGTTTGTCTCGTTCTTGCCGCCTAGGTGCGAGTTCTGTACCTCCTGAACCAAGACTGAGCGTGCAACCATGCGTGAGGCCTATGCAATTGCAGGAACCCTCATAGACTAAATAACTCGAGCGGGGCTAGCCAGGGTCCTCTAGTTCGGGCTTCCATTTGCGCGTGCGTGAGTTGGTGGCTGAGAATGAGATGAGGATTGTGGTGTTAGGAAAATAAGTGGCCGTGGGGCGGGGTGTTGTGATCCTGGCAGCCCTACTGCCACTGATGATCCTGGAAAGTCCTTAACGAGGGAGAAGTCGACACCGTTCCCACCCAGCCGGCTTTCCAAGGAAGAGAGCTAATGCGCAGGTAATGGGCCGGGCGGTACGCGTGGCAAACATTGTACACCCCTGCAGGGTTAAATCTTTTCGAAAAGCCGTGTCCACGGTTAAGGACGACTTGGGAATGGACGATGATCATAGAATAACTTAAACGGAATGATTAAAACCTGGGTACTACAGGTACCAATTCCACGAATGTAAGGTTGACTTCCTCGAGGGTGATTCGGGGAGGTGCCTTTGATAAACAGGTATAACGGTGATGTTGGTGATGATTTGAGAAAGGTGATCTCAAAGAAAAGAGTTACCTCTTACCCCTCTTTGAAAATATTCTGATTAATCGTTGCCATAGAGTCATGTTTTATTAAATAAAATCAGCTTTATGCAAAGGAGCCATAAAACTTTGAAAGCCTCATCGAGCATATATTAGCTCTTAATCTTGCGAGTTCGTCGAACTCAACGTCGTTTGTTTTGTTTCAGAGGAGGACTTCACCGACCTCGAAGGTGGGTTCTTTGTGGACGTCGACGAGTAGTCTGGGGTTCCCAGGTGGCAGCTTGGGACATCCTGGAACAGCTGGCGTTGTGATGTTTATCTGTAGGCCTCTTAGGCCATATGTTGGTTCTTGTTGTTAGAACAACCTATTTTTTTGCTTCCCCTTGATGTAATGTTGGGTCTGTGACCTCTGGTTGTCATTTGCTATCTTTCTCTGTATAAGAGTTGAACTATATGATTTGTGTCGTAGAGTCTGTGATGTGCCAGTTGTTCCACAAGTCTTGATCTTACTATTATGCTTTGATAGTTGTGCCTGTGTTAAGGCATCAATCGGGGTGTTGCGTTGTCTGGAGTGAGGTGTACCCAGCAACGCCTGCCAAAGGTTTTGGCCGGGGATTGGTAAACCCGTAACCTCCGGTTGTATCGCTTAACCGGTGACACACAGCATCACTGTATAGCAGTCGGGTCGGGGCGCCACAATAACAAAGTAAAGAGATTGGAAGCGTGAGACTCCCCTTGCAGAAATCCTCTTATTCCCCGGCAACGGCGCCAGAAAAAGTTGCTTGATGACGTGAAAGCACACGTTCGTTGGGAGACCCCAAGAGGAAGGTATGAAGTAGTGCAGCAGCAAGTTTTCCCTCAGTAAGATACCAAGGTTGTCAGATCCAGTAGGAGTAAAAGGCACCTCTGAAGGTTGTTGGTGGCGCCGTTTACTCGATCACCAACGTGGAACCTGCACACAACACAATCAAACTATTTTGCCCCAACGAAACAGTGAGGTTGTCAATCTCACCGGCTTGATGTAAACAAAGGATTAAACGTATGGTGTGGAAAATAGTGTTTAATTGCAGAGAATGAAAAGGAACAATGATTGCAGTTGGTTGTATTATCAGTGTAAAGGAATGGACCGGGGTCCACAGTTCACTAGTGGTGTCTCTCCATAAAAGATAACTAACATGCTGGGTAAACAAATTACAGCTGGGCAATTGATGAATAGAGAGCGCATGACAATGCATATATATGACAAGATGACTACTATGATATTCAATTTGGCATTACAACAAGATACATAGACCGTTATCCAACAGCATCTATGACTAATAATCCACCTTCAGGTTGACATCCGTATTCCCCGTTGGTATTAAGTTGCAAGCAACATATTATTGCATTAAGTAAAGTGCATAATGTAAACAATACATTTATCCTTAGACAAAGCATTGCTGTTTTACCCCTAGTGGCAACAGCACATCCATAACCTTAGACGTTGTTGTCACTCGCCCAGATTACCGGAGGCATGAACCCACTATCTAGCATAAATACTCCCTCTTGGAGTTACAAGCATCTACTTGGCCAAAGCATCTACTAGTAACGGAAAGCATGCAAGATCATAAATAACATATAAGATTGATCGATAATCAACTTGATCATAGTATCAATATTCATCGGATCCAAGCAAACACAACATGTAGCATTACAATAAGATGATCTTGATCATGATAGGCAGCTCACAAGATCTAAACATGATAGCACAAGGAGGAGAGACAACCATCTAGCTACTGCTATGGACCCGTAGTCCAAGGATGAACTACTCACGCATCACCCCGGAGGCAGGCATGGTGATGTAGAGCCTCCGGTGATGAATCCCCTCTCCGGCAGGGTGCCGGGAAGAGATTCAGAACCCTCCCGAACTAGGGTTGACGCCGGCGGCGGCTACGGAACTTTTCGTGGATGGAGGCTCGGGTATCTAGGGTTTTCTGGACGAAGGCATTATATAGGCAAAAGGGCGGCGTCTGGAGGCACCCGAGGGGGTCACGCCACCCCCGGCGCGGCAGGAGGTGGGGCCGCGCCGGCCCCTGGCGTGGCTACCTCCTCGGTCGCCTCCGTCTATCCTTTGGACTCCGTGTACGTGTCGGGAAAATAGAAGGTTCTATCCAAGTTTCGTCCAATTCCGAGAATATTTCCAGAACAGCTTTTCTAGAATTCAAAAACAGCAGAAAACAGGAACTGACACTGGCACGGTGGCATCTTGTTAATAGGTTAGTCCAGAAAATGCATAAAAATGCTATGAAGTGTATATTAAACATGTAACAATTGGTATAATATCAACATGGAACATCAGAAATTATAGATACGTTTGAGACGTATCAACATCTCTTCCACTTCAACGGTGTCGGTAACGAGTTATAGTTAGATCAGTATGCATGTGTTGTTACTTATATCTTCATAGTAGATCTTGGCGGATGCGTAGTTGTGGCAATTTTTTTTGTTTTCCGTTGCACAACCCAATACTTTTTATATATCTTCATAGTTCATTTCAGAACTTAGTAAATTGTCACTACACTCTAGCCTTTTGCAAGTATATCCTTTCAGATCATGTTTGTAGCAAGAAGGTTGTTCTTTTAAGTGAAAAATGGTTGTTCGAGGTTATGGATAACATAAGGGACATACTTCCATTATGAATTGCGCTGTATTATGAATTTTGATGGTAATTGATACGTCTCAAATATATATATAATTTTTATTGATTCCATGATATTACTATGTCACTCTTACACACTTTTGAATGATTTACATAAATTTACATTATTTTCATGGACTAACCTATTAACCCATAGCCAGTTGTTGTTTTTACCTGTTTTTGGATCACGGAAAATCCTTATTTATAGAGGCCCAAAAATACCCCCAAAACCACGAAAATTCTAATTCATCAAGAAGCACCGAGAGAGCACATGAGGCAAACATGGAGTCCAATGAGCCCCCACGCATGCGAGGGGGCTGCATGAGCCACATGTGTGTGGACCCTACAACCATCTTCCACCGTCTCTTGGTACTTATGTTTTTCTCCCGACAGGATACCCTTTGCAGCGGAGTTTATTCTGGAGGTCAGCCACGGCAAGTCACTGTTCTGTGAATATTCAATCTAGAGGCCTTTTCCATTACTCTGCCGGAGGGGTTCCGGAGTCTTATCATCAACTTTGTTGCCTCCTTGACGATATGTGAGTAGTGCCCCTTGAATTATGGGTTCATAGCAGTATCTAGGTATCCTTTTTCCCGTAAGGGTTACGCGCATGGAAAACAAAAAGACAAAATTGCCTAACACGTAACAACCATGGTTGTTGCCAACCCTGTTACATCAACGCTACCATGATTAGGAAAACTTGATCATCACACACCACATGAGCTAATCCTAGAGGCTAGACTAGGAACACTTGGTTGTTTATCTATCTACATGTACTTGTGATTTTTCCTTTTAATCTTTATGCAAGTATCACAACATTTATAGCATAAATAAATAAACATTAATTTGGAAATACCAGCTAGTCATGGGGTATCTACACACCCATGCGTTACAACGGCAAAAGAAACTGTATAGACCCGTTTCAGCTTGTTTTACTAGTTGAACACGGATTTTTTGTGTACAAAACTGGTTTCGGAATTTTGAAGAAAAAAATTGGTCGTCATTTTTAGCTTGTTTCCGCAGTTGAATTTTCTATTGACATTTGGTCAAACTTTAATGAAAATTTCATAGCGGATGGAAAATAACTGAAAAACTTCAAACCACTTTTTAATAATACTATCAACTCTACTAGTGACAACCATTGTTCTAAAATTCGGCCGAATCACCGATTAACTGGCCGAGTAATCGCTATTCAGTGGGTTACTGAATAGCCGATAAATGCCGATTACCCGATTAATCGGCCGATTAACTGGCGAATAGGCCGATTATTCGCTATTCAGTGGCCGAGCGAGCCGTTACCAGTTAACGAATTCCTGAACAATGGTGACAACCCGCTAGTTTTTTGTTTTTTTTCGAAATGGGGCAGCCTCAGCCTCTGCATCAATTGCTGCATGCAGCCTTTATTGCTTTATTAAGAACTTGTCATTATTAAAAAAAGATTACATCACGGTTCGAACAAAGTCGAAACATGGATGAACCATCTAAAAACAGGGAAAACATGGTGTGGCACTACATCAACATGTTATTCTAAGATCAGAACGCCAGCTCGATTGGTTGTATAAATCCGACGCGACTGACTCCAGGCGATTGCACCCAATAGCCAGGGCATCTCGCTTCTCCATTGACTATAGGAAGGACCACGAACGGGTGACCATCGGAATTACCTGCATGAAGGATATTGTCTTGGCTCTGTTAAAAATATAGTCATTGCGTATGTTTCAAATGATCAAAGTAAAGCGCACACCCCCACCCGAATTTGAACTTTCTCAATTTCTGAAACTCCCCTTAACCTTAATTGCCAAAAAAATTTGTAATGTTATTAGGGGGTCGGATATTAAAGGCCATGTGCACAATACGCCAAATCATTTTCGCAAAAGGACAAGATATAAACAAATGTTGAATTTTTCATGTTGATCACGAAAGTAACATTTTTTACATTCATTCTAATTGTGCTTAGCTAAATTATCTTTTGTGAGAATCACCTTACGAGATAAGAACCACATAAAAATCTTTATATTTAGTGGCACTTTCATCTTCCAAAGGTACTTATGGAGAAACTTTTGTATGATCACTCATGAAATCAAGATACAAGGATTTAACTGTGAATACTCCAGTTGTAGTTAGTTTACAATAAAAAGTGTCTGGTTGAGTCATAAGGTGAACATGCATTAACCGGTTCACCAAGTGCAACCATCTTGTCCACTTGTTTTCTGTTAAGGCTCTCCTAAAACCTATGTTTAGTGACGGAGACTGTGACAAAACATTTGCCACCGAAACTCCTTTTCGTTGGACAATATTATATAGAGAAAGATACTGACTAGAAAGGGGCTTATCCCCAAGCCACGTATCTTCCCAAACAAGGAATACTCTCTCCATTCCCAACTGTAAAAGAGCCACGGTCAAAGAACTCATCTTTTACTTTCATAATGCCCTTCCAAAATCTAGAATCAATTGGTCTAACTTTCATTTGGGATAAAGATTTGGAATGTATATATTTATTATGAATTAGCTCCTCTTTTGTTATAAGCTTAAAAGGCTATTTGCTTAATAAACATTTATGTTTTATATCTAGAACCTCTGTCCTTAGCCCCACTTGATCTTTTGGTTTGCAGATGATGTTCCATTTAGTAAGCCTATACTTTCTTTTATGGCCATCACTCTGCCAGAAAAATCTAAATCGAAAAAATTCATTCTTTTACGTACCCCTTTGGGAACTTCAAAAAATGATAGCATAAACATGGGTAGGCTTGTTAGCACTGAATTTATTAATATTAGTCAGTCACCATACGATAATAGTTTGCCGACCCAGCTTGCTAACTTCTTCTCAAAGCGGTCCTCGATAGGTTTCCATTCACCATTTTTGAGTTTATGGAAAAGAATTGGGATACCAAATATCTAAAGGATAAGACCCAGATTCACAACCAAAGATAATCTTATATTGATCTTCCACTTCCTTTGTTTTATCAAAACAAAATATCTCACTCCTATGAAAATTTATTTTTAGCCCTTGTAATTATTCAAAAATGCAATGTGTTTCATATTCGGGACCTTTTCCAAATCGTGTTCCATAAGAATTATTGTACATCAGCATATTGCAGGATCGATCCCCCCCCCCCCCCCCCCCCCCCTTCCCATGTACTAGGTGAGGAATAAGGCCATCAACCTATGAAATATTTTTAATGTTACACATACCCCGATGAACAACAAATCGTTTCTCAACATTAATTATAAACGTGAGATAAATATCTTAGTGGTCCATACCAACATGTAAAAAGTATGTGGAAGCGATCAGAGGACCCAAGGTATTTTTCTTTCCCATCCTACCTCTACTCACTAAAAATTCAAACCGTCACTCTTTTCTCGAATCCTACTCTATAAATCTAAGGCCTTTCCTCCAATCCTACTCTATAAATCCAAGGCCATTGTACACGGGAAGCGCTTGCGGTTAGCGTGTGACTTGTGACTTTGATCGAGGGCGATGCGAGACGATGCGAGACGCTAATGATATGATGGTGGCGATGCGGTGAATGATCTTCCTCCAGCTATAGCCCCACTAGTCCTCAATGTGGTCGTTGCTTCGATATTGCGCACTCTGTGGTCGTCGTCGATTCGATATTGCGCACCCCGTGGTCGTCGTCGATTCAATTTTCAGCCGGCCGCCATTGTCCAGTACGTAACCATGTCTGCCAGGTGCATATTATTTCGAAAAAATATACCAGGTGTATATGCACCCGGGACTCAAAGTAAAAAACTCATGATGTTTTCTTTTGGATAACAGGACAAAATTCCGAGCATCTACATACAAAGATGAGCACATCCATTAAGGCTCATCCTCAACCTGGTTTCCATATCTTATTGATATGTAAGAATTAATTAGATGCTTAGGTGATTTAGTTCTCTTCAAGTAGAGGTTTGGTTCCATCGGTGCCTCCCACTTCTGTACACGGGTTGAAGCTAGCGCAGCCTGCAATTTCCATATAAATATCAGAAAAGTAAAGTTACATAAATATGCCTGATCTAATACAAAGAAAGAAATGTGTCATCAATCATATGATACGTGGCTACTCAAGACTGGAAATGTTCTATGACATCGGTTCAGTTCATATATGCACAGTTGTTAGATTGGAGCCTTATGAACAACAGCTAGCTGTTGCAAGGGATGAGCTAATATTCCCCAGTTAATTCTTTCATAAAGTTTTGACAAAATAAAAAGGCATGGTAATACTGGAAGGGCGATGGAATTTTATACCTCAGCATTCCAATCTGTTCTCCACACTATGAAGAGTAAAATCAGTGTCTGAAGTGCAATCCCGCAAAGCATGCCAGCCCAGATCCCCTGATGCAGTCAGAATCAATGTCACAAAATTGTTCAAAACCAATATCACAAAATCATACCGCAGATCCTTCAATATATCCTTTTCTTTTTACAATTTGCAGTAGTTCAAATTAACATAATCAATTACCCCAACTCCGTAGCTGAACTTGTAGCCCAGAAGGTAGCCCAAGGGTAAACCGAAAACGTAATAGCAGCCTAGGTTGATGTATGCAACAAGGCCTTGCCATCCTCCTCCAATAGCAACCCCTGAACCATGAGCAGGCCAATGTCATCAAAATCCAGATACTAGGTTGAGGTGACATGAACAAAACAAAGAAGCATATATAGCTGAAATCACGGGCTGCACGCTGTTGAGCACCATGGTCAAGCCGAGCAGTCCTGCAATCTTGGAGACTGCGTGCTGCAGCTCCAGATCGGTAGTGTAGATGATGGAGAATTTATCTCTGAAGATCAAGACGAGGACCATGCATAGCAGCCCGATGAGCAGTGACTCGGCGATGACGACCATGACGGCGTGCTTCGCTGCCCTTGGACGGCCAGAACCAAGCTCGTTGGAGACTCGAACACTGAAAGTGTAATCCGGTAACGGGAAGAGTTGAGAGAAACTAAAGCTTGAGATTTGTGGAGCAGTAGTGGGTTGGTTCAGTCGTTCAAGTTCTCCTGAACAAAACAAGAAGCGACAGACAGTTTGTGCATGCAGTTTTAACTATTCTGACCTGATAGCAGCATTGAGACCGATGAAGATCATACTCTCCCATCCATTTATGTTCATGCTGAAAAAGCACAAAAGTTTCTTCAGCTATACTTCATCTAGTTAGTTCTGAAGCATTACTATCATGGTGTCTTCAGTTAGTTCAGAATTAATGTTGGAAAGGGAGAGTTCAGAATGAATGCAATTTCGGTAGCAAGTACAGGTAGTACCAGATGCCAAGCGAGTCGACGGCAATCTGCGCATCCTGGAGATCGCCGGTGAGGACGGTGATCATGCCGATGTACCAAATCTCGAGGCAGAGCATGACGGCGGACTCGAGCGAGAGCCTGACGAAGGCCCACATGTCGTTGAATGCCGCCAAGGACCACCCCTCCACCCGTCCTTGCACCAGCCGATGATGTATCCCGCCTGGCCGAGAGCAATGACCCAGAGCGAGACGTCGTACGCGGCCGCGGCGCCGGGGGACCCCCACCCGAGGACTGTGACGAGGAGGTAGGTGAGCGCGACGTGGAAGCAGAGGCCCGCGACGCCGATCCAGGCGAGCACGAGGACCTTGCTCTGCGCCTGGAGGAACTTGGCGGTGGGGAAGTTGACGGCGAAGGAGAAGGCGCCGGGTAGAATGTAGAGCGCGAAGCGTGCGGCCTCGCGCGCGACGAGGGGGTCTTGGCCGACGGCGAGGAGCAGCGGCTCGGCGAAGACGTAGAAGGGCACCATGAGGAGCGCGGCGGCGGCAAGGACGAACCAGGACCGCTGCAGGTACACGCCGAGCATGGCCACCTGGCCGGCGCCGAACGCCTGGCCGCAGAGCGTCTCCAGCGCGCTCCCCATGCCGAGCTGCACCACATAGTATTAGCGTCTTCCACTTCCAGTTGTGAGTAACGTACGGTGGGTGAGCATGTATGCAGTGGAGTGTGGATTGGTCTGACTGACGTACTAGGAATCCGAGGGAGAAGGTGGCGTAGACGGAGAGGCCGATGGAGGCGGCGGCGAGGGGCAGGTTGCCGAGGTGGCCGACGAAGATGGTGGTGACGGAGCTGACGGCGTACATGCTGAGCGTGGCGATGGCGATGGGCGTGCCGATGCCCCAGAGGCGCTTGGACTCCTCCCACACCATCCGCGCGGCCTCACCGCCGGCGCATCGCCGTCGACCGACCCCATCGCCCCCCTCCCTCCTCGTTCCTTGGAACAACAACGTGGCCTGAGCACGTCCTCTGCTTCCAATGCCTTCGTCGGCCCTCGACTATGTAACTTGTGGAGAGACTCCGTGGAGTAAAGAGCGGCGGGTAGTTGGCAGCTACCCGCGCGAGCGCGAGGACCCCTGTTGTCGTGTCTCGTTTGGTTTCCCGTGGTCCGTGCACCTCATCGTCGGTTCAGTTAGCAAAGCGGGGCTTCCTTTTCGCGTCCTATATGTGAGCTTAGCGCGGCAATGCCGCGTCCCATATGTGAGCTTAGCGCGGCAATCCCGCGCCCGTGTAGTAAATGAAATTTAAATATGGTTATGTGCACATTTAAAAATTGTGTAGGTTTGAAAATTAGTGAAATTCGAAAAAGTTTGCGTTTGAAAATTGTTTAGAATTTGAAAATTGTTCAAGGTGGGGTGTTTTCAGATTCGAATTATTTGTACGTTTGTAAAATGAGCAGATTTCGAAGATATTTGAAATTTTGAAATATTTAAATTTGAAATTTGATTATATGGCACAAATAATCAGCATTTATTTTTGTGAGGGTATTTATAGAAATATTTTCATGTTCTAGAAATAGTTCTAAAGAGGAAGTGCATTAGGATTTTCTTCAAATATTCACCATTTCGAAATATTCAAACATATTTGCTTTTTGACATAAATAATTAGTATTTT
The DNA here is from genome assembly GCA_947311845.1 of Poa pratensis. Classification (NCBI taxonomy): domain Eukaryota; kingdom Viridiplantae; phylum Streptophyta; class Magnoliopsida; order Poales; family Poaceae; genus Poa; species Poa pratensis. The sequence continues at coordinate 33,410,384 of CAMZMU010000101.1, read as the reverse complement.
TTTTGGGAGCATTTTGTTGTATTTTTCCATATTTTCCGGATGGGAATTTTTAGAGATACTTCCATTTGCTGGAAATTTAATAAATTTAAATGCATATAATTAGAGGAAGTCAATTTGGATTTTGTCTAGATATTCACCGCACCCGTTGTAATTCGAATTGTTGAAATCCGTTGGAATTTTTTGTGTAGAGTATGTCCAAATAGTTGGTGAATTGAAATGTTCAAATATATGGTTGTATGGTGCCATAAATTTTTAATTGAACTCGAAAGTTCACTTAGTTTGTATACAACTATTTACCAATTTGGAACATTCAAATATGTTTGTATTTCGCCATAAGTAGTTAGTATTTTTTTAAGCATGTTTATATATTCTAGAGTATCTCGAATTATGTAGGAAATTGAGGTTTTCAAATTTGACTTTATCTTTCATTAATGTTTATTGAATTAGAGTATCCCCAAATATTGACCAATTCAAGATATTCAAACATGTTTATTCTTTGTCGTAAATAGTTTGATTCTATTCTTCATTAATGTCTACTGAGTTAGTATATCTCCAAATATTGACCAATTTGAAATTTTCAAACATGTTTGTGAGCATGTTTATGTATTGTGGAGTATCTCCAACTATTTAACAATTTTAAATGTTCAAATGTGATTTTGTTTTCCATTAATATTTACTGAATTTTAGTATTTCTGAATGTTGGCCAATTCAAAATAATCAAACATGTTTTGAATTAATGTTTACTGAATTAGAATATCTCCAAATATTGACCAATTCAAAATATTCGAACATGTTTGTGAGCATGTTTACGTATTGTGGAGTATCTGTAATTATGTAGTATTTTTAAATGTTCAAATGTGATTTTATTTTCCATTAATATTTACTGAATTGGACTGTCTCAAAATATTGACCAATTTAAAATATTCGAACATGTTTTGTTTTTTGTCGTAAATAGTTTGTTTTTTTTGAACTTTTTGATGTGTTTTTTATATTTTTTGATGGGTATTTATAGAAATGTCTCCATTTTGTGTTTAAAAAAAAAGAAAAAACTGACTGGTGGGCCCCATTGCTACGTCACAAGGACGTCAGCAATGGCCGCACAGCGGGCACGGCGACCACGCCGGCGACGCGTCCGCGCGTGCTGGGACGCGAGCGTGCGCGCGGCGGACGCGCGTGGGCGCGGGGTCCCCGAAAGCGGCGGCGCCGCCACGTTTAGGCTGCCGGAGCGTGCCCGGCGGCGTGCACACGCGGCGGAGGAAGCAGGCCGACGCCGGCGACGAATCCGGCGCTTCGCGGGCATCCCAGGACGCGAGAGTCGGCGATGATGAAAAGGAAGCGACGGCGGAGCACACCGTGGCCTTCGATTTGAGCGGGGAGGAGCAGGACGCCGGCAGAGCGCGTCGGCGGCGGCGGCGATTTCCAGCGTCGCGCGGGACAGAAAGGGGGAGGGGGGATTTTGCGGATGGTTTTCTAGAAAAGTCCGTGGATTTTTCTAGAATCACGAATAGGTCCCTCGCAGCGTTAAAATTTGGACTGCGGGGCAATTTCTCGCTTTGCGAGTTTGTCTTTGCAAACTTGGCTGCGCCAAAAATCGTGCGCGAGCTCTGATTGGTAGAAAGTCCCGAGCTACAGTGTTGCTACAGTATTGCGCGGCTTCGGGGGCAATCTAGACCGTCCGTTGGCGCGATCGGACGGTGAACGTTCAAAGGGCGACGTGGATGCCAGATTTGAAGGTGAATCTGACCAACTTTCATATATAGTAGTATGACGCACCAAACAAGCCATGTGGATGAAGATAAGGACAATCATACGGTTAGATCAAAATAGGTTGCAATTGCAATGCGTGCGACATCATAAAGCTCATTGCAAGAATCCTTGGCCGAAGTAGCGCGAAGGAGGTATCGAGTGGGAAGAGAGGAGAGTTGATGGAGCAAAATAAGGATGAACGCTTCGTGACCTTCATGGAGATACAAGACGAGAAGATGGCTATGGATAGAAACAAGATGGTCAATGGCACAGAAATGCTTAGGGTTGAAGCGGCAAAGATTGCAACCGGTAAGATGAAATCAGAATTGCAACAACTCGAACCGAAGTCGGGAGCGAAACAAATTAGGCTTTTTTATGAGGAGGCCTGGTTCTTGTCAACCGACATAGGCAATATGGACCCGAAGAAGAAGACATTGTTGCAACAAGCTCAGGCACGAATCCTTGCTCACACAAGACTGATCTTGCATGTCTATGCTGTATGTTTGTATTAAACTATCCGAGGTCATTATTTGTGATCATTTTGTACATTGATGGATGCTCGAAACAATTAAGTTTGTTTCAAAAATTTATTTATGCCTTTTCATACCAGTGTGCTTTTTGAAAAGATCGAAGAGAGAGCGGGGTGAATATGTAACTATAAATTTTACCTTCTTTTAACAGCTTAGGAGATAAATGAAAGATAAATTCTCTAAATCATGCAACAACCTGACCAACCGATATGACAACAAGGATACAATCTAGCATACAAGGTATCTACGAAGTAAACAAGTTTAGAAATAACCATACAATGGACACGATGATTTATTATGAGGTTCACTCTCCAAAAGAACTAGTCTCCAATAGAGAGGTTCGTAGTCAAAATAATCCTTACTACGCACCAAGGCTCACCTTATTCTCTTTGTGTCCCATTCAAGGATGAGTTTGCTTGAACACTACAACCAAAATATATCCACGTAAGGTTGGGGATATCTCCACAACTTAATTCGAAACTCCCAACAATAAGCCAGAGCTTCTCACAACCAGGCCAATCTCCACAAGAATGAATTCCTACTAAGGTTTACAAAAATCAAGAGTAACAAGATCCACAAAGAATTAGTAGGTTGGGACAAGTTCCTTCAGTGTAACCCTAGACCTAGATCTCATCCTTCAATTCTCAAAGAATGAACAACCTTGGACCAAATGAGTTGGAGATCTATAAGAGATTTGAGCTATTGAACAATGAAGGAGAGACAAACAGTGCTTACGAAGTCATCAGAAGTCACTTGCAGAACTATATGATCGGCATTAGCGTACGTCGATGGTTACTATATCACTTACTTCTTTGTAAGATTTTTTATGAGTGAGGTTCTATAACTGTACAAAACGTGAAATGAGCCAAATATTATTACCTATTAACCTAGTTTAGAGTCAACATAACATTCGTTTATAACTAGGGTGACAAAATAAATCCATATGAATATAACTAAGTGGTGGGAACGCCTGTAGGCGGCGCATGGTGGAGAATGTGTAGAACCCTAACATATATGCAATGCAATATGCATGTACTTTTTTGGCTAATTACAATACGGTCTACTTGGCCAAGCTGGTTGTGAAAAAAAGAGGTTGGGTGACACCTCCAAGGTACTCAATAAAATTCAATATCGATGCGGGGTTTGATGCTAATACACTCGAAAATATGGTGTCTGGTGCAACTACTGCAATCTTTGAGGATTGCTATCACATAGCAAATTAGGTAGTAAAGGCAAATTATGAACATGCTAAGTGAGTAGCAAACTCCATATCTCATGAACTAGCTCACATGACGAGATTCTGTAACCCAGGTACATAGCTAGATAATCCCCAACTAACATTATACCTCTACTAGGAAACATGCCCGTGCGTTGCAACGGGAGAGAGAAATCTTCATCGTGGAGGCCCTTAAAGCAAGTTCACGTTGTATATCTGTATCATGTCGCAGAAACCCACCAGCTTCAACGTATTCAATGGTCAGGCACGCCGCCACTATTCGTCTTCCAACCCCTTCAGCCACCTGGTACATGTGCGCATGCGCCATCGACAACTCACCCCACTTCATGAAGGCATCCACCTCCCTCAAGGTTATGGAGTGTAGGAAGAAGATGAAGGCGGCTATATCGACAGGGGAGGAGTTGGGAACTTGGGATGACACTCGTTCGATTGTCCACTCTCTCCAACATCACTGATGCCGAGTCGTTCGCCATATAATTCTAAAAGAAAATTCTATGAGACCAGCTCTTATTGTCTATCTAGCTAGACCAACATGAAGGATTGACATGTGCAACATGAATCTTGAAGATTTTCTTCAAAACACAGAGCAATTTTTTATTTTGATCGTTCAGAGTAGTGCTGTGGTAAATATTGGTACTATACTATTGTATGTGCCTGTGTGCACTAGCTAGCTGAAACGTATTAAAATAAGTGGGTGGTCAACACCCGCAACCTTCATTTTTTTGTCGCTAAAGACTTTTCATGGTTATCCATGAACCATGATCGAAGATTACGCCCCAAATTGCTGAATCTGTCACTGATTAAAAGAAGAAACCTATTAAATTTTGCATCGTACAAACTTCAGACCGTCGAGGTGCGCACGTACAAGCAAGCAGGGCAGCAGCCTGGTTGATCGATCAGGTGACATGCACATGCACGTATTGGCTCTCTTGTCTAACGTACAGGTCGACTTGCTTCTGGCGACTTGCGCCGAAGCGGTCAAGCGGTCAAGCCGAAGCGGTCTACTTGCTTCTTCGACTTTCCACTATCCTCCCGCAAAACGCATCGTCGCGGCCGAATATGCTGGATCGATGGCAGAGCCCCGTCCATGCCTCTGTCCCGGCCACTGCCTCCGGGAGTGCCTCCTCCTCCTGCTCGCCTCCAAGCAGCGTGGCCGCGCGCCGTGCCGAACGGCGCGAGCTAGCTGTCGGCGTGGCCACACTGCAGGGCGCTCGGCCGCGTGAGGACCGGCAGCATCGTCTACGTCTACGTCTTCGCGCTCGGCTCCCCTTGCTCTACCAAATCGACTCCTCCCGCGCTACCACACCCACGATGTCGTCCACGGCCACGGCGCCGACAAGATCAACTCCGACGCCGACGTCGCCTCCGTTGCGAGCCTCGACGGTGAAGCCGAGGAAGTGAGTGCGGAGTGTGGACAAGGCGCTGGCGGCTTCCTCGGCGAGGACGGCGTGGTGGAGCACGCGAGGTGGAAGATGAAATCGACCGGCGGCAAGCAGGCGTCGTCCTCTTCCTCAGCTGCGTCGGCGTGCTACCTGCACCGGTCGAAAGACAGAGCAGCCGGAGCTAGGCACGCATGTGCGGTGTGTCCAAGATCATTGATTTTGCTTCTGTCCGCCGTGGTCTGTCATTGTTCTCCTTGATCCCGTCGAATTTGTAGCTCGCGTGTTTGATACTTTCGAAGGCTCGACTTGGATCATAAGATATCGATTTGAGCAACGTGATCAATTGCTCCGGTATTTATAGGCCCAAGAGGAAACGGGAAGGAAACTGTCTTTGATACGAACACCGAGGAGAATCACGGTAGGAACAGACCAGAGAAACAGTCGAAACCTTTTTTTCCAAACCTTATGTAAATTATGATTATGGGTGGCAGTGGTGGGTAATTTGTGCCAACTTTAGGGGTATTTTCGATGACGTACGAGAAGAAGTCTTAATGCTTTTATTATTAGGTATAGACTAGTCAATATGCCCGTGCGTTGCAACGGGACTGAATAAAATCACATTTTGGTCTAAACGTCGACACAACACAAATTTTTCTTTTAGCGCTAAACATCTCGTCCATGACCTTTGTATGTAAAATATCGACACAACCAAATTTCTTTGGAAAGAAACCAATGTATTGAAGTTTTCTTAAGTATTTCCAACTTATTTCACTATCTAGGATCAGACCAATTAATTAGCACAAAGATGTAGAGAGAAGTGCATAAGATCGGATGTGGACATGTCCTTCTGGCTTCTTAGTGACCTTCAGAATTTGCTTGTGTTCTTAAAATATTCTGAATCAATAAAGCATTCTTGTTCACACAAAAGACATCATTTGAATCGTCAAGAAGAATCCGTACAGAAGCAACTTTTGGATCACCGTGAGCAAGGACATGGCGGTCTCGACGGCCTTCCGCCACATACCTGTCTGCACCCTCAGCCACCTTAGCTGTCAGCTCCGCCTCCATCTCATCCTTCCTCACCCGTTTTGGTGTCGCTTTGGCCGCTAACTTCTGAGGAACTTCTCGACGGACTCGTACTGCTGCAGTTCGAGCTTCAGCTACCAGTTCTCATGCAGCGTGACATGAAGCTGTGTTTTGAGCTTGGCGGTGGTGTTGTCCATGCTCGAATATGTGGGTCTACTTGACGGAGAAGAGCTCGACAAGCCGTGTCTGGGAATGGCGGACCAGCGCGGGCGCCGACGCCGCCAAGACCTCGCCGGCACTGATGGTCACCCTGCGTGCGCTCGCCTCCTGATCCAAGCAGGAGCGCCATGTCATGGTGGTGGCGTCGGAGCAGTCCGCCGCCCTTGCCACGCCAAGCAAGTTCCGGCCACCCCATGACCGGCCCAATTCCTGCGGACGAGCTGCTCGATGTCATCCAGATCACCGCCAAGACCGGTGCAGAGATAAACCTTTTTCTGGTTATTTTCTCTCTGCAGTTGCTGGGCGTTCCCTCTGACTTAGTTCGATTCGGTTATGCGCACGTACACGGGTTCTACTCGCGGTTGCACGTCAGATCCATTGGCTCAGTAGATTAGATAGTCGAAATGTTTTTTACTTACGGGTGGTATAGGTGGTAATTATTCACAACTTCAGGGGCAAATCCAATGACCTACCAAACCAAACGGCGGAAGCCTTATCGCTTTTATTATTAGGTATAGATTAGTCAACGATGTAACTTTGATTATCAATGATGTGGTAAAAAAGTGGATGAGACAAATTTAGTGGTGGAAACAAATCACTTTCCATAATCGGGTAACATTTACTGTGTAGGAAATCATGTTGTAAGTATTATTTATAATTATGATTTTCCGTAATTTTGCTTGGAGACTCCAAAACAAAACAAAACAAAACCAGGGGAGATATTTCCAGGGACCCAACTCGCCGCCAGGTAGGCCCAAATCTCAACACATTTGTTATAAGGACCCATACCTAATCATCTCCTTTGCACCGACATGTGGGCCACTAATGCGTTCATATATCGTTTGGCCCCACATGTCATTGTGGTTTACGTGGAAAGCCCGTACTTACTCCTCGAACTGCTCAATGCGCTCGGTCTCTCTCTCCTCTACTTATCCCCAGTCCCCACCATCCATATCCCTCGGTTACTTGCTGACTCCGGCTGCGCCTCCGGCTCTGACGAACAGCACCCTGCTCTCCGATCGCGAGGTACGGAATCGTTTCTCCACCCTCGCGCCGATCCCATTGATGCACAGCTTCCATCAACCCATCTCTCTACCCGTGGTTTTTGATTTCAATCGACCTTGTGTTGTGCCGTAGCGTCGCGTCTGCGCCGACGCCTCTCGCGCCGCGGGGTCGTCGCCATCACCGGTCCTGCTCTACCTCATCGCCGTCCCCGATCACTGGTTTCCTAGGTACGACCTTCCAGCGACTACTTTAATCTCGAACTAACTTTCCGAAAATTTCGGGGCGCGCCCGGCACGCCGCATCTAGATCCGTCCCTGTAAATTTTATCTGTTGATGTGATGATAGGCTTTCCTATAGGGTTAAGGTAATCGAGTTCGCGTGTTTGGATTTGGAATGGCTCGTCGTCTCGTTAGCCCCGCCGCGGCGTGCCAAGGTTGCAGTTTGGTTAAGGCTGGGTTTCTGGGCGTGGTCTCCCCCCTCCATGTGATTCCACGCTCCCTCACTCAACTACTCCTTCGTTTCCATCCAATGTTCTTCTTCTCCTCCACCTGCAGATTGTAGCTACTTTGCATTATAGTGGTTAGATGAACGCCTAATGTTCCATGGACGGAATTGCTATCGTGTAGCTTTTTGCATTGTAGATTTTAAGTTAGATTGCTGGTTTTGTTGACTTGGTTCGGTTTGTTCAATCATGTACCCTATTACTATTTCTAGTAATATTCAGGTTTATATGTGGATGCATCTGACATAGACTTATACTAGATTGGCTGGGCTCATATTTATATGTCGTGGGGCCGTTTTCTACCATTCTGCCACTTAATGATATACTGGGCTTCTCTTAACTATCTTCCCACATTTTTTCCTGTCAGTATCAAAGATTGCCATCGGCCTCATCAAAGAGGGGTTCCTCACAGAATAATTACTCTAGCTCTAGTGCTAATCTAACGAAGGAGGTGGGGTACCTCTTGTAATCTTGTTGCTCTGTTGATAATCATATTTTTATTGTGCGACGTTAACCCGTTTTAACTTAAGCTCTGGTGCATGCCGTTACTTTGTGTCGCTTATAGATTTCTGTTTGTGTTGTCGCAGGTTCACATTGGACAAGAACAATACCGAAGCCTTCCTTGTCGTTACATGTTAGTATTGTCTTGCATATACATTACTAATCTTTGTTAAAAGTACACATTTGTCGAAGCCTTCCTTGTTGTTACATGTTAGTATTGTCTTACATATACATTACTAATCTTTCTTAAAAGTACACATTTGTCTCCTCAAAGTTGATTTAATTGGGTCGGCAATAAGTTCTTGCATTGTGTAACTAAAATCAAATTCGCAAATGAATAAATCTGCATTTATTACAAGTGCGTTAAAACAGCATATTACTTAGTTGGCTCTTTCTGGACGTGTTCCCCTTAATATTTTCTTCCATACTTCAGAGCTCAAAGTTTCTCAGCAAGAGGACATCTTGTTCGGTTGCAACAGAGCCGCCTCCTGCTGCAACTGAAGAACCAGAGATGGATCTTCCAAAGGAGATATTCTTGAAAGACTACAAAAAACCGGATTACTTGTTTGACACGGTAACTCGTCTCCTTTTTTGTTATTTTAGAATCAGTATATGCACTTTCATTTTTGGAAATTTTCAACTGCCGTGACGTATGGCTGGTTGTGATTAGCAATTCTCGAATATTACTGGAAAGACATCTAGCATGTATATCTTGGTTTAGCAGTCCACGGTCGCAATAACTGCTTTTGTGCTGGCTGCTATATGATCAACAAGAATACGAGTCTGGGATATAGTTTCCTTATAAATTGACAATCTGTCTTTCCTATATGTACAATATTTATATTTTTTTTACTCGTACAAAATTCTGCAGGTGGATTTAGAATTTCAACTTGGTGATGAAAAGACCATAGTTACATCTAAAATAGGTGTATCTCCGGGCAATGAAGGTGAAGATTCATCATCTGTACTTTGAGTTCGAAAATCAGATCAGTGTTCTACCTTTCCGATAGTAACATTTGGTTTCTAGTTAGATGCCTTCAGTACTTTCCTGTATGTTTGTTTGTCCATACATTATTTTTCTCACTTTGGAATGTTCAACATTGAGGTTCTGAATTTACTCACAAACTCTTGTAATTTTTTTTTTTTGTAGTAGGCAGCACATCTCCATTAGCTCTTAATGGATGTGATCTAAAGCTCTTATCAGTCAAAGTCAATGGCACAGAGCTGAAGGTGATAGTTCATGTGATCTACTTTCGTCATACAGCACTCACATGATACTCATATGTTCATGATTTTGAGAAATACAGTGGGAATAACATAAGATTATTCTAGAATGGAAGAAACCTTTTTTCACGGTTAAAGCTAAGAATAGGTTACACCCAGTACTCCTGAAGTTCTTATTTGGAACATAAGAAGTTGGACAAAGTACATGCATGTACATGACAGACAGAGAAGGAAGCCTACATGTTAGTTGCTTTACAGTAGATTTTATGAGTGGCCAAGTGTATAAGAGGTCCTGCCTGACATTTTTACTGCATGCTTCAGGCTATGTCTTTCATCACCCTAGGTCAAGTACAGTTATAGCTATCTGTTTTTTCTGCCAATCTCTGCATGTCTAGTTACTGTATGCCAGCTGTGGTTTATAAGCATTGTTTTCCTTGAAAACATCTTTTGAATGCTATGCAAGTTACTAGTATTCTATTCTGACTTGCATTATCTTTACTGAATGCTAGAGTGACGAGTACACAGTTGATCCACGCCATCTGACAATTTTGACACCACCTGCTGGTGTATTCAACTTGGAAATTGTTACAGAGATCTATCCTCAGCTCAACACTTCTTTGGAGGTACACACTACTCTAGACTCTAGAGGGGTGCAAATTATACTAGATCTTTGAATTAAAATATCTGGTGCTCTGTTCTGATTTGTTGCAAGTTTACAGGGCCTGTACAGATCGACTGGTAATTTTTGCACCCAATGTGAAGCTGAAGGGTTCCGGAAAATTACCTACTTTCAGGTAGTTAGCACTTTTGGAAATTATGACCATATGTAACCATGATGATTCTCTCTGTTGTAGGACACATATATTGAAACGTACGGAGTAGTATGCAGCATCAAACAAATCCACCTTATTGTTATGTCTATTAAAGATTGTGTTTTTCCTATTTTTGGTGATGAAACGTGACTTATATATGCACATGCTTAATGCTATCGCAGGATCGCCCCGACGTGATGGCAAAATATACTTGTCGTATTGAAGGTGATAAAACCCTCTATCCGGTGTTGTTGTCTAACGGCAATCTTATCAAGCAGGGTGATCTCGAGGTACACTCCCTTCAAGTGCAATCATCAAAGCTGGTGATGTTAATATCACAGAATGACATGTTCAACCATATGCATTGTTTTCCTTAACTACAGGGTGGAAAACACTATGCATTGTGGGAGGATCCGTTCAAGAAACCATGCTACCTGTTTGCGTTAGTTGCTGGTCAGTTGGAGTGCCGGGAGGACTCATTTGTTACGTGTTCTGGCCGTAAAGTTACACTTCGAATTTGGACTCCTGGTCAAGACTTGCCGAAAACATCGCATGCTATGTATTCTCTTAAAGAAGCTATGAAATGGGACGAGGAGGTTGGTTGAGGCTCATTTGTTTTATATTTTTTCTACAGTTCCTTATCAGAACCATTGACATAATTATTAATCCAATTCTTCCTTTGGATTGTGCCAGGTGTTTGGTCTTGAATATGATCTTGATTTGTTTAACATTGTTGTTGTTCCTGATTTCAATATGTAAGTTTGTTTCCTTGCTTGCATCGGCACTCTACCAAAAAGTTGGTTCTACAGTTCTTTCTATTGGCATTGCCTCGTACTGATGAAATAACTGTCTATTATTTCAGGGGAGCAATGGAGAACAAGAGCTTGAATGTAAGAATTCACCTCTGTTTAGGAAGTGTTCCCGCATCAGTAGTTTGCTGATGCTCTGCTTATCAATGAACAGGTATTTCAATCTAGACTTGTGCTAGCATCTCCAGAAGCTGCCACTGATGGTGATTATGCTGCAATTTTGGGTGTCATTGGACATGAGGTATATCCCGTAGAAGTTCACAGTTTCCATTTCTATTTGTTATGATGACGTAAGTACAACATTTTACTGAATTTGGTTTACGTTTGATGTTGACTGCTTATTATGTTTGCAGTATTTCCACAACTGGACTGGGAATAGGTAACTTCGTAACAACAACAGCATATGGATTTATACTTTGTTATTTTGTTTTCTCAAAACAGCATCATCTGATTACTCTGTTGCTGATTGCATCTTAGTAGGGTTTCATCTATTTCTCTTAGTTCTATTACTCATGTATCAAACAGTTCTAAACCTTACAACAGAAAGCATTTCCAGAAAACTAATGTTTTTCCTGATGACATAACATACATGAGTTTTCTAGAATTGAAATAATCCATTGTGCCTGTCTATTTGCAGAGTGACCTGTCGTGATTGGTTCCAGCTAACACTGAAAGAAGGACTAACTGTCTTCAGGGATCAGGTATTCATGAAGTAGACCATATGTTATATGCTTAACATTTGGTTTCGTTTTTCTTGACTAATTAAGTTGGTTGTGCAGGAATTCTCGTCAGATCTCGGCTGTCGTCCAGTTAAACGCATAGCTGATGTCTCTAAACTTAGATCCTATCAATTCCCTCAGGTCCTTCACACTTACAATCAGTGTTACTGCATTCTAATTAGTTTGATGCAGATGCTGCAATGAACTGACAGCCACAAGGTTTATTTTGCTTTTTATTCATTACTTTTCCCTTGATATCCAGGATGCTGGGCCTATGGCACATCCTATTCGCCCCCATTCGTATATCAAGGTGATCATACTTTAGATTTCAGTTGTTTGATTTAATTACCATTTAAAGTGTAACTACCCTACATATCTTGTTTATAATAATTCTTTGAAATTGATTGCCAGATGGACAACTTCTATACCGGTGAGTTACTTTGTCTATGAAGCATTATGCACATGATGGGGTGTTCAACATTGTCAACTAATTACTTACATTCCCCTGATGAACCCCTGAAACCTTTCTGATCAATCTTCTTGGTGACTTGGAATGTGGATGGCCTGGGCAGTCACGGTATGTGTTTCCCTCGTTATGTTTTATATTAGCTGAACTTTGTTATGTGAATTTTCTGACGTTCTCTTTTGCTGCTTTTTACCTCTTCATCCAACGGTTATGGGATTTCCCCACAGGTTTATGAAAAGGTTCGTCGGTTTAGTTTTTCATTTTCTGTGCTTAAAGAGAATAACTGCAGGCTAAACCTATGGATATGCACGTCTTGTAGGGTGCAGAAGTTGTCAGAATGTACAAGACGATGTTTGGAGCCTCAGGGTTTCGAAAGGTAAAGGTCCAATTGGGAAGCTGTGTCTTGATGATGTCTTATTTTTGTTCAAAACAGTTTCTTATACTACCTCCGGTCCGGATTAAATGTCGCAGCAGTACTAGTGAGTCAGTACAAAGTACCAATACATCTCGCGACAGTTTTTTTGGATCCGAGGAGTATATGAAATTGCATTGGGACACTCAATTATTTGTTCCTCTTTGATTTTTGGCCAAAAAAGATGCACCTAAATTCCAGGACATTGCCTTCTGTGAATCTGCCACATATTATGCATGCCATGTATATTATTCATTTAGTTTATTTACCAGATTACCATCTACTGTAGGGCATGGATCTGTACTTTCAGAGGCATGATGGGCAAGCTGTGACTTGTGAAGACTTCTACGCAGCCATGTGTGATGCTAATAATGCACAGCTCCCAAACTTTTTGCAATGGTAATAGTCGTCTACCATTTAATCAGTTTACTTGTTGCAAGCACATTCTGATTTTGAAGGAACCATCCAATAGGTACTCTCAAGCAGGTACACCTACTGTTAAGGTATCTTCGTCATATGATGAAAGTTCCCGGACATTTTCCTTAAAATTTAGGTAAGCTTTCACATTCTCCAATTTTGATTTACTTTTACGAAACTTTGACAAACATTCTAGGTTGATATTATTCTTCTATCTTACTTTATTTCAGTTTTCCTTTTTGTCCATTCTAGCAGAACTGCAATTTTGTGCATTCTGACAGTTGCCTTTTGGTTGCTTATTTCTGAAAGGGTTTCTAAATTCATACACGTGTTTTTAATCTTTTAGTCAAGAAGTGCCACCTACTCCTGGCCAGCCATTGAAGGAGCCAATGTTCATACCTGTTGCCGTCGGACTTGTTGATTCTACCGGAAAAGATATGCCCCTGACTACCGTTTACAGTGATGGAATGCTCAAAACACTCTCTAATGATGGTCAGCCGATCTTCACCACAGTTCTTCAGTTTAAAAAGGTAAGAGAATTATTATTGTCTTCATGCAGAAGATCATCTTGAATTACCATCTATATGCTGTCCAATTCAGCTCTGCTGTTCTCCATTCTTGGTTGATAGTCTGCTGCTACATTGCCTTGTGGCACAGTGCAGCATTTTCTTCCAAGAGCTTTACATGCAAAGCTTATTTTTCTGGACCTTAATAGTTATAGAAACTCAGATTTGAACCTAATGAAGTGATTTTCTATTATTCAGCTTATGAGCCTTCGATTTCGTATTTGCAATAGATAATCAATTGCTTCATCACATTCTTGTCTGATCTCCAAAGGCACTGAATGAGACTTGTTTTGATATTGCAGAAGGAGGAAGAGTTTGTATTTAACAATGTATCTGAGAGACCAGTTCCTTCCTTGTTGAGGGGCTACAGTGCTCCCATCCGTCTTGATTCTGATCTGACTGAGAGTGACTTATATTTCTTACTTGCCAATGATTCAGATGAATTTAACAGGTTTGCTCTCATTTGCGTGTTAAACATATGTGCCTTTTAGTGTAGACTGTAGAGTTGAATATAACTATTATTTATTCGTCAGATGGGAAGCAGGTCAAATATTAGCACGCAGATTGATGCTCAGTCTTGTGGCTGACTTCCAGCAACAGAAAACACTGGCTCTTAATCCAAAATTTGTTGATGGACTTCGAGCAATCCTGCGCAGCACAAGCCTGGATAAAGTAAATACTGGTCTGATTCATTATTACTGCAAAATTCAATTATAAAGGGCTAATTTGAGCTGCTACAGGAATTTATTGCAAAAGCAATAACTCTGCCTGGTCAAGGGGAGATTATGGACATGATGCCAGTTGCAGATCCTGATGCAGTTCATGCTGTTCGCACCTTTATTAAGAAGGAACTCGCCTTTCAACTCAAAGATGATCTTCTTGCAGCTGTAAGTGACATCAGGCAACCACTAAAATTGGTCTGAAAATTGTGTCAGTGTGCTCTATTTTAGTAACTTTATGGCACTTCGGTTACCATTGTTATATCGAGTTTGATTTTAGACCATACCGTTCAATAAACCACTCTGATCTGGGCTGCTTATTTGGGCATTTGATAACAAACACTGGTCGAACTGGTTTTGTATAATGCCCCTAAGTATTGTTGGACTGGCTTTTGTCTTGTCTTACCAGTATGCTGCTACACTTTCCTGTCGTTACTCCATTTTGGTATTACCTCGATTCATTACTTGTTTTTTTTCATCTTAGGTAACAAGCAACAGGAGTTCTGAAGCTTACGCATTTAACCATGATAGTGTGGCTCGCCGTGCATTGAAAAATACATGTCTTGGTATGTTTTAACTTTTCAAAATCGTGCTCCAACATGAGAATTATGTTTCAGGTAATGTATCTTAATATATTCTCCGGTGATTTTTGCAGCTTATCTTGTATCTCTGAATGAGCCAGATGTCACTGAACTTGCAATGAATGAATACAACTCTGCTACTAACATGACCGAGCAGTTTGCTGCCTTAGCAGCATTATCTCAAAACCCAGGTCAAGTTCGGGATGATGCCCTTTTGGACTTTTATAACAAGTGGCAGCATGACTATTTGGTAAGTTGATTGCTGCTTGTAGAACTATTGTTTTTTGCAGAACCATCTTAATGTGCCACCTAAGTAGATATTAATTTTATTACATGTGAGCTTATACTTGTCCATGTTTCAATAGGTTGTAAGCAAGTGGTTTGCTCTGCAAGCTACCTCAGACATTCCTGGAAATGTAGCTAATGTTCAAAAGTTGCTGGGTCATCCTGCTTTTGACATGCGGAATCCCAACAAGGTACACAGTGCTTTTAGTTGAACTTCTTTGGCCTTTAAACTTGGTAGAATTTGAGTATCTTACTTGAAGATTTGCTTGCGATTCAGGTATACTCTTTAATTGGAGGATTTTGCGGGTCACCTGTGAGTTTCCATGCGAAAGATGGGTCTGGTTACAAGTTCTTGGGTGAAGTTGTCTTACAGCTCGACAAAATAAATCCTCAGGTCTGTTTCGTATAGCTTGATGAATATACACCATGCTTCCATTTAGTGTTTTAGTCTGGATCTGATTATATTATCTGGTTTAAAAATGAAGGTCGCATCCCGCATGGTGTCAGCGTTCTCTCGTTGGAGGCGATACGATGAGACCAGACAAGCTCTTTCTAAGGTATCTCTAAAAACTCATAACTCTGCATTCGAACAATGGTTGCTTGTTTTGCTGAATAGGTATTCTACAGGTGTGGTCTAAGTCTAACATGCTCCTTTCTTATACAGGCCCAGCTGGAGATGATCATCTCAGCCAATGGACTCTCTGAAAATGTCTATGAGATTGCTTCAAAAAGTTTGGCAGCTTAGTTTCCTATGCAAAAAGTCCATTTGAATGTTAGACGGTTCTACCCTTAACCATATCCAGGGTAGTGTAACTGTACTTGATGTAATATATTTATTCAGCATAAGTAAAAAGGGAAAAGGCCACTAGAGTGGGGCAATACGTCTGAGTTTTAGTATCATGCTCGTTTTCATGGGGAATTGAGTGTTTCCTGAATTGCTCCATAAGCAAGACACTGATATCTTTTACTAGGTGTCTAGTGACCCAAAGCAATGCTTGACGTGTTATTATTTCTTAAGGTTATATTTCAAATGTTTCAAATAAGTGGACATCAGACCGCTCACATTTGCTCATCGCTGGGAAGTCGGGGATCTGCTTTGTGGTGATGTGATGTTTGCTTTAGATCAATGTGGTTTTCGGTTGTAAAGTTTATACTGTGCCATCTTTTGTTCTCTTTGCCGTGAGCCTGTGATGTTTATGCCCGTTCTGATGATTTTTTAATGCTAAAAATGCCCAACACTTGAGCATCTTGTTCTAGGGGAGCATATTGTGGCACTACTCTAGACTACATAAAGAGCAAAATGAGCGAATCATTAAAATATGTCTATATACGTCTGTATTTAGTCCCTATTGGAATACCTAAACATCTTATATTATGGATAAGAGGGAGTAAGTAAAGCCGACAGTGTTGGACCAAAGTTGTGATCTGAACATTGTTTAATTATTATGATTTTGTGTTCATTCTTTGTATGAAATTTAGAGCCATTTAATCATGCGGTACATGTGCCAATATGCCATAGATAAATAGTCTTGCCCTTTTGTGGCGTGGGTGGAGTGTGTGCAGTTCAAGGTCGATTCACTGGGATATACGGGAAGGTGTGCCCTTTTCAGCCCTTTGGTCGCCTGCAGACGCGGTTCCGCGTCCAAACCGTGTTGTTCTGTCGCCTCCTTTGGAACACCGGCATCACTGGACGGAAGGAGGATATGCGCAGTTTCTAGCCCACCATCCAAGTTGCGTTGCTTTCCGTCACCGTCGGCTTAGCAGAGGCAAACCACCCCTACTGCGCGGGCCACTAGCAGCAAGTGCTACGAACTCAACTTGGTTTTCATCGTTCGTTTCCACCGGCCATTGTTTCCTTTGACCAAGAAACAGTTGGTGGTCATTGTCTGCGTCAGGGCACACTCGCAGTCACAATTGGCACGCGTAAATTTACTCATTCACGTCTAGAACCATACAACATGACTGCATGTGCATAGACGGGATGGTCGTAAGATGTTCCAGTTCTATGGGCATCTCAAACAACATTGCTATATTAGATTGTTAAAAACCGGTGATAGGAAAAGGAGAGAGAGCAATTTAAAATGTTCCTTTTACTTTGCCAGCATTCATAATTAAACTGGATGCTATATTTGCACGAAACACACAATAACATGTGGGACAGTGGCGGACCCAGCGCTGGGGCAAGCTGGGGCGACCGCCCCAGGTCGCCGGCGGCAGTGCTAGTATACATCGTTCTGCAGCCTCAGGTTGATACATGAGCAAATTGACTACGCAGCACAAACAGAAAAATAAAAGGGGCATGGGAGGAAAATGGGCCTATACTTTCACCAAATGAGGCCCACTAGAGCAGTAGTAGCTCCACAATTCGGTCGAGTGGTTTGTTCGTTCAACCAATAGACATCGATCGCTCCAAACAAAAATTCCCTCCCCGTCCGGTCAACCTCACCGGCACACCCTGCTGCTCGATAACGATGCGAAAATGGGACCCAATTGACTCACTTATTCTCCATTTTGTATATGTGTAGTACAAAATTTTGGACAAAAAATTTATACTACACATGCACAAAATAGAGAATAAGTGAGACAATTGGGTCCCGTTTTCACCTGCTCGATCTCTCTGAGATTAAATTATATAAATATAGATCTTTGAATAATATAGGTGATGATTGACTCAATGATCAGATTATATGCTTTGTTGAGCGAGAGATGTTTGCAAAGATATATGATAAACAAATTATGTTACGTTCTCATGCCTTGAAAGATCGTCGAGCCAAGTTTGTGCTACTTCTACTCCTACTACAACTTAATGTGATGCAGTCTAGTCCACTGTTTTTACAATTATGCTTAGAGTTATATTAATATTTTTCTTGATTCGCATGTTGTAGGCCATGCTAATGGACGTTCACGGATTATGAATGCAAATGGACGTTCACGGACAAACGTCCATGTTTGTTGGTTCTAAGTTTTTCTTTTTTGTCTATTTACGTTATTGGTAGCTGTTTTCATTGATCAGGACAATTGAATATTTTGAGGACCGTCGATTTTATATTTCTTTTAATCTAGTACATGCATTTGTGTGTTAAATTTTTTTTGTCCGCGAATGTTCGCCCCAGCAAACCAAAATTTCTGGGTCCGCCACTGATGTGGGACACTTTGTCATACACACATTGCACACTAGCATAAGTACATGTACATGGATACTAGAACATGCCACATAGACATATACAAAAAACATGCGTATACATACATATACGCACGTACAAACATGAACACAGACACACAAAGAGAACGCACATCGTAAACGCGTAAAACATATGTACATAGACATGCACGTACATGTACACACAACACACACGCGTACACACACGTGTGCACACGCAACATGCACACACACAAACAGCACACACAGCACGCAAGCACACGGCACACACACATATGCACATACACGTACACGTATAATAGTACATGCAGAACACACATACGCAACACACATGTACCACACATACATGGGCCAACCTGTCATTGAGACAAAAATATGAAGGAACCACTTTAGGAGGTTTTATTTTTCTGTTTTGTTTTATTTTTCTTTTCTTATTGTTTTTTGTTCTTCTTTAAATTGTTTTTTGAAAATTGTTTCATTTTTAAAAATGGTTCCATTTTGAAAATGGTTCCAAATTTAAAAATGGTTCCGAATTTAAAAATGGTTCCGAATTTAAAAATGGTTCCAAGTTTGAAAATTGGTTCCATTTTTTAAAATGGTTCCATATGTAAAAATGGTTCCAAATATAAAATGGTTCTGAATTTAAAATGGTTCAAAATTTAAAAATGGTTCCAAATTTGAAAATAGTTCCAAATATAAAAATGGTTCCAAATTTAAAAATGGTTCCAAGTTTGAAAATCGGTTCCATTTTTGAAAATGGTTCCATATTTAAAAATGGTTCCAAATATAAAATGGTTCTGAATTTAAAATGGTTCAAAATTTAAAAATGGTTCCAAGTTTGAAAATCGGTTCTATTTTTGAAAATGGTTCCATATTTAAAAATGGTTTCAAATATAAAATGGTTCTGAATTTAAAATGGTTCAAAATTTAAAAATGGTTCCAAATTTGAAAATGGTTCCAAATATAAAAATGGTTCCAAATTTAAAAATGGTTCCAAGTTTGAAAATCGGTTCTATTTTTGAAAATGGTTCCATATTTAAAAATGGTTCAAAATATAAAATGGTTCTGAATTTAAAATGGTTCAAAATTTAAAAATGGTTCCAAATTTGAAAATGGTTCCAAATATAAAATGGTTCCAAATTGAAAAAATTTGATTTTAAAAATGGTTCAATTTTGAAAATGGTTCCGAATTAAAAATGGTTCCAAAATTTAAAATGGTTCCAAATTTGAAAAAAAAAATCATTTTTTAAAATGGTTCCAAAATAAAAAAATGGTTCCAAATTTTAAAATGATTCTAATTTTAAAATGATTTGAAATCTAAAAATAGTTCCGAATTTAAAATGGTTCTAAATTTAAAAATGGTTTCATCTTCGAAAATGGTTCCAAATTTAGAAATGGTTCCAAATTTAAAAATTGTTTATTTTTTAAAATGGTTCCATTTTCAATTTTGGAACATTTTTTTTATTTTGGAACCATTTTCAAAACTAAAATTATTTTTCAATTTTTCTGGAACGATTTTGTGCAAACCTAACGAAAACAAACGTGCGAAACAGTTAGCGACCAGTTTTCGGAGCGAAATAGAAGGAAACGATTTGGCGCGCAAGCTATGGGCCAGGCCCAGTTACGGGAGCATGCAGGCGGCGAGGCATCGAACTGCCGCTAAGGAGCGACGTACAGTCTCCCCTGGGATGTTTCCTATTTGACGCTAGTAGTGTCAGCTACGGCGCTGACGCCCACGTGGTCTGCCCAGTGGGCCGGCCTAGGTAGGCAAATTTCTCCCTCAGTTTCTTTTGTTCTTTTTGCTGTGTTCTTTTTCTTGTATTCTTTTTTCGTTTGTTTCTACTTCCTTCCCCGTTTTCTGTTTTTCGTTTTCTTGCTTTTAAAATCATATAAATTTGCTTAGTACTATCTCCGTTCCGCAAAATAAGACTTGTAACTTTTTCAAAAGTTAAACGATGTAAATTTTGACCAACTTTTTAGAAAAAACTATCAGCAACTATGACACTAGGAAGATATTGTACGGAAATATATTTCAATATGTATCTAATAATAATTTATTTTATTATAAATATAAATGGTTTTTTCTAGAAAAATTGTCAAACTTTGTGTAGTTTGACTTTTGAAAAAAACTATAGGCCTTGTTTTGAAAAACGGAGGTAGTAAGCAAGATGATTTTAAACCTTGTGAGATATTACTTTTACTTTCCCAGATTTTCTCTTTATAGCATAAATTGTTTTTAGGGCGCGACAACTTTTTGAATTGTGCGAATATTGTTCTACTCTCATATGAATATTTTTCTTTATACAGTGCAAACACTTTTACCCACTCTTTGAGCCTATTTATGTGGATGTGGGTGCCCCGTGGGCACCGATCCTAAGCTAGGGCTGAGGGTACAAAGAAAATGTTCATGCTATAAAGAGCAATTTTCTACTGCCTCCGGTCCAGATAAAGTGTTGCAAGTGCAGCTAATTATTTATACTAGATAGTTCATTTCCCACGACACATTAGTGGATCGGAGGGAGTATAAAAGAATTAACATATTTTGAGGTTGAGACAACTTTTTTTAATTGTGCAAATATTTTTCTACTCTTTTTTATCCAATCAAGGGGCCATGCACCCCAGCCTATTTATGTGGATGTGGGTGCAGCGTGGTTGTGTCGATACAAAGCTACGGCCGAGGGTACAAAAATTGTTCATGCTATAAAGATCAGTTCTCTCTCAAAGAATGAACATATTTTTAGGTCGCGACAACTTTTTTGTATTGTGCAAATATTTTTCTAATCTTTTTTATCCAATCAAGGGGTGTCCACCCCCAGCCTATTGATGTGAATGTGGGTGCTGCGCAGACCGATCCTAAACTAGGGTTTCCTGCGAGTGCTTCCAAAGTGAGGAGGTGTGGGAAGTTAGGTTCTCAGGAAAATCCCAGATCTTCTCCACTGGTGCTTAATTTCGTTCGCTACGATGGTGATGGGCAAGGGACAGGGTGGTCGCAGAGGTGACAATGAGAAGGAGCCTGGGATGGCGAGCAGCAGTACACGGACAACGTCGGTGAAGGCTCGCGTCCGACGCAGGATCTGTGGGCTTTACTCCCCCGCTCTCAAGACCAGATATAGACGGGTCAGGGAATAGGGATTCCTCGCATGCCTGGCCCAGGAGAAGGCTCCGCGCCAATTGGGTAATGAGGCCCGTCCGGGGAAACTGGTCAACGACGACCCCTAACAGTCCTGGGAAGGCGATGCCGGCCACGAAGGATCTCACGGTCCTCCCCAAGCGCCCAGAGTACCTCTAGTGGGGCAGGATGGGCTAATTCGAGGCCAAATGCACTTTTGAGCCGTTGTGCTCCTAGTGCGGCTCGGAACGCCATGTGACGACGGAGTGCCCGACACAAGGGAATAAGGTGGCCCTCACAACTATGCGTCAAGTCATCCCCGAGGAGTGCTTTTACTCTAGAGTTGAGGGAGGAGGAGGACGACCCGCCCATGGAATCGGACGCGGTAGCCCTGTAATCTTGTGTTTTGCACATGTTCTCAAATAACTTCTAAAGAAAGTTTACCGGAGTAATTTTTTACCACATAATGCATTTTTTCTAGATAACCAATCTTAAATTAATAAGGTCCCAAGGTTCCACATAGAGTTTCACACGCTGCGGCACAGAACTTAGAGCATCTCCAACCGGTCCCCTCAAATTCTCCCTATACGTCCGGCAGCACAGTCCGGACGTGTCTGACAGAAAAAAGAGTGAAAAATCATCACCCAACCGATCTCCTCAAACTGCCCCTATACGTCCAGGCTGTCCGGCAACCCCAAACTCAAGTCATATGTGGGGAGAGTTTGGGGTAGCTTTACTTGTCCGGTCACACGTCCGGGCTGTCCGCTTGGACCACTTTTTCCTTTCTTCTCCTTTCTTTTGTCCTTCATTTATTCTTCTCTCTCCTTCTCCACCAATCACATGCATTTCCCCACATTTTGAGAAGACTTTGAGCTACATGGTTGGAGGAGACCACTTTTAGGGGCGGTCCGATCACTGTCCGTGGACACGCCCGGACGTGTCCGCGGACAGTTTGGGGGCCAAATTTGACCATTGTGGTTGGTGATGCTCTTAGCCAACATAAACGAAAAGGGGAACAAAGAGGTTTGGGTCGTAATTTTGAGTTGGGTTACTTATTATGGATATCAGTTCCATTTTTTGTTTCTAGTCTTGTAATTTTCTGAAAGCTGGCAACTTGTGTTTAGTACTAGGAACAGCTGTAACGATCTCCCCTGTATTGGTAGTTTGGTACCCCATTAGCGCAACATGGTTTTGATGAACAAAGGACAACACACCGCGCAGAGCTGAATGTTCTCCAATTATTCATCACTGCACAATCTGAATTGAATCAAAGCCGATTATTAAGCCGGGAATGTATAAACTGGCGGGGCAGAACGTTTTGCCGATGAAGTGTTCACTCTAGAGGGTTGCCGGAATCATGCCTACAAGCAAGGTTGGTTACGTGAATTTCCGGCTTCATCTTGGTTGGGTGGAGGAAATATAGATTAACTAAATGGAACATCATTTGTCGCCCTAAAGACCAGGGCGGTCTGGGGGTAGAGGTGCTCGAGCTAAAGAATAAATGTTTACTCAGCAAGTGGCTGTTTAAACTTTTAAATGAGGAGGGGGTATGGCAGGAACTCCTGCGTAACAAGTACCTTTCTACCAAAACGTTAGCTCAAGTGGAAGTATAACCCACAGATTCGCCCTTTTGGATGGTCTCATGAGGGTTAAAGAGAGTTTCTTTGCTAGAGGCTATTTTAAAATCGGTAATGGGGAAACCACGAGGTTCTGGGAGGACACGTGGTTGGGTAATTCTCCCTGAAAGATCAATATCCACTTCTTTACAACATTGTGCAGCACAAAGATGTATCGATCCATCATGTGCTACATAATGCGCCCCCGATGAATATGAGTTTAAATGGGAAATGTGGTCTCATTTAGTTCATAGGTTGTTGGATATTACTTTGAATGATGTTCCTGATTCTTTCCATTGGAAACTTGCTCACAATGGTTTGTTCACTGTCAAATCCATGTATGAAGATTTAATGAATGGTCATACGAGGTTCTTAAGAACTTACTTATGGAAGTTAAAAATACCGCTTAAAATTAAAATATTTATGTGGTTCCTTAATAGAAAGGTCTTGCTCACAAAGGATAACCTTGCAAAGAGGAATTGGCAAGGAAGTACTCACTGCGCCTTTTGTGGGTGTAGTGAATCAATCGAACACTTGTTTCTCTCCTGCCCTTTTACAAAGCTGGTTTGGCGTGTTGTGTTTTGTACTTACAATATTCCTCCACCCACCAATGTTTCGAATATGTTTGGAAATTAGCTAAACGGGGTGGACAATAAGACCAAGGCTATCTTGTTTTTAACAGGAAAGATACTTTTCATGTCTTACAGGTTATTCATATGGCGGTGCACTGGATCCAATTATGGGCTTTCCTGCTACCTTCGGACCAGCGGGAGCTTATGGAGGCTGGATGCACGAGATTATTGCGGGTGGCACAGGAGTTTTTCTCCCGGCATACGTGGCAGCATATTAGTCGACTTTTGTAGTTGTGCTTCACCTTTTTGCATGTGACTCTTGAGGCTTGTCTCAATCTTTGTGATTCTGGGATGTAAACTTATTCCGTACGATCAAACTTTGTAATAAGTGGCTGTGTGCATCACTTGATGCAGAGGCTGGGATTAATAAAATTCCCTTTTCTAAAAAAATCTTCGTTGCCGACGCCCGTTGAGCCCATAGCAACGAGAGGCGGGTTGGAACAGGTGTGAATGAAAGCCGTAGGGGCCCGACCGACCGACCGGCAGGTTTAATCCTCTCACATGGCCCTCCGCATCGGTGCCCTCTCTTCTTCACCTCCAAGTACTGTGAACTGTGGCCGGAACTATAGGCCTTAATTTGGTACGAATTCGATCTCTTTCCAGCCGATCAAATTTACGCTGCCTTGCGCGCAGAAGCTATAATTTAAGCAAGCTCGTACCGCGTAGGACGAATGCACGCTATAATCTGAGGGTGATGTTACCGGTTATTTCTTCCGTGACATGACTTGACGAGTTGTTGAAGAGGACGAGATCGAGCATCCATGTAGGTCTTACTTAATTTGTTGTACCAGCTGATCCAGCGGTGATCGACGCTGACTAAGACTAACTACTCCCTCCGTTTTGAAATGTAAAATGTTTTAAATTTCTGTATGTACTAGATACAGAATAAATTGAGCGGAATTGATGTGTGTACGACGGTTCACGTCCATCCGAGGGATCTTCTGGCCCACGAGATGGGACAGCAATCCACCATCCGACAGATCGATTCGAACATCATACACGTATCGGACAGGAATCGTCAGACATGTAGCAGCATTCTAAATTGAGTGAACTTACCCACTGGAATGTGACTTAGGTATATGTGAACTAAGAAAAAGATGAAATATCTTTGATTTCGGAACGAAGGGAGTAGTTATTACATGACTCATGTGTGCACATGATTTGCATCCACTTCAAGATGAGTATTACATATATGTATTCACTAGTTGAATGCCCGTGCGTTGCTACGGAGAAATAGTATGTCATATAAAACTATTAATCTAAGTAATGTTTTTTATTCTCCCATATAGATATCCTCCTCCATCTTGGATTGTCCACCGATTCTCTTACCAATTACGAATCCAATGTGTTTTTATTTTTCAATAAAAAATATCGTATTCAGCATCGTTGCTTCGTGGGGTGCATACATTTCGCTAATCCTTGCATGTCCGCGGTGGAAGTCCCCATCAGTGAATTCGCCACGTATCTCATGGCACTCTACCTTTTGCCCGATTGTTGTTACCCAACTATGTCGCCCCTCTACCTTTTCCCCGATTGTTGTTATTCATCTATGTCGACATTCTTCTCGTCATCGCTTCGCCATGTACCTTATCCTGGCTTCTTGCATTATCTCACTCCACCCTACAGGAATAGTAATACATATTTACACTTATTTTTTACTATGTGTTGCAAACATGGGCATAAATATTCTAATGGTTCCACACTAATTAGGAGAGTGCATGTCACCTCTTCCAGCCTTTATCTCTGTTATCCTTGTACCCTGCTAATATCTTCGACTGATAGTCTATGCTATTGGTGAACAGGGCCGGCTCTAACATTTTAGGGGCCCCGGGGCAAACTCTATAAATGGTCCCCTAATCAATGGGCCTCCAGCCATTTTTTCTATGTCATTTATGTGTTACCGCTGGCATATGTTTCATTCTGTACGCCACCAGTAATAATGCAGGCAATTTATGCAAAACTACTAGTGGCGTGTATTCAGTAATGCACGCCACTAGTATATACGTCCCAGTTATGGGCCCCAAATTTGGCGGGGCCCCGGGCCGTCGCCCCTCTTGCCCTGGGCCAGAGCCGGCCCTGTTGGTGAAGCTGGTTCTACCTGAACAACAAGATCTGCAAAACATCTGCTTCAATTTGTGTAAGATGTTTGGCACCTCCTAATTGCACATTACAGCGAACATGTAAAGTTCCCACATAATTTACAAACATACAGACCTTAATCATGCGTGCCTATTTTGGATAGTTTATTGCTAGTGAATTGCCGTATTTTTATATTAGTCAGGAATAGAGTATAAGAGCTACATCAACTGCAAACAGTTGGTGAAATCAAAACACCCACCTAGAACTTTAGATAAGCCATCTCATACAAGAAACAGGTTAGCCACACAAGCCTTGCTCCAGAGCTTCACGCCTTCCATGATTTTGGCAGCTAGCTTATCCTCATTACGTTGTTGTCTGATGGTGCCAAAACCCTAGCATTACATTGTTTCAAGATATTCCAGCAAATTAAAATGACCTAGGCATCCAGCCTCTTTTTCTCCTTCTTGGTTAGCCGGTCTCCTCAAGCCACCAAGGTTCCAGCCGGTCATACTACTTTGGCACTCTGAACTCAATTTGCATCCTCTGTTTACATGCTTGCCAAACTTGTCTAGCATATATGCATTGAACCATGATGTGATCCGCTGTATCTCCTGGAAGCAAATATGGCATTGATCAGGATGTTGTTGCATGTTTTGTTTTCAAGTATATTGGTTTCTCTACAAATCAATCATGGATAAATAATAACAAAATAGATAGGAATATATGTTTTCAGACAGTCACAATTTTATTTCTTCTTTAGTATGGCAACATGTCTCTGATGATCAGATTTAAGTGACACACTTTACGATATACAAAGTTTATTGTGACACTACTTACCACAATTAAGAAGTTGTGTCACATTTTACCCTTCTACCTTTCCCCATTTCTGTGCCACACGGGACGCCCATCTCAGCTTCCACTTCTGGAACGTATTTCTGGAGTACGCCAGATGATTGGCCGATTAGCTATCTTAAGCATCCATGCACCTTCAACCGCTATAAAATGTTTCTCCCTAGTTAAACAATTACTTATTTAGATCCATCAAAACTATATTTCATGAAAGTGTAAGGAAATAAACTTAAATAACGGGAGGCAGCTCAAAGTCCTACAGAGAGGAAACTTCAGATAATAGAAGAATTCATTTTAGAATTCAGATTCAAAATTTTAAAGGTGCTCTACCTAGTCTATACGACCAGACTACAAATCCTGCAAAACCAAGGTCTTAGAGAAATTTAAAGTTTCCAAAGTGTCAACACGTGTATCACATCAGCTAATAACATCTATGTTCCAAAACAAAAGTACTGTATGAATGGTCGGCCATTCCATCTCATCGAAAGCCACTGCAGAAACTGGAGTAAGGGGTCCTCTCCCTGGTGTCATTAGGTATTAATAATCATAACCAAGGCAGGGAGTTTATCAAACATGGGAAATGTATAGAGATGGATTCCCAATTATGAGACTTAGACAACCCGGCCTGCTTACGGATCCTTATCCAGCAAACATGAGATAGTGCCCGCGATTGAAATGCGGCGGATGCGTGTACAAGCCCCTAGAACGTGAACTCCAATCTCTATCACGCAACTAAATCATGGGATAATGTGCAACTCAAATCATATATATATATACCTTGAGTAATAACAAAGAAGTGACCACATATCATGCCTTAAAGTGTCATTCTAGCACACAACTCAGACTGTCAAATCAATAGTAATATGATTTTCAGAATATATGGAATCAAATCAAATAAAATACATGGATCTAATGTGTTTCTTCAAAGAGACTTCTCACAATAATAACACTGCTCTAAGAAATGTGATGAGCGGAGATAATGATATCATGTGCAGATCAAGCTTGATAAAGAGAAAAGCTAAAGACTGTGTACCTGCAACATAAGTGCGCCATATATCATAATTGATGGATTAATCATAGACATTCCAAGATTTGCGTAGCACAGCAATGGAAATTATATCTCCAAGCATCCCTGGACAACTCCAGCACGACAACTTGTGATTGATAATAGAGTGAAGAGACACCCTCCACACACTGATGAACCCAGCCAATATATTAGTTGTAGCCTGCACCCTGCATTGCCAGCCATAAAAACAAGAAACGTGAGAACTTTTGTCCTCAATGCAGGATCATGTGTGACCCATAAAACAGTTTATGACAACATAAGCTCACAATTATCCACTCTTAGTTCAGTATATATACACTGTAAAAGAATCATATTAGTACCTCTTTCATAACAATTATTGTCAGGTATCAGGACAGACTCGAGAGTGATGAAGCACAGTCGAATCAAGATACAACAAAACCTTCCTGCAAGAATTTAAATTGAAGAACATATAAAGATCCGGCGCAGCTGTTTGTCCTCGCTGTCGACGTGCTGGGCCGTCTGATCCGGCGTGCGGTCGACATGGGCATCTTGGCACGCTTACATCCCAGCCGCCCCATGCACTCTGTGTCCTTATACGCAGATGATCTGGTACTCTTCTGCCACGCCACCGCCAGCGACATCACCGCCGTGAAGGAGATCCTCCACCTGTTTGACCGAGCCTCGGGACTGAACGTGAACTACGCCAAGAGTACCGCATCATTGCTGCATTGCGACCTGGACGACGTCACCCCGCTCATTGCCCACCTTGGATGCCCAATTGTCGAGCTTCCGATCAAGTACTTGGGCATCCCGCTCACACTCCGTCGCCCCACTGCGGCGCAGCTGCAGCCCCTCGTCGACGCGATCGCCGCGAGGCTCCCAACCTGGAAAGCGGGTCTGATGAATAAAGTAGGACGGCTGGCTATGGTCAAGCATGTGCTCAGTGCCATCCCGATCCACCAGCTCCTTGCATATGCCCCTTCCAAGAAGACGCTCCGACAAATTGAGAAGATTGAGCGTGGCTTCCTCTGGGCTGGCCGCGCCGAGGCCAACGGAGGACACTGTCACGTCAACTGGCGACGTGTTTGCCGCCCAACACACCTTGGCGGCCTGGGCGTCCAAGACTTGGAGCGTGCAGGGATTGCATTACGCCTACGCTGGCTATGGTTCTCCAAAACCGACAGCAATCGCGCATGGCAAGGACTAGACCTGCAGTTTTCTGCCAGCGAGCGCTCGCTTTTCTTCACCTCCACTACCATGGTGGTGGGAAACGGCACCACGGCGAGGTTCTGGGAAGACAAATGGATCGAAGGGAGATCAATCCGCGAGCTCGCCCCTGCCCTATATGCTTGCATTCCCAAGCGCCGCCGCAAGGTAAGGACCGTCGCCGACGGCCTAGACGGCAACAAATGGGCACGAGACATCCAGGGAACCATTGGCATTGCGGAGATCGGACAGTACTTGCAAATCTGGTTGGCGATTGAGCATTTCGCTCTCACGGACGAGCCCGACCAACTTTTGTGGAGGTGGACAGCGAATGGAACCTATACCGCCAGCTCGGCGTACCAGGCCACATTCCACGGATCGATCTCATGCCCCTCCTGGAAGCTTACTTGGAAGACTTGGGCGCCGCCCAAAGTGAAATTCTTCCACTGGGTCGCCAACCTCGACCGTTGCTGGACTGCAGACAGATTGGCCCGACGAGGCCTGCAGCACCATCCGCGATGCCCTCTGTGCGACCAGGTACCTGAGACCATACGACACCTCCTCCTGGAGTGTCCTTTCTCTTGCCAGACCTGGCACGAGGTCCTCGCCTGGCTCCGTGTGCCAATTACAGCGCCCAACCAGGAGGAAACACTCACGACTTGGTGGCTTCAGGCCAAGACAGACACACCCAAGCCAATGCGTAAGGGCCTCGCCTCCATCACCCTCCTCGTACCATGGATGATCTGGAAATTGCGCAATGACTGTGTCTTCGAGCAAGCTCAGCCCATTGTGCATGACCTGGTGTCCAAGATCAAAGAGGAGGCAAGATCATGGGCTACAGCAGGCGCCTTAGGCCTAAGAGTCATCATGCCATCCACTTGGGATGTACACTAAGTCATATATTCTGAACTTTTGCCTCCTAGGAGGTGTGTAAACAACATTCTTTCTTTTCAATATAATGAAACGCAAAGGTCCTTTGCGTTTTCGCGTAAGAACATATAAAGAATCAGGCCCTTGCAGCAGATTCTAAAGAGCTATGGTACCATTAACATATTCTAAAGCACAATGGAAGCATGCATGAGAAAGAATTGTGGTAATGTACATAGGTAATCCAAATGATAAATCAACTATACAAAGAGCAGTTAAAAATTTAATTTAAGTGTTTGAATTTAATTGATAATTCAAACAAAAGTTATCACTTACTGTTGTCACTGGGTCTTATAAGAAACTGTATAGTACTTTCGCCGCCACATCAAGCCCTCAAAAGCTCAAGACGATATGCAAAATTGAAAAATTATGTTCAAGCAGCTCCCCGTCTCCGTATATGCTCAGGCAGTCAAGCTTCCACTGTATATCTAAAGAACAAAATGAATAGTCCTACAGTAACATCACAGAAACCGCCTGTAAGTTATACTTAATACATACAGATCGTCAGCTTCACTTCTTCTCTTTTGTGCAGCACTACTCATTATAACACTCAGTATTGTTGAGAGAAACGAAAACAAAGTAACTGTTCAGCTGCATCTAAATGCAAATCTTATGCCTAAGATTCTGACATGGTGTCAAACTATCATGTGTGAAGAATAAAAAAAATAAAAAATAGTAACCAATGATGGTGGGCACGCACTTACACTGGACTACTTGCAGTAGAGGATGGCATCATCGACGGCCTCTTTGAATTGCCGTGACACACTCGATGGACCTCGGCCGCATCACCAAGAAGATCCACAAATATATGGGCAGCACCTTATCAGATCGTGGAATACAACGCCTCACATGGACGACCGCGGTCGGAGCTTGCTAGCGAGGTGCACAGAATGGGGACTGTGACAGTTAACGGGACTACATGAGGTGGGGTCGGAGAGGCGAGATGAGGACAGAGTGAGGTGAAGCCGTGATCGTCATCGACAGTGAAGCTGGAGAGGCGGGGACGCGCGGTGGAGGCCGCGCTCGTTGGCGCTGGCCGGCGGCAATCGGATGCCAGCGCAGGGTGCTCAGTAGAGCCCGTTCGGCTTTAGGGGCGGCGTACAGGTGCCGCCGGTGGGGGCCTGCAACACCCGCTGCCGCTCAGTAGGGGCATCACGAAGAAGACTCGGGGCGGCGCGGAGATGCTGGGGATACAGGCGGCGGCGGTGGTGTTGTCCTTGCGCTCACGAGTAGAATGGTAGATATGGTGGGAAGAGGCCGCCGTCTTGCGCACACAGACCGCCGGTCAGCCGCCTGGTCCGGTGAAGCTAGGGAATATGAGGATGTGGCACTGGAATCAGGGAGGCAGCGATGGATCATGAGAAAGAGAAGGAACCGGGGGAGGCAGCGCTGGAACAGGGAGAGAGAGAAGGAATCGGGGGAGGCAGGAGAGGCGTCCGTTCGAGGCAGACGATGGGAGGAGGTACGACCGTCCAATGCGCATCAGACGACGGGAGCGATGAGCGGGGGAGGCAGACGATGGCAGACCGCAGACGACGTACCATACGAACCATCACCGCCGCAGACTCCCATTTAATAGTAAAGATATGTATACACAGAAGGGTTAAGGACTTAAGGGTAATCAAACTGGATGCTTTTTGTTACGTACTACGTTATCTTTAGCAAAGAATCTGGGTGGTTCATAACGCTGTTCATCATCCGACTGTAGCTACAGTCGGTTCGGCGCGTCGTCAGCGCGGGGGCCCATCTGCCTGCTAGGCACAGTGCCCTGTCCCGCATCCTTCGCTGTGGATTCATACAGCGGACCGCGCCGCTCCTGCTCAGGCCACTGACAACCTAGCATGCATGTACATGTTCACTGCCACACTTCACGTGAAATTTGACAAAATTAACCCTTTTTGAAACTTCAACAAAAAATAAGCTTTTTTCCGAAAAAATTCTGAAACTAACCCTTTTGTGTGGCTCCCGCACCGGGGGCGCCTTATGTGTGGCGCCCCCGGTGCGGGAGCCACACAAAAGGGTTAGTTTCAGAATTTTTTCGAAAAAAGGGTTATTTTTTATTGAAGTTTCAAAAAAGGGTTATTTTTGTCAAAATTCACACACTTCACCCATGCACTCAGCTTTTGATCGCGCAACCTCGCATGCATGCCTTTTAGCTAGTAGGAGTAGCATGCTTGCTAGTAAATACTCCTTGTACGCAACCTCGCTAAATGCACATGCCCCATGTACGCTTGTACGCATGCACGACTACATGTATCATGTTGGATGAATGATAGTTCGTTTAGCCTTTTCCCGCTCGTTGTGACGTTAGCTGGCTCTCCATGTCATCGTCCAGATATTCTGGTGACCGCTTCGACCTATGCGACTGAAGATGGGGCCTTCCGAGACTAGACGCACGACGCCGCCGGATCCCTATGACGTCAGCGACTATGACAATCCCAATGGAGACGATGGCACAATGAGAGCGGGCACGGGGAGTCCAAGGCGAGCCGGTTTTGTGGCTAACAGTGCGTATCGAGGAGTCTGGAGCCGACATGGAAGGCATACGAGATATATTGTGAAAGCACAAACGAGATGCTGCAAGGAACTTGTCGTTCGGTACATTCTTTTTTTCGATGTTGCATAGGTGCATTAAAAATACTACAATCCCATGTTGTATTTGTTGTGTATCCACGCGCAAAATGTTGCAATGGTTATGACAGCCTTTTATTGTGACTTTTATGCTACATTGCTACATATCTGCTTTTCTTTTGTTGTACAAGTTAATAAATTATGCTACATACGTAAAACTATTTGGTTTCAAACATTTTCAGTATTTGTTCTCAGCTTTTGCTACATACATGTTTTTATTTTGTTGTACAAGTCCATAAATTATGCTACATACGTGAAACTGCTGGTTTTAATCATTTTCGGTATTTGTTCTCAGCTTTTGCTACATACCTGCTTTTATTTTGTTGTACAAGTTCATAAATTATGCTACATATGTGAAACTGCTGGTTTCAATCATTTTCGGTATTTGTTCTCAGGTTTTGCTACATTGCTACATATGTGCTTTTGTTTTAAGTACACAAAATATCTAACAGGCATACAATTATTTTGCTTCGGTAGTTTTTGATTTTTCTTGTGAGTATTTTTGCAGCAGTGGTACATATGTGCTCCACCCACGTGAGGAGAGAGAGAGCAGAACCTCTGTGTGCACCTAGCATGAGCAAAGAGAGGACAGAACCTGCGTGTGCACCTAGCCTGATTCATGATGCATGCATAGAATCAGGTCACGAGAGCAAGGCAGTGCGCAGCAGTCTCCATACGCGTGAAGAGTGACGTGACGCAACGCCCGGTAGGCTCCACCCATGTGAGAAAAGTAGACTGTGCAAATGTCCTTTGTCGGTCCAACGGCAGGCGGAACGATCCACACATGATTCTAATCGGACGGCGCGGGAGGCGGCTGTAGCAACGCCTGGCTACAGCCGACTGACACGTAGCACTGGCCTTCCTCTTGTGCCCGCATCTGTTTTCTCGGTGATCTAGTACCCATCTACATTACTGATTTACTGTACTCTCAAATTAAGCCGGCTGAGCTGAGCTGGTAAATATGAATTCCAAATTTAAAGATGGATGGACCGATGCCTAAGGACACGCACGATAACGGACGATGCATGCTGCTGCAGATCCAGATCATGCTCATCCATCTTTGTGCGCCTACTTGACCAAACCAATTCATTGCTTACCTAAAATAGATAGAAATCGTACCCTAGCGGCCCGGCAACATTCATATCCCATGATCAACAGAATCTCGACCAGATTTTTGAGCTCAAAGTGGTCGATATCCACTGCCCGAATAGATAGAAGAGATGACCTAGTTTATAAGAAAAATCGGGTCTAAAAACCATACAAGTTGTACAATACCATGTTTATGAGGAAAATCGGGTAAAAAACCGCACAAGCGAGACGACCCGCCGCCCACACGACGCAAACCAACCAAACGCACTAGACAAACACCAACTGCCCTGGGGCCGCCGCCCCGACGTAGCAACCAGGACAAACCTCGCATAGCCCGAAGTCGAACCAGTCAGGTAACAGGTGGGTTTGGGTGGCGCCCTGTTGCCGTGCGGACGGCAGGCGCGTCGACCAGATTCAGATCTACCTGTTAGACGTTTCAAGCTTCAGTATTCAGTAGTATCTATAAACTTGGGGAAGACAGACTTGTAATTGTCTGGTAAGGAGCGTCGAGAGAGGCATGCAGCTCGAGACAAGAACATCCGAATACATACTGTACGTACCTCCGTTGCGAGATTTTAGTTAGCAGTTTAACTCATGATGATCAGTCAGTGTGTCCTAACTCATGATGGCCGATCGATCAATCGAGTAATTACGTGCAGGTCGAACCATATCTAATGTGCAAGGTTAACTTACCATAATTACGCCTTCATTTCTGCATAAATTGTAGGTGCATTTAAGCATTGGGTGGTCTCCAGAGATCCACCAAGAAACAACACTTGGCATTCACCAGCGAGAGAAGAAGATCGATCATGGGGCCTTCGATCCTGATGGTGATGGAGAGACGAGGTCGAGAATATTGAGGAGAACTATGTAGATCGAGGCCAGGCTCCCTCGATTGTAGCCCGAGTAATTCTGAATCTAAAACTGGATCCAAAGAACTAGGACCTTTGGCAGTGTAAAAATTGCGCGCCGCCGGCCTCCCCATCTCCTCTAGGCTTCCCAGGCCGGCTCTCGTCGACTCTCGCCGGCCACAAAGCTCCGGTTACCTCACAGCCCACCTCGCATGCAAGGTATTCGATCGATCGCCTGAGAGGTCGATCAATTTCAGAATTGTAGCCAGCTACCAAGGAAGACGAGAATCATTAATATTTGATTTTAACAATGGATAGCGACGATGAGATTATGTCTCACATGTTGATAGAAGAGGAAGCCGTCCTCACTACCAAGGAAGACGAGAATTTGGTAATTCTTGCTTGTCTTTTACAGTTTTAAACCGACGAGGCCGTCAATGCATGCCGCACCCAAATGAGGAGGCTCGGTGTCTGGGAGGATCTAAGACCAAGCCAAGCAGAGGATGGAGGGCCATTGCATGTTGATCTCGGATTATTTTGCTAAGGTCCCAACATTCATTTCAAAAGATTTTGTCGACATGTTTGCAAAGCTCACTGAAGGCCATGCTCTAGAAGTCAATAAGATCACTGGCCACCAGTACGACAAAGGGTACTACTTAGCGATGACATTTCGTCCAAGGTCGGCTACATTTGTCAAGACATCTCTAATCCGATGGGCAACAAAACTTGTTGGTTTGCTTCTGAACAAGAGAGTGCGAGTAATGCATGTGTGATCATGTAGAATATGATCATCGAGAGTGAATGCGCGCATCCGGTCAATGATCCTCTTCTATTGACTTTCAGGGTCCTCTGGCCGATGTTGATCACATGTTGCCGGCAGATTTTGTTGATTTCCTCACCATGCATATGTAGATAAGTGAAGAAGGTATTCATCATTAGTTTCAAAATGATCTAACCAAGCATTTGTGGGCACGCCGGGAAATGGCAGCGGCAACCGCGACAGGACAACAAATTTGAATTATACGGAACAATCTATTGCTATTTTTATTTATTGTAAAACTCTATGCATTGAAATCTATGTTCAGATAATTTGATTTGTCTGTGGTAAATATAGAATTCGGAGTAAAAAGAATAATTTTTTATTGGGAGGGCCTATTGGCTCCGAGAGTGGGGAGCGAAGCCCCCAATAGCCCTCGGAGAATCTAGACGGCGCCAATAGCGTCCGTCTAGCGCTGATGCCGGACCGGTTTTTGGCGCCGCGAGTGGAGTTGCTCTTTAAGTCTCAACACGAAGAGAACAAATAAGATACCATGCGCTAAGAAGCGCGATAACTCATGTATATGAGAAAACATACTACTAAATCGCCATGTTGAAATAAAAAGCCCACTATAACACGCCCCGACCCGATATTGCTCGCCATCACGTGCTCATGATGCTGATGTCGAGGGAGCTGCTATATGTTCCGGTCACCCGTAGTGTCAGAGGTGAATTCTGCGACAATACCGATTTGTCTTGTAGCTATTGGAACATGTCAAAGGGGAAGAAAACAACAAGAGGGAGGAGCCCGCACCCAAACCACCATCGCTCACCGGAGGGGAGGAATAAGAGCACAGTGGTATGATTCAAGATTCGAAACGTTTATGTTTTCATAAATATATTTGTGTTTTGGATCGTATCTGCAAGTTGTATGCACCTTTTATTGCTCGGAACCAAACGACTCCAATGTGACATGATTGTAGATCAAAGGGAAATATCATAATTTGAGTATTACATGTATTCATTGAATGTTAATTCTTTGGTACGGTGCTTAGTAAAGTAGTATCTTAATTACCCTAAATTCGTTAAAATGGCCCCACTAAAACGAGAGGAAACATAGGATACAAATTGTGCAAGTTCTTATTGCAAACACACACAACTATGTAATACATGTCTACATATGATTAATTTTGATTTCATTTATGCAACATCCATTATCTATCCCCATGACTACGTTCTCCATCGCTGTTGCTCATTGTTACATTATTCTCGTTGCAATTATTTACTGTCACCATGCAATGTTGTTATCATGGGACTGTGCACTAATAAATTATGTCAAGAAAATATTTATCCAGGTGTGGTTAAATCGACAACTCAATTGTTAACGCTTATAATTATTATTTGGCTGCTCTTGTGTCGAATCAATAAATTTGGGTTGTAATACATCACTGAAAGACTATTGTGATCATCTACACTTGTGGGTCATCACCTCCGCCTCAACGTCGCAACCTCAACTAACGCTAGTGCATGATATATTGTTTTGATGCTCTACCATGTCCATGTTTGAAAGTATGTGTTGTGGCATTTTCCCGATGGTTTATTATTTTTCCGGAGGGGTCAAGCTCTGTAAATTATGATGGTGTAGTATATGCGAGACAGATGTAGATAGGCCCGAGCGTCAGCAAACAACATCCGATAAAATCCCTGCTCCTAGTTGTGGCAATTGTCTTTCGGTGCTCAGGACGATTTCTAGGAGGTCTCCATCTCGCCTATGGCGGTGTATAATGTGTGAATGAATGGTATTGTTCAGACTTGCTCCGCTCAGTAGGACCCTATTCCTATACACGATGTTAATTAGGATTACATGGTCCCGTTCACCTTACAAATGTTAGTGATAAACACAAAACCCCTAAGAATATAATCTAGGTCCGATCACGGTCGGTTATAAGGCATATCCCCTATAATCCATGTAAAGAACTTGGTGTGGCTTGTGCTGCAAAATGATGTTGCATGCGGGTCTCCTCCAAGTGGTTGAGTCCTTAGGCTGGGCCAACCCTTGCCAAGAGGCCCGCCTTGGGCCTCTGTCGGCCTACCCGGGACATATGACTACTTAGTAGCCCCCCTGAGTCCTTCATGATGACGGTAGAGAGACTTCGTCTGAACCACTTAGGCCTGCTGAATGAAGATGGTGCCTTCCATAAAAACACGTGCAAAGTGGTTAGACGTGAAGCTTTAACGATTTACAGTTTCCCCACGAAATTCCTCATGTTTTCATGTTTTTAACTTTTACAAATCTTCTAGATGTCAAATGGATTTAGATTTTTTAGCATGTCAATAGTTATGAAAGAAAAGAACTTCAAGATTAAAATGGAGACCAGGCGGCCGCCGGGGCGCCATATAGGCACCTCGGCACGGATGGTGCGCTCTGGCGTACCAAGGTGGCTATCTGCCATATTGAAAGGATCGTATGGTCACCTAGAGTGGTGGGGTGAATATGTGCTACTCCAAAATTTAATACTTTTTTGATTAAGGCTTGACACAAAGGTAAATTCTCTGGATATGCAACTGCGGTGAATTTACCTATATGACAAGTTAACACTAAGCAAGGAAAAGATACAAGTAAAGGCTAAAGGTAAAGGAGTAACCGAACGGGTAGCACGCGGAGACAAGGATGTATTACCGAGTTCCTCCTTTTTAGGTGAGTATGTCTCGTTGGAGGGGTGTGAGCTTCACCACAACAGGCTTGCCACAAAGGCCTCACCCTATTATCCGGTGAACCTCACCACAAAGGCCTAGTTCACCTTTCACTATCGGAATCCTTCAAGGCGGAATCCGGAGTCTTTACAACAATCTTGGGCACACACCCACAACTTAATTGGGGGCTCCCAAATCACCACGAATCTGCCACACAAGAACAACAAGTAAGAACAACAAGATGCCTAGGTTTTCCTAGTGGAAAACCTAGGCTCAAATCGCTCAAGTGAATGAGGGGAAAATCAAATCGCTTCGGTGGAGATGTAGATCTTGGCCTTCTCCTTCAATCCTCCAAAGATCAAAAAGTTTGGTTGGGGGGTTGAGGAGATCTCTTTGATTTGGTGGCTCAGCTGCATGTGTTCTACCCCTCTCAGATTTCTGACTGTTGGCGAAATGGTCACACCGGAGACTCCGGTCTGAGCAGACCGAGACTCCGGCCTGGACCTGAGATTCTGGCGACATTCCGGTCTTGTTCCGGAGTGGGTGCAGCAGCTCTCCCACTTAAGCATTGCTTGAAGAAGGAACTGGTCGGCCGGAGACTTCGTGTTCTGGTTTCGGAGATTCCGGCTAGGCCGGAGACTCCGGCATGTCTCCGGTCTCCTTTCGGACCAGAGTACAACAGCTCTCCCACTTTAGTTCCTCGAAGCAAAATGGCAGGGTCAGAGGGAGGCCAAAAACTCTTTGCCTTAAGTCCGGAGACTCCGGTCCAGAGGGACCAGAGATTCCGGTCTAGGCAGGCCGGAGACTCCGGCCTGGAGTTTCCAGCTCCACACTTCTTTGATCTTTTTCCCTCTCTAAGTTTCGCTGCTTATGTAAATTCATCAATTAACTCCAGCATCACTTAGCAACAAGTCAGAGTATCACTAGTATTGTTGCCTAACACACAAAACAAATAAGGGATCTATAAGAGATTCTTTCACATATCAGTAGTCCGATGGACCTAATACTTTCGTCGTCGCCTTTGTTTTGACCTAAATCACCTATATAAGGCGTGGTTTCGAGAACTTCCATGTGGAGAGGGGTATTTTTTTTAGGTTAACAATGTGCAGAGGGCAATATTTATAAATGAATCCGCTAGATGAGCTATCGTTTGCTGCCATCTAAGAGCATCTCCACTCAAGGCGCCCAAAACGTGTCAGGCAGCAGCAGCGTCCGGATGCGCCGCGCGCTATTGAGGGTTCCGCGCTCCACTCGCAAATTCAATAGCATTTTTCAAAAACATGATTTGAACACGAAATTCATTCGAAATTTAGAAATTTAGAAGTTTGAATGATTTTTAGGCAAACTAAAAAAACTAGACCTAAACTAGCCCCGCTAGTAGAACGTGATGTAGTCTTCCTCCCAGCCGACCTCCTCTTTGACCCCGCCGCTGGGCCCTGCACTGCTGCCATCTTCGCCGGACTAGTTCTTGATTACCCCGCTTGGCCCTGCGCCGTCGTTGTCGGTGAGGTCGAAGAAGGGAGTCCCGGTCGCCTCGAGATGCTCGTGCCGCGACCACGCACAGACGTCCTCATTGGAGAGCAGGGGACGGTGTTCCTCGATGCCCATGGCGGCGTGAGCCCCGAGAAGTCCTCTGGGTCGACCTCCGGGTTGTGCAGGTTCTCCTGCCGCGCGCCATGCGCTGCAGCAGAGGTGCAGCGACGCCTTGCTACCTCGTGTGACACTCTAGCGGCATGAATGATTTGACCAGGACGGTTGAGTTCCCGTGTCAATGACACGGCTGGCCTATCTGTCGAAGCCTCACGTGACGCTGCACGAAGTTTCGTCTTCGGCGCGACCAAACGACTCCCACGGGGAGGGCGTGTGTTGAGCGCGCCTGGAAACAAGTATGTATTATGTCCGAGGTTCACTCTCTCAGGTCTTAATGACTGAAGTAGACAAGTAGCACGTAGTAGCGATATACTCCCTCTGATCCAAATTACTTACATTTGTTAATAAACCAATGTATGTAGACACTAGATATATCCGCATCTAGACAAATCCAAGTCAACTAATGTGAAACAGAGGGAGTATAAATTATTTTCAAAATTTTGACAAGGAGTTTGGGATCAGCTAGTATATGAGGTGTGTGCATCGTTCCGGGTGGCTTGGAGGTGGCACCGTGGCGGTCGCTTAATTAGCTAGCCGCATCAAGGCCACCATAAATTTCCCACCACCCTCCCAACGGCCATCGCCTTCATCCTCCCTTCCCCCATCAAGCTGAGAGCACGAGACATTCAAGTCCTGCTCGACCTGCTTCCTCCATTAATGCCCCCACCTCCACCTCTCCGTCATTTATATCACTCACCTAGCTCCTCCACTCCACTCCACTCATCACACTCCACTGACACTCGAGCTCGCACCTCACATCGCAAAATAACAAATCAAACAACAATGGCCGTCGAGAACGGGGAAGCCGCCATGGCCGTCACGGTCACCGGCACCCGCACGGTGGCGCCTGCCAAGACCAAGGTCACCCTCGCCACCTTCGACCTCCCCTACATCACATTCTACTACAACCAGAAGCTGCTCCTCTACCGCCTGGCGCCTGGCGCCGGCGATTTCCACGACGTCGCCGCCCGCATGGCCGACGCGCTCGGGGACGCCCTCGCGTACTTCTACCCGCTCGCCGGCCGGATCCGCCAGGAGAAGGGCGACGGCGGCGCGCTGTACGTGGACGGGGAGGAAGGTGCGGAGGTCGTCGAGGCCGCCGCCGAGGGCGTCTCCGTCGATGAACTCGCCGGCGAGGCCTGCGGCGAGGAGGCAGAGAAGCTCATGCAGCAGCTCATACCTTACACCGGCGTCATGAACCTCGAGGGGCTTCACCGCCCGCTGCTCGCCGTCCAGGTATGCACATCGCAAGATCTACATTATGCACAGCTGAAATACACTCTTTTTCGCACTTGAACCAAGACCTTATCGAATGCTTAATCTTCAGAGAAAACATTTATAAATTGTGAATTTTGTTTCGATGGAAATTGCGTTTTCCACTTGTGAATTGTAAATGCTATTGCATTCTGACGCGGATACATCGTCCACGAGCAATAAATATGCAAATTTACCAACCAACCAACTGGTACGGCCAGCATTACTGATCGAACTTATACTTGAGACAGTACGTCGACTATTCTAGAAAGCTAGCGATATAATGTACTACATCATGTATTGAGCTTACTTTTCTGCAAATTTACCCATTATACATCATTCAGTTTAAATTCCCGCAAACTGATACTACTTGAGTTGAAAATAAATATTTGACGCATAATATACGATGGGAGTTGCATTACAGTTCACCAAGCTCAAGGACGGCCTCGCCGTGGGCTGCGCCTTCAACCACGCCGTCCTGGACGGCACCGCCACGTGGCACTTCATGACCTCCTGGGCGGAGCTCAGCCACGGCGCCGCCGCCCCCTCGGTGCTCCCCGTCCACAACCGCGCCATGGCGCGCTCCGTTCGCGTCGGCCTCACCCTGCCGGCCTCCGCCGAGGCCCATGAAGAGACAGACCCCAACGGGCCCAAGAAGCCGCTGGTGGCCCGTGTCTTCTCCTTCCCGGAGGACACGGTGGCCCGCATGAAGGCCGCCGCAAACGCCGTTCTGCCTCCGGGCGCCAAACCCTTCTCGTCATTCCAGTCCCTGGGCGCCCACATCTGGCGGGCCGTCTCCCGCGCGCGCGGGCTGGGCCCCGCCGACATCACCGTCTTCGCCGTGTTCGCGGATTGCCGCGCTCGCCTCGACCCGCCCGTGCCCGCCGCTTACTTCGGCAACCTCATACAGGCGGTGTTCACGGGCGTCCCGGCGGGGATGCTCCTGGGCGGGCCGCCGGAGCTGGCGGCTGGGATGCTGCAGAAGGCCATCGACGAGCACGACGCGGCCGCCGTGACGAGGAGGCTGGATGAGTACGAGGCGGCGCCGAAGCTGTTCCACTACAGCGACGCTGGGCC
Source organism: Poa pratensis (assembly GCA_947311845.1). NCBI lineage: Eukaryota > Viridiplantae > Streptophyta > Magnoliopsida > Poales > Poaceae > Poa > Poa pratensis. The sequence goes on along the minus strand of CAMZMU010000101.1, from coordinate 33,368,619 downwards.
CAACTGCGTGGCCGTGGGCAGCTCGCCGCGCTTCCGCGTGTACGATGTGGACTTCGGGTTCGGCAGGCCCGAGCGCGTCCGCAGCGGCGGGAACAACAAGTTCGACGGGATGGTGTACCTGTACCCCGGCCGTGGCGGCGGCAGCGGCGGCATCGACGTCGAGCTGGCGCTGCAGCCGGAGCCCATGCAGAAGCTCGAGAAGGACGACGAGTTCCTGCAGGTCGCCGCTGCCTGATCGCGCCTACACGGCGCTGCCTGAATTAATTAGTGAGCTTAATAAGTAAGCAGGGGTTTGAGATTTATATACGCTTTGCCTATGTAGTACTCCGTACGTACGTATGCAGTGCAGGCGGATGTGTGTGCTCTAGCCTAGGCAGCTTCATTGATTTGGTCGTTAGTGGTGTGTGTTGCTTGTTGCGACGGATTTGTTCCTACTTAAATAAGGATCGATTAGTTTGTGTAAGCCACGATCCTCCTAGTTGTCATGTAATGTAATGTAATGTAAACAACCTACTGGATTTACCTCGTGCTTTCTGAATTCGACTCTGTTGGCGTCATTCTCAGCAATTGCTTCCTCCTTATCCAGTTTCCACATAGCACAGTGAGACTTCCAGTGCGGGAATTTCCTAATGCACGGAGCTCCTTTTATCGAACAAATCCACACAATTTTCAAGTTCTACTCGGAGAAATTTTAAGTAAATAAATGATTTTCGAATAAAAAAACTGGGCTGTGGGAGCCAGAATTACCAGGAGCAAGATGACGCCTTGTTGCGTGGACCAGGGTACTTGGGTTTGTTATGGGAGTTCAGCTATCAAGATGGAGCAAAATGGCAGGAAACAAAATTCAAGATTCAAATGGAGGTTTTATTTGGAACATAAGGGGTTTTGGAAACACCGACTGGAAAAGGCAATTGAAGGAGTTTTTTGAAGAGCAAGCATGTGGGTATTATTGGTTTGCACGAGAGTGGACTAATGACTCCCGAGCTACATGGAGCTCGTTTAAAAAAAAATCGAAATCGGCACTTTTGAGTTTCCAAAAATCGACAAAAAATTCCCAGATGTAGATAATATCGAGATCTACAAGTGTGCAAAATTTTAAACGAAATACGTTGTATTGCGGGCTGGGCAAAAAATGACAAATGGGTGGTGAATAGTACACAATTTCAAAACTTGAAATTGTTCCTGATTTGTCTTTTTTGTGCAGCCCAAAATATACCGAATTTTAAGTTGAAATTTTGCACGTTTGTTGATCTCGACACTATCTTTATCTGGGATTTTTTTTCACGATTTCAGAAACTCAACTGTGCCGATTTTGATTTTTTTTCAAAAACGAGCTCCATGTAGCTCGGGAGTCATTTGCACTTTCCGTGGTTTGCACGAGATAATTAGACAAGATTTTACCGTGGGAGATTTTAAAAGTTTGATTGGAACTGAATTTTCACCTCGCACTCGCTTTCTGCTCAAGGCCGTTCACGAGGTATTCTCTTGGGAGTGGATGATGATAAATATGAGGTGTTGTGCGAGTAGAGTGTAGAAATTTATGTGAGCACGATGTTGAGACAGAAAAACAATGACTCATTTCGGGACTGTATTGTTGTTTATGGGCCTCCTATCATTCTTTTTCAAAGTATTTATTGGGAGATTTGAATGCTAAACTGTGCAGAACCATAATACCAGTTATGGTTGCACGCTGTCATGACAAAGGAGACTGAAGCGGTGAAGGGTTTAGGGTTAAAGGATCTTCCGTTATCGAACACCAGGTAGACTGGGAGAAGGTCACGTGAAGCTCGAACATACTAGATGCATTAATTAATATATAAAAATTAGAAGTCGCAAAGTCGCAACAAGAGGCGTAGTAAACGAGTAGATCGGATAGGTTGCACATACTGATCGGTTGTACATGAAATCGTTGTTGTAGCGGTTGCAGTGGTGATGTTGTTAGCGACAAAGTTGGCAAAAACCGGGTGCAGCAGATGGCATTGAAGGCGAATGTAATCAACACCACCCGACTTGGACGGTAGACGACTTCTGATGGAGAACGCGAGCAGACGGACGAGATGCTTTTCAAAAACCTAATTCGCCCTCTCCCGTACAGGATCCAAGGGCGACTAGTTCCAGAGACCTGCTCGCTCATTCACCGGTGCATGCCAGTGTCTAGGATAGGGCAGACTACGATGGCAGCGCAGGTGTCGAGAGAGGCAAAAATCCTAACTCAGTTTGGTATGTGCCGCGCAGCGCATACAGTGCTTGCTTTTATATAAAGCGGCTCGAAAAACCCTAACGTGTACAACGTGAGTTCCGAGTCCACGCCGCACGTTCGAGTCGGTTACACCAGTCCACGATCTTGAAGCGACCAAAACTAGTTTAGCCCTGACGACTCAATTCTCCCGAACAGCAAAAATAAAATGCATAAGTTGACTCGATGTGACGCGCGTCGTGACGTGAAGAGACGAGCGAACAGAGGAAGAGGGATTGCACGTGAACCACTCATGTTCTCACCATATGGTGGAAAACCCACCCTCATAGGGAGGTGCAACTCTCCTCATTTTACATGTTGGACTAAACCTAACATCTCCGCCTCTTGAGATTTCTAGAAATTCTGAAATTTATTTGGGCAAAGCCCATTTATTTCCAACATTCCTTCACCTGATCTCAATTGTTCATTTAGAGATTCTCATAAAAGGAGCACTGGACAGATGACTACAAAATCTTTTGGTGATGATTGTATCTCGTGGATGACACTCCCAGTTTCATGTAATAATTGATTATTCGGTTAATCTAATAAGGGGACGTGCCCCACAAAGAGATTCCGTCCGGCGCTCCATGGCTTGCAGAGGGACCAAACATGCATGCATGCACGGAATCTTTCCTTAATTCGAAAATTTAAAATAAATTATTTCTTAAACCGTTAATCCAAATGACGATCTGTTTTCACTGTTGGGTTCGTATCGACGAGTACTTTAAAACAAGATCCCATCTTAATATGTTTTGACAAACTTTTTTTTCGTCTTCAGTTGCCAGGTTATAATACTGTAGTTACCATATTACTGATTAACGATTACCATCCAAATAATACATAGTTAACAGATAAGTTTTACATATTTTTTGTCATAGCCACGATGTACATGTTCAGATTGTAAGTATTTGATACACTCTAAACATGTAAAATATGTAATTACCACTAGGAAAGTCTTAAATTTGTAAGGGGCAAAGTTCAGAAAATCTGGCAACCATTTGCTTTTGACCTGGTAACCAACTTGACTATACCTGGTCACCAAGTGACTGTAATCTGGCAACTAGAGTCGGAAAAAAAAAGTTGTCAAAATATATCAATATGGGATCTAGTTTCGAAGATTTCGTCGCGACAAAGACAACCGTGAAAACAAATCTGAATTTTGAGTTACGGTTTAAGAGATAAAACATTTTGAAATTCGAAATCTAAAAGGAATCTACGTGGGCTGCATGCATGCATGTATGAGTTAGTTGCCTTACTCTATCCGTGCCCACGGATTGCTAATGTAGGGCACGTGCCCTTAGTAGCACAGTCCTTGATTAATTGTGCGGCGGTCAAGCCTTTGGAGGAAGAGCGGGCGGAGCAATATTCTGATGGTGTACCATCTAGTTTCATGTAGTATTTGATTTATTGCACCCGAATTTTCCGAGTTGCACTTCAGTTGCACATAAATGGGAATTGATTTAATACATATAATATTCGGATCACACACACATATCTGGAGGGTACGAACATTTCCTTTTGGCGGGGAAAGTTTTGTCCCGGGGCAGCTGACTAATTAGAATTTGGCACTCTCACATTTTGAGTTTTCGGCCATGTCTCTCTGCACAGCCGCACCACCCTCACTCTCCCCTGTCATTGCACCACCCCTCCCCTTCAGCGCGCGGGAGCATCGCCATGTCGCACCCCTATCCCCTCGCCCCACCCCACCCTCCCCCCCTTATTTTCCATAAGCTCACGGAGAAAAATATTGGGCGTTGTACACTTGTAACCAATAACCTAAAACAAATTCAAATTCAAATTTAATTATATATGCTACGTCACTTATAATTCTCTCCAAATTTACAGAAAATTATAAGTGGTTTTCATCAACATTTCAACATCCCCTCGTCTAGTAGACTCTCTTTGTTGATGTAACCAATCAACCTTGGCTTTGGAAAATGGTTTGAAGATGAAGGAGGACGATTTTCCCTAGAGAAGGATAGCTGGAATAGATTTGCTCGCAGAGTGGCATGTGAATCGGATTTGTCATCATTCTCCGCAGCACAATGTTGAATGGTGACATCAATATGTATTTTCAACTAATGTGAAACTAGTAGTCTGTTCAGAGGTGGATGAAACATTAGAGCTAACTAAATTTTGTAGGATTTAGAGCTCCTAGTTGATGATTTCAGTTCTAATAGTATATATTAGATCATCTATCATATTTCGAAGTGTTTTATTTATTATTAGTCATCATGTACTGAAATGAAAGTTATCATGTACTCCCTCCGTTCCAAATTAATTGACATGGCTTTGTCTAGTAACAAATGTATATTTAGACAAAGCCATGTCAATTAATTTGGAACGGAGGGAGTACTTATTTTCTCTTTGGCTTAAATATTTGGTCTAAAATATCAGGAATTTTTGCCATTGAATTGGTCCCTCTGAATGGTCCTCCGGATCTTTGTACGAAATGCCGGACACAACCGGCCTGTCTAGACCCTCCGGGCAAGCCCTGAATACTCTCTGAATGTGTGCAACCGGTTTAAAATAGGACCGATGCTGGTTTTCGGAGTGTTTTTTTCAAACCGGTTCTAAATTCTCCTAAAACAACCCTTGACGTTCCGTTATTCTAGAGACGGCTGAGAAACCAGCCCGGCTACATCGTGTATCCAGGCCATTATTGGAGTAAAATAAGCCAACAATGCGTGTACTTGCAATATGTAACTATAAAAGAAGCTGCAAAACTCAGTAGTTCAGAGAGGTAGTATAATGAACATATAAAATGAGTAAGTAGTATATATAGCTCTGGCACAGCTGATGCAGTGTCACCTTTCGGGCCCGGTTCATTCGAGGGAGGCTCTAAGTAGGGATGTTGCTAAGTGGGCACCCCGGCGCCGGTTGACTTTCCCCTTGTTTGATCTCTTCTCGTTCCCCTACTACTTCTACCGTCTTCGCATTCGATCTTGTTCCTCATCCAACTCCGAAATCCTGCGTTAGATTGAGCAGCTCGTATGGGCCAAATTGCTGCCTAATTGCAAGCCACTAAAGAGCTGACCTAGTGCTGTAGTAGAAATGTTTCCTGGAGCAGGAGGCGGCGGCGGAGGGGGTGCCGGTGCAAGCCATTACTTCCTGCAGAGCCAGCAGCAGATGTTCCATGCCGCCCTTGCCGCCGCCGATGGCATAGGCATAGACGCCGCTTTCATGGACGCGACCGGCGACGGCGGGCTGGCGGCGCCAGACATGCACGCGCACAGCAACGCCCTGCTGTACAACCTGTCCGTGCTCAAGGACAAGGTGCAGCAGCTGCAGCCACTTGTTGGCCTCGCGGTCGGCCACGACGGCCGCGGCCACGTCGACGCCGTGGTGCCCGGTGCCAGCGCCATCATCCAGGAGATCTTCGCCGCCGCGTCCTCCATGCTGTACGCCTTCCAGCACCTGGGCGGCGGCCTCGGCGCGTCGGTGATATCCGTTAATAACGCGGCGCTGGCGCAGGAGGGCGTCGTCGGCTCGCATGCCAAGAACGGCGCCATATCGGATGTCAACGCCGGCGCAGGATCCAGCGTCCAGCAGGCCATGGACACAGCGATGCACCAGTGGCAGCCGCAGCACCATGGCGGCGGCCATGACAACAGCTACTACGACCTCCACGGCATGTCCACGATGGAGGCGGCCGTGCCGTCGTCTACGCAGGCAACGACGGTAATGGATACGATCATCATCGAGCTGGACGCGGCGGAGCTGCTAGCCAAGTACACGCACTACTGCCAGGTGTGTGGCAAGGGGTTCAAGCGAGACGCCAACCTGCGCATGCACATGCGCGCGCACGGCGACGAGTACAAGAGCAAGGCGGCGCTCGCGAACCCGCTCACCAGTAAGTTTTCGAGCGCCGCCGGCGAAGACGCGGCGGCGGCTATCGAGGCAGCGGGGAGGAGGAACAAGTACTCGTGCCCACAGGAGGGGTGCCGGTGGAACCGGAAGCACGCCAAGTTCCAGCCGCTCAAGTCGGTGATCTGCGTGAAGAACCACTACAAACGCAGCCACTGCCCAAAGATGTACGTCTGCAACCGGTGCAACCGTAAGCACTTCTCCGTCCTATCCGACCTCCGCACCCACGAGAAGCACTGCGGCGACCACCGCTGGGTCTGCTCCTGCGGCACCACTTTCTCCCGCAAGGACAAGCTCGCCGGACACGTCTCCCTCTTCGTCGGCCACGAGCCCGTTGTCGTTTCAATGGCCGGCAGACACGGTAAGAAATCCTCGTCGACGTCCACAGATCAGCTTAGAAACTGCACCAGTGGTTTTTCCATTACATGACACATACTGTACGTGCATAATATGATGCGATCGTCATTGTACATAAGTGCATGCCCATGAACTAATTGTGTAGATTTAGGGCATAATTACAAGGTAAGAAATATGATGGAAGTTAGTCAATTAGGGCATCAATACTGTCTGTGACAATATTGATAAGCGTAAAGTTACTTGTTGTGAATTCACGTAGATTTCATGTGCTAAGGGCAATTGTTAGCTAGTAGATATTAAACTACTTTTGTTTTCCCCTAAAATTGGTTGTTTACTTTTGTACTTTCTTAGCAAACATTTAAGGATGATCTGGTAGCAACATTTTAGCCGTAGATCTAGTAAGTGTTGGGGGCGGGAGTTTTTTTTTATAGAAAAAAGGCTCCAAGAGCCCGGCTTTAAATTAATAAAGCCCTGGTGAGGCCAAGTACACCTTACAACGAACATCGACCTACTGGGGTTACCAGCTTAAGATTACAGCACATGAGAACAACAGAAGAAAAGAAAATACAAGGGCAAGAACTAAGTACAAGACTAAGCAAGCCGCTTGAACACAACATTGAGCACCATCTTCTGTTGATCGGGAGGCAGCACCGAGACTTCAAACCCAGGATGGCAACGGGAATGACCAGACCACTTCAGACCCACCTCACGCCACCAGAACACCCGATCGGCCGATGTCTTCGCGAGAAACCGGAATACAGGAGGGACAACAATGGAAGCGCCTCCAAGGAGGAATACGACGTCCAAAGACGTCATCGCCACCGCAAAGGCCAAAGCCTTGCACAACTTTCGTCGGCGTTCACTCCACCATCCTCGGACCACCGCAACCGAGGAAGAACCCAACTGAAGACGAACTTGACAAGGAGAAAACACCGTTGGTGTCCAAGGCCAAGCCACAACCTCGACAGCCCACCCTGGGTTCGAGATTGGCTGCACAAACTGGACAGACCACCGTCTAAAAGAGGCCAAGACGACATCAGAGAAGATCATCTCAGGTCAAGGATCACAAGGAGGCAACCAAAGTCGAGACGAAGCACAACGATGACTGGGAACGGAGCGGCAAGGCCGTGCAAGTCAACAAACCAGGGGGAGTAGTTTGGATGTGACGCCCCAAGAGGAAAACGGTGCCCGTGGGCGTCGTCGTCGCCGCCAAAGGTGAGACCTTGCCCAGCTTTCGCTGAAACACATCCCCAAAAGAAGGCCAACTGCACCTCGGGACGATGAGGAGAGGACATGGAAGCAGGCTACGGGGTAGCCAGGGAGAGCCACTGCCGAAACGCCTGAGAATACGGGGAGAGGACAGTAGTTGGGGAGGACCGTGAGCCCCTGCTCCGGCTCCGGCGGCCACGGATCTCACACTGAGACCGCGTCGCACATCCCGACACCACCTCTACACGCCGATAGATTAAGACAAGCGCTCCCAGACTCACCCACACGGTGGCTAGCCGAAAGAGCAGCCACAGCCACCAGAGACACCACCTCCGCACCGAGATATGCAATAGAGCTCAGCCACCTCGATGACGCAGACCCTACCATGCCACCCTCTGCCAGATCCCACCTCCGCCATGGCCACCACCAAAGAGACCCCAAACCCTAGAGGCCACTCCACCCAGATCGCCCAGAACCAGATCTGAGCGCCCGCCACCACGATGGGGAACTCGAGTACCGGAGAGGCCGACCTGGAGACGGAGGGGCGCGACGGGCGGGGAGGCTCACCGGCCGGCGACCGTGACAACGGCGGGTGGACCCTGGCGCAACACCGACCTCCATGCCGCCGCGCGAAGGCCTTGAGGCCAAATCCCCGCCGCCCCCTTCACCGGCGCCGCACGGCCTTGTCTGGCAGCCGCCTCCGGGAGCGACGAGGCAGGGGGGAGGGAGAAAGGGGGTGGCGGCGGTTGGGGGCGGGAGTGATCGACTCATATCTTAGTAAACCTATAAGCATGAGTGTGGAATGATTATTTCTCAATCGACTCAGAGATAGTTATTTCTAGTCAATGTTCACATGCATCCAATGAAGACCTTCTCGTTGGTTTGAACTTTTACACGAATATGGGTCTTTAAATCAAAAGATACTTGGCGTCCACTCAGAAACAGAAATTTCCCATTCGCTGGAGAAAGAGAGAAATCACATGCACCTTGAGAGATATTCTACGGTGATTTATATTGTTTTCTTGCTCTTCTTTACAGGATATCAATATGATCCTATTAGCCAGAGTTAATTATGTACTTCATCCGTTCCAAATTATAAGGCGCGTTATTTTTGTGTTGGTCTTTTATACTCGACTTTCACCACTAATATATACTAAACTATATTGATTGAGCATGTATAAATGGTACCGTTGGATTCGTCTAACAAAGTTCTTTGATTTCATATATTATTATACTAATTTTATAAACAAATTGTAAGTATAAAACATGGTCAAAATTATACATTGTTGACCAGCGAAATTTAAGGACGCCTTATATTTAGGGCGGAGGGAGTACCACTGAAATGTGTATATGTCCATGTGGAATACAATCAAACTCAAGAGCTCGAGGTTGATGTCATCACAAATGCTCAAATGTGTGGATATAGTAGGGCTTAAATACAACATATGGAATATGATGGAAATTAGGCACGAATGCGCAAACCAATATGCATATGGTAAAGCTATTTCTTGTCAATGCACGATATGTTGATTTCATACGTTGGTCTGGGAATGAAATTGTCTTAAGTGTCACTCTGCGTAGCTATGTGCCTAACTCTAACATCCGAATTGGCGCATTGCGTACATGCATATGGGAGAGTTGTAGTGAAACAACCACAATGGCTAGCCGAAACTACACGTGTTTTATTGCCTAGGTATTTGTAAATAATTTTGTTCGTTTCTCCTAATAGAATGCACAGTTCTCTCGCCCTTTGTTGAGTAGAAAACTAAAGGCGACCTCGGTGAGAAGCGACTATTATTTGGGGTTGCACATATAAATAACGTATTACACCAGGAAAATTTAGTTGAAGGCGGATAGAGCTCCATGGCCGCCTGGCCACGCGGCCATACGATCCTGGCATCACCGGGGTTTTTCACCTGCCACATTTCAACGCGTAGGGACTAGATCTGGTGGGGGTGATGGTTAAAGGTCGCCGGAGGTGGGGAAATGAGGGTTTGGCCCGTAAATCGGTGGCTGAAGCCTACATGTATTGCCCAATGAGGCGACTTACGGGAAACTGTAAATAATTATACGAGCCAGACCGATATGCGTTTCTATTCGGGCAAAATACGTTCCAAAATTGCATATCAACCCGATTTTTAAGATTCTGCCTGTTCTAATGGATCTGCTAGAGACGCTCTTACACCAGGAATTGTTCACGCTTCCCATGTGAAGTATTAATCAATATCTTTGCCTTTTCTTCATCGGTTGTACTCCCTCCGTATCAAAATATAAGACTTTCTAGCTATTCCACACACACATCTATCTAGACATGTTTTAGTGCAAGATTCACATATCTTGTACTAAAACATGTCTAGATAGATGTGTGTGTGGAATAGCTAGAAAGTCTTATATTTTGATGAGTACATACTAGTAGTTATATTTTTTCTACTAAAAGTTGTAAGTTCGTATGCAGCAACATGCCCCCACATCCTCTTTTGCATATATTTCTTTTCACATGTGTTGCACCTTAACATTGGATGCAGACACCACACACCCCGATACGTGAAACTTTGGAGGGGCGCATCCCTTAATAGGTTAGAATCTAATATATGAACACATTATAGCTCGGGGGCATTTTCCTTACAAGACAAGTTACTGAACCGCTATCCTTCATCGACATATAATCAACACGAAAGATTGACCTGAACAAGAGTACCCATGATCTTAACTCACTATTGTCATCACCACCAACATGAATATATGCCAAACCTTAATATTACAGTCTGTCTGATTAGACCCGACAATTTGGGGACCAAGACATTAAATGTTCTCTGTTATGGAACTCGTCGGCTAGGAAGGCCTCACCGGGCGTGATAGAGCCATGAAATATTTATTACCTCAAAGAACACAAAAAACTAATAACATAGTAATAAAAGAGAAAATGCTCTCAACTTTAGTTTCTCTCGCTTCCTGGTACCTAAGAGACCATCTTTGACTGTTGGGTTTCGTCCAATTATCATGACATCAACAATCACAAACACTCAAAGATCAACATATTTTAGCCAAAGGGTAGTACACTTGTCATGGCTTGATTTTTGTGTGTGCATGTTTCTCAAACTTACGGCGTTACACAACCTGGTTATAGGTACATGCATGTTTAAAAAAAGTTCATCGTATATTAAAAATGTTCATCATGTATTAAAAAGATTCAGCGTGAATTTAGAAAAATGTTAATCATGTGTTTAAAAGTTCGAGAAGGCTTGATAGTGCTAAGAAACGTGAAGGTGGGGGGTTCATCGGAAAATTAGGAAGAGCTAAAAAATGTGAACAAAAATGAATGAACCAAATAAGGGTGAACCGTAATAAAATAGTGAAAAAACGGTTACTAAAACACGTATGAACCAAATTTAAGAAGAACAAAAATTTGGGTGAACCGTAATAATAGTCAACCCAAAACAAAAGTGAAAAGGGAACTAACAATAGGGTGAACCAAATAAAATGTGAAACATTTGGTTCATTAAATAGTGTTCATCATATAATTTTTTTAAAATGTTCATCGTATATTTTTAAAATGTTTACAATGTACTTAAAATATATATTACCAATTTAATAATTAAGAAAATATTAATTTAGAAAGCATGAAGAATGTTCACGTACAAAAATGTAATAATAAAAAAATCCTAAAAAATAAATAGAAGAATTGGAAAAAGATACAGACAAAAAAATAGAAAACGTAGAAACAGGAAAAAAGAGCCAGGAAAAACCGAAATAGAAAACGAAAAGTGAAAAATGGCCGGCCCAAGGGGGGCGACTCCTGCGGGCGAGTCCATGCTAGCGCTCGCGTAGAGCGATATATAGTGCCTGCAAAGGAAATCGAGGCAGGATTATTTGACGCTCTTCGCGTCGAGTGGGAGGCCAAGCCCACTTGCTCGCGTGGGTGGCCTCGCCCAATAAGGTATTTTTGTTTTTTTCACTTTTTTCTTTTCTGTTTCTTTTATTTATATTGTATTCTTGCTTCTTTTTTATTTTATTAGTATTTGTCTGATTTAATTTGTTTTCTAATATTCATATGAATGTATTAAAAAGTTAAGCTAAAATATTTATAGAGTACAAAATATTTACAAGGTATAAAGAAATGTTCATGAGGTTAAAAAATCTTTTGTCAGTTCAACAAATTCATAGGTTTTAAGAAAATGTTTCGTATAGTACAAAAATATTTTTCATGTGAAAAAAATGTCCACTCCCTTAAAAATAATGTTTCACAAGGTTAAAAATAAATGTTCGTATAGTTCAAAAAAATCACTTGTTTTTAAGAAAATGTTCACGATATTTAGAAAATATTCGTATAGTCCAAAAAATTCATGTGAAAATGTTCACATAGTTAAAAAATAATGGTTCACGAGGTTAAAAAAGTTCACATGTAATAAAAAAATCACTGTTAAAAATATCGACTGATATTCTGATAAACCGGCCGATTTATCACTTGTCGGTGTTTGAACGATAAGATAAATCGACCGATAAATCGGCCGATATGCCGATAAATCAGCCAATATTCGATAAACCGGCTGATTTACCCCTTATTTTGGGTCGACCGATAAGTGATATCCCCAAGACTGAAAAAACGCATGAATTTAAAAAACAAGAACAAAAAGAAAATATCATGGACTCAAGATAATTGCTCACCAGTTCCAAAAACTAGTGGCTGTTACACAATGAAAAATCCTTATGACTTTTAATAGCAAAAAATAAAAATAAAAGGAATGAACAAAATAATGCAAGAAAATAATACAGAAAAAGGAAAAAAGAAAACAGTAAAACGGGAAAAAGAGAATGCGAAAAGAAACAGAAAAATGAAAACGAGCCAAAAAAACTTTCGTGGGCCAAAGGCCAACGCTTCAGGCAAACGTTTGATAGATTTTCCTTCAAAGGAAGCAGAAACATAGCGAGGATCAATAGGACGCTGATTGCTCCGAGCCTATCCCATAAAAGTATTGTTTATTTGGGGTTTATTTTCATCTCAAGGGGATTGGGCATGAGAAAGTGTTTTGGTGAAATCATTCCTTTCACAGAATACCCTAAATCCCCACAAATAATTTCCATCCCCAATACTAGTATCGGACAATGTTTTTAATCTACTCAAAAATGAGGCTGTTTGTGAGGCATATCTTGTGATTACCACATGCAAAGTTGGCTTAGTAAACGGACTATTGAGAATTTTCCGAATCAAGGATAATCCCCTCCGGTCATTCAAAATAAACTTCATAGACACTAGAAGTAGACAAGGCCTAAATGCCTATTCGGTTTAGTGGAAATTAAAGAGGTTTGAAAGGGATTGAGGATTACCAAATCATCTACAAGCAAAAATCCCCCCCCCCCCCCCCCCCCCACACCCACACACACACACAGACTCCTCACCGAACAAGGCCTAAAATAATTTTCTCTTCTCGAAATAAAAAGTAAAAAATTCCTCTAGATGATTAATTAGCTTGGATGAGCATTGAATTAATCGTCAAAACATTTCTCGAATAGCTGCATCAGGAGTGAATCTTCTAGAATGCATTGGAGGAATGGGCGCTTTTATTTTGGAAATTTGCGTGTGATGAGCATGTATGGGCTTCAATAATTTATAATTAGATCAAAATATACAAATATATTTTCTAGATAAAATGTAAAAAATGTTCATATAGTTGAAAAAGAGGATAGCAGAGATGACGAGGATTCTCTGACCTTCTCGTAACTTTTTATCTTACTCAGGATATTTTTTCAAAATTTATCCCATGTTGTAACATTATAAGACAATTTTGTTATGATACCGTTTATCATGGCAATAAATAATTCGACATAGGGTTCCACCCAATGCTACGTGGCAAGGTTACCAAATCAAGACGAGTCATAGATAAGCAACAAGTCAAAAAAGGAAGGAAGACAAAAAGAAAAGGTTCAAGATATGAAGGTGAAACAAAGGAGCACATAAATGCTCAAAAGAAGAAGACCCTTAAGTAGGAGGGCATGAGATAGTCCATCGTGCACGGGGGTAGAAATACTTGATGAAACGTCTGAACGGTGTGACGTACGATCCCTGATAGGGTTGGGCGGGACCGTACCTTGGTTCATTCTTCTGCTCTTGTTGCGTGGATTTTCTCCCGCTTTTCTGGCAACATGGTCATTCTCATGAAAATCTTTCAGTACCTCCAATCAACATATTTCTGTCAAAAAATAGCACTTTGCCTTATTTAAATGTATTCCTCTTGCTTTTGGATTCATGTGCAAATGAGCAAAATAGATGCACTAGAGCGGTAAAATGCCAAAATAAAAATATGTCTGCGCATGCCAAACACTAAGTAAAATATGAGCAAAAAATGCAGTCATCATCAACACTATCTAAGCATGTCAAAACTAAGCGTGCTGCATAGGACCTTTGGTGAATAACTAAAAGGCATTTAGGATATAGATACGCAATTTTGAAGAATTAGGACTAACTAAACACATTCGAAAAAGAATTATGACCTCCGATGCATTTTACTCACTCAAAAATATGGTTAACTAGCCAAAAAATATGGGTCTCAGACCACTTACATCGTTGTTGTTGGAGCTAGTTTTTTGCCACCCAATATTAAAAAATGCAGTTTTTACATGTTAAGGCGAAATTTAGATATGCTCCTTGAGATGCTCTTAAGCACAGGAAAGAAGCTAAAAAGAAGTGTTCCATAGACTAGGTCGTCCCGCCGGACAACTGTCATATCATCCGGACACATGGGCCCGTCTTATCTTGTTTGATGAATTTTTGTACCAAAAGTTCATAATATAAATATGCATTAGCCGAGCACTTGTCAATGCACGTGGGTCCCACGACGCACAAAATATTAATGGCAGAATCTATATATGATATTCGACTCCTTTTATAGAGTTCATCGCCCACAATGCGATGGTGCAAACAGATTAATATTTCAACTCGCCGTTTAAGAAATGTGATTATTGAATCATAGACGTGCAAATGAGCTAGCTACCTTCTGATCGTTTGGATCACGTTAACTGTACAGTCCAATGCAAATACGAGGCATGGGAATTCCACGTCCAAAAGAAATAAAGGAAAAGTGATGGGACCATATGTCATTGGCTTTCCACCTCCCTGGATCAAACTACTTGTGTTACTACGGCCGTATTTGTAAGGCTGACCTCACGGAGTGTGTCACATCCGGGTCAAGATAAGCTAGCATGGTTTAAACGGCCACGCGTTTTCAATCAGATTGATCTGCAAGCATCGGCCGCCTCGACGCCTATATTGTTACGAGTAGAATGAAAAGTGTGCTTTATTGATCTGGCCTGAGGCCTTTTATACAAGGTACATATCGGTTACAAGGAAGTGGCAACTGCCACTAGCAGTTTGGGCATAACTAAAACGTGCATAAATGTAGGTCGGTTTGTGGAGGCGGTTGACTTCCGTAGGATGCGGTTTTATTCTCAACACTCCCCCTTGCACAAAGCTGCTTCTCGTATGTCTTGTATTCCTTGTATATTCTTGAGAATATTTGTCTTGGTCACAAGCGTATATTGTTTTGAATAACTCCTCCAAAAACCCCGTGGGAAAAATATGAGGAGAATATTGTGTAGGACATGTTGCTAAAACTCTTTAAACCCAGTGGGAAAATAAGGAGAAAATGGTGCAACATCTGATGGTTATTGTTTCTTTGACAACTCATATGGTAAAACCTTAAAAAGGAAACCCATAGTGAGTTTAAAGAACAATAAATATGTCTTGTATACTTCCTTTAAAAACCCCAGTGGGGAAAACAGAAAGTATGACATATGTTATTTGAAGTTGATTATTTCTCCCCAAAAACCCTTTGGGAAAAATGTGAGGAGAAAATATTTGATATGTTGTTAAAAACTCCTTAAAACCCAGTGGGAAAAATAAGAAGAAAATGATACAACATATAATGGTAATTGTCTCTTTGATAACTTATATGAGAAAACCTTGAAAGGATAAAACTCGTTGGTAAGTTTAAGGGACAATATATATCCTTGTATACATCCGTCAAAAACCCCGGTGGGGAAAATAGGACATATGCCATACATTCTTGTGTTGATATTACCTCATTAAAAACCTTGATGAGAACCTTGAGAGTAAACTCATAGAGGGAAAAAGAGTGTAATATAATGTTTGAATAGGTTATAATTCAGGAAGAGACTCCCCCTGATCCTTGCAATATAGGGGCAATATGCTTAGTGATATTGTTTTTGTATAACCTGTTTGCATTTGAGCAACACAAGCATTATTATCTTGTAGATAATAGTTGGTGATTCTATAGAACCAATATAACATGAATGTTGAATGTTATTTATCATTCCGTAAAGTCCCACATATCGACGTGAAGCCTTGTATTTCAGAATGATAGGTGGTTGTAGCCATTAGAGTATGTTTGGAAGACATCAATGGAATGGCAATCCCACCATGTAGGTAAATGAAGCCCTTATGTGATATATAGCTTTGTGGGGATCATATAAATTGCTAGTATCAGCGTATCCGATGATATTGGAGTTTAGATTTCTTTGAAATAACAAATAGGTCAAGATATTTGGTGCCTTGGAGATATCGATAGATACTCTTTTTCGTATCCACTAGTATTAGGTCCAATGGCATTGAAATATGGAATATTATATCCCAACATCTCTTCTTCATCTTCCATGGTATGAATGTATGTTTCTCTACGTCTAGAGATTGATTAACCATAGAGTTTAGATAGATATGACTTGTCCATGATTTGAATTTCTCCAACAATTTCTGGATATAGGCAAAATGATGTACCATATTTCTTAAGTGAAGGTGCTTGAATTGTAGCTAAAGCAAAGTTTGATACTTTACTTACATCCTTCATCTAAGATTCCGTTTCTAGATGATTACGTTGTTCATCAATATCTTGTGTGTTGCGAGTGATATTATAATCATCAACATACACTAATTTGAGGAATACCCTATTGAGTATTTATTGATGAACACGTGTGAGAATTCATCATTGTAAGAGTAATCCTTTTGTATAAGGAACTCACTAAGTCGGTTGTACCAAATCTGTTCCGACTATTGTATATTGAGTTTACACTATGCATGTTGCAATTAGTATTTGGATTCAAAATTGGGATTCCCATGGGGAACCTATATGTCTGAATCAAGTGACACATGAATATATGGTCACTACATCTATCAACTGCATAAATAGATGATTTGTACTGCCATCGAGACAAGTTATCGGAAAATTGATTCCACTTCTGTCCGGAGAATGATTTTGGGTATCTGCGTAAACCCTTATGCTACATGTCTTGCTATTGACTCACCACCTTGTTGTTCTCATCTGTTTTTGGACGAAAACTGGTGTAGGTATTCCTTTTGTGTATACCTTCCTATATTGAGCAAGGCAATTTCTCACTGGATTGCATCCTTTATTTGAGTCCAGTCCAAGCGAGTGTGTTTCAAACTCTGCCATGGCCATGGTCTTTGGATCCGGATCACTGTAAAGGTTGTTTGCAATCATGGTTGAGAAATGTATGTCGACAGTTGTAGGCTTTTAGTTATATGTTCTCCGGAATGCATATAGTTGTGAAAAATCGTGTTTACCTTTGGTGACCCTTCGTGATTTCCCAATACGGTCGAGTCTAGGTATTCCGATATCCCAGTCATTGTGTGCACTATTGAGCTGGGTTGTGGTGGTTTTCCATCCACTTTGTGTATACTACCCATTTTGTGTCTATCAACGTGAAGTTGACTTGCATTTACTGTTTCCTTTGTTGCTTGCAAGAAACTGAATCCTGCTATGTGGCCATACTTCTCCCCCTCTTGTTTTGAGCAAGGAGATGAGTGTTTTTTTTGTTGGTACCTTCACTCTTTTAGGCACACTTGTTGCAGGATTATAGGATTTTGTGATATATTTCTAGCCAGTAAATGGATTTGGCAGGTTATTTGCAATATGTTGCAAGTTAGTGATTTTCTGAACATGAAGTTCAATGTCTTGAGTACGTGAATTTGAGGCGAAATGTGTTGAACATTCCAATTGATTTCCTGGCATTCTTTTTGGTACTTAAAATCGCCCCCTAATGCCCGAAAATTATCCTCACTAAGCATACTAGCCTTGAATAACTCCCCCTGGCAGTGGCATGAGGTATTTATAGTTGACGGAAATACAGTTATTCCTCACATAGATCCCGAATTTTCGGTGAGGGGCCATTGATGTATGTCGCGGTGGTGATATCGGTACATAACCGAATTATCACATATGGGAAATACTTTTGATTTGCACGTACTAATTTTATTAGCGAAGTGATACGTCTCCAACGTATCCATAATTTCTGCTGTTCCATGCTTATATTATACCATTTGCTACATGTTTTATATACACTTCGTATCACTTTTATGCATTTTCTGGGACTAACCTATTAACAAGATGCCACAGTGCCAGTTCCCTGTTTTCTGCTGTTTTTGGTTTCAGAAAGTTACTTCTGGAAATATTCTCGGAATTGCACGAAACAAAAGGCCAGGTCCCTATTTTTCCAGCACATAAACGGAGTCCGAAGGAGAGACGAAGATGAGCCACGAGGTGGCCAAACCACCAGGTGGCGCGGCTGGGCCCACAGCCGCGCCTGGGTGTGGTTTGGGCCCCTCGGGGGTCCGCCGACATCGCCCCTTCGCCTATTTATTCCCCGAGACGCGAAAACCCTAAAACACCGAGACTTTCATCCAGAACATATTCGCTGCCGCCGCCGTCGTCAACCCTAACTCGGGGGGTTTCTGAAGCTCTTCCCGGCACCCTGCCGGAGAGGGGAATCATCACCGGAGGGCTCTACATCGCCATGCCCGCCTCCGGAGTGATGCGTGAGTAGTTCATCCTTGGACTATGGGTCCATAGCAGTAGTAGATGGTTGTCTTCTCCACTTGTGCCATCATGTTTAGATCTTGTGAGCTGCCTATCATGATCAAGATCATCTTATTGTAATGCTACATGTTGTGTTTGCTGGGATCTGACTTATATTGATACCTATGTGGAGCTGAATATTATATTATCATGTCTATGTCATTTGTGATCTTGCATGCTCTCCGTTACTTGTTGAAGCCTTGGCCACGTGAATACTTGTAACTCCAAGAGGGGGTATTTATGCATGATAGTTGGGTTCAACCTCTATTTAACCTGGGATAGTGACAGCAAGTTCTAAGGTTGTAGA
Organism: Poa pratensis; assembly: GCA_947311845.1. Lineage (NCBI taxonomy): Eukaryota > Viridiplantae > Streptophyta > Magnoliopsida > Poales > Poaceae > Poa > Poa pratensis. Next base: position 33,349,760 of record CAMZMU010000101.1, on the reverse strand, counting down.
TGTGTTGTTGCCACTAGGGGTAAAACAGCAATGCTTTATTCAAGGATGAATGTATTGTTTACATTACGCACATTACTTAATGCAATTGTCTGTTGCTTGCAACTTAATACTGGAAGGGGTACGGATGTTAACCGGAAAGTGGACTATTTAGGCATAGATGCATGCTGGATAGCGGTCTATGTACTTTGTCGTAATGCCCAAATGAATCTCATAGTAGACACCACAGCTCACACATGCATGTTATATGCACTTATCAATTGTCAATTGCCCAGCTGTAATTTGTTTACCCAGCATGTTAGTTATCTTATTGGAGAGACACCACTAGTGAACTGTGGACCCCGGTCCATTCTTTTACATCTGAAATACAATCTACTGCAATCATTGTTCTCTACTGTTTTATGCAAACAAACATCATCTTCCATTCGATACGTTTAACCCTTTGTTTTCAGCAAGCCGGTGAGATTGACAACCTCACTGTTAAGTTGGGGCAAAGTAGTTTGATTGTGTTGTGCAGGTTCCACGTTGGCACCGGAATCCCTGGTGTTGCGCCGCACTACACTCCTCCACCAACACCTTCGAAGCAAACCTCGTTTTCCTACTGGTCCGATTAAACCTTGGTTTCATACCGAGGGAAAACTTACTGCTGCACACATCATACCTTCCTCTTGGGGTTCCCAACTGACGTGTGACGTACAAGCATTGTTTCTGGCACTATTAACCTAGAGCCACCAGGAAGTACTACGATATGTAGTATGTCGCAGTTGAATTAAGTCAGCAGGGTGTAAATTTGCATGACTCCAACGCAAGGTTGGTATTTGCAATTCTTTAGTAAGAGATGTGTCATGAGCTTAATTCTCTTTTTATTAGAGATTCGGCCAAGCCATTTTGAGTGTGGAAATATGGGACTGAGTGCTAAAATTCAATCCCTAGTGCCATGCAATAATCATTGAAGGCACATGTGGAGAATTGAACCGTGTTGTCCACTCGAATTGATTTAATTCGATTTTTTTAGATAATGAGCTTGTAGTTTAATAGCTTGTCTCATTATTTGTTGAATTCATGGTTTTGTGTGGATGATAGGCACATGTGGGACCATCGCAGAGATGTGTCTACATAACCATGAAACTCTTAAAGGTCCACACAATGGTTCGATGTGTCCACAAACTCCGAAGATGGTGGGAATTTAGCATCATTTAAATCCTAACTATTCTGGGATGACCAAGGCGATCTTGCCAAGTTTGGAATGCATTGGCATTCTGAAAAATTACCATGTTCGCAACATGTATTACGGGTTTAATGTATGTGTAGAGCAATCCTGACAATAATTTGAGAATTTTGCATTAAATGCTTGTCATATCCGTTGTTCTGGTAAAAAGGAGATACTCCTCTTTGTTGTCATCATGGGTTTCGATATGGAAACCAATTCTGACGGATATCTCTACATCTTGTAGGGTATGAACTTAATCAAGATACTATAAAGCGTTCTCGATTAATACTTTAGTACCCCATAGGAAGTGTAAATTTGGTACTAAAAGTACCACCAATTACAACATCGTGTCTAGCGATTAAAATATATTGTTTATCTCTTAGTAAGAGTTTTGAATATATATTTCCCCATGTATAGAGTTTGTGGTTCATAGTCCACAAAGAACGTTTCCTCTTTTATCAGATTGACTCCCGTAAAATTCTGTATATAGAATTGAAGATTTTTCAATGTGAAGATCTTTATCAGATATACAGAACACATACAAATTTATTTGTATCATGAGTGCTGATACATTATACCATGATTTGTTGTATTTGATGACAACTTCATATTTATTACAACAATAGATAGACGTTGATAAGGAGTTGAGAGACTAGTCAAGTCTCCAAACAGGTCATTTGAAGCATATTCAGAAACCATGTTCTCCTTGTTTATGGTATTTGTGACATTGGGAGAGCGTGTTGTTACATGATGTGAACAACTATCTTCCTAGGTATTGTCATATTGAAGATTGAAGCGTGCTTCATATCTTTATCCCATGAGTAGGTCAGATCCGTCTCACGGAATATTGGCACAAATTGACCGGATACCGTGGAGTGGGTTGACCTCACCGTCCATCGCCCATGTAGACCGTCGAGACCAAGCTCATGGAATTTTGGCCATCTTGGCTTACATGGATGAGAACCAGAGATTTGGGAATTTACTTGTATGTAAATTAAAATCATCATGGTTATGTTGTAATAAAATTTGCAAATTGTGAATTCAAGTGAAGACTTGAATGTTGTTTAGTGTAGATCTCAAACATCTATCATAACACTTTGGAGATATCACAATTTTTATGGAGTCCGTCTCGCTTGTGAGATATCACCATTTTTATGGAGTCCGTCTCGCTTGTGAGATATCAACATTTTTTATGGAGTCCGTCTCACAACACTAAGAAGCATAATCTGATCGAAATCAGTATATACCTTGACCTTAGTCCCTTATGTTATGATTTAATTTAAATATATGGGAGAGCACATTGAAGGTAATCATAATGTCAATCTTGACAAAATGTAGACCTCACAATAATTGTGGATAATCTGCACATAATGCAGTAGATTCCACATTACCTTGTGATCCCATATATAAATTTGAGATAGTCGCTTCACAATTTTGCATATCAAGTCAATTCGAATTAAGTCAATTTTATGCTTTTAGGCATTTTTGGACTTAATTGATGGTGAGTTGATGTTTAATTTTGCAAGAAAAATGAATCTCGATTGCAAAATAATATTATTGTACCATATGTATATGTTTGTAGGGATTGCATTTCGCAAACACATTGAACATATAATCATTTATAGACACAATTTGGTCTAAAACATCAATATACAATATAATTGAGTACGTTACACAGATATAGGGCCTAAAACATGACAAGTACTTAATTACAGCACTAGTAGTTGGACCTATCTGAGAACTAATACATGACAAGTACTAAAACTGTACTAGTACTAGTGGATTAATCTGCTAAGTGCTGATAAATACGAGCTACTAAGCGAATATAGTAATGCAAGAGTACGATGGTCAGGACTTTGCAAATGGGCCTAATTAATTAGTAGCCTAGCTTGGATTAGCCTGTCCGGCCGAACAGATAAGGAGAGAGACTGTAGTACTACTAGTCACTTCCATCCCCAATCCATACGACCGCGACCTATACAGCGGAGGCCCCCATGGCCAGTCGGCCACTTCACCAGAGACGAGATGAGCTCTCGCCGCGCTCATCCTTGCCGGAGAAGCCAAGGGAGGCGGGATCCCAAGCGCCCGGGCGGAAGCCGGGCTGGCGGGAGGCCATGGCCGCCGCAAATCGGCGCAGGATGCGGCGAGCTTCGGGTGGCGGCGTTGGTGGTCCAGCCGGCTGGAGTGCCAGAGCCGGATGATTCGGGGGCGAGGCCGGTGGGATCGAAGGCGAGGTCGGAGCCGCGGCAAACGATTCCTCGTCCTCGGGCTCGACCTTGACATTGAGGTCGAAGGCGAAAGGAGCAGCAGCGGGCGGAGCGCCGGTCTCCTCGGCCGGTGGCGGCGATTCCAGTCCAGGGACCGGGCCATATACCGGAGGCATGAAGTTCTCCGGGTCCTCGTCGCTTGGTGTCGGCGTCGGGAGGTCCAGGTACGCATCTGGGTCGTCGACGGCCTCTGGTTCCGGTGGTGGGGTGGCCAGGGGCGGAGGGCTCGCTTCGTAGCCTTTGCGGGCAGGGCAAGGCCCATACCCGTGCTCCAGGCAGAAGGCCACCCCGGCGTACAAGCCGTTGCCAAAGAGGATCCCCGGTGGTAGCGAAACCAGTGTGGCGTCGAAATCCTCTTCCTCGCCAAGGCACGATGCTGCAGAACCACCGAGAAGCCAATCCATCGGAGGGATGGCGAGTGCCGGCGGTGGCGGCGCAGATGGTCCAGCGACATCGGCGGGGGCACCCTGGCCAGTGGCTGGCACTGGAGCCTGGCGACGGCCGCCGTGGCGACGGTGGTTCAAGAACGATGGCGAAGGCCATTGCCATTGCCGTAGCGACGGAAGCCAGCCCCGCGGCTGAGGCGGCGGAAAAAGACGCGGTGGCGACGTGCGAAGATCGGGCGGCGAGTCTCTCGGTGGAGAAAGCGATCAAAAGCAGAGGCAAGGGCCGGCAGGTTAAAACCTGCCATTTTCTTACCTTTCCCTTTCGCTGCTTCTTTTCTCCGGCGGTCTATTGCTCTATTGAGAGCGCGTGACTGATAACGTGTTACGAGTAGAATGAAAAGTGTGCTTTATTGATCTGGCCTGAGGCCTTTTATACAAGGTACATGTCGGTTACAAGGAAGTGGCAACTGCCACTAGCAGGTTGGGCATAACTAAAACGTGCATAAATGTAGGTCGGTTTGTGGAGGCGGTTGACTTCCGTAGGGTGCGGTTTTATTCTCAACATATATAAGGGCCAGCGACCCCTCGCCCTCTGGGGCTGGGAGGCGCACCCACACGCCCGCACGGCCGCCAGGCTGCGGTGCTCCACACGACGAGAAGAAGAACACACGCATCTCATCTTGGGTCGATTCGTTAGAGGCGACAACCACGAGAGAGACAATCCACCAAAAAAACATACTCACTCCGTCCCAAAATAAGTGTCTTAAAGTTGTACAAAAGTGAATGTATCTATACTTGTTTCATGTCTAGATACATTCACTTTTTGACAAATCTAAGACGGTTATGTTATTTTGAGACGGAGGGAGTACTTATGATGACGCACGTCGGACGAGGGAGCCTACGCACAAGCACGTGAAAAGGCTTCTCGTTGAATACAAAACACGCACAGACTCGTTGATCCTTTGTTTGAATCGCTGCACAAAAGGCGATCGCGGGACGACGAACGTCACACAGATCGATCTTGAGTTGATTTGCCAAAGGCAACATCTCGAGCAAGATCATCCAACCAACTAGACTAGGCTACGGCCGTAGTGTTTCGATGGCTGACATGGTGCCACATGCCAAGGTGTTCTCCATGGGGCTAAGTGCTAAAAGCAACATCCGTGCGATCACAAGTTTCACTGTCGAAGAGAGGCTAAAATCAAAGCTTCCCGACAAGATGAAATTAGCTACAAAGAGTACACAAGTGCGGGATGATTACTCCAACGAGGGTAGTCGGCCGTGGCTTTGTGTAGACTATGACGAGCGTACACGACTAGGGTCAAGTACGAAGGAGTCAAATCATCATATTCATCTTGCCCCTCAAGAGGAGGCATGATTGATCATATCTACCTATACACCGCCCCTCACAAGGAGGGCGAAGATCATATACACAACATTGATCTTGCTCCTACAAGGAAGCAAGATTGATATATTTGACAATCATCATCCACCATGCAAAGTGATATTTGCTACATCGATATCTTTGCCGAATGTCGATTTAGACAAAGGCTATACCAATTATTTCGTTCATACGTCTAGTGTCGACGAGGCTAGGCGAAATCATGGCCAAGTGCCGACGAGGCCGGGTCACCACTCTATCTACATGTCCCAAACCTACAGGATCGGACACACCGTTGCTGGGTACCGACGAGGCGATAACAACACTCACATGTCCGTGTCTGATGAAATCAGGGCGTTACATGACTGGGTACCGACGAGGCGAAAGTCATCCTCTTCATCAACACATATCCTGTTGGCCATACCAACATGGCGATAGTACACGTGACCGGGTATCGGCGAAACAAAGCCACCCGCACAATATATTCACAAATATCACAATGCATATGGATGAGCAATCCAAACATGACGACGACCATCAGCACAACTTAATCGGAGGTATTCCATGGGTTTTGCCCCGTGGATGTAATTAACCGGATGCTTGCAACAAGCACCGGGAATCAATGAACTACGCAATCTGCTTAAGTCAGATACTCCATGAGCGCGACGCAAAAGGCAAAATAGATATAGTTTATGGGAATATGCAATTTGTATTTGTACAATGCAATGAGATTAATAAAATCCAGTGTTCCCATATATTGTGTTCTTTGTCTACTATTATTTTATTTGCTTGCTTTATTAACAAGATGGCACCCCCGTAATTTGTACTATCATGTACGCATTTAGGAAAACCTCTATACCTAGGGAAGGGTTTCCGCTACTACTATTTCTAGCGAAACATATCTATTGGGGGAAATAATAAGACATGTTTAAAGACCCCACAAAGTGTTGGATGATACTTGTGATCCTACCACTCAACTTTTTATATTGTGTTGTCCACACTGACCTGTCTGTCAAAGATCTTCTAGAACACCTCTCAACTGCACTTCCCCCGAGGGCAAAATCAGGGTTCTTGAAGCACAAGGAGACAAAAACAACCTTACTAAGCGCCTGACCTCTCTTGGACATGTAATATGAGAGCTCTCGTATACATGGAAGACAACACTGTTGTTCGTATATCAGTGGCACGCAGATAAGAACGCCACAGGCAGAGGCGGAGACAGGGGGACCAGCAGGGGCCTGGACCCTCCCCCTAACATGCAGAATTTTTTTTGGACCCCCTAATTTCTTTCCTAAAATCCCCTCAAAATGTTACATTTTAGTATATTCGGCCCTCCCCAACAATTGGCATAGTGTTAAATCTTTCATTGGCCCTCCTCATATTATTTTCCTGTCTCCGCCCCTGGCCACAGGTACATGGGCCACAGCAAACTGCGCGGGCGAAACATGCTGGTGGCGCGTGGTATGGCTGACGCGCCACAGGTAGGAACCGTTTAGTAGCGCGTGGATTACCGTGCACCGCTGGTTGGTGGTAAGGGTGGCGCGTGCTGTGACCGCACGCCACTGGTTGGTGCAAGGGGTTAATGCGCTCGCATCTACTCCCGCTCCCTGCCGTTAATGCGCACACTCACCCGCTCGCGACTGAAAAATACCGGGCAGCATCGCAGCAGTGGACAACTCTAATCCAACTCAGCTCCCTTCATCTTCTCTCCTCTCTCAGGTGGCCTACCCTCTGCCCTCCATGGTCTTCGACGACAACGAGGCGACGGAGTGGGAGAAGCGGATCGAGTAGGGTGCACCTTCCGAGCAAGGAGAGCCTTGGATCCTGAAGGAGATCTAAGCAAGGAGATCCAAGGCGCACCTTGCGAGCAAGGAGATACAAGGCGTGCCTTCCCCGCTTGGCAGTGACTGCATGGCTGGACGGGATCCGAGCAAGGAGGCCCAAGGCGCGCCTTCCGCGCTAGACGGCCGCCGCCCGCTTACTTTGCATCATGCGCACTTCCTCGGCAGGTGCAACATACAATTGTCAACCGACAACAAGGTGTCGGAAGACTGGTCGCCAAGCATCGCTGGAAGGGGTTCCCGTGGTAGCTCGATGGTGCCACCCCTTTTTTTGGGAAGAAGGTGAGATGTGCCGTGCGCGAGCTAGGCAGCCGAGGATGGAGTAATATGCCAGCCTGGTCATGGCTGGACGCCGAGGCGTCGTTGGTGCAACTTCGGTAGCCGCCGCCGTCGCTGCCGCCGGTAATAGACTGGCCAACGCCACTAGGCTCTAGGTCATTAGGCTTAGACACTCAGGCTTAGGATTAATGACAAATGTCATTTCGATTTGTAATTGCTATGTAAGCAATTATGTAAATCAGTTTGTTTAAATGAATGAAATTCCGTTCGTGTTTTAGTTCCTTCTTTGTGTGCTTTGGGTAGCCGGCTGATTTAATACATTCTCGACGGCGCCGCCGGTGAGTTCATCAGTGATGCACAATCCTGAGCGCCACTACTAAGACTTACCAATGGCGTGTGACGCATGCACGCCACTGGGTTGTAAATTAATAGTGGCGCTTGGGTCGCCCGCCACCAGTAGCGATTAGCAGTGACGCATAACCAGTGACCACTAGTAGAAAACAGGGCTTCGGTTCGGAGCTTTAGTCCCGGCCATAGTTGGAACCGGGACTAATGTGAGCATTAGTCCCGGTTCCAACGGCTAGGACGCCAGCCAGCTCTAGTCCCGGTTCGAACGGGACCTTTAGTCCCGGTTGGTGATACCAAACGAGACTAAAGGGTTGCGGCAGGCAGCCGCAGAGGTGGGGCCAGCGCGAGCACCTTTGGACCTTTAGTCCCGGTTCGTGATACCAACCGGGACTAAAGGGTTCCCCTATATCATCTTCCACCCCGAGCCATCTCCATTTTTCCTGCTCGAAACATCTCCATTTTTCACCTCCGTTTCCTCTCCCGAGCTCAAGTTCAACCCCATTTTTCTCCACGATTTGTCAAGATTGGCGGCACCCCATCTATCCAAGGGTTAGCAACTTCATCCTTTCATCCGGCATTGCTAGTTTAGCTCATTTCATTGCTAGTTTAGCTCATTTCATGTTTCTAGTGCTAGCTAAATGTTTGATAAAATGTCTAAGTTAGAAAGTTTATTTGTTTTATATGCAATTTGAGCTCAAATTAAAGTATGATTTGTGGGTTTTAGTGCTGTCCCGTCCATGTCCTCACCGCCATCGATCGCCCGCGCCGTCCTGTCGCCGGCACCACCTTGGTGAGCCTCTTGTTCTTATTTTAAAAAAAAAATCTTATTTGTATGATTTAGATACATAGTTACTTGTATAATTTTCTTACTTGTATAATTGTTTGTTATATGTATAGTGTCATGGTTTTGATATCCGTCCCTGTCGGCCCTCGTCCGGTCTATGATTCAGATGTGGTATGACAATTATGCCGAATTTGATTCGTGTTTATGACAATTATGCCGACCAACACTTGACATAGATATTTTTATCTAGGAGGTATGTGAACCGGAAATTCCAACCGACCCTCTTGTGGAGAAGTTAAATTTAGTTGAAAAAGAAAACGATGATTTGAAAGAAAAATTTAAAAGAATTGAAGAAGAGAAGATAAAATTGGAGTTGTATCTTGCCGATGTCGTCGATGATCACAAGATCAAGATGGATGCAATGCGCTTGAAGATTAGAAAGATTAGAAAATATGCAATTAATAAAAAGGCTTGGTATCATTATGATGTTGGATCAATGGTTACCTTAGTTGTGATTTTGATCGCATTTGTTGTTGCATTTAAATGCATTAGATAGTTGTATGTTAGTTTCAATGTATGTTTTATGAAAACTATGTATTACATTTGGTCACTACTCTACTTTGGTTTTAATGTGATGAACTTGTATTAATTAATTTGGTCAGTTCTCTATTCATGATATAGTGTAATGGTTTTTGATATATTTATATAATGCAGATGAGTCGGCAATGGATGTACGGTGACCGACGCAGTCCCGAGTTCATTAGTGGCCTGCATAATTTTCTCCGTGTGGCTGAGACAAACAAGCGAAATGGTTTTATTTGTTGTCCATGTAGTGTTTGTAAGAATACGAAGGATTACTCTTCCTCAAAAACCCTACACTTCCACCTGTTGCAGTCTGGTTTCATGTCCGGCTATAATTGTTGGACCAAGCACGGAGAAAAAGGGGTTATAATGGAAGACAATGAAGAAGAAGAGGATGATGACAACTAACCTATGTTCCCTGAACACAGTGATACTACAATGGGGGAAGACAAAGCTGAAGAAGAGGCCACTGTTGATGAGCCCGATGATGATCTTCGTCGGGCCATTCTTGATGCACAGATAAACTGCGAAAGTGAAAACGAGAGGTTGAAGTTGGAGCGCATGTTAGAAGATCACAAAAAATTGTTGTACCAAATTGCGAAGATGGCCTGAAAAAGTTGGGTACCACACTGGAATTGCTGCAATGGAAGGCAGAGAAGGGTGTATCTGACAAGGGATTTGAAAAGTTGCTGAAAATATTAAAGAAGATGCTTCCAAAGGATAACGAATTGTCCCCAGTACGTACGAAGCAAAGAAGGTTGTCTGCCCTCTAGGATTAGGGGTGCAGAAGATACGTGCATGCATTAATGATTGCATCCTCTACCGTGGTGAGGAGTACGAGAATTTGAATGCATGCCCGGTATGTGGTGCATTGCAGTATAAGATCAGGCGAGATGATCCTGGTGATGTTGAGGGCGAGCGCCCCAGGGAGAGGGTTCCTGCCAAGGTGATGTGGTATGCTCCTATAATACCACGGTTGAAACGTTTGTTCCAAAACAAAGAGCATGCCAAGTTGTTGCGATGGCACAAAGAAGACCGTAAGAAAGACGTGATGTTGAGACACCCCGCTGATGGGTCGCAGTGGAGAAAAGTCGAGAGAGAGTCACTAGTAGAAAAAAGACTACTACTGGCACACCAAAATCGACTATCAGTGGCGCACCGCGGTGCGCCACTAAACTCGCGCCACTGGTAAGTGTTACCTGTGGCGCACTAGCGGTGCGCCACTAGTAACCAAATTATCAGTGGCGCACTAGCCCGTGCGCCACTGATAAGCCATCTCATGCGCCACAAGTAGTGGGTCCTCTCCACCGGCTACTACTAATCCGCATTAATTAAGTCATGTCTGCATGTTTTTTATGAAATTGCATATAGGTCCCTGGTGTCAAGAAGAAAACGCAATCAAGTCCCTGGTGTCAAGAAGGACGAATCCCGCCTGCACCGAGCATCCATGGCCATCACCGAGCCTCCATTTGCCGCCGCCGTGATTCTTGGTCCGTGTGTCGAGGTAAGGGAGGTGAGTGGCGGCGGGTTGCGAGCCGGAGGGCCGGGGGCACGAGGCGGCGGATGCGCACGGGCGGCGAGGGCGGGACGGGGTCGTCGAGCTCGGGTGGGATGGGGACGTCGCCGGCGCGGGCCCGTGGAAAGACGAAGGTGGGCGGCGGTGGAGTCACAGAAGGCCAGCATCTGCGCGGCCATGGCGCCCGGAAAGGCCGTCGGGGTCGGCCATGGGGATCTCCTCCACCTCCATGTCCACGGCGGCGCAAATCCGGGCGAGCACGGCACGGGGCAGGCCGGTGTGGAGGAGAGGCGAGGGAGGCCGGCGTGGAGGAGAGGCGAGGGAGGCCGGCGGCGGGCGGGCGGGGGGGCGAGCACGAGGGAGGCCGGCGGCGGCGTCGTGTGCGTGCGCATTGTGTGCGTGAAACAAACGAGATAAGGCAGAGAGAAAAGCGTGGTGTGCGTGCGGGAGGGTGAGGGCTGGAGAGAGAAAGGGGATCTAGGAAGGAGAGAGACATGAGGGGTTTGACCAGGGAGAGAGAAACGTGTGGAGAGGATAAGGAGAGAGACTACCAGTGGCGCACCGGGTTTGTGGTGCGCCACGGGTAATTTTCTATCTGTGGCGCACCGAGCATGGTGCGCCATTGGTAATCTCTCTCCACAGTTGGAAAAATATCGTCCAGAACTTACCAGTGGCGCACCATGCTCGGTGCGCCACAGATAGAAAATTACCTGTGGCGCACCACAAACCCGGTGCGCCACTGGTAGTCTCTCTCCTCCACCCCGAAAATTTCAAAATTTTGATGGAACTTACCAGTGGCGCACCAGGTTTACGGTGCGCCACTGGTAAATATATACCAGTGGCGCACGTGAGAGACTATCAGTGGCGCACCGTAAGCCTGGTGCGCCACTGATAACATCTCACCTATAAGCTTTTTTCTACTAGTGAGTTCCCGGACTTTGCAGGTGACGCAAGCAACTTATGGTTTGGTTTAAGTACAGATGGCATGAATCCTTTTGGGGAGCAGAACTACAGTCATAGCACCTGGCCTGTGAATCTATGTATCTATAACCTTCCTCCTTGGTTGTGCATGAAACGGAAGTTCATTATGATGCCAGTGCTCATCCAAGGCCCGAAGCAACCCGGCAACGACATTGATGTGTACCTGAGGCCATTAGTTGAAGAACTTTTACAGCTGTGGCGTCAAGAAGGTGTACGTGTGTGGGGATGAGCATGAACAAATGGAATTTCACCTACGAGTGTTGATGTTTGTAACCATCAATGATTGGCCTGCTCTTAGTAACCTTTTAGGACAGACAAACAAGGGATACAATGCATGCACGCACTGTTTAGGTGAGACTGAAAGTATATATTTGGATAAATGTAAGAAGAATGTGTACCCGGGGCATCATCGATTTCTTCCAACCAGGCATCCCTCAAGAAAGAAATGCAAGCATTTCAAAGGTGAGGCAGATCACCGGACGAAGCCTACCCGCCCTACTGGTGATGATATATATGGTATGGTCAAGGATTTAAAAGTAATCTTTGGAAAGGGTCCTGCCGGACAATCTGTTCCGAATGAGGCTAACGGACACGCACCCATGTGGAAGAAGAAATCTATATTTTGGGAGCTACCCTATTGGAAAATCTTAGAGGTCCGCTCTGCAATCGACGTGATGCACGTGACGAAAAATCTTTGCGTGAACCTGCTAAGCTTCTTGGGCGTGTATGGGAAGACGAAAGATACACCGGATGCACAGCTGGACCAGCAACGTATGCACGCACGAGACGACCTGAATCCAGAGAAGTATCAAGATCCTGCCAGCTACGCTCTTACCAAAGAAGAGAAGGAAATCTTTTTTGAAGTCCTGAGCAGTATCAAGGTCCCGTCTGGCTTCTCGTCGAATATAAAGGGAATAATAAATATGGCAGAGAAAAAGTTCCAAAACCTAAAGTCTCATGACTGCCACGTGATTATGACACAATTACTTTCGGTTGCATTGAGAGGGCTTCTACCAGAAAATGTTCGAGTACCCATTGTGAAGCTATGTGCATTCCTCAATGCAATTTCTCAGAAGGTAATCAATCCAGAAACTCTACAAAGTTTACAGAAGGATGTGGTCCAATGTCTTGTCAGCTTCGAGTTGGTGTTCCCACCATCATTCTTCAATATTATGACGCACCTCATAGTTCACCTAGTCGAAGAGATTAGGATTCTCGGTCCTGTATTTCTACACAATATGTTCCCCTTTGAGAGGTTCATGGTAGTCTTAAAGAAATATGTTCATAACCGTGCTAGGCTAGAAGGAAGCATCTCCAAGGGCTATGGAACGGAGGAGGTCATTGAGTTTTGTGTTGACTTTATTCCTGACCTTAAGCCGATTGGTGTTCCTCAATCGCGGCATGAGGGGAGACTGAGTGGAAAAGGCACGCTAGGAAAGAAAGCAATAATAAGTATGGACGGGCATTCTTTCACTCAAGCACACTACACAGTTCTACAAAGTTCCACCTTGGTGGCTCCGTATATCGTGGAACACATGAATATTGTACGCTCCGAAAACCCGGAGCGTACTGACTCCTGGATTAAAGGAAAACACATGGAGACTTTCGGCGGTTGGTTGCAAACACATCTCATGAATAACACCACTATTGGAGAACAGCAGTACTTGTTGGCCAGGTCACCATTTTCGACTATATTGACTTTCCAAGGGTACGAGATAAATGAGAATATATTTTACATGGCCGCCCAAGATAAAAAGAGCACCAACCAAAACAGTGGTGTTCACTTTGATGCAACAAACAACAATGGGCAAAAGAACACATATTATGGTTACATAGAGGATATATGGGAACTTGACTATGGACCTTCTTTTAAGGTCCCTTTGTTTCGGTGCAAATGGGTCAACCTGACAGGCGGGGTAAAGGTAGACCCGAAGTACGGAATGACAACAGTGGATCTCAACAATCTTGGTTACCACACCGAACCATTCGTCCTAGCCAAAGATGTGGCTTAGGTTTCCTATGTGAAGGACATATCTACCAGACCGAAAAAAGAAAAGATAAGCAAGCGAATACATCATACGATGAGCCAAACCGCCACATAGTTCTTTCAAGAAAAATAAACATCGTGGGAGTGGAGGACAAAACAGACATGTCAGAAGATTACAATAAGTTTGATGAAATTCCGCCCTTCACAGTGTACAGTGACCCAAGCATCCTGTTAAATGATGAAGATTCTCCATGGTTATGGCGCAATCATAAGCAAGGGACACACGCGAAGAAAAAGTTTATACCCAAACACTAGATAGGAATGTTGGTGATGTGTAATAATGTATTAAACCTTTTATGCAACCTTTTGGGTAATGGTTCTATGAGACAGAGGACTCCATTTGCAACCAAGTGCAACACAAATATTGGATGTTCCAAAAGTTGTTGAGGATGTTTTAAAAAACACTATTCTAAAGCCCATTTAGACCCGGTTGGAAATGCCAACCGGGACTAAAGGTGGGCTTCGCGCGCGCAATTTTCAGCGGGACTTGGCAAAGAACACGCGCGAAAAACTTTGGATTTGCCGCGCAAATTTGACAGAGCGGTGGGCGGGAAAATTTCCCGCCTCTTCCAACTCTGTTGCTTCTCGCTTTGGCGCCAGTTTCTCATCCCTAAGGACGCCTATAAATAGGCCACCATCTCAGCCAGGTTCCTCATTCATTCTTCTACTCCAAACACAAAACATTTGGATTCCCTAGCTGCGTCCCACAGTGAATGTAAAGGCATTCGACCGTGAATCATTGTGGGCCTGTAGCTAGGGGAAACCGGGTGTTTTGTTTCAGCTGTATTTAGGTATTCAGTACAATTAGTTTTCAGTTTACTTTAGGTCGACAAACACAAATCATCCGGATTCCCGAGCTCAGTCCCACACTGCATGTGTCGATATCGCAACCAGTGTGGGACTGTAGCTCGGGGAAACCGTGTGTTTTGTTCATTGATGTGTTTAGTCGCACGACATCGTAACCTTTGGATGGTTAAATTTTGGACGGGAAATTTTGGCGGGTATTTTTGGCTGGAAATTTTGGGCGGGATATGATCAAATATAGATATGAGTTTTACAAATATAGATATGTCAGAAGATTACAATAAGTTTGATGAAATTCCGCCCTTCACACTGAACAGTGACCCAAGCATCCTGTTAAATGATGAAGATTCTCCATGATTACGGCGCAATCATAAGCAAGGGACACACGCAAAGAAAAAGTTTATACCCAAACACTAGATAGGAATGTTGGTGATGTGTAATAATGTATTAAACCTTTTATGTAACATTTTTGGTTCTGATTCTATGAGACACAGGACTCCATTTGCAACGAAGTGCAATAAGATTCACTCAAAAATATAGATATGATTTTTAAAATATAGACAATTAAACAATTAAATCAAATAGATATGATTTTTACAATTAAACAATTAAATCAAATATAGACAATTAAACAATTAAATCAAATATATACAATTAAATCAAATATAGATATGATTCAAATATATATATGAGTTTTTCAAATATAGATATGATTTTTACAAATATAGACAATTAAACATGTAAATCAATACATATAAAAGAAATCAGAAAATATAGATATTATTTTTACAAATATTGGATGTTCCAAAAGTTGTTAAGGACGTTTTCAAATATAGATATGATTTTTACAAATTTTTAGAAACTAATTTGACTTGATTTGGACAATTAAATCAATAGATATAAAAGAAATCAGAAAATAGAAAAAGGAGAATTAAATCAATACATATAAAAGAAAACAGAAAAAACAAAAACTAATTTGACTTGATTTGGACAATTAAATCAATAGATATAAAAGAAAACAGAAAAAACTAAAAGGAACTAGAGCAAAAAAAAAACTCGAAAAGTCCTTTATTCCCGGTTGGCATTGTCAACCGGGACTAAAGGTCTGAGTTCACGCGCGAAGTTTCGCCCGCCCAAAAATAGACCTTTAGTCCCGGTTGGTGTTGGAAACCGGGACTAAAGGACCTTTAGTCCCGGTTCCTGGTTCCAACCGGGACTAAAGGTCTATTTAGGCATTTTAGATCATCCATCTTCTTGCTGCCACATCAGTTGCTCCCCTACGTTGTTCCCCCGATGCTGCCGTCGCCGTCCCGTCCCCTGCCCTGTCACGACGCCGCCGTCGCCGTCCCGTCCCCTGCCACAACGCCGTCGTCGCCTCCCGTCCCTGCCTCGCCCGCCCGCCGATCGAGGTGCTGCCCTGGCCGGCCTCCTCCGCCTCCAAGACGTCGCCGCCGTCGCCCTCCCCAGCCTCGCGCTGTAGGCCGGAGGCCCGCCCATCTCCGTATGCCCAGGCGCCGCCTGCCACGACGCCGCTGTCGCCGTCCCGTCCCCTGCAACCCAGCAGCCGCCGTCGTGTCGTCCCCTGCAACCCGGCCGCCCCGACCTCCACCCAGTTCTTCACGAAGGGTAGCTCCTCCTCATGTACCGATGCATCTGTTCGTTGTTCATTGCTACTGCCATGTTTTGTTTCAATTACAAATCGACCCAGCTATGTACAGAACTTTGCTAGAATTTTTTTTAGTTGTTTATGGTATTCCAAGAAATATTGTTGATGAATATTAGATGATTGATATGCAAATTAGATGATTGATATGCAATATTTTTGTACTCAATTTCCTATTTTGTATGTGAAATATGCAATTTCCTATTACTCATCGGCGTAGTTTTGCTAAGATGATTATAAAGCGGCATTTGTTCTTGCAAATGAGATGATTTTTTGCAAATGAGATGATTTTGCAAAGATAATGAATATTTGGATGAATATTGGATGAATAGATGGAAAAACAAGTTTTTTTCTAATGCCTAAGTTAGTTGCTTCTAATGCCTAAGTTAGTTGCTTCTAATTTTTGAAGTAATTTTTTATATGACCTAGTTTACTCCAATATCAGAGTTCATATAGTTGGAAATAATTCTATATAATTCTAGAGTTCATATTGTGTAGTTATGGAATTCAAGTGCTGATGTTTTTTACCTTTTTTACATCCGGTTTGTAGTTAAGCTATGGACGCCCACGGCAGAGACGACGGTGAAGAGCAAATATTGAATATGATATATGCCGGTGGAGAAGGTGGAGAAGATGCCGGTGGAGAAGCTGGAGAAGATTACAGCTCACAATTTTTGAACGACTACGGTGAGAGAGCTGAGGTAGAACCAATAGACGAAGGGCCCTTAACAAATTCCGGCGAGGTATATTAAGCCTCTCGTGATCACTAGATGCATTAATTGATTTGTATTGCACTTATTAACGAATTTTTTCTTTTAGCCCTCCGGATCGAGCCAATCTGCTAAGCCCTCCGGATCGGGCCAAACTGGTAAAAGGCAACGAGGCCCGACCAAAAGGTTGGGCGATAATCAAAGGTTCCCGATCGAGGAAGTTGCTGAAGATGGCGAACCGATGGCTCCCGAAGTGAACGTAATTGTAAATCAATGTGGAGTTGTTGTTAGGGACAACATCCCGATCAGCATTCGAGAATGGCATAAGCCAAAGGGAGACGACGATGGAGGAGTTAGTTTTGTCGACCAAAGATCCAAAGATGAGCTTTGGAAAACGCTCATGACACATTTCAACCTACCGCAGATCTGGAAGATGACGAAGTTGAAAGTCAAGGAGTGGGCTCTTAAGAAGATGGCCACACAATTTGAGAGCTTCAAGAAAAAAAATATGGAGTCAATATAAGAAGAAAAAAGAAACTCCAACATTCACTGGAACACTGGAGAAGCAAAATTATCACTGGGACGAATTTAAGGCGTACAAGGAATCGTCTGAAGCTGTGGAAAGGTCGGAAAAAAATAAGTTAAATGCTGCGAAAAAGAATATCACCATGTTTTGGGGCCAGGTGGCTACAAGACTGCCGCGCCTAAGTGGAAAAAAGAGACGCCGACCTGATTGCTAAAGGGTCACTCCAGAAACAGCGGAATTTCCCGAGAGGTCCAAGCGCTGGTTGTACGGGCATGGGGCATCGTTGGACCCAGAGACAGGGAAGCTTATTCCAAGGGAAAAAATAAGGAAAAACTTCAAACGGTCACCAAAGAGCTTGTTAAAGCAATAGAAAAAGTTCGAAAGGGAACGTTCAAGCCCGACAGAGAGAACGACGAGCTGACACTCGCCCTCGGGAATCCTGAACACAAAGGCGAACACGAGGCTATGGCCCCGGTGTTCCGTGGAAGGCTGGGTTTCCGGAGAGCGCTGACACTTATAGAAGCCGTCAGAGAAAAAAGAAGCTGGAGGCAGACCGGATCCAACGGCTAGAAGCAAATCACGAGGAATTGCAACGCATGGTCATGCGGCAGCAGGAGCAACTGGACACAATTAATAGCCAGCAAAGGGCATCTGGGCGGCAGCAAGAAGATCCTGCATTCGACGATAGTAACGTCGTCCCATCTCAGCTGAAAAGCAGCGTGGGTTCCACGGCGCTCCTGGGTGATCATGATGCACTGATGGATGAAGCACCGATGGCTCGCTACCCCGTGGATGATATCACGGAGAAGAAAATGTGTGATCTACATCAGTCAATGAAGAACATATCCTTCAAGGTGGCGGTCGCTTTGCTTTACCTAATGAACCTGCAGCACGCTTACATGGCAGTCAGATTCCAGCTGGCTATGCTCGTGTCGGGGTGGATGAAGTTCTGAGCGGATTTGAGACACTGGAGCTTGACATGGCTGGAGGTGATGGGGAGACGACACTGGGAGAAGTCAGGGGTGGTATCATTCTATGGAAAAAGGAATACATCGTGTTTGCAGACTCCACCCCTCCACGACTCCTCCTTGTAGCAATCCACCTCAGCAAAGTCCACCCCTCCCCGATAGGGACCCCAGCGCGAGTCCATCTCGATCTCCGCAGCGTCAGCCATCTCCGCCCACTAAGCTGCTAAATAAGCGGAAGCTCACCGCTTCGCCGACTAAGAAGAAAGTAGAAAGAAGTCAAAAGACAAGACTCCTGAGAAGTTACCTTACGAAAGGACTGACGAGGAAAACAGAGCGATCGTGGCTACCGATGTCAAAAGACAACTTGCACCGAAAAAGCCCGAGCCAAAGGAGAAACTAGCTCCGGAGGTCGTTGTGCGCTTCTACAAGAACTTATCGGACCCGAACCGAAGTTGCCATCAGACTATGAGCGCGCTATTCAGAAGTCATATAGCTCACTGGGGAAAAGCGGGAAAAAAGTTCCCCAGCTCGGAGAACAGGAACAACAATCGATCGCCCCGCTCAAGGTGTTTCCCGATAAGGACGTACACAACGATAGTACTGGTCTCAGTGTTGCTCCTCAAGTCATAGGCGACACTGGTTACCCCATTGCTGAGGTAGCATGGAGATATGTTCACGGGCAGTCTCTGGTCAGACCCGAGCAGGTTGACAATCTATCAACACAAATGCAAAGATTGCATCAGTGGTACATGAGAGTCGCAGAGGGAGGGCAAATCATGCTCATGGTGGCAGTTAAGGAAGAGCACTTCTTACAAGAATACGATGTGCATATTGATTTTCCCAAACTTTTTCAGTTATACAATCAAGACGCCCTTGACAAATCTCTCGTCACTTGCTATTGTCTGTAAGTGATTTATTTCTGTAATTTAAGTCTTTAGCTCAACTCGTTCATTGTCTGTAATTATCCTCACTATATTCTTTTGTATGCTATTATGCAGAATGAAGATTCTCGAATGCAGAAAGGAGAGAATCTATGACATTGGGTTCATTGACCCGAATATCATTCATGAAGTTACCATAAACAACCATGCCAACGAGACAGAGTTACTTTTGCTAAGGTTTTTAAAGGAACACATGTACAAATCAGAAATACTTTTTCCTTACAACTTCACGTGAGTATTACTGTCTTGTATACATTCTATTTTGCTTACTCGATGTTAAGTGTAATTGATGAGTTATGCATGATTGTGTATATAAACGTGCGCAGCTTCCACTGGATTCTGCTAATCATTAGAATTGACGATGGAACCGTCGAAGTCATGGACTCATTAAGGAAAATCATAAAGAATACAAGAGCCTGACTAATATGCTCCAGAAGTAATTTCAATCATTATCGCACTATATCGGCCTCTTTCGTTCATTTCCTGATATCAAGTAATGAATAACTCATTTATTCATTTTCTTTGCCGGGCAGGGTTTGGAAACGGTTCATCAAGTATGAAGTCGGTGCATGGAAACCGGAGCTAAGTTTTGTTCTGAACAAGGTAAGTAGTACTACCTAGGTCCGCACATCTCTTTAATTCTAGTTTCAATACCATTATCATGCTTGATTATTATTTGATTGAATTCTATTCTCGTACAGTGGTGCCTGAAGCAGCCACATGGGACTAATTTATGTGCATACTACATTTGCGAGTTCATTCGCGGGATGGCCAGTGAGAACCGTAAAACTCAAAGACAAATTGATGTACGTAAACACTATTCCTAATTTTATTTATTACCATCAATTGTGTTGAGTTTCATTCATAATTTTTTTAATGATGATTTGATATATATACACACAACTCATATATTCATATTGATCTCCTTCTTTTAAGGTTGAAGAAGATGCGGAACACGCTCCTACCAGAGCACCGCATAAAAGCAATTGGGGAGGAATTGGCGGGATTTTTGCTTGCGGAGGTCATACCTGAAACCGGAGAATTCCATAGCCGATAATGCCTCCATGTAATTTAGTGATCTCCATGTAATTAAATAAATATATATACCAAATTGTATGTGTATGTATATGTATCAACGTGATTTCCATGTAGTATGAACTTTATGTATGCGAAAACTTGTTTTTGGCGCATCGACGTGATCTCCATATGATGGAAAACATAAAATCCGAAACCCTAAACCCCTCCTAAACCCTAAACAAAAAAAACACAAACCTTTAGTCCTGGTTGGTATATGCATCAACGTGATCTCCATGTAGTATGAACTTTATGTATACGAAAACTTGTTTTTGGCGCATCGACGTGATCTCCATACGATGGAAAACATAAAATCCGAAACCCTAAATCCCTCCTAAACCCTAAACAACAAAAAGCACAAACCTTTAGTCCCGGTTGGTGTTACCAACCGGGACTAAAGGTCCTCCACCCGGCCGCACTCGGCTCCGCCCACGAGGAGGGCCTTTAGTCCCGGTTCGTGGCAAACCGGGACTAGGGGGGGGGGGGGGGGCTTTAGTCCCAGTTTGAGAGTCCCGGTTGGCCAACCGGGACTAAAGCCCCTTACCAACCGGGACTAAATCCCCTTTTTCTACTAGTGGACGTGTAAAAAATGAGTTATGACGGACGAAATCGGCACAACACTGCTAGCCTTTTTCTACTAATGATGGTCTGTTATGCTAATCCAATGAATCCAATGAGACGCAGATCTGCGACTTGTAAAGAAAAGAGTAAGGCAGGGTTGTTACCCACATAAGTGGCATGGATCTGAATCTGGGTAAAACTGGTGTCTCGAATTTCATCGGTTGATCTGCACTCCACGACTACAAATTCGCGTGCTCTTTCGGGTACATTGTCGAGGCTTTGGACCCCGAGATTTTGTCCCTCAACAGCTAGTGGCAACCATGGGAACCTCCGGCCATCAAATCAAACTTACTTATGCGGGAGGGACCTTACTTATTGTAGAAATTCAGCATACATAGAACCTCAATCGTGTGTTTTTTCATCCAACGATTTTAAAATTCGGTTTTGCTAATTCTCAGCTAGCTGAGAATTAGCTTAGAGCTCAGTCAAATTTCTAACCGTCCAATCTTGTGTCAAGATTCGTATTGTTTTGTTTCCTTCGTCTTATCGAGCGACATGTACGCGCGCACGCGAGGAAGCAGCTAACAGCGCGAAAGGTAATGGATCGATCCAGGCTTTCATGATGGGCTTGTGGGCTTTTTTGTTTTTCTTATTTGTCTACAGATTTGGGCCACATGCACGTGTGCGTTATTTTTCCCTTTGTTTCGTTGATTTTTTTTGCACGCAAAGCATGGTACTCTTGCTTTTTTTTTGTATTGTATTGTATTGTATTGTATTGTATTTCCTTGTAATTATTTTTTCTCATTAAATTTTCGGTTTCCCTAATCTGAAAATTAGTGTCGCGCTCAAATCGACTGTACAACTATCAGATCTTGTGCGGAGATTCATGCGAATTTTGTTGTTCTTTAGGTTATTTTGCACAAGCTACTAACAGCAAAATGAAAGATTGGTGAAAACAACTCCTAT
Organism: Poa pratensis; assembly: GCA_947311845.1. NCBI lineage: Eukaryota > Viridiplantae > Streptophyta > Magnoliopsida > Poales > Poaceae > Poa > Poa pratensis. The sequence goes on along the minus strand of CAMZMU010000101.1, from coordinate 33,327,928 downwards.
TCGCTAGAATTAAACTCGCGACTTCCAGTGGTCCACATGAACATACTAAGCACAACGGTACAAGCTACTTGTGTACCTATATTAGGAATCGACAAACTTTGGTTTGTATTTTCCTTTTTTTTTGTCTTATTTCATCGTGATACAACATATATGACAAGTTTATTTTCTAATTTGTACTCCTTGACCATTTTTGTTCTGTTTTAATAAGTACCATTTTTGTTTTTGATGGTGTGGGAGTTGTTTAGTGGGTTGCAATTAAGTTTGCTTTGCATTGTGGATGTGGTTGAACTGAATTTTTCTCGTTTTTAATTTTAGTTTCTTCTCCTATTTCCTTTTTATTTTTCATTTTTATTTACTATTTCGATTTTCTTTTTCTTTGCTTCTCATTTTTGTTTGAGATTTTGATTTTACTTTTTTTTTGTTCTTTCCTTTATATTTTATATTTTTGTTTTGTATTATTTTGGAAAAAAATATATAAATAATATTTTTCACTATAGAAGAAGTGAATATTTTTACATCTCGAGACTAATATTTTCAGAATTTTCTTTCCTTTTCCCAGTTGCAACTAGACTTGCAATTGAGATTGTTCTCGGAGTATTCCCGCTAGTTGCAACTTCACGTGCAACTGAGATTTTTTTTCTTTTTCGTCCCAGTTGCAACTGTACTTGCAAGTGAGATTTTTATCTATATTGTTCCCTAGTTACAACTGTACTTGCAACTTAGTTTTTTCTCGAGAGATGTCCCAGTTGCAACTGCACTTGGAACTGGGATTTTTTTTGTTCCAGTTACTACACTTGCAACTGAGATTTTTCTCAGGGGATGGCCATAGTTGCAACTGGACATGCAAGTGAGATTTTTATTCTTTTTTGCCCCAGTTGCAACTGCACTTGCAACTGAGATTTTTTTCTATTTTTGTTCATTCTCGAGAGATGTCCCAGTTGTAACTGCACTTGCAACTGAGATTTTCTGAATTATGCTCTAGTTGCAACTCCACTAGCAACTGAGATTTTACGCATTTAGCATCAGTTAGCCATCTATGCAAGGTGTTATGTAGTGGGTCGGTCCTGGTAGAGTTTCTCTGTTTTCTTTTTAGCATTTTTATTTTTAGTTTCCTCTCCTCTTTCCTTTTTATTTATCAATTTTATTTAATATTTTGTTTATGTTTTTCTTTCCTTCTCATTTTGTTTTGTATTATTTTGGAAAAAAACCTATGAATAATATTTTTCACTATAGAAGAAGTGAATATTTTTGCATCTCGAGACTAATATTTTTAGAATTTTCTTTCCTTTTTCCCAGTTGCAGCTACACTTGCAACTGAGATATTTCTCAGAGGATTCCCGCTAGTTGCAATTGCATGTGCAACTGAGATTGCTTTTCTCTTTTTTGTCCCAGTTGCAACTGCTCCTACAAGTGAGAATTTTTTCTATATTGTTCCCTAGTTGCAACTGTACTTGCAACTTAGTTTTTTTCTCGAGAGATGTCCTAGTTGCAATTGCACTTAGAAGTATGATATTCTTTCTTTTTTTGTTCCAGTTGCAGCTACACTTGCTACTGAGATTTTTCTCAGGGGATGCCCCTAATTGCAACTGGACGTGCAAGTGAGATTTTTTTCTTTTTTTCCCCGGTTGCAACTGCACTTGCAAATGAGATTTTTTTCTATTTTTGTTCATTCTCGAGAGATGTCCCAGTTGGAACTGCATTTGCAACTGAGATTTTCTGAATTATGCTCCAGTTGCAATTGAGATTCGACGCCTTTAGCTTCAGTTAGCCCATCTATGCAAGGTGTTATGTAGTGGGTCGGTCCTGGTAGAGTTTCTTTGTTTTCTTTTTATCGTTTTTTATTTTTAGTTTCTTCTCCTCTTTCCTTTTTATTTATCAGTTTTATTTACTATTTCGTTTATGTTTTTCATTGCTTCTCATATTTTGTTTGAGATTTTGATTTTACTTTTTTTGTTCTTTCCTTTTATGTTTTATATTTTTGTTTTCTATTATTTTGGAAAAAAAACAAAGAATAATATTTTTCACTATAGAAGAAGTGAATATTTTTACATCTCGAGACTAATATTTTCGGAATTTTCTTTCCTTTTTTCCAGTTGCAGCTACACTTGCAACTGAGATATTTCTCAGAGGATTCCCGCTAGTTGCAATTGCATGTGCAACTGAGATTGTTTTTCTCTTTTTTGTCCCAGTTGCAACTGCTCTTGCAAGTGAGTATTTTTTGTATATTGCTCTCTAGTCGCAACTGTAGTTGCAACTTAGTTTTTTTCTCGAGAGATGTCCCAGTTGCAATTGCACTTGCAAGTGGGATTTTCTTTCTTTTTTTTGTTCCAGTTGCAGCTACACTTGCAACTGAGATTTTTCTCAGGGGATGCCCCCTAGTTGCAACTGGACGTGCAAGTGAGATTTTTTTTGCCCCCAGTTGCAACTGCACTTGCAACTGAGACTTTTTTTCTATTTTTGTTCCTTCTCAAGAGATGTCCCAGTTGCAACTGTACTTGCAACTAAGATTTTATGAATTATGTTCCAGTTGCAACTTCACTTGCAACTGATATTTGACGCCTTTAGCATCAGTTAGCCCATCTATGCAAGGTGCTATGTTGTGGGTCTGTCCTGGTAGAGTTTCTCTTTTTTTTATCATTTTTATTTTTAGTTTCTTCTCCTCTTTCCTTTTTATTTTTCTTTTTATTTACTATTTACTATTTCATTTTTCTTTTTCTTTTCTTCTCATTTTTTGTTTGAGATTTTTTCTTTTTTTTCTTCTTTCCTTTTATGATTTATATTTTTTTGGAAAACAAAACCCTATGAATTTTTTTTCACTATAGAAGAATTGAATATTTTTACATCTCGAGACTAATATTTTCAGAATTTGTGTCAAGATATTTTTGAAGTTGTGAACAATTTTTCATAAGCGTGTGAATTTCTAATCTCATGAAACTATTTTGAATTGGGAAAATATTTTTTAACTTCGAACAATTTTTTTACCAGCGAACATATTTTTAATTTGCAATTAAAATATCAATGTGGACTTTTTTTTTTGACCTCGCAAACAATTTTTGAATTCACGAACTTTCTTTGAAATAAATGAACATTTTTTATACAATTTAAATATTGTTTCTTACCTTTTAGAAATAAACTTAGAGAGAAATAACTCACGATGTTAAAAATAATCTTTTTCACAGGTTGAAAATAATGTTCATTCATGATAGACATTTTTTTTGTATGATTTTAAAACAAAAATACAATGGAAAACTAGAAAGGTAAAAACAATAAAAAGGATAATAAAAATAAAAACGTTCATTTGTATAAATACAAAAACATTTTTCCCATGTTATATAAATTTTAAGTGTATATATATGAGATTTATAAGAATAATAAAATATATTATAGCTGTGTTAATTTTTTTGCACAACATATACGAGTTTCCATTTTTAATCAATTTTTTGTTTTGTTTTAGAGGTTTGGTCAATGATCTCATGTGCTTTCACCAGGAAGTTACGATCGAAGGAATCTAGGCAATAGCACAAAAGAAACGAAAAGAGCAAAATATGTTCAGCGACCTTAGATGGGCCGAGCCCATACAGCACATTTACATACGCGCTCGCTCGTACTGTTATCCGAAGTAAACTAGCGTAGTAAATGTAAATGATGCTGACATCAGCTGACTAATTCTCAGTCAGCTGAGAGCTAGACGGACCCTTTAAAATTCCTCAAACCCAGAGACCGGGTGGAAAATAAAGGCTGCGTCGTGGCTAAGCGATGGAATGGGAGCCACGGTCGTCACGCAAGCCACACATACAGCTGATTGGCCGGGGTGACACGACACGACCAAGCTACTTGACATGTCATAAACCATCTGGTCTCACTACATGGCGCTGTCAACTCCTTGTCAAGAACTCCGTTCACATCATCACGTGCTACTAAGCGCTCTCTGTCTGTCCCTGTTCATCAATTAATCAATGAGCTCATGCACTTGTCCGACGCGTCAATTCGATTTTAATTTGCCCACGATTCAAACTGACCCGCAACTAATTCTACTATATATAAAAGGGGAAGAATCGCAGCCCCGTCATTCGTCCACGTCGCCCAGATTTTCCTAGCCGCCCGATCACGTGAATCAACGGCCTACATAAGCCCACGTCTCCCCTCCCGCGCGGACACTGTTCATTCCTGAATTTCTACCAATAGTAGCGCGGCACGTCGCCCGGTTTCCATCCGGTCGCGCTCGGTTCCTCCGGTCACCGCGCCTGTTTTGCAGGAAAACCCTCGCGAAAATGACCCACCAACCCGCGGTCCAGGAATTAACACAGTCAGGGACCTACTCGCAAATACCAGAAAGTTCATAGGCTTTTCTGCAAAATTACCACCGCATACTCCCCTCCCTTCCTCTCCTCTCCCGCGGCCGCCGCCGTGCATGTCCGCCGCCGCGCGTCTCCCCGGCCAAATCGAAGGGCACGGGGAGCTCCGCCGCCCCTTCCTCTCTAACCTCGCCGGCGGCCGGATCCCGGGGTCTCCGAAATCGGCAGCGGTGGCCGCCGGCTGTAACATCCCAAATTTTGGAACTAAGAAAAACTTAGTTTTACCAGACCCAAAATTCAGAACCGACAAAAACTTTTTGAAATATTTCACTGATGATTGTGTTTCTCTTCCCATTGCTATGTTGGAACTTGGGTGACTTGTGTTTAAATTGTTTGACTAGTAAATATCAACCCAAGAACCCAATCTAAGTAAAGACATATTAATCTTGGTGATCATGTTATGACAAGAATAGATTCCATATATCTGTACCATTCTTATTTTGACCAAAGTTCATTTCAATGATGCTTGGTTTTGGCAACAACCAAAACATCCATTATTGAGAAGGTAAAAGTGATTTTCAAAATTATGTGTTCCCAAAAATATGGAGATCTATATGTTAGCTCCTGTCTATATTTCAACCTTGATATTTTGCATGTGTATGCAACTCCCATTTTATACACTCTTATTTCCACTCCATTTTAAAATAACACTAGTGGGAAATATATTACCCACATATTTCTCTTTATCAAATCGTTTGAAAACTATTAAGTTATGAGTTGAGATATTCTTTAAAACGTCATCTTGTTATAATTGAGTGTGATCATTTCTACAAGATAGTATTGTTAATTATGGAAATGGTGGTATGATTTATTCTTGTGGTTTGAATTGTGTGGTCTTGAACTGTGTTGTTGATATTGTTGTGTGTGGATATTGTTGTGCTTGTTGCTTGTGAGGATAATTCCTCAATTGTGCTTAATACTAAAATAAAACAAACTTGACAACAAATTTGGAATGTGACTTAAATTTAAAACAAACTCCTCAAAATTATCAAACAAATAAATTAAGATTATGAATTAAAGAAATGATCTTATTCAATTTCCCTCTCTACCTATTTCTCTATTTTGTTTCAATAATTATCTTATCTTATAAAATCCAGGAGTGAGATGATAACCATCTCATTATCACATTACTCTCTCCTCAAAATATCTAATCTCCAAATTACAAAGATATTTCAATTTGTCAAATTGGTTTTTATCCACAAATAAAATATTAGAACCCTATGAACAAAAATTGTTCAAAACATTTTATTTTCAAAAACCAATTTTTGTGGAGCTTCTACATGTATATGGGAGGCTACCTGAATTTTCTAAAAAAATTATAAAATACTTAAGTGCCCCAATAAATCCCCAAAAACCTACTGGTTCTAAAAAGGAAATAAAAGAAATGGAAAAGGGACCTATCTGTGATTGGAGAAAGTTTGCCAGGGGGTTCCTTGCAAGATGGTCGTCATCTTCCTCCCGCACGGCACGGCGCCGTGTTCTTCGCGGCCGTGTCGCGCCTCCGTGTCGCCGCCCGGGCCCCTTCCCTCCTCTGCCCTGCGAGGAGAACACCGCGCCGCCGCGACCGTGCTCCTCCGCGACCGCGTCCCCTCTCCCCCGCTGTCCCCAGCTCGTTAAAGCCCAGCGACCGGAGCACGCCGACGCCGGCCGATCCTTGTCCCCTCTGCACCCCGGCAAGCGCAGCACCGCCCAGCCACTCCCCTTCCTCGCCCGGACCCCGCAGACCTGTCAGCTCGAGCCAGAGCCCCTCGGTGCGCCACGCCCACCGTGCACCACCTCCGCCGGCTATAAAAATCCCCCACCCGAGCCCTCTCGTTCTCCCTCTCCGCTCGCTCCCGGCTTCTCTCCCTCACTCCCCACCTTTCTCTTCCCCTGCCAGAAGGGCGGGAACGCCACTGCCGTCCCTCTGCTGCCAGGCCGAGCTCCGCCGTCGACGCCGTTCCAAGGTTGAGGACGACCACGGCAGTGCACTGCCCTGCCCCTTTTTCTCTCCTCTCTGCCCTCTTCCTACTCGCAGGAACTCACCGCCCCTCCCTCTTTTCTCTCCTGAGCACAGGGACGCACGTAGCACCTCGCCGTCGCAGAGCCCGTGACCGGAGCAGCCGCCGAGTTCACCGTCGCCACCCTGGTCGTTCCCGAGCCTCGCCATCCACGCCATCGACTCCCCCACGTTCCCCGCACTCTCCTCCGCCATCCACCGCGTCCGCAGAAGCCCTAGGTGAGCCCTGCTCCGCCACCACCGTCGCCGGCCACGGCAGCACCGCCGTTTCTTGGTCGTCGACGATGGATTCGTCGTGGGCCGTTGGATCTCGATCCAACGGTTCCATACCGATTCGGTTTTTCTGTTTAAAATTAGAACACTGAAAAATCTAGTACTGGACCTCACTTTTAAATTCAATAACTCGAGAAATATGAGTCCAAATAAATCAAATGAAAATGCTATAGAAAGCTTATGAAATTCTCTGTGCAACTAAACTAGATTCACCATGTTTAGATTATTAAAAATAGAGTAGTATTTAAAAGGCCACAGAAGGTTTAAATCACCATATCATTTGTTTCTGGAACTCTATTAATCCAAATGATGCCAATCCAATTTTGTGAGCTTAGTAATGTGATCACCTAGCTTCCCTAATTTTGGTAGATTTAATTAAGCATTATTAATTAATTGGCATTGGATTAAAGTTTACCAACCCTCTCTGGACTAAAACAATTATAGATGTTTATTGGTTAATACAAATGAGTTAGGACCAATTTTGTTAGATCAAAATTAATCAATGTTAGTTACCCCTAAAAGGATTTAATTTTTAGAACAGCCCAACTAAATTGGTAGCTAAAACTTGATTAATAACTTTCTATAATCAAACAATTATGTAGGGAGTTTAATAACTCCAAATGAATCAAACCCAACTGTGTTTCCTTCTACACATCAGTAGCTTTCTATAGAATTTTAGTTTGTATTTTTGTGATCAACAGAACCCAAGTTATGCAATTAAACATGTACCACTAGTTTCTGCCATATTTAAGACATCACTAAATAATAGTTAATTAAATTAAAAGGAAACCAAAGTGTGTTGCTTTGTGTGTGCAGTAGCTATTTGTGATGCTTATGATTGTTATGTTGTGATGATTGCTTGAGTAGTTTAGTGATTGTTTGAATTGCTTGTTTGACATTTAGACGAGAACGTTGCCGGAGTCTACGAGGAGGTGGAATACTTTGATCAACAAGCACAAGAACCCGAGAACTTTGCCGAGCAAGGCAAGCTATTCTCTGAGCTTGCATCTATATACATCTATTTTGGTTCACATGTTTTACTTATAAAGAGCATAAGTGATTTATGTGGGGTTTGCCACAAAAGTTATGATTTTGAAAACCCTTTTCCAAATTATAAGTATATTATTTTGACACCCTATATGGAGATATTAGCTGGAATTTCTTTTTCAAACTATAGGATGGGAAAAATATTGTTTACTCAAAACTCCTTTGGAAATACTTGGATAAATGTGGAATGCCGTGTTATCGGTGTTGAAGTGGAGAAATGGTGAATGGTGATGGTTATGAAAAATGCACATTGTGTCCTTGTACTTACAGAACAACCAATACCCTGTGCGACCACATTTACCCACCTATGGGAAAGGGCGTTGTCATATAGTTTGCTCATATTAGTACTGGATGCCTCAACAACGGGGATGACCCCGTTCCATGAGGGGATGGTCTGAGGACCTACCCCCTGACCCGGGTCCTTTAAAGAGAAGAACGCCTGAGGGCTGATATGAATTGGAGATAGAGGATTTGTAGGGCCATTAAAATTCGCCGGGCAGAACTACGAGTCCTCACACTTAGTTTCCGACGTGCTGGATTTAAGTGTCGATGGAATGTTTCGTAGCGGTAGGGTCCTATACTAGCATGAGCAAAGGACAGGCTATGGTCGGTGACTCAACTTCGCATACACCTTGTATGGCGGGACGTGGCTGACACGATGAGTTGCCGGATGGATGTGGGAAAAGCGTGCTACCTCTGCAGAGGGTAAAACTATTCGAATAGCCGAGTCCTCGGATATGGACAGTTGGAAAGAACTGCTCGGTCCTATGTGCAAGTTTTGAAAAGCTTTGAGTTTAAAAGGGAAATGAAGTGGAGAAAGTGTTCCACAACTATACCAATGAGTTGGTATGATGTGTTGGAGTTAATTGGACCTATGGCGAGCCATGGTCAGAAAAAGGAGGAGTTTTGGAGAAACAGATACAATGGTGATTTTTCCGGGAAAAATGTTTATAAAAGAGACTTCTTACCTTTTTCAACAAAGATGTATTTACGGGAGAAAGTTTTAAAAGAGACTTCTTACAAAGACAGATTTATGGGAAAAGTTCTAAAAGCCTTCTTTTCTTTTTCAATAAAGATATAGAGATTTCAAAACAAAGTGTTATTAAACAAAAGTCCATCCTACTCTTTTCAACAAGGATATGGAGTTTTCAAAGTAAACGAAGTTTTATTTAAACAATACAAGAGTAGTGCATGCTCATTCCGGGGGTAGTTTGCGAGTACATTCAAATGTACTCATATTGGTTTCGTCCCTGGCTATTGTCTTAGCCAGATTCTGAAGAGGAGCAGTTCGAAGAAGAAGTGGTTAATGACGTCAATGCGATCTAGGGCGCTTCCCAGTCAGCTGCCTGTAGGGTTAAGGCAAATGACTTGGGCTCCCGCTGTTTGGTGATTTCCGCTGCAAGTACCTGTTAAAGTTATGACTTCAATCAAGTAAGTATATTTATTCGGTATTATGGGTGTTCTGTGATACCAATTCGAGTTATGTGCAACAACAAACTGATCATGGGATTGTTGCAGGAAACATAACGAGTATCTCGGATAGTTAATCCGGGGTCCTCACAGACTTGGTATCAGAGCCAGGCTGACTGTAACAGCCCTTAGTTAGCATGGACGTTAGTTAGGAAAGAAATATTTTGTTAAAAATATATTGTTACCAAAAACATATTTTTATCTAAGGAAGTCCAAAAATAACTTCCACTCCTCACCTTCTCAAATATTTCCGAGACTCATCCTTCTATTTTAAGATTTTCCAAGGAATTCTCTAATCCCTCTTACCCGTTCAAAATACTTGACGATGAATCCAAGTGAGACCTAATTATCTAGCACCTACAAGAAGAAGCTTTCATCTCAAATATTCAACATTCAACATCAAGGTGATTGATCTGCAAATACCAAGATCGTCGGTATCAACGAAGTAAGAGACCTCGAAGACCTCAACTCAACATCCACAACTCTAGTCAAGTTACAACTTCGACAATCTCAATTTCTCCAGCTGAGGAGTAAGGCGATAAAGTGAAGACTTCACCCACCGTGTTTAACCAAGACCCATAGGATAAGAATGTAGGAACCTCGGTTATACCACCCGACTACCACGAGTATTAGACGTCCTTTGGAACAAAATGTACCTTGTGTGCTCTTTGCTTGTGGGTACTCTGCTTGTGTATTGTTTGTTTGTGAATCCTCTGCTTGTGTGTTGTTCTTCCTGTGTGTTTCACAATCACGCCTTGTCGGCAACACAAAGTAACCTCAAAATTCTCTCATTATAAAGCTCCTTTTTCCATCTGACCAAAAACCATTTTTTACCTCTTCGCCATAGTTGCACTTTGTTGCAGATATAACCCGCTTTGGAAAATCTTTTCAAGATATTTTCCTCTCATCTAAACCATCTTCCGATAAGAACTGACAGTTCCGCAAGGTACAAAAGACCCCCGATCTTTAACCAAATAGCCTGAGATTTTTGCGACTTAACCGGCCAGTCAGACAATGCCTTCAAGCACCATCCGGAGTACGTACGTCAAGATCTCGAAGGAAACTGCAATTTTATGGCAACCTCGTGAAGACACGAGTCTTACCTCGCAAAAATTAACTTGTGAAGTTACAAGAATATCACACTAATTTATCGTATCTAACTTTAGATTAACATCTGACTCAAGTCCACGATGGTACCAACTAACCTTTCGGGTCTGCAAGCCTTGACAAGAAACGAGGACATAAGGAGACTCATTTAGGACTGGTAACGAGAGGAACTCAAGGAGTGCATAAGAGTTGCTATGAAGATTCGAGCTCAGAGACCGCAAGAAGGAGGAACTACGACAAGAAGACATTGAAGAGAGATTTCTTAGATTGGCAAAGAAGTAATATACCAGACTATCATTGAGTATTTGGAAACCCTTATATCAGAATCTATTATTATTAATCTCTAAAAATAATGTGATATTCTAATGTTCGTGTTATATAGAAGTAGTTTGGTAACAAGCCTCATGAACTTGTTAACAGATCACTTTTGTATGCTCAAACAATTGAGTGTCATATCCAATAAACGGAATGTCAGATAATCCAGTACATCTCAGCCTCTGGAATATGAAAAGTGGTTTGATGACAAGACTAGCTACCTTGTTAACAAATTCCTCTTGTATGACTAAGGCAACTCGAGGTCATAAAGGACACCCACATTCTTATGCAACTAACTAATGGAAAGCTTTGCGGGAACTAGTGGATGTCTTCACCGCAGGGTGAGGCAAATGATGTTGGAACTTAAATAAAGGATAATAATAATTTTCTTAAATCAAGTGTATAACTTAAGAAATGTTCAAGTTCTAAATAAGAAAGTCTTGTTCCAGTTCGTCAGGGGAGACGAATTCGATACATCCGCTGAGATCAGTACAGAAAGGAAATTTCAGAATCCAAAGATACAAGTTCTACCCCAACGTAGACCACTGCAACTACTTAGTACGGATACAAAGGCACCCCAGAAATCTCTATTCCCTCTCACTTTCTACGATGCTACTAGGAGATGAGCCTGATTCACCCGAAGCAGAGTCGCGAGCCGCGCGACGACGACGGACGACTCGAGCAGCCTGCTCACTTCCAGCGGGAAGAGCCGCCACCTCCACCGCCGGTGGCACAGCCTGCCCCTCCACCGCAGCATCAGCACCAGCGCCAGACCACAAATTGTACAATACCACGATGAGGGTGACCACTGCCACGAACAGCAGGGTCAACACCATCAAAACCCAGACCACGAAGAGCACGAAGGTGATAATGCCCTCGATGAAGCCCGCGTCCTCCATCCTATCGACGTAGGCTCTAAAGAAGTCACTAATGAAGCCCATGGTTGAGATGCGATAGGAGAAAAGTTTTGGGGGTTTCTAATTTATAGCCGGGGCTCGGATGCCACTCCTCGGCACCGCATTGCGCGGGAAAAAGGGAAGGAATCGCGAGCAGTGCTCGCCCAATGGCGCGAAATCATCGAGGCGTTGTTCCCCAAAGCCGTGATGGCCGCTGCCTCGATGGACTGCACGCGCAGCAGTACCGCAGAGGAGTGCTCGGCGCACTGAAACCCGAGCGTGTATGCAGCAAGAAAGAGCAAGGAAGAAGAAGGTAGAAGGAAGAAGGGACTGCCAGGTGGGCCTCGGTCCCAGATGTCAGCAAGTAAGCAGATAACCTCCATGTCCTCCTATCCTTTATCCCTCGCCTTTCCGGTGTCCCATCGTGAAAAACCCTTGCTAAAACCCACTGTGCCTGTGAGCCAATTATTGGTGGCACAATTTATTTTTCTTTTAAAAAGAAACCCTGTTGTTTTTAAACATGTGTATGCATGAAAGTAAATCAATAGTTTTTCTAACATAAAACCGAAAACTTTTGTTTTCCCCAAATTTGAGATAATTATCTGATCCGAGCGTATAAGAGTTGCTAACCTATGAAGACTCAAGCTTAAGAGGACAAAGGAAGTCAACAAGGGTGTTCCTCCTTTACTCAGCTGAAGACGGAAGCACCTGCTGTTGACAACATCCACCACCAAGCAAGTTCAGACGCACTTAGAAGATTATAACATCCCTCTTCTAACTAGAAACCGGAGAGAGTCGAGTACATAGGCTCGACGCATCCTGAAAACAACGCGTCCCCATCTGTGACCCTCGTAAGGAGACCATATCAGGAAGTGATGTTGCACCAACTCCAAGCACCAAGGAGTGACACCCTAGACGAAGATCGTCAAGCTACTCAAAAAGAATGATGCCTCCAAGTCAACTCCAGCTGCGACTTCCAACATGACCATTAAAAACCCCTTTTTAAGGGGGGAAGACCTGCGCTACGTATACCAGAAGATGTTAATAATTAGTTCCTGGCGTTTTAACCTTATAGTATCTGGAAACAGCCAACCAGGGCTATCCATCAGTATCGATCGTCGAGTCAACCCTATCATCAAGGATCTGAACTTAGCACAGAACTTATCGACAAAGAAAGCCTGGTAACATCAATTTGTCAAGATCCCACATGGCGACCTCACTGAAGAAGCAACGACCTCGGAAGTATAGTCAGCCCAAAAACCGTGCCCTCGTACTCCCCTGTTACCACCGGGCAAATCTCGAGGACGAGATTTATTTTAAGGGGGGAAGAGCTGTAACATCCCAAATTTTGGAACTAAGAAAAACTTAGTTTTACCAGACCCAAAATTCAGAACCAACAAAAACTTTTTGAAATATTTCACTGATGATTGTGTTTCTCTTCCCATTGCTATGTTGGAACTTGGGTGACTTGTGTTTAAGTTGTTTGACTAGTAAATATCAACCCAAGAACCCAATCTAAGTAAAGACATATTAATCTTGGTGATCATGTTATGACAAGAATAGATTCCATATATCTTTACCATTCTTATTTTGACCAAAGTTCATTTCAATGATGCTTGGTTTTGGCAACAACCAAAACATCCATTATTGAGAAGGTAAAAGTGATTTCCAAAATTATGTGTTCCCAAAAATATGGAGATCTATATGTTAGCTCCTATCTATATTTCAACCTTGATATTTTGCATGTGTATGCAACTCCCATTTTATACACTCTTATTTCCACTCCATTTTAAAATAACACTAGTGGGAAATATATTACCCACATATTTCTCTTTATCAAATCGTTTGAAAACTATTAAGTTATGAGTTGAGATATTCTTTAAAACGTCATCTTGTTATAATTGAGTGTGATCATTTCTACAAGATAGTATTGTTAATTATGGAAATGGTGGTATGATTTATTCTTGTGGTTTGAATTGTGTGGTCTTGAACTGTGTTGTTGATATTGTTGTGTGTGGATATTGTTGTGCTTGTTGCTTGTGAGGATAATTCCTCAATTGTGCTTAATACTAAAATAAAACAAACTTGACAACAAATTTGGAATGTGACTTAAATTTAAAACAAACTCCTCAAAATTATCAAACAAATAAATTAAGATTATGAATTAAAGAAATGATCTTATTCAATTTCCCTCTCTACCTATTTCTCTATTTTGTTTCAACAATTATGTTATCTTATAAAATCCAGGAGTGAGATGATAACCATCTCATTATCACATTACTCTCTCCTCAAAATATCTAATCTCCAAATTACAAAGATATTTCAATTTGTCAAATTGGTTTTTATCCACAAATAACATATTAGAACCCTATGAACAAAAATTGTTCAAAACATTTTATTTTCAAAAACCAATTTTTGTGGAGCTTCTACATGTATATGGGAGGCTACCTGAATTTTCTAAATTTTTATAAAATACTTAAGTGCCCCAAATAAATCCCCAAAAACCTACTGGTTCTAAAAAGGAAATAAAAGAAATGGAAAAGGGACCTATCTGTGATTGGAGAAAGTTTGCCAGGGGGTTCCTTGCAAGATGGTCGTCATCTTCCTCCGCACGGCACGGCGCCGTGTTCTTCGCGGCCGTGTCGCGCCTCCGTGTCGCCGCCCGGGCCCCTTCCCTCCTCTGCCCTGCGAGGAGAACACCGCGCCGCCGCGACCGTGCTCCTCCGCGACCGCGTCCCCTCTCCCCCGCTGTCCCCAGCTCGTTAAATCCCCGCGACCGGAGCACGCCGACGCCGGCCGATCCTTGTCCCCTCTGCACCCCGGCAAGCGCAGCACCGCCCAGCCACTCCCCTTCCTCGCCCGGACCCCGCAGACCTGTCAGCTCGAGCCAGAGCCCCTCGGTGCGCCACGCCCACCGTGCACCACCTCCGCCGGCTATAAAAATCCCCCACCCGAGCCCTCTCGTTCTCCCTCTCCGCTCGCTCCCGGCTTCTCTCCCTCACTCCCCACCTTTCTCTTCCCCTGCCAGAAGGGCGGGAACGCCACTGCCGTCCCTCTGCTGCCAGGCCGAGCTCCGCCGTCGACGCCGTTCCAAGGTTGAGGACGACCACGGCAGTGCACTGCCCTGCCCCTTTTTCTCTCCTCTCTGCCCTCTTCCTACTCCCAGGAACTCACCGCCCCTCCCTCTTTTCTCTCCTGAGCACAGGGACGCACGTAGCACCTCGCCGTCGCAGAGCCCGTGACCGGAGCAGCCACCGAGTTCACCGTCGCCACCCTGGTCGTTCCCGAGCCTCGCCATCCACGCCATCGACTCCCCCACGTTCCCCGCACTCTCCTCCGCCGTCCACCGCGTCCGCAGAAGCCCTAGGTGAGCCCTGCTCCGCCACCACCGTCGCCGGCCACGGCAGCGCCGCCGTTTCTTGGTCGTCGACGATGGATTCGTCGTGGGCCGTTGGATCTCGATCCAACGGTGCCATACCGATTCGGTTTTTCTGTTTAAAATTAGAACACTGAAAAATCTAGTACTGGACCTCACTTTTAAATTCAATAACTCGAGAAATATGAGTCCAAATAAATCAAATGAAAATGCTATAGAAAGCTTATGAAATTCTCTGTGCAACTAAACTAGATTCACCATGTTTAGATTATTAAAAATAGAGTAGTATTTAAAAGGCCACAGAAGGTTTAAATCACCATATCATTTGTTTATGGAACTCTATTAATCCAAATGATGCCAATCCAATTTTGTGAGCTTAGTAATGTGATCACCTAGCTTCCCTAATTTTGGTAGATTTAATTAAGCATTATTAATTAATTGGCATTGGATTAAAGTTTACCAACCCTCTCTGGACTAAAACAATTATAGATGTTTATTGGTTAATCCAAATGAGTTAGGACCAATTTTGTTAGATCAAAATTAATCAATGTTAGTTACCCCTAAAAGGATTTAATTTTTAGAACAGCCCAACTAAATTGGTAGCTAAAACTTGATTAATAACTTTCTGTAATCAAACAATTATGTAGGGAGTTTAATAACTCCAAATGAATCAAACCCAATTGTGTTTCCTTCTACACATCAGTAGCTTTCTATAGAATTTTAGTTTGTATTTTTGTGATCAACAGAACCCAAGTTATGCAATTAAACATGTACCACTAGTTTCTGCCATATTTAAGACATCACTAAATAATAGTTAATTAAATTAAAAGGAAACCAAAGTGTGTTGCTTTGTGTGTGCAGTAGCTATTTGTGATGCTTATGATTGTTATGTTGTGATGATTGCTTGAGTAGTTTAGTGATTGTTTGAATTGCTTGTTTGACGTTTAGACGAGAACGTTGCCGGAGTCTACGAGGAGGGGAATACTTTGATCAACAAGCACAAGAACCCGAGAACTTTGCCGAGCAAGGCAAGCTATTCTCTGAGCTTGCATCTATATACATCTATTTTGGTTCACATGTTTTACTTATAAAGAGCATAAGTGATTTATGTGGGGTTTGCCACAAAAGTTATGATTTTGAAAACCCTTTTCCAAATTATAAGTATATTATTTTGACACCCTATATGGAGATATTAGCTGGAATTTCTTTTTCAAACTATAGGATGGGAAAAATATTGTTTACTCAAAACTCCTTTGGAAATACTTGGATAAATGTGGAATGCCGTGTTATCGGTGTTGAAGTGGAGAAATGGTGAATGGTGATGGTTATGAAAAATGCACATTGTGTCCTTGTACTTACAGAACAACCAATACCCTGTGCGACCACATTTACCCACCTATGGGAAAGGGCGTTGTCATATAGTTTGCTCATATTAGTACTGGATGCCTCAACAACGGGGATGACCCCGTTCCATGAGGGGATGGTCTGAGGACCTACCCCTGACCCGGGTCCTTTAAAGAGAAGAACGCCTGAGGGCTGATATGAATTGGAGATAGAGGATTTGTAGGGCCATTAAAATTCGCCGGGCAGAACTACGAGTCCTCACACTTAGTTTCCGACGTGCTGGATTTAAGTGTCGATGGAATGTTTCGTAGCGGTAGGGTCCTATACTAGCATGAGCAAAGGACAGGCTATGGTCGGTGACTCAACTTCGCATACACCTTGTATGGCGGGACGTGGCTGACACGATGAGTTGCCGGATGGATGTGGGAAAAGCGTGCTACCTCTGCAGAGGGTAAAACTATTCGAATAGCCGAGTCCTCGGATATGGACAGTTGGAAAGAACTGCTCGGTCCTATGTGCAAGTTTTGAAAAGCTTTGAGTTTAAAAGGGAAATGAAGTGGAGAAAGTGTTCCACAACTATACCAATGAGTTGGTATGATGTGTTGGAGTTAATTGGACCTATGGCGAGCCATGGTCAGAAAAAGGAGGAGTTTTGGAGAAACAGATACAATGGTGATTTTTCCGGGAAAAATGTTTATAAAAGAGACTTCTTACCTTTTTCAACAAAGATGTATTTACGGGAGAAAGTTTTAAAAGAGACTTCTTACAAAGACAGATTTATGGGAAAAGTTCTAAAAGCCTTCTTTTCTTTTTCAATAAAGATATAGAGATTTCAAAACAAAGTGTTATTAAACAAAAGTCCATCCTACTCTTTTCAACAAGGATATGGGGTTTTCAAAGTAAACGAAGTTTTATTTAAACAATACAAGAGTAGTGCATGCTCATTCCGGGGGTAGTTTGCGAGTACATTCAAATGTACTCATATTGGTTTCGTCCCTGGCTATTGTCTTAGTCAGATTCTGAAGAGGAGCAGTTCGAAGAAGAAGTGGTTAATGACGTCAATGCGATCTAGGGCGCTTCCCAGTCAGCTGCCTGTAGGGTTAAGGCAAATGACTTGGGCTCCCCGCTGTTTGGTGATTTTCGCTGCAAGTACCTGTTGAAGTTATGACTTCAATCAAGTAAGTATATTTATTCGGTATTATGGGTGTTCTGTGATACCAATTCGAGTTATGTGCAACAACAAACTGATCATGGGATTGTTGCAGGAAACATAACGAGTATCTCGGATAGTTAATCCGGGGTCCTCACAGACTTGGTATCAGAGCCAGGCTGACTGTAACAGCTCTTAGTTAGCATGGACGTTAGTTAGGAAAGAAATATTTTGTTAAAAATATATTGTTACCAAAAACATATTTTTATCTAAGGAAGTCCAAAAATAACTTCCACTCCTCTCACCTTCTCAAATATTTCCGAGACTCATCCTTCTATTTTAAGATTTTCCAAGGAATTCTCTAATCCCTCTTACCCGTTCAAAATACTTGACGATGAATCCAAGTGAGACCTAATTATCTAGCACCTACAAGAAGAAGCTTTCATCTCAAATATTCAACATTCAACATCAAGGTGATTGATCTGCAAATACCAAGATCGTCGGTATCAACGAAGTAAGAGACCTCGAAGACCTCAACTCAACATCCACAACTCTAGTCAAGTTACAACTTCGACAATCTCAATTTCTCCAGCTGAGGAGTAAGGCGATAAAGTGAAGACTTCACCCACCGTGTTTAACCAAGACCCATAGGATAAGAATGTAGGAACCTCGGTTATACCACCCGACTACCACGAGTATTAGACGTCCTTTGGAACAAAATGTACCTTGTGTGCTCTTTGCTTGTGGGTACTCTGCTTGTGTATTGTTTGTTTGTGAATCCTCTGCTTGTGTGTTGTTCTTCCTGTGTGTTTCACAATCACGCCTTGTCGGCAACACAAAGTAACCTCAAAATTCTCTCATTATAAAGCTCCTTTTTCCATCTGACCAAAAACCATTTTTGACCTCTTCGCCATAGTTGCATTTTGTTGCAGATATAACCCGCTTTGGAAAATCTTTTCAAGATATTTTCCTCTCATCTAAACCATCTTCCGATAAGAACTGACAGTTCCGCAAGGTACAAAAGACCTCCGATCTTTAACTAAAAAGATCATTTTCATCAAAACCAGCTTCCCCAAGCTTAGAGCTTTGCATAGCATCAGCAATAATGGTGTTCAAAGCATTTATAGTAATAACATTGCTACCATCATGCAAATAATTTTCCATAGGTTTTTTAATTTTCTCTTCAAAAGCATCATGTCCTAATTCAAGATAAATTTCATAAAGATCTCTAATTTTTTGTTGTTTTTTCCATTAAGCCTAACTAGTGAAAATAAAAACAAGATACAAAAAGAAATAATTGCAGAATCTAAAGGAGATACCTTCCAACGCTTACCTCCCCGGCAACGGCGCCAGAAAATAGCTTGATGTCTACGTGTGCTTCTATTCTTGTAGACAGTGTTGGGCCTCCAAGAGCAGAGGTTTGTAGAACAGCAGCAAGTTTCCCTTAAGTGAATCACCCAAGGTTTATCGAACTCAGGGAGGTAGAGGTCAAAGATATCCTCTCAAGCAACCCTGCAATTAAGATACAAGAAGTCTCTTGTGTCCCCAACACACCCAATACACTTGTCAGATGTATAGGTGCACTAGTTCGGCGAAGAGATAGTGAAATACAAGTGATAGGATGATTATAAGTAGTAACTGCAATCTGAAATAAAGATGGCAGCAAGCAAACATGTAGCAGAACTTGTTGTAAACGGTGTTTCAATGCTTAGAAACAAGGCCTAGGGATCATACTTTCACTAGTGGACACTCTCAACAATGATCTCATAACTGAATAAGTAAAAGCTACTCTTAAACACTCTCTTGTTGGATAACAAACACCATTCATTGTGTAGGGCTACAAAAGCACACCTCAAGCCGGAGTAAACAAGCGCCACAACGTCATAAAGGAATCACACACGGTGCACACACTGTCACCTTTACACCGTGGAGAGTACCGGAGTTCATATTAAAGTAACCTATAGAGTGCATAATAGATAAAGAGTAACATCTACATATTCAACTAGATTAGCACAACTGAACACAAGTAAATACTACTCGGGATTATTCTCCTTCTTGATGAAGCAAGAGTACTATGCGTAGGGCTGCAAAAGCACACCTCAAAGTCTGAGTAAACAAACACCACAATTCCCAAGAATAAGCCATGATAAATGTCTAAATTATTCATAGAGTCACACAAGTACCCACACTGTCACCTTGATACCGTGTTGTCACAATGACTCCAGAAACTAGACAAAATCACTTGAGTAGCATAAACATTATTAATGTATTCAGCGATACTAGCAATACACATGATCACATAAAGATCACACCATGGAGAGAGAGATGAACCACATAGCTACCGGTAGAGCCCTCAGCCTCGGGGGAGAACTACTCCCTCCTCATCATGGGAGTCAGCAGCGGCGATGAAGATGGCGGTGGTGTCGATGGAGATGACTCCGGGGGCAATTCCCCGTCCCGGCGGCGTGCCGGAACAGAGATTCTGTCCCCCGAAACTTGTCGTCGATGGCGGCGGCGCTGCGGAACTCTTCGTGGAATATGACTTGGTTTTTAGGGTTTTCGCGTCTGAGGCAATATATAGGCGAAGGGGCGACGTCGGTGGAGGCCCGAGGGGCCCACCCATGGTGGCGCGGCTGGGGCCCACCGCGCGAGGGTGGTTTGGCCACCTCGGGCCCTCCTTCGTCTCTCCTTCGGACTCCGTGACGGTGCTGGAAAAATAGGGACGTGGCCTTTTGTTTCGTGCAATTCCGAGAATATTCGCAGAAGTACTTTTCTGAAACCAAAAACAGCAGAAAACAGGGAACTGGCACTGTGGCATCTTGTTAATAGGTTAGTCCCAGAAAATGCATAAAATGATATAAGTGTATATAAAACATGTAGCAATTGGTATAATATAAGCATGGAACATCAGAAATTATAGATACGTTGGAGACGTATCAAGCATCCCCAAGCTTAGTTCTACTCGTCCTCGAGTAGGTAAAACGATAACAACAAATAATTTCTGAGGAGACATGCTTTCACACAATCTTGATCATAATATTGTAAGGCATGTAAGCTGTGATCAAATCATTCAAAGCAAATGTATATAGTTGATATCAAAAGATAATAAAGCAAGAGTCAAACAAGCTAAAAGTTTTCATGAACTATTGCTTCAAAGACATGAAACCGTACAAGGTTCATTAAAGATGTTTAAGTATCCAGCATAGGAGTTCTATCCTTCAATCCAAGCATCAAGCAAATTTTCATAACATAGAAGGATTCAGCCAAGTAAACATAAACATGAACGTCATGAATCAACTGTTTCGAAGTCTACTCAACCGGTGAGCGCAAGCATTTGGTATTGGCACCATGATGTTATGGCAAAGAGAACATTAATGGGGGTTTGGAAGGCCAAAGGAAGAAAGTCTCACAAAGCTATAAGTGATCATTAGACAAGAGGAAGTCTTATAATCGAAGCTATGTAAGGAGTAGTGATTGCCATGCAACGGATGCACATAGAGCTATATGTGTATGAAAGCTCTCCAATGGAACTAGTGGGGGTGCATCCAACTTGGTTGCTCATGAAGACCTAGAGCACTTTTGAGGAAGCTCATCATTGGAATATACAACCCAAGTTCTATAGTGTAAATTCCCCACATAGTTATACAAGTAGAACATGAAAACTCTCTCACATGGAGTATAGGTGCTAAACATGAGCACAAATGATGACTATGAATACTGCAGGTGCTAAACATGAGCACAAGTGTGATAAAGGATAGTAATGTTGCCCCCTTTTTCTTTATTCTTTTTTTCTTTTTTCTATTTTTTTTTCTTTTTCTGTTTCACTTTTCGATGGCCTCCATGGCTCTTTTCACAGGGGCAACATCTAATATGACAACACACTTTTTGGTACAAATAACTCATAATGAACAAACATGATGTATAAAACTGTATGCCTCTGCCAGTGTAGCAGGATGTGCAATGATCTAGCGTAACATGGGTAAACCACACATCAGCTGTATAGAATCATGCAAAGCAATATATAATGATAAATGACAACAAGTCATGTAATGTAAGATGGAAGTTGCATGGCAATATATCTCGGAACAGCTATGGAAATGCTGTGGTAGGTAGGTATGGTGGCTGTTTTGAGGAAGATGTATGGGCTTATGTGTAGGAGAACAAGAGGAAGTCCTCCCACGGGGTTGGATGTACTGGCGAAGTATGCACAACTCTCAATGTGAGCAGAAGGCAATGCACAGCACCGAAGAGGCTAGCAAATATGGATGGTGGAAGTGCCAAAAACCGTAGCTTAACATTAGTCAAAAAGAACTCACAAGTTTATTGCAAACAACTAGCAGGTTCAACATTAAGAGCATGATTAAAATTCACTCCAAGAAGGGCCGTTCACGGCGGTACAAGTACCCCGTTAGATCCCTCGACCTTCAGCACAACTTAGTTACTACGATGAACTTTCAGACATGGAAAGCTATCAAGTCCAACTACACCTTCAACAATTTTAGTATAGTTTGTAGTACGGTACAAGCTTAAAGACAACAATCCACTAATGATTTTAACTTAATTAACCAGCAAGCTTTACCATCTAAATATCTCAAAACATTTGCAAAGAATCAAGTTATCAAAGTTTCAATGATCTACAAGATTATGCAAGTTTTCATACCACTACCACATGCAGCATTTTCTTTCTTCCAGCAAACACCAAACAACTTACTTAAACATAAACTCTCCAAATGATAATATAATGCAGCAAGAGAGTATTTATAAACACGTGCTAACAGCTCGAAGAGATGCATGAAAAACAGGAGCTAAAAGCACTGCAGTAGCTAGTTAAGAATACTCAACAAATATAAGTGAAGAACATGAGTATTCACATGAAAAAGCGGAGCGTGTCTCTCTCCCACACAAGGATTGCTAGGATCCGAATTTATTCAAACAAAAATAAAAGCACACAGACGCTCCAAGTAAAGCACATAAGATGTGAAAGAATTAAAATATAGTTTCACTAGAGATGACCTGATAAGTTGTTGATGAAGAAGGGGATGCCTTGGGCATCCCCAAGCTTAGGCTTTTCACTCTTCTTGATCACATAATATCACCCTTCTCGCTTGATCCTTGAAAACTTCCTTCACACCAAACTCGAAACAGTTCTCATTAGAGGGTTAGTGCATAATAAAAAATTCTCATATTCTGTAATGATACAATCATTCCCAAAGCTTCTGTATATTAGCTACAGCCACCAATGCTTTGTGGAGCAAAGAAATCCACACAAACACAGTAAAAGAGCGAATGCAAAACAAAAGGCAGAATCTGTCAAAAACAGAACAGTCTGTGAAGACGAATTTTTTCGAGGCACTTAAGTTGCTCAGATGGAACTGGACCAATTTAATGAAAGTTGCGTACATATCTGAGGAAGATGCGTGATTTTTTACAGAATTTTTCAAATTTTCTTCAAGGGGATGAGCTCAAAATCGTGACAGCTAAAAATCTGTCTCTGCGCAGAAATCCAAATCTAGCATCAACTTTCAATAAAAGGCTTTACTTGGCACAACAATGCAATAAAATAAAGATACAAAGGAGTTGCTACAGAAGTAACAAGCACCTTGACTCAAAGAAAATAAAAATAACAGCAAATAAAAGCGATGGGTTGTCTCCCATAAGCGCATTTCTTTAAAGCCTTTTAGCTAGGCATAGTGATTTTTATGATGCCCACATAAAGATGAGAGTTGAAACATAAAAGAGAGCATCAAGAAGCATATATAAAACATGTTTAAATCTAACACTCTTTCTATGCATAGGAGTCTTGTAAGAAAACAAGTCAATGAAGAACAAAGTGACTAGCATAGAAATGCAAAACAAGTGTAACTTCAAAAATTTCAACATAAAGAGAGAAGACTTAATATTATTGTGATATATGAAATCGTGTCTCCCTCTCTCATAAGGACTAGTAGGTCTTAAAGTACCCAGCAAATAAAAGCAAATCAAGAGAAAGCTCAAAACTTTCATCATAAAGAGAAGAAATTTAGTAACATGAAGATTTCTATAACCATACTTTCCTCTCTCAAAATAATTTTCAGCGGCATCATGAATAAACTCAACAATATAGCTATCACATAAAGCATTCTTATCATGATCCACATGCATAAAAGTATCATTACTCTCCACATAAGCATGAACATTATCATTAGTAATAGTGAGAGTAAAAGTATCACATCCATCATTGTAATCATCATAAATATGAGGCATAGTATAATCATAATAAACTTTATCCTCCATAGTAGGTGGCACCAAAATACCACTATCATTATAGTCATCATAAATTGGAGGCAAAGTATCATCAAAGAAAATTTTCTCCTCAAAACTTGGGGGACTAAAAAGATCATTTTCATCAAAACCAGCTTCCCCAAGCTTAGAGCTTTGCATAGCATCAGCAATAATGGTGTTCAAAGCATTTATAGTAATAACATTGCTACCATCATGCAAATAATTTTCCATAGGTTTTTTAATTTTCTCTTCAAAAGCATCATGTCCTAATTCAAGATAAATTTCATAAAGATCTCTAATTTTTTTGTTGTTTTCCATTAAGCCTAACTAGTGAAAATAAAAACAAGATACAAAAAGAAATAATTGCAGAATCTAAAGGAGATACCTTCCAACGCTTACCTCCCCGGCAACGGCGCCAGAAAATAGCTTGATGTCTACGTGTGCTTCTATTCTTGTAGACAGTGTTGAGCCTCCAAGAGCAGAGGTTTGTAGAACAGCAGCAAGTTTCCCTTAAGTGAATCACCCAAGGTTTATCGAACTCAGGGAGGTAGAGGTCAAAGATATTCCTCTCAAACAACCCTGCAATTAAGATACAAGAAGTCTCTTGTGTCCCCAACACACCCAATACACTTGTCAGATGTATAGGTGCACTAGTTCGGTGAAGAGATAGTGAAATACAAGTGATAGGGATGATTATAAGTAGTAACTGCAATCTGAAATAAAGATGGCAGCAAGCAAACATGTAGCAGAACTCGTTGTAAACGGTGTTTCAATGCTTAGAAACAAGGCCTAGGGATCATACTTTCACTAGTGGACACTCTCAACAATGATCTCATAACTGAATAAGTAAAAGCTACTCTTAAACACTCTCTTGTTGGATAACAAACACCATTCATTGTGTAGGGCTACAAAAGCACACCTCAAGCCGGAGTAAACAAGCTCCACAACGTCATAAAGGAATCACACACGGTGCACACACTGTCACCTTTACACCGTGGAGAGTACCGGAGTTCATATTAAAGTAACCTATAGAGTGCATAATAGATAAAGAGTAACATCTACATATTCAACTAGATTAGCACAACTGAACACAAGTAAATACTACTCGGGATTATTCTCCTTCTTGATGAAGCAAGAGTACTATGCGTAGGGCTGCAAAAGCACACCTCAAAGTCTGAGTAAACAAACACCACAATTCCCAAGAATAAGCCATGATACATGTCTAAATTATTCATAGAGTCACACAAGTACCCACACTGTCACCTTGATACCGTGTTGTCACAATGACTCCAGAAACTAGACAAAATCACTTGAGTAGCATAAACATTATTAATGTATTCAGCGATACTTGCAATACACATGATCACATAAAGATCACACCATGGGAGAGAGAGATGAACCACATAGCTACCGGTAGAGCCCTCAGCCTCGGGGGAGAACTACTCCCTCCTCATCATGGGAGTCAGCAGCGGCGATGAAGATGGCGGTGGTGTCGATGGAGATGACTCCGGGGGCAATTCCCCGTCCCGGCGGCGTGCCGGAACAGAGATTCTGACCCCCGAAACTTGATGTCGATGGCGGCGGCGCTACGGAACTCTTCGTGGAATATGGCTTGGTGTTTTAGGGTTTTCGCGTCTGAGGCAATATATAGGCGAAGGGGCGACGTCGGTGGAGGCCCGAGGGGCCCACCTCATAGGTCGGCGCGGCTGTGGGCCCAGCCGCGCGAGCAGGTGGTCTGGGCACCTCGGTGCCCTCCTTCATCTCTCCTTCGGACTCCGTGACGGTGCTGGAAAAATAGGGACGTGGCCTTTTGTTTCGTGCAATTCCGAGAATATTCGCAGAAGTACTTTTCTGGAACCAAAAACAGCAGAAAACAGTGAATTGGCACTTCGGCATCTTGTTAATAGGTTAGTCCCAGAAAATGCATAAAAATGATATAAAGTGTATATAAAACATGTAGCAATTGGTATAATATAAGCATGGAACATCAGAAATTATAGATACGTTGGAGACGTATCACGCGCATCCCCCGTCGCGCGGGCGCGGGCTCGGGAGCTCCGGTGTCTCCAGCGCGGCTGACGTCAGCCCGGACCCGCATGTCAGCGGCTGCGTGTTTCCGAAACGTTGTCTGACGAGAAAAAAAACTGCCATGCGGGACCCACTGTCAGTTAAGCAGAAAAGCAGAAAAAACTTAAAATTCAAAACATCATAACTTCTAAACCGTTATTCAGAAAATACAACCAAAACACCTAAATTTACAGAAAAAAGAACTTTACACCTAACACATCTCCATACATGTTTGCAAAACTTTCAAAAAAAAATTACAACAAGCAATATATCTTCTTATATTAATTGGAAAACATTCCGAAAAACCTTAAAATTCAAAAAATCGTAACTTCCAAACCCTTATTCAGAAAAATACAACCAAAATACCTAAAATTACAGAAAAAAAAGAACTTTACACCTAACACATCTCCATACATGTTTGCAAAACTTTCAAAAAAAATTACAACAATCAATATATCTTCTTATATTAATTGGAAAACATTTACGTACATACCATCACAAAAAAAAAATACATTTTCTAAATCAGTGCCATACAATCAAAATTCAAATGTACGCACATCAAAGTTTCAAATCTATTCAAATCTACTCATTGGAAATTCAAATTTACGTGATTCAAAATTTCTAGCCTTTTTGAAAACTGCTCCATTTCCAAGCATACAAATAATTCGAAACTGGAAAACCTCAACTTAAACGGTTCTCAAAAACTAAATTACTACACGGGCGCGACATGGCTTTAGGGTTTAGCAAAAAATTAACAAATGTCCATATTTTTTCCTCAAAAAATGGTCCAAACTATCCACTCGAGCCCGAACTAAATAATGTCCACAATTTTTCCCCCAAACAGTTCTACATAATTCTAAATATGATTTTGACACGATTCTAAATAATGGAAACTCAAAATTTAACAAATGTCCACATTCTTCCCACAAAAAATAGTCCGAACTACACATTCCATTTTGAAATAACTCTTCTCGGGGAAAAACGGCAAATATGTCAACGGGGCCACGTAAAAGAAAATATGCACGAGCAAAATTCAAATTTCAAATATCCATGTGCCTTACAAATTTGTGTCTCCAGCGCGGCTGACGTCAGCCCGGGCCCGCATGTCAGCGGCTGCGCTTTTCCGAAACGTTGTCCGATGAAAAAAAAACTGCCATGCGGGACCCACTGTCAGTTGAGCAGAAAAGCAGAAAAAACTTAAAATTCAAAACATCATAACTTCCAAACCGTTATTCAGAAAATACAACCAAAACACCTAAATTTACAGAAAAAAAAGAACTTTACACCTAACACATCTCCATACATGTTTGCAAAACTTTCAAAAAAAAATTACAACAAGCAATATATCTTCTTATATTAATTGGAAAACATTCCGAAAAACCTTAAAATTCAAAAAATCGTAACTTCCAAACCCTTATTCAGAAAAATACAACCAAAATACCTAAAATTACAGAAAAAAAGAACTTTACACCTAACACATCTCCATACATGTTTGCAAAACTTTCAAAAAAATTTTACAACAATCAATATATCTTCTTATATTAATTGGAAAACATTTACGTACATACCATCACAAAAAAAATACATTTTCTAAATCAGTGCCATACAATCAAAATTCAAATGTACGCACATCAAAGTTTCAAATCTATTCAAATCTACTCATTGAAAATTCAAATTTACGTGATTCAAAATTTCTAGCCTTTTTGAAAACTGCTCCGTTTCCAAGCATACAAATAATTCGAAACTGGAAAACCTCAACCTAAACGGTTCTCAAAAACTAAATTACTACACGGGCGCGACATGGCTTTAGGGTTTACCAAAAAATCAACAAATGTCCATATTTTTTTCTCGAAAAATGGTCCAAACTATCCACTCGAGCCCGAACTAAATAATGTCCACAATTTTTCCCCCAAACAGTTCTACATAATTCTAAATATGATTTTGACATGATTCTAAATAATGGAAACTCAAAATTTAACAAATGTCCACATTCTTCCCACAAAAAATAGTCCGAACTACACATTCCATTTTGAAATAACTCTTCTCGGGGAAAAACGGCAAATATGTCAACGGGGCCACGTAAAAGAAAATATGCACGAGCAAAATTCAAATTTCAAATATCCATGTGCCTTACAAATTTGTATTCTCCGTTTCCCAAAAAAAAAATTATAAAAAAAGTCCAAACAAACTTAAAAAAAAAAATTGCCCAAACTAAAAAATGTCCGCAGCCTTTTTTGAATCAACTCTACATAATTCTACCTACGATTTTGACATGATTCTAAATAATGGGAACTCAAAATTTAACAAATGTCCACATTTAACTATCCACTCGAACCCAAACTAAAAAATGTCCGCAGCCTTTTTTGAATCAACTCTACATAATTATACCTACGATTTTGACATGATTCTAAATAATGGAAACTCAAAATTTAACAAATGTCCACATTTTTTCCACAAAAAAATCCAAACTGCACATTCGATTTCGAAATAATTCTAAAAAATGAAGATCAACAGTTGAAAACATGTTCTCGGGGAAAAACGGCAAACATGTCAACGGGGCCACGTAAAAGAAAATATGCATGAGCAAAATTTAAATTTCAAATATCCATGTGCCTTAAAAATTTGTACTCCCCGTATAATATTCGAAAACTGGGTGATTTCCGAATTTGAGCAATTTTCGAAACTTTTAATCCACAAAAACTTTACCGTTAAATTATTCAAAATTTAAGCCCACGAACGCGGCGGAGCCCGCGCTTTGTCCCCTAGTACTACATGTATGTCGCGTCGCAGGAAGCCTTTTGACCTTGAAATTAAAATAAAATGGATCGCGCTGCTGTCCACTGTCAATGTACTTAATCCGCTTGTGGTTGAATTGTCTGCCTGATCCGTAGTGCATCTCGTTGACGGAGCAAATCAAGATGTTGTTTGCTGCGACCACCATGCTTTCGGCTAAACTAAACTAATCCATCGGTCTCGAGGCAGATTCCGGGAAGCTTAAGCTTAGCTAGTCGGTAACCACCACTAGTAAGCGATCACAAAGGATACATCAGGGTATACTTAGCACTGAATCATCTCCTTGATTCGCACCTAATTTCCTGCAACAAATCAAGTGAATATAGAGGATACTCTGAATGGAGCAGCTAGTGTGAACGCCAACATAAAACCAGAGGAATCGTGGCGGAGCTCAGAAGAGGCAGGACAACTCGTACACTGCCGTGGAAAGTCAACGGTCAAGGGAGCCAGCTCGGTCGAGCTCGATGGGAAATTTCCTGGTGGACTCGGTCGCTCCTCCCGTCCCAATCCAGTACTGTACCTATTTTTGTTGCGTCATTTGTAAAATGGACATGTTGCTAGACTTCACCCTGGATAATTCAAGTTTTGCAAACGAGTCCATTTCCTATGAAATGGAGAAAAAACTTCCGGAGGAAGTAAAGTACAAAAGCTCGATGAAATGTATGGGATCAGTCGGTAAAATGGACATATTGCTTGAGTGCACCCTGGATAACGCTGGTTTGCAAACGAGTCCATTTCCAACGAAATGGAGGAACAACTTCAGGAGAAGGGAAAATAGAAAAGCTCGTTGAAATGTACGGGACTACTCGGCAAATAGCACTTCACAAAGTTTGGATATCACCGAGGTCCGGCACGTGTTTGCATGGTTAGGAGAGTGGCGATATTTTGCAATGTGAGACGACATTTTCATCGATAGTGAGACATCCGTGGTGATTTTGCCAATCTTAAGAACTGATTTGCCGTCTCAGTTTTCTAAGGTGTTCAATGAGGTATAGTGTGCATACGTGTGCGCGTGTAGTATGTGGGATGGAGTGTGTTTCCGGGAGACAGTAATTCTACATAAACAGAAGGTCTGGGATAGAAAAGATCCAAAGCAGAGTATTCTAATCAGATTTTTATTTCTGGGAGTTTGGGAAGTTCCGAAAGAGCCCCTGTCCTTTCTTATAGCCCAAGCCATCCCCGTCTTCCCGGAGACGGAGAGAGTAGAGACCCCCACCCCCTCCAAAACTTTCCCCAATCCAGTCAGTCCCCCCTCTCTCAATCCAATCTCCTCTCCTGCAACCCTAGCCACCACCCCGGGGTACATGACCCACACCTCGCCGTCCTCCTCCTCCGCCCTGGCGCCCGCGGCCGCGCCGGACGACCCCACCTCCCTCGCCCCGGGCTTCCGCTTCCACCCCACCGATGAGGAGCTCGTCTCCTACTACCTCAAGCGCAAGGTGCTCGGCCGCCCGCTCAAGGTCGACGCCATCGCCGAGGTCGACCTCTACAAGCTCGAGCCATGGGACCTCCCCGCCAGGTCGCGCCTCCGCAGCCGCGACTCGCAGTGGTACTTCTTCAGCCGCCTCGACCGCAAGCACGCCAACCGCGCGCGCACCAACCGGGCCACCGCGGGGGGATACTGGAAGACCACCGGCAAGGACAGGGAGGTGCGCCACGGCCCCAGAATCGTAGGGATGAAGAAGACGCTCGTCTTCCACGCCGGACGCGCGCCCAAGGGCGAGCGCACCAACTGGGTCATGCACGAGTATCGCCTCGAGGGCGATGGCGCCGCCGGGATCCCGCAGGTATTGTCCCTCCCATGATGAACCTTTTCATTAGATGTTGACTTGCATCGATTCCTTTATTTATTTGCAAACCTGATTCCAGTGTGTTATTACTATGCCAGATATTTGTTTGTTCGGATTTTAATGTGGTTTTGCTTGTTCACATATTTTTGTCACTAGGGAGCCATTTTTCTGTTTTAGTGGCTAATAATACTTAAAATGCAATATACCAAAGCTGATTTCCAAACCGTGGTGCGCAGGATTCATTTGTAGTGTGCCGGATCTTTCAGAAAGCTGGCCCTGGTCCACAGAACGGGGCGCAGTATGGAGCGCCCTTTGTTGAGGAGGAGTGGGAGGCGGATGAGGATGATGATGTTGGTCTGCTGCCAGTGGAGAGAGACGCTAAAGTTGTGCACGATGCTCCTGGTGCTATGGAGAAAGGATATCTTCAGATGAATGATCTCATTCAGGTATAACTGCAACTTGCATGATTTTCTACTTGCATCTTGTTTCAGTAAAAGTATGTCTAGTCGAGTACCAAATGCTATGATAGATTGAAATCAATTTGACAATTTGAGCTATAATTAGATCAATTTGAGTTGGCACTTAATTATTAGCACTTGTCCATTATGTTTTTTTTCCTCACACTTGTCCTTGTATGCCCTTGTTTTTAGCTTAAATTATTAGCATATGAAAATTCAGCACTTATTGTACGCCTTTTTCTTTCTTAGAGTTCCCACATGTACAACATTCTGATAAGTCTTTTCCATATAAATGCTACACAGGTGCTCGAGCATGTAGCTGTCTGGGACACATTATTATTTATAGCAAGAAGCCTTTGTCATAGAGTGACAACTTCTTTGTTAAAAAATACTACCATTCAGTCTTAAAAACACGCACATGAAAACCTAAAACATGGAAGCACCATATGTAACTGCAACCTATGTCCTTCAGTTTTTACATACTGCCGATTCCATATATTTATATACCTTAGGGCTTGTTCAGTTAATCCCCTCCCTAAGTGGATTGGAGTAGATTGGAGGGGATTTGGGAGGGTTTTGACTGGCAAGGGATTTAATCCACCTCAATCCCTGGCAATCCCCTTCAAACCCTAACAAACCGAACAATCCCTTATTGGGACAATATGTTCATCATCATGGTACGGTATTTGGTTATATAGACAACAACCACCTTCTTTGGTGATTATTATCTAGCACGTTTATCAACGTTTTAGCTTTTGGGTGGACTTGTTGAAGCCCTACTTTGTTTTTTCATGGCCAGGACGATGCTTGTAACTATCTATTATATACCAGTCAGAATATTAGCAAAGAACAGCTTACTTGCCATTAGTATTGGAACTTTTGCTGTGTGCTTTTGTATTAGCTATGGTCAGAGGGAGATGATGATGCTTTTTCTTAGACAGAGTTAGGAAAAAGCACAAACTTGCCAGCAAGTATGCTATATATAATTGTTATCACATAATATGTTCTGTCTCTTACTTCCCAAGTTAAAACAAGAAGTGGTTTGTAAATAAAAAATATGGATATGCTTATTTCCCCCATCACTCTGTAGAATGTTAGTTGATGGACATGGTCTCACTCAAATCTATTGTTTGTATGTTTGCTGATAATAAAGAGTTAAATATAGTACCGAGCATGGCTTCTGTGTCACCTTGTGTATCTCTTTCAGAGGGATGCTCCACTTCCGTCAGCATTGGTGTTTAGCTTTGTAACTTGCATCAATGAATTTCTATGCCATGCTGTCTGGCAAGAATGCTGACATGCATCGGATTTTTGACATACATCTTCGTATTTCTGTCAGGATTAGGTAGCAAGTCATATGAGATCACGACCCACAAGAGTCATGATGTCATAGTATTCATGTCTATGAGCATTAAAAGGTTGGAATTTTTGTGTTGTCTCTTTCTTTTAACTGTATGACATGAACTTCACAAGGCTTGGGTGTCTGAGATAATAAAAATTAAATATGTTCTTGGCTATAATTTCGTTGAACATAATAGTGTTTGACAAGAAAGATTGGTTCTGTCTAAATAGGAGCACACTGCCCATAGAGGTCTATATTTTACTTTGTTCGTGTGCAGTTATGCTTTATGGGTGATTTCATCATTTTTCTCTGTTCATTCTTTACCTAATTAAACCCCACCATTATGTCCATTGTTCTAACATGCCATTTTTGCCCTTTTCAGGACTTGGCCGGTCAAACTGAGAATGGCAATGTTGCTTTCCCAGTGCCTAACACTTCAAACGATAGCAATCATTCTGAAGATGTGGAAGGAAATTCAGGGGACATATTGAATGATCCAAATATTGGTTCTAATTTTCTTCAGTATGTCCATCCTGGAGAACAAAACAGCCTAATGGTTAATGAAAATATTTTTGCTAATGCCAGTGGTGGAGATTTTTTAAATAGTTCTAGCCCCAGTGATGAATTCCTGGAATTGAAGGATTTGGAGTGTCCTTTAGTTAATGGTTCCACCATCTGGCCTTCTGATGCTTGGGCCTGGAAAACACCTTACTCCTCGGAGGCTGTAAATGGGGCCAATAAGGAGGTTCTTCCAATCATGGGTGAACAGCCTTTCCAGCCAGATGAGTTGGCGCAGCTGTTGCAGACACTACAAGATGACTCCTCTCCTTTGGACTCAACCATCACTGATCTCCCACAATCTTCTATTACAAATTCCTTTAAGCCAGAAGATGATTCTCTGATGTTCTTCGATGCACCCTTTGACTCCACAATGTTCAGTGATGGGTTTAGACAGCCGAATAGATTTCTTGGCTCCCCAGCATCCAATCTATCTGGCATTGACATGGTGGATGATGTTTCGCCATTCTATGATGCAGTGGATGATAACTTATTTAATGATATGATGTGCTCTGTACAGCAGTCAGCTGGGAACAGTTCCCATGTTTTTAATGGGCCAGTTCTTACTCAAGAGGTATGCTATCAGTTACATGTAAAAGATCAACTCGCTGCACTTTGGGCAGATCATTGATGTGCTAATTGGTGATCACCTACATTTTTACTACTTTTACAGGTCAACAATACCACCTATACATATAGTCCAACTCAAAAGGTTTTAGAACCTAATTTTGTAGTTGGTGCCCCATCATCCGCTAGGTTACCTGAAGCTGGTAGTCAGTTAAAGCGTGTTGTTTTGCCAGGTAATTTTACTAGGGAAAAATACAGTAGGTCAGCTATGTCATTACTATGTTTTGCTGTTTAGTATTCATTCATAGTTGGTTCCACATTCACCAATACATGTATCTTTGTTAGTTGGATGTAATGTTCTCAGTCGTATTTACTTGCCCTGATAAACTGAGATCGAAGTTGATCATTTCGTGTTCTCGTGAAGAAAATAAAGCATAGTTCCGCTTAATCAGGGCAATGTTACCAATGGCTGGTGTTCAGTTTCATGCCTATTTACTTGGATTTTGTACCTTTAAATCAACATTATTGATATGTTTTGGTATCGTGTTCCACAGATTCTCAGGCTAAGAATGGTTCTATCGGAAAGCGTTTTGTAAAGATGCTGGATTCAATCTCCGCCCCACCTGCTTTTGCAGCAGAGTTCCCAGCCAACCTTCGCAATTCCTTGGCTCCTATTGCTGGTGCGCACCCCAACACCATCAGCCTGTCTACTGAAGTAATCAGCATAGAAAGCTTGACCGTCGCATCTCGACAAGGCAAGTGGTCTTTCCAGAAGGAGGAAGACATGGAGCTGCTCTTCTCCACACGTTTCCAGCCTGATAACCGCGTACACTATGGCGGCTGCAACACGGTGACCACGGTGCTGCGTGGTGGCTTCTGCCTCTTTTTCTTGTCAGCAATAATGCTCCTTGTGAGCTACGGGGTGGGGCTGTGCATCTGTGGCAAGTAGCCTGGCTGGCTTGCCTGGTACTGGGTATAAAGATTATGACGTTAGTTAATTGTATGTGTATTGAGGCGAGAACTGGGGGACCTCTCCTGCTAGCCTAAATGTATTGAATTGCATGACATAACCTCCGCATGTGGCTGTTAAATTTAACCTCATTAGCAGTGCCGTTTTGCAGCTCGAAAATTACTTAATAATCAGTGAATTGTGCTGCTATTATCCATGTTGATGGTTTTAGTGGGCAGGTTTAGTGTAGAACGGTGTAAATATAAATCAAAATGTGCAATTGAATCCAATCAGGGTGCTTATGATCTATGGTTATTTCTCCCATTTTGAAAGGGTAATTATTTGATTTTCATACAGTAGATGACAGTGCTTGATGAATAAAGCTTGAAAATCATTTAGCATTCAATTTTGCTTTTATATACTATTAATAATGTAGAACAAATTCTGCATCTTTATTAAATATACATAAGATAAATAGCTGTTGCGGCCGTTTCTCTCAAATTTAGTTGGAAACGATGTGACCCCTCTAGTAATAACATAGACGAGGTAGAGATTGGCAGATTGCTACGAGTGATAGGACTACATCTCTCCGGGAAGCATTGTATCTCCAGGAAGATCACAAAACGCATTACCCTGTATTATCAACAGAAGCGGCATTAATAATTACTGATGTACTGTATGTTTGCAGCATTGCCAAAAGAAATGTATTTTCAATGACCCCTTACCTCCCCTGTAAGATGGGCAACACATCTTTTCTCAGCGACCAGCTCAGCTTCGCTCTGAAATAATCATTACAGTATCATATCAAATAATTATATTGTCTGCGCTCTATCTATCGCTGTAATGTTGAGGATATAGCGCTCTATCTATCGCTGTAATGTTGAGGATATCGCTTATCAGGAACTTATCGGTCGAGCCAAGATAAGGGGTAAATCGGCCGGTTTATCGGCATATCGGCTGATTTATCTTATCGGTCTGAGAAGCGATAAATCAACCAATTTATTGGAATATCGGAAAATATCTTGAACATTGGTTGTATTACATTACAACTTGTAGTACCTTTTTTATCCGGTTCCAAAGAAAATCGTCCATTATCACATCTTTAACTAGTTCATAGTCGCCATCACCCTGTATGAAAGGTCGTACTCCCAGTTAAAACATTGTCTACCAGGAAAAAAAAGCGAGAGCAGAATGAAACTGTACCTTCGATCTGCATGGCATGCTGAATACAATGTCCTCTTCTATGCCATAAGGATTTCCGGCAGTATAAACCTAGGTTGACATTGGCTTGGCTTCAGAGGCACATCAGAACAAAAGAAACAAAGAACCATCCAAAAGCCCAAATATTTTACCCCTGTAGAGAACCAATCTCCTTCCGGGGTAGGAGTTACAAGGGACCTCATAGCGTCGACGATGGAAACAGCGGTTGATGCAGCTGAAGATCTGCCCCATTTTTGGATGAGCACACCCCCACGCTGCATAAGTATAGGAATGAATGCACAACTGTTTTTATTTTTCCAAGATTGATAAATTGCACATACATGTTAAACAGTGTGTACCTTTTGAACTGTTATAGTGAAATCTTCTTCTAACCACTTTGTATCGTCGATGACTTCTTTTACAGGCCTCCCATCAATTTTGGCATTCAAGAAATCAGGAACCTACTTAGGTGGATATCAGTACTAGTAATCAGCAAGAGATTGATCTGCAAAGATACGGCCACTACAAACAGACTAGTTCTGCTATTTGTTAACATATCTTTACCTGAGTTGTTGAATGGTTCCCCCAAATAGTCATATTTGATACTTTATCATAAAACACACCAGCTTTTAACGCTAGCTGCAAAAATA
Organism: Poa pratensis; assembly: GCA_947311845.1. NCBI lineage: Eukaryota > Viridiplantae > Streptophyta > Magnoliopsida > Poales > Poaceae > Poa > Poa pratensis. The sequence continues at coordinate 33,291,961 of CAMZMU010000101.1, read as the reverse complement.
AAAATGTGAATGAAATATATTAGTCTTATAACTTTGGTGGAAATGAAATAACATAAATACATCAGAAAGTTAAGATTCAACATCAAATACCTGGCACTTGGCTCTATTTTCATCCAACCTAGTTAATGCATGAAAGTTTTTTGCTGGTAGGTTGGGAGCATTTTTCAAGCAAATCAAAGCACTACACGCAACATATACCCCAAGTTAGAGACTATAATAGCATAAACGCAGTAACACACTTAGCAACCACAAAACCTGTCCATACTTGGTGTTACAGGGATTTCCAACAACTATGACTTTCACATTCCGAGATGCCACAGCGTTAAGTGCTTTCCCCTGAGACAATTCAAAATTTCAGCAAAGGACAATACAACTATTCCATGATCATTTAAGTACTCACATATGTGTTAATATTAGTTTGCTGTTCAAGGTTGTTAACATGTTTCGTCCTAAGGAATCACATAGCTATTTTTTCCTCAAATACGCAAAAGAAGACTATCTTTTGTATGTAAGGACTCTCATAGTTAAAGGTCAAAGTACGAGGAAAATAATGCAAAAGGAAACCTGTTCAGCAAAGATTTGACCATTGATATCTAGTAACGCAGCTCTCTCTACTCCGGGTCCTCTGGGTTTAGCGCCAATTAGAAGGGCCCAATCTGCGTCTTCGAAGATCACATAAGGATCTATCCCAATGCTGACTTCTCTCAACAATGGATATAGTGAATCCTCCAGTTCCATAGCTACACCTGCAGTTGTAATTATAAGGAAGCATTAGGAAGAAGGGAGATGTATGTGCTGCCTCAGTAATTTATAACTTGAGAAGGATTGGCGTTTCTTCTCAAATGTCAAGGCAAGTAAGTTAGTGAAGCTACCTTCTAGTGCTTGTAATGATCTTTCCGAGCCCAATAACTTAAGTGCTATTGGTTGGTCCTGTCCAAATACCTCACCAGAGGCAAGCTACAAAAAAAAGGTAAAATAAGTGGTCAGTACTACTGTATGTTTCTGGCTTGCTAGGCACAATTTTTTTGATAACACAATAATATGGTTACTCACATTGTAATTATTGTAAGTAATCACAAAGGCGATACATGAGCAGAAAGGAAGGGAGCGGAAAATTCATAATCAATTCGGTGCACAACAGTTGTTTGGTTGGCCAAAATACATGACTATTCGTAGTGACAACAGTAGAATTAACATCATGTAGTAGTATTTTGCACTATCAATCTACAGCACCCGCATCTGGTAGATGACCACGGTTACTGGCGACACTCCTATCTATGCTTTTTGAACAAAAAAAGGTGGAGAACAGTTGACAGGGTCCACACCTCTACATGGATAACATTTTAATAAACTGGATGAAAGGATATTTCTGTTACGGTGCTACTTACTTTGAAAAGGAGATGATTTGATATCATGCCGGCTGCCCCTGACACAGAAACGCTCACTAGTTTCTTCCAGGACTTGGTCTTTTCATCCTGTGTTCCATTTGACAGGAGGAGCACAGATTAATACATGCAACTCTGCATTAGTTAAGGGCATATAACTATACATATACATTGGCCAATCGAGTCAGCTAGTGTTTATTTTGTCTTTGAAAAAAGGTGTTTCCTCCCACCTCTGCATAGGGTGATGCACACGACCTTTATCCAGGACAGTCATATGAAATAGGCTACCGAATACATCTCACATATTAATAGCTTATTACTAGCACGCTAAGGAGTGCAAATCATGACGCAATCATAGAGCTTCATCAGGGATTAGCCGATCAACATCAGGTGCAGTGTTCATTCACCGTGTAGTGTCACAAAACAAGAAGTATTTTTCTTCTCTGTGTTATTTCAAAATTATTGACGCAATCTCAGCCCCAATCGAGAACATGGATTCAGGCGTAGAATCAAAGTCCCGGCACGAGAAACGCTTCTAGTGGAATTCTCTGTGCTCGCACCAACCCAGCCAGACAGTGCAGTGTGGAACCGTCGCCGATCATATCAACGAACAGGTGGCGGGAGGGCACCGAGGACGACTCACCGCCTGGAGATCGTAGGTGGTGCAGAAGACCCCGAAGCATTCCTTGCGCGCCGCCTCCGCCTCCCTCGCCGCCGCGACCGCAGCGGGTATCCCCTGCACCTGCACCTGCTGCCTGGTGGTTGCAGCCGCATGCAAACAAAATCGCGCGCTTTAAACCCGTGATCTCCCCAGTGCCAAAGGAGGCATGATCGAACTAGTTGAGTAGCAGGTTCGCCGTGCACTCACTTGGCGGCGTCGACGGAGCACCGGAGCGTGGCCCTGCGCGGACGAAGGAGCTGGACAGAGCGGCGGCGCGCGGCGTGGGCGCCGAGAGGCCCCGGGGAGCCGCCGCGGAGCGCTTGCGGTCTCGCTAGGGAGGAGAGATCCATGGCGGGCGCCGGAGGTGGAGCTCGGAGCGTGGAGCAGAGTGGATAGGCAGGGGAGGGAGTGGAGGAGATTATTTAGAGCGCGAAGGATTTGGATTAGCCCGCGGGTGGGCAGGGCGGTACCTATACCCTGCGTTTAAAGGCCGCCAACCGTGACGCGTGGCGCGATAGCGATAGTACAATCGTACGAGGGGTACCACGTTACGTCGTTCGGGCCCATGTCAGCGTCCAACTCAGCAACTTAGCCGTTGATGGCTGTTTCAATATTTCTCTCGAAACAGAGTTTCGTCACGTTTTATAAATAAATCAACGCGGCTAAATCGAATGATGAGTAAAAGTGTAAAACCTCTTAGAAAACCTCCTCCATCCCGAGAAGCGTCCCGACGTGGCACGCATGCCAACATCGCGCCGACCGCCACTGACCTCTGTCAAAGAGCACCGCCGCCAAGGAGAGACGCCACCCCGCGCGGCCTTCCTCTCGCCCGGGGAGAGAACAGTCCACGACAGCTTCGCCCCCAGGTTGACACGGGGACGAACCAGGACCCACGTCTTTTTTCTATTTTTGCCAATAGTGAACTCCTTTTCGCTATATTTCTCAAGGGGAATTTCTCCTATCATCAGTGGCGAACCCAACCATCCCTAAGCCTGGGCACTTGCCCGGACTTCCGGTCGGCGCAGCCTAATTTGCTGGCAACCTTGATCAAAAGTAGTGTTATTAGCCTTTAAATTCATTGTTTGCCCGGGCTTTGATTCTTGGGCCCGCCACTGCCTACATTAGCTAACTTTATGTAAGAATCGGGATTGTTATTTTGTAATCTCTACATTCTCGTGTTTTTTGTTCACTTGAACTAAAATCATGACTATAATTATGGAACGGAGAGTGTAATATGTTAATACACGTCAAAATCGGAAACAAACAATCATTGGACCACAAAACCACTTTGCAGATATTTGTACACATGTGGGTACATCGGCCTTTTACCGTCAAATATACAACAAACGTATATAAAGTACTGAAAATTAAGTAAATCATCCTACCTAGCAACCCATCGATTTAGTTAGTAAAACTTGGTTTTGGTTTTGTTTCCTTAACCGCAAAATACAATAATCACCCCTCCTCTTACATAATGGTATAACTCTTGTTGGTTTTCTCAAACAAAAAAGAATAGACGACTATGTTAAATCCTTAACTATGGTACTCGCATGATTCTACTCAAATCTCATACTATCAAATTGTCTGTGTTCAACTTTGAATATTCTAAGATCCTTTTTTCTAGAACCCTCATTTTCAATAGTGTTTTTCATTTTCAGTTTCTTTAAAAAAATGCGAAGACATTCGAGTATGTAAATAATGCTGCGTGGTTGTAATCTCCGGAATTTTACAAGAGAATATGATGATTTGTCATGTGCAAAAGTGAGAAGATATATATAGATAGCTCTTGACTATTTCTATAAAGAAGACAAACTTTTCATATGGTTTGATGATTAGGTGAATTTGCAATTTGTAGCTTCTCCTACATTTGTGTAGAGGGTGATTTTGTCTTCCCAAGCTCCCCAAAAGTAAACAATTCAGGTGTGGAGAATGATATGAAGTGAGTCAAGGTGAGAGGCGTTTTGTCTCCCGGGTGCATAAGCTCCTGTTATGTTTGCTAAAATTAAGAAAATATGAAAGCACACCAAAAAATCTGAAAAAAATTGGGCACGAACATATACATGTTTGCAACATTCATGTAAAATTGCGGAAGCAAATGACACTTTATGTGGTCTGTACAAAAAAGACAAAATCCATGCTTTGAAAAATGTATTTTTAAATCTCATTTCAGCCACATATTTTAGCATGACTTTCAAATTTAAAGGATCTCATCTGATTAAATAAAATAGTTTAGAGTTCTAAAAACAATTAGTTGAGAGTTCAAAAACTGAATTTCTGAAACAAAAACACGGACCGCTGTTGTGTGGATCAAAAGGATTACCAAGATTGCCTTTGTACCTCCATTGACGCTGCGGCAAGCATGTCCACAGCGTGCGCGAGGAGGAGGATCACGGAGGAAGGGCGCGTCGTCTTTCATCTGCAGCGTCAGCATCATCTTGGAGGAAAAGGGATTGCTTCCACGGAGAAGGGAACGCCGGCCGGGTGTCTTTGTCGACGATGGAACGTCTCGTTCTGTGCCTTTGCCTTTGCCCGTATATAGTTGTTATTGTTTCTCTCTCGAGGTGCAGCATGAAAATGCCCAGCCCTTCAACGTTGGACACAAGTTGTGCAACTGATTTTCGTATGATTTTCCATGGAATTGCCTTTCTCTGTTGTCCAGTATCGGCACATCGCAATTTGCAGCACAGATAGATAGAGACGTATCTGAACATTGTCTTGTTTTTGCATGCACGTCTTGTTTCGATTTACAACAACAGACAGATTCGTGTGCGCTTCTTGGAAGCACCATGGATCAATGGATGGGTGGATGGATATTCACGGTGACGACGAACGATCCGTTCTGCGACGTACTACTAGAAGTTCTTGGGCGCCTGGTAGGTGACCCCGAACTGCCAGTCGCGGGGGAGGACATGCCAGGAGGTGTGCCTGCGGTGGTCGCCGGTCATGACGCGGAACGTCAGCGACTCGCCGGTGAGGTCCTCGCCGGTCTGCCACACCTGTCCCCAGTTGCGCTTCAGCGGCGTCCACTTGACGCGCTTGTTCCCCTTCACCGTCAGCGCCGCCACGTCCCCGGCGCCGCCCACGTTCGTCACCGTCACCATGTTGAAGTACTTGTTCCCCGTGATCGTGTACCGGATCCCGCCCACCTTGCCGCAGGGCACCCTCCGGTAGGAGACCGGCACGATGCCGGCCTTCTCCTCGGCGATCTGGAGGAATGCCGGCATGGTGAGGTCGAAGTGCTCCCGCGGCGGGTTGCACCACCCGCCGTTGTCGCCGGACTGCTGGTAGTTGGGCGGGCACAGGTTCGTGGCCGTCACCGTCAGCGGCGCCGCCGCGCCGGGGGGCTTGCACCAGCCCGGGCTGTCCGTGCACCGGACCTCGTAGCACGCCCCGCACGTCGCGCCGCCGTTGAACAGCGCCGTGCTCACGGCCACCGTCTGCAGGCCGTACCCCTCCGCCACCGTGTCCTTGTATCCACAGGCCCCAGCGCGCGTGTCGGACCCGTCACGGCCGCCGTAGAAGGTTGCGTGCGCCGGCTTCCACGGGCCCGCCGTGAACCTGCCGTGGTTGTGGTGCACCTTCGCGGCAGGGACCCCGCCGACGGCGAAATTGCCCGCCGAGGCGAGCAGCGCCAGGACGACGAGAGGCGCCCACGAACCAGACATGATTCAACGACTAATTACAATTACAATGATACACTAACAATTTATTACTAGCTAGTTTTCCGCTGGGATTTGCTTAAAAACGCTGTAAGAACTGTGAGCCTCGCTATTTTTAGCTCGTGAATCTGCGCATGCAATGCTGTTTGAGCTTGAGCAATTCAAGGATGACCATCCAAAACTAACAAGCAGCAACAGCACGTAACATATAGGCAGCTTGAGAAACAATCGGAGCAAACGCTGACCTGGAATATTCTACTCCCTCCGTATCAAAATATAAAACTTTCTTATCTTTTTGGATTTGCCCAAATTCGTTACGAGTGAATCAACACACCAAAGTATGTCTACATACATACAAATCAGGATATAAACACATAAAGGATAGAAAGTCTTACATTTTGTTACGGAGGGAGTATTTTGGTTTATTAAGGTTTATTAAGGCACAACGACGACATTATTATGCTTATGATAGCTCAAAAGCAGTAACTGACACGAAGATCAGATATAAAGAAATCCCACAATGATAATCCTTCGAAACATTTTATAAGGAACAAACTGAGGTAATCAAAATTCTGAAGTTCATGCTTCATATCTCAACAAGATGTGAGTGTGACGACACTTATTTGCTAAACCGAACTTTACACTCTGATACAAACGATCAACATAAGCTATTAAGGTAAAACGAGAACGACACCGTCTCGACAGGTGACATGGATCATGGATGCGACAGGGACTAGAACTGAAGGCCAACACACTACAAGGGAGTCAGCCCAACAACACCTGCAAAACAAAGCAGTGATGAAACATATATGCACATGAAAGTTGAAGCGATAAATAAATGTTGAGCAATAATAGCTACATTGAAAGAATTACAGCACTTCACATTGCACATAAAAATATATATTTACTACTCCCTCCGTCCAACTCATAACAGTATCATTTAAATAAACTGCATTAAAATTCTGCATCATTTACTTATGCTTCTGCAATGAAGCTACTCACGTACACATAAAAATTTGAGCATTCGATGGCTGACAATACAAATGGCAGTAATTTTACTAGAGAAACAATCAATTTAATACTACTTCCGTTCCATAATTCTTGTCGTAGTTTTTTCGATGGAACGGAGGGAGTACTACTTAAAATATTCTAATCAACATCAGCACGAACCTAAATATTGTGCTACCAGATATTCTCATATCAGTCATTACTGATACCGATATCTTTGGATATGCATTTTCATGTATAATCAAGGAATATTGGTATAAAATAAGAAATGTATCAGAGAACACACCACATGCAAGTCTTCCACCGGCATTTCCTGTACTGAGGCTAAGCTCATGGCCACCTATAAGGATAAACAAAAATGAAACATCATGAACAAAAAGGGGGAAAAGTGTAAACAAGTAGAACCATCAAACTAAGCATACCTTTCCCCAAGTCATCCTCAAGCTCATGCACAACAAATGCTCGCCCGACAACTGCATTAGGACCACTCAAAGGAATCTGTGTAGAAACAAATCATCAGAAGCCTGTAACTGAATGTTGGAACTTACTACCATGCTGCAACTTAAGCTAAGAGCAAAAGCATGTGTTTGAACTTTACCTGGCTATCAACAATGGTAGTCTCTGCTACACCTATATCACCAACATTAAAACACACAGCCCATAAGTTAGGTCCAACAAGATGGATTTAGCGAAAGAAACATCAGGAGCATACTACGGTTTTGGGGGGTGAGGAAAGTCTACTACTGGTTGCTGCAGGCTATACCTTCAGCATTGGCAACAATGTTTCCCAGGTCACCTGCATGACGGATTTCATCTCCTGGTGCTCCGTGTGTCAGGCCATTTGGGTTAAAGTGTGGTCCTGCAAGATACAAAATTGCTTTGTGAGTAGATGGGATTTAAAGGGGGAATTTGTATTTTAAATGACTAGAGGATCCATAATTTCTGTAAGCCAGATATACACGTTAAAGTATTTACGGATGTACTTCTATATGGGAAAGTAAAAAAACATGTAGATGTGCATGGAAATTTGATGATGTTTACAACAGAAAGAAAAACATGATTATGTTCCACTATGAAATACTGTCATTTTGCATCACATAATTGAGTGACAAAACCAACCTGTCGATATGCACCCATTAGTCGTGTCACCGAACTCATGCTGCAAAATGAACACCATCGTGTCATTGTCATAGACCAAAAAGCATAATTCAGAGCTACCCAATGAACAAAACTCACAAGGTGGAATCCGTGCAGGCCAGGAGTAAGTCCAGTGATACGGACGTTCACTGACGTCGGGCCTGCAACATAAGAGAAGTTGGAAGAGTAATTAGAGAAGTAAGATTCAATTGTATTTTTCGTGAAAGTTAATGTGTTTGCGGTGATGATGAGACATAGAAATTCAACCAGCATTTCAGCAAGAATCTCCTACAAGCTACGACGGCCTTAACAATCCAGTAAGTAAGCTCGTCACCAATTTTTTTTGGCATGTGAACTGAAGAAAACTGGAGGTACCACAGCTAGTTGAGCATGTAGTAAGAGTTAGTAATAGCTAGCAACTAGATTAAGTCAAATGCATCGCAAATTCTACAACAGGGAAATGCTCGTAATCAAATCACGATCCAAATTAAGTTTGCAGGCACCAATCTGCTGTTGGCACAGGCAAACTCGTTGTGTGGCAGGCAACTGACGAAGCTTCTGGAGGGTCAACAGTCAACATGTAGTAAAGAGAGAGGGGTGTCACGCACCGTCGTCTTCCTGGGTGAGCGTGACGACACCCTCGACCTCGGAGGTACCCTTGAGCACGGCGACGGCCTTCTTGGTGGCGTCGGCGACGACGAGCGCCCTGGCTGCCGCTGCGGCGGCGCCTCCGGGGGCGGAGACGAGGCGGAGCGAGTGGAAAGGGCGGGCAGAGGAAGGAGCTTGGAACAGAGGCGCTGGCTGCGCGGCGGCGGCGAAGAGGATGCTCTGGGCGGCCATGGCGGTCGTCGGCGGAGCGGAAGAACTTTTGCGGGGTTGGTGGTGGTGACTGGCGATAAGGTGGGCTCGGGCCGCGCGGCTTTATTATACTGTGTACTCAGCTGATGAGGCCTTGGCCCCTGAGGTTGAGGCCTACCTAGGCCACATGTAGCTCATCATCTCTCACTCATGCCAACATAGCTTTGTTTGTCCCGGTTATGCCACTTCACTGCTCTAGAAGCCTCTGTTTTCATCGGGTTTGCACGCCACAATTTTGTTTTTTGTTCGTGTTTCGCTTTCCACGTGATCGTGTTAGTGTTACGTAAGGATTTACATCGTCGTTGTAAAAGAAAATTTGGATGATTGTATCGTTGTTATGATTATATATTTTTCTGATGGTGACATGTATGGCACCTACACGTATCATGCTCTAGGACTGTCGGAAAGAAGAAGGTCACGTTCCACTTCTAGCTAGTGCGGTGCCATCATCCCGTAGATAACAACAAAATAAGCTAGTGGTATGTAGGAACGAGTGGTGTTTTGTCTCCCGAGTTTCGGATATCAGGCGTTTCTCTGCCTCCCTCCCGTCGGCGTCGCCCATCTGTCTCGCCTTTGTGGCCTTCCGGCCATGGAGGCGGGGTGGATCTCGGCCCTCGTTGACGGAAGGGGTCGTTCTCCTAGTTTTAGAGTTAAGGTTTGATCGGGCGGTGCTCAGCTTGTCCAATAAAGTCTCCCCGGTTTTAGCCCCATTTCAGCGGCGACATCGAGAAACTTGTGGGATTGATGTGCTTCTCAACGACATCTTCTGGCGGTGGCATTCTTCGGATCGTCATGGATCTTCATCGGTGTTTCATCCTTCTTCTTCGGCTCCGGGACGGATGTGCTCTTCTTGACCCGTTCGGCGATTTTCCATCCGCATCCAACAACGTCAGGCTCTAGAAGGAGAGGCAGTGGCGCCGCGCCGTCGACTCGGTCTCGAGGTAGAAGACAAATGACATCTCAAGGATCTCGTTATAATTTTCGTTTCTATTGGGGTGTTTTGTATTGTCTGTCTTTTTAATGCCAGGGTACTTTTCGCAAAAAAATTGTTTTATGACATAAGATGCAAATTGCGAGCTAAATTTACCATTTAAAAACTGACGTATGGAGGCATTTTGCTGCGTGGACAAATAGCTATTTGAAAATTGAAATTGTGGATCATGAATCCAATAATTCCATACCAGGCATACACGTACCATGTGCGTGACTTGCCTAGGATCATGCAGCTGATAAACGCACAAAATGAAGTCAATCCTGCAACAGAAGCCATGCATGGCATGCTGAAAGGATCGTATGACACCTAGAGGGGGGGTGAATAGGTGCTACTTCAATTTTAGTACTTTTTCAAATTAGGCTTGACACAAAAGGTAAATTATCTAGATATGCAACTACGATGAATTTACCTATATGACAAGCTAGCAACTAAGCAAGATACACGAAGTAAAGACGGTAAACAAGGATAGAGGTAACCGAAATCAAAGCACGCGGAGACACGGATGTAATCCCGAGTTCCTCCTTTTTAGGGGAGTAGGTCTCGTTGGAGAGGTGTGAACCAACACAATGGTTCAATAGCCACAAAGGCTTCACCTTCTTCTCCGATGAACCGCACCACAAAGGTTTGGTTCACCTTCAACTATCGGAAACCTTCAAGGCGGAGTCCGGAGCCTTTACAACAACAATCCGGGGCACAACCCAAAACTGGATTGGGGGCTCCCGAACGGCTCTAATCTGTCACAAAGACAATAAGTGAGATCAACAAGAAGCTAGGTTTTCCCAATGGAAACCCTAGCAAAGGGGCCCTCAAGTGAATGAGGGGGGAATGAAAAACTGCTTGGTGAAGATGTAGATCCGGGCCTTCTCCTTCAATCCTCCAAAGATCAACGAGTTTAGGTGGAGGGATTGGAAGATGTTGTAGTTTTGAGCTTGCAACAATGGAGGTGTAGATATTTTGGGCGAGCTTCTTGTCCAAAGGTAGGTGGAGGGGATTAAATACCCCCTCCAGACAAGTGGCCGTTGGCAGCAGAAAACTTCCCACGTCGGTAGTACCGGGCCTCACCCGGTAGTACCGACGGGGGTTGACCGGAGGCAGAAAACACGACCAGTCAACACGACTTCTCAGGCGCGCAACGGTAGGACCGGACCACCTGGTCCGGTAGTGCTCCCTTCCCGGTAGTACTGCGCCACTACCGGGGCTACTACCGGGTAAAAACTTCGCGAGGCAGAGAGCCATCCGGAGATGCGGTACTGGGCCCGGTACTGACCGCGGTAGTTCCGCATGGCAAAAAGCTGGGATCACCCGGTAGTACCGGGATGGACCCGGTAGTACCGGCTGAAGCAGCAAAAGCAGCTTCTCTTCCTTTTTGAGACAAAACCTGTGAAACTATAAGAGATATAAGACTGCACACTTTAAGCACACACATTAGACATCTAATTGTGTTGTCAACAAACATCAAAACACCTTGGGGGTAAGGATATGCTCTTTCAATCTCCCCCTTTTTGGTGTTTGATGACAACACACTTAGGAGAAAAAAATGATTTGCAAAAGCTAGACGGGCTCTCCAAATTGTGTGTTTATTAGGAATTTGCTTTTGAATGCAAAACACAACATTTAAAATGGGCGGAGCTCCCCCTATATTTTACAAACCAAGCAAGTTCATCAGGATAAACAATTAAAACAACTTGCACATAATAAGCAAATAGTGGATACCATACTAGATAGGTATTATTACAATATCACAAAGTCTTGGCATGTCTTACACCATGCAGAAGAGTTCAAAGCAAATATCCGAATAAAGATGAAAACACAAGCATAGAAGATCAAATGAAGTGCAAGCTTGTGTTTTCTCCCATGCAAATCCCACGGCAAACCCTAAATAGAACACATTCTCCCCCTTTGTCATCGAAATGCCAAAAAGGAAGAAGCGCGATGCTAACACGTCCCAAGGAGCGTCAAGTTCCACCCGCGCCGTGGTGGGTCGAAGAAGAGGGGGCCTTGAAGCGATCACCACCCGGAGGAGCATCTTCATCACTCTAGAAACCCTGCTTGGACACCCATAGATGCTTGGGGGTGATTTCTTCTTCAGAACCATCGGAGACTGGAATATTCATGTGCTTCATCAAAGCTTTCTGTCGCTGTGCTACCTTCTTGTGGAACACATGAGCCTCATACATGCGGTCTTCCAAGTCAGGCTTGAAGCAAAAGGCCCTCTTGGCCTTAATCTGTAGCTGCTTGAACCAAGAAGGTTCCTCAAGGGGTGGTGCACTCCCACTAGCTCTCTCAGCTGCAGCCGCAGCCTCAGGATCAAGGGTCTTCTTTTTTTGGAGGAAGATGAGCCTTGACACGGAGTTCCTTACCGGATGTGACACAATGGGGCTGCCATCCTTCATGATGTCTTCTCCATTCTTCTCAAGAGTCCACTTGCGGCGAATAAGCTTCATAAGGAATGGGCCATAAATGGGTGCCCTCCTATCAATGATTGTAGACCAAAGGTCATTCCACATCCAATCCATCACATCAAGTCTCTTGCCAGTTCCTTGATTTTCCTTAGAGTGCTTGAGAAGATCAAACACAAAACCATGAACCTCATCCCAGTTCCCCACACGAGGAGCAATAGTTTCCCGGTAGATGCGATGAAGAATCTCAAAGGGACGAACAAGATGAGCAGTTTTACCAGTTGTGCCATTTTCCATGGTGATTGGTTCTAGAACATCCTTGGAGCTGGATCGATCTTGTTCATGGCACCTCCAGCCGCTGGGAGAGAGTTCACCATTGTCTTCATAGCCTAGAACCTCACCAAACTCCTTCATGGTAGCAGAAAGCTGTGTGTCCTTGGTCATCCACCTTATGGTCCTGGCATCATCATGTTCAAAGTAGAATGTTGCAAAGAACTGCACAATATAGTACTCAATGTAGGGGTGATTCTCCTTCATGATGTCAATCAGGCCAAACTCTGCACACATTGTCAGTGTCTCATCAAAATAGCCCTTGTGCTTCGGGTTTCTCATGAAAGGAATATCAATGGTGTGTTGGACAACCACCGAGTACTTCTTGTGAACATAGATCTCTTTGTAGATAGCCTCTTGGTCATTGGTGTGAAAGTGAGGATTCCGCACAAGAGGTGACCTCTCCTCAGCAAAGGGATTTTCTTCTCTGAGTTTCTGATAGTCATCATTCTTCCATAAATGCAGTGCTTTGCGGGCTTTCATGGGAGGAGCAGTGGTGGTACGAGCAGCAGCTGGAGTTTTTCCTCTAGCTCGAGATCTGTCTATGGTGGGAGCAGGCAAGACTTCCTCTTCTTCTTCCTCAAGATCATCAGCCAAGAGACGCTGCTTCTTACCACCACGGCGGCTACCTGTGAAACAGCATATAGGTAGGGTAGGGAACAAATGAGTGCACAAGTTCACGGAAGAGAGAATCAAAAACTAGTCAATAGATGTAATGTGAGGTTGAGTCAAGCAATTTTGTACATGCGGTAGTACCGGGCTGCGTCCGGTAGTACCAACTGAGCCGTTTCAAAGAGGAAAAGCCACAAAATTGATAGATTCAACCACAAACTACAAAAATGACTAGCTAACGAGGCCTAGGTGATCTTCCATCCATTTTTAACCGTGGACGACGGAGCTACCAGAGTTTTCCTCGACATGCATCTAGGTTTCAAGATTGAGAAACTAAGAGTGCAAGAAACGAGGAAATACCGGAGGCCATGGAGGAGATCGACGAGGGGATCGCTCCCACGGAGCAGATCTGGCCGGAGATGGCGGAAACCGGCGGCCTAGGGCGGCGGCCGGAGCAGGGAGCAGAGGAGGCGACGGGGTGGAGTCGTGCGGGTGGGGAAGAATGGGGAATAACCCCTACCCCGCCCGCACAGGAAAGATATCTGATACTCGTGATTCCCGGTAGTACCGGGGCGGAGCAGCCGGTACTACCGGGGCCTGAATCTTTGCGAGCAGTAATAAACTGCTTAGATTCAGAGCCCGGTACTACCGGGTACCACCCGGCGGTACTACCGGAGCCTCCTAAGAAACCCCAGATTTCTCTTTTTGTGGAAGGATTGAACTTGTGCTAGAGAGAAATTGTTTTATGGGATAAGATAGGCATAGGATAGAGAAACTCAAACTGAAGATGGTACTTCACACTCAATTTGCAAGAAGCAAACACACATAAAGCCAAATTGAGCATGTTTTCCATAGAAGCATTAGGTAAGCAAAAAATCCAAATAAAACCAACTCTTCAACAAGAAGAGGGCAGTGGCCTAGGCCACCATATATGAGTGTGTGGTGTGACACCGCGAAGATATATCTTGGGTTCACGGCCACAACTCGTCATTTAAGCTCACAATTCATAGCACGAATATAGAGAGACAAATGAATTCTTAATGTCGGCATAATGGGGGGAGGGATAGTCCAATGTATTAGGACCGCACTCCCCCTATGTCCATGCCTACACCTAAACCAAATAGATAGTCAAGAAATAGGTGTGTATGCAAGATAGTCAAGCCACGCTCCTTGAATCCACGATATTTAGCTCATGCCTCAAAAAAATGAATCTTGCTTCATCAAGTGGCTTCGTGAACATATCGGCAAGTTGGTTCTTGGTTGGTGAAAGGACACGGATGTCGCCTAGAGGGGGGGTGAATAGGCGATTAAAATTCTTTACGGTTTAGGCTTGACTAAATGCGGAATAAAACTTGTGGTTAATTTATCAAGCACAAAACCTAAACAATGCTAGGTTTACTTATGTGCACCAACAATTTATGCTAATCAAGATAACCAACTATGTGATAGCAAGATATATTACTTCAAGCTCGATGGCTATCACAAAGTAAATTGCATAAGTAAGAAGCTCGGGTATAGAAATACCGAGGCACTTGGAGACGATGATTTATCCCGAAGTTCACTTCCCAATGGAAGCTACGTCTCCGTTGGAGCGGTGCGGAGTCACAAAGTGATCCCCGAATAGCCGTCAAATGGCACACCGTAATCTCCTTCGTGCCTCTACCAATGTAGAGTGCCACGATCCACTATGGGACACTTGAGGGTGGTCACCGGACCCGTACAAGGATGAGGCACACTCCACAACTTAATTGGAGGCTCTCACCGAATTCCCGCGGCTCCCAAAGCCACAAGAATCACAAGGTTGGGGCGCGTCTCCACAACTTAATTGGAGGCTCCCAACTATCTCGCGAGCCACCAAAACTCCGAGATCAACAAGGACCGTCTAGGGCACTCCAAGTACCCAAGAGGACAAGCTCTAGGGCAACCCAAGTACCAAGCTTCTCAACTTCAATGTCCACGTATCACCGTGGAGAACTCAAACCGATGCAATGAAGGCAAGACCACTAGAGGTGGTCAAATCCTTCACTCCAAATCCCACCAAAAGCAACTAATGCGTGTGGGGGGAGAAGAGAGGAAGAACAAGGAAGAACTCAACAAATGGAACTCCAAGATCTAGATCCAAAGGCTTCCCCTCACTTAGAGGAGAGATGGATTGGTGGAACAATAGATCTAGATCTCCTCTATCTTTTCCCACTAAATGGAGGCAAGAATCATGGAGGGATTGAGAGATAGCTAAGCTCAAGGAGGTCAACAATGGAGGTCAAATTCGTGCTCAACAAAGCTAGCTGGCTGGAGGTAGGTGGAGGGGTATTTATACCCCTCCCAGAAAAAGAGCCGTTGCAGACAGGGGAATCGGATATTCCGATATAAGTAGGGATCGGATAATCCGATTCAACCGGATAATCCAAATCAGCTAGAATCGGATATTCCGGAAAAACTTCAGTACTCCCCAGAACTGGTTGCTTTTAAAGTCCTTAGCCGAATTCGAGCAAACCCTGAGAATCGGATATTCCGACCCAAGTGAGTGCCGGATAATCCGACACTGTCGGATAGTCCGATTCAGACCGTTTCGGATATTCCGGAAAACTTCAGTACGTGGTTGCTTGTAGTCCTTAGCAGAATTCGAGCCACCCTTGACGATCGGATAATCCGAATCAACCAAAATCGGATATTCCGGAAAACTTCAGTACGCCAGAAAACTGGTTGCTTTAAGGTCCTTAGCCGAATTCGAGAAAACTAGAGAATCGGATAATCCGAGTCATCTGGGACCGGATAATCCGATTTCCCTGTTTGAGCAAAACAAACAGAAACAGCAAAACCTGAAGTGCAATATCTTTCTCGTTCGAACTCCAAAACAGGTGAAACCAATTTTGTTGGAAATATTAAGAACCATAAAAGAGTTAAGTTGACACACATGGGAAGGTGTGGAACTTTCCTCACGGATAAACCGATAATATTTCCAACCCGAAAACGCAACAAGTTTTCCATACGAAATCCGTTTTCGGAGAACTTGGGCTTGTCATGAAGATCACAACAAGCACCAAAAACCCACACAGAGAAAATCCAAATAAGAACCAAGAAAGATGATGAAGGCAAGTATGCAAAGGTTTGAGCTCTCTCCAACTGATACGCTAAAGCTCAATGAGAGCCCCTCTTGATAGAACGGCATCTATCATATAACCCGGTCTCCCAACCAAGAGACCGGTAAAATATAAACCATATCAACATCATATTTGCCTTGCGCATTCCACTTGAGCTAGATGACGTCGATCTTGATCTCTTCAAGTGGACCACCTTTCTTGATTGCGCTTCGCTTGGTGAAGACTCAAACATTGCTCCCCCATAATCCACTATGGGAGAGCCTCTCTTAGGCACATCTTCACATGAACATTATCTCTAAATGGGTGGCAAGCTTCAAGCCTAGGATTTCTTTGAGATGCTCCTCTTGAACTTGCGCTTCTCAACATTGATGACGATCACCACTTGACGTCATCGTTCATGGGCTATATGAAATCTTCATTTGATGCAAGCCCATAGAAAGATACCTAACCACACATAGAAATGCTACACACATATCATGGGTTAGTTCACAAAGCTATATGGACAATTGCTTACCATACCAAGAGATACATGATCCCACTTGGTACATCTTGTAGCTTTGTGTGTTGATCAATATCTTGATCAACCTTGTATCTTTTCTTCTCTTTTCAATAGATGATGTCTTGAAGATAACCATGAATGATCACATAATCCTTTTCTTCAGGACATACTTGCGATATGCTCAACTCACATATGACCAATCATCGGATAACTCCTCGAGTACCAACTTGGTCATCACATACTCTTCTTCTTGATCATATCAAGTATATATCCATACACCTCGATGATCTTGATGCCAAATACTTCATTATATCAATATATTCATGGCATCAACCTTGAATCCAACATATGGAGTTCAAGCATGGTCTATGGACAAACACTACAAGTACAACTTAATGCAACCATTAGTCCATATGGATTGTCATTAATTACCAAAACCACACATGGGGGCGCCATGCCCTTTCAGTTGGAATATAGCCAAGCTCAATGTCACCCCGGGTAATGTGATCACGAATAAAGTGATAACGAATCTCAATATGCTTCGTTCTTGAGTGTTCCACCGGGTTGTGACCAATCTTGATAGAACTTTCATTGTCACATAAAAGAGGCACTTTGTCACAATGGACACCGTATTCCTTTAAAGTTTGCCTCATCCATAGCAATTGAGTGCAAGCACTAGCGGCTGCCACATACTCGGCTTCGGTGGTGGAGAGAGATATACAATTTTGCTTCTTAGAAGACCAACTCACCAAGGACCTACCAAGGAATTGGCACGCCCCGGAAGTTGATTTCCTATCATCCTTTCACCCAGCCCAATCCGAATCCGTGTACCCGACAAGAGAGAAATTGGAGTCCTTAGGATACCACAAACCAAACCTTGGGGTATGAACCAAATATCGAAGGATTCTATTGACCGCTTGCAAGTGACTTTCTTTAGGAGCCGCTTGATACCTTGCACACACCCCTACACTCAACACAATATCGGGTCTAGATGCACAAAGATAAAGCAAAGAACCAATCATAGAGCGATACCGTTTTTGATCAACATCAATACCCTTTGGATTAAGTTCAAGATGACATTTGGTGTCCATAGGAAACCTCTTCTCTTTAGCATCTTGAATCTTGAACCTCTTGAGCATGTCTTGGGTGTACTTGGCTTGAGAAATGAAAGTCCCTCCACTCAATTGCTTGATCTCAAAACCAAGGAAGAACTTCAACTCTCCCATCATGGACATCTCAAACCTATCGGTCATAAGCTTTGAAAATTCATCATTAAAAGCTTTGTTAGATGAGCCAAAGATAATATCATCAACATAAAGTTGGCATATGAAAAGCTCCCCTTTAACCCTCTTGGTAAAGAGGGTGGGATCGATTTGCCCCACTTCAAATCCACGGTCTAGCAATAGCTCTCTTAAGTGCTCATACCAAGCACGAGGTGCTTGTTTGAGACCATAGAGCGCCTTATCAAGCTTGTAGACATGGTTAGGGAATTTGGGTCCTCGAAACCCGGTGGTTGCTTAACATATACCAACTCCTTTAAAGGACCATTAAGAAAGGCACTTTTCACATCCATTTGTTGCAATTTAAAGTTATGATGTGATGCATATGCAAGAAGGATACGGATGGACTCAAGGCGAGCCACGGGTGCATAAGTCTCTCCAAAATCAATGCCTTCAACTTGAGAGTACCCTTGTGCAACCAATCTTGCCTTGTTCCTCACAACCATTCCATGTCATCTTGCTTGTTCTTGAAAATCCACTTAGTGCCTATAACATTGCGGCAATCTTTTGGCTTCTCAACTAAATTCCACACTTTGTTGCGCTTGAAGTTGTTTAGCTCTTCATGCATAGCTTCCAACCAATCCGGGTCTTCAAGAGCTTCAAACACTTTCTTTGGTTCTACCATGGATATATGTGCTTGATGCTCACTAAAGCTTGCCAATTGACCCCTTGTGGTCACCTTGCTCTTCAAATCACCAAGAACCTCTTCTAGATTATGGCTTCCTAATTCCAAGGTCCTTGCAACTCTTGCTTTACGACGGGCTTCGATATCTCTATTGCATCTTGGAGGTATCTCTTGATCATCTTGATCATTTGAGTCCCCGTCTTGACCGAAATGTTGACCTTGATCATCATTATGCACATCTTCAACAATAGAAGGAGAGGGTTGATCTTGGTCTTGACCTTGGCTAGCATCAACAATAGGAGAACTTGGTTCTTGCATAGCAACTTGGTCAACTTGAGGAGGGTCTTGAACTTGTTCTTGGGTTGGTGCATCATTTGCTTCCATGGTAGGCGCCGGTTCACCTTGTGATGATGTAGTCTCCACTCGAGTGGAGTTAGGACTTGCTTGACTTGCTTGAGGAGGCTCATGATGTATCTCGATGGGGCGATAGAAACCAATGCCCATTCTTCTTATTGCATCTTGAGGTTCCTCAATATCTACATCACGAACATGAAATTGCGCCACTTGGGAGCCGTCATTCTCATCGAACTCCACACTACAAGATTCCACAACTCTCCCTAAGGATTTGTCGTAGACTCTATAAATGTGGGATTCGGCACCGTAACCAACAAAAATACCCTCTAAAGCTTTAGATTCAAATTTAGATAAACGAACACCTTTGATCTTATAGAAACACTTACAACCAAACACTCGGTAGTAGGAGATGGTGGGCTTGTTGCCGGTAAGCATTTCATAGGGAGTCTCCTTTCTTCCAACACGAAAGAATAACCGGTTAGATGAGTGACACGCCGTGGAGATGGCCTCGGCCCATAAGTAAAGTGGAGACTTAAACTCCGCCAACATGGACCTTGCCATATCCATGAGAGTCCGGTTCTTCCTCTCGGCTACACCATTTTGTTGAGGGGTATATGCAGCGGAATATTGATGACGAATTCCCTCTTCACTAAGAAACTCATTTAGGGTGTAGTTCTTGAACTCGGAGCCATTGTCACTTCTAATGGCCAATATGGGAACATTGTGTGGAGAAGTCGATGACGGCTTGTTGAGTCTCATCCTTCGACTTGAAGAAATAAACCCAAGTAAATCTTGAATAGTCATCAACAATCACCAAACAATACTTCTTCCCACCAAGACTCGGTTGAGGAACGGCACCAAAGAGATCAACATGAAGAAGTTCCAATTTCCTCTTTGATGAGATGATGGTCTTGCTTGAGTGGGGAGAATCATGCATCTTTCCTTCAACACAAGCCCTACAAAGACGATCTCTAGAAAAAGAAACATTTCTTTTAGTCCAAGAATGTGGCCACCCTTGTGAAGACTTTGCAAAGTTCTCATATTGACATGGGACAAGCGGCGATGCCACAACCATCCCACGTCGGCCTTTCCGAATAGGCATATTGCTTGAGTGTTGGTTGACCCCGAAAAGTCCACCACAAACAACTCATTTTCAACATACCCAACGAACATGACCTTTAGAGTCTTGCTCCTCAAGAGTACCACCATATCAATAGTAAAATGGACATCAAAGTTCATCTTATTAAGTGCACGAACGGACATAAGATTGTAACCGAGACTCGACAAGCATGACATTTACAAGGGTGATATCCTTTGCAACTACCACCTTGCCGAGACTCTTTACCTCAGCTTTTGACTTATCACCATAAGAGACGGTTGAGTGATTTAAATTTGGTCTCAACTCCGTCATAATCTCCTTGCTTCCGGTCATATGACTAGTGCATCCACTATCCACCCATTTAGACCCACCGGAAGCATAGTCCTACAAGAAATCATTGCTTGGATTTAGGTACCCATTTCTCAATGGGTCCTTTTTGTTAGCAACAAGGGTCTTAGGAACCCAAATAGAATAAGCAATGTAACCATCATAAGGACCAACATATTTTGCATAAACATCCCCATAATAATCAACATAAAGAATGTAGTTGGGATTGTTATGCCCCGCAAAGTCACTACGAGTGGTCTTGCCCCTAGTGGCATTACCACCCGCAATGGAAGTCTTGGCTTGTGCGGGCTTGGCATTGTTCTCCTTGTTGTTGCTCTTCTTGATCTTTGCCTTGGCTACATAACCAAGACCCTCCTTCCCTTTGTGTGGCTTTTGCTCAAAAACATGAGCAACAACCTTTTCTTTACCTTTGGGAATAGAGGTCTTGGCACTAGTGGCCTTGGCAAGATCCACCTTCAACCTAGCATTTTCCTCAATAACATTTGCATGATCACAAGAGGGAGTAGAGTACTAGGTGAAGTAGATTTAGAAAGTTGAGTTTGAAGTTGCTCATGAGACTTGACAAGTTGGAGTGTTCACTTTCCAAGGCCTTGTGGGCCTTGTCAAGCTTCTCCATATCCTCAAGAAGTCTAGCATTAGCAGCCACAAATTCGACTTTCTCCTTTTTAATCACTTTATATTTAGCAAAGACATGGTCTCTATCCTTAATGATTTTAGCAATTATTTCATCATTTTTATCATCAAGGGACTCAAGTCTTTCCTCAAGAGAAGTTCTATATTCACTTTCTTCTTCTAGGGAAGCATTCAAGGATTCTATGGAAGCATTCAAGGATGCTATGGTGAGAGAGTCCTCTCTCTCAATTTTTCCCTTGTCTTCAAGGAGTTCTTCGGCCGCACCAAGTTGTCTCATGAGAGACTCAACATGTTTCTTAGCATCACCTTGCAAGTTAGTCACAAAAGTATCGAAAGAAACAAGTTCTTTCTTAATCACAAGACTAGCTTTATCATCCATTTCATGCATGGACTTGGGTGTAGAAGATGATACCTCGGTAACATGAGCCATGAGGCAACGAGCATTGTTGATGGAGAGATTTTCATTGGGGGATTCAAAGAGAGAAGATGATGAAGTTGAGACAATAGCCAATGCGGCCACCTCGTTAGTGGGTTCATCTTCTCCTTCGGAATCTTCAGAAGGATACTCTTCTTGAGCCACCAACACAATTCTCGGTGCCTTCTTGAAGAATGGCTTCCTCTTGACAAAAGGCTTCTTTTGAATCAACTTTGAGTGATCCTTTGGGACAAGCTTTCCACCATGTTGTTCTCGGTTCTCATACGGGCAATCTTTGATGAAGTGATGCTTGTCATGACAATTGTAGCAAGTCTTCGTCCTTGTAGCAAACTCCTTCTTCCCACTTGGATTGTTCTTTAGATCAACTTGAGCCTTTGCCTTGGCCGGGTCACGCCAAAAAGCTCTTGTGGCAAGAGCCACGTGATCATGGTAGGCTTGTTCAAGATCATCGGGGAGAATGTTGCTTGGGCATGCTTCAATTTCCACACTGTCATCAAGACTCATCACCTTGGCCTTCAAAGCAAGTGAGGGACCTTGTTTCATTCCCATCCCTAGCACGGTTGTCTAGAGCATTCTTGGTGGCAACCTTGGAGGCTTGCACTTCTTGCATAACTTCATTAGATGACATTAGAAGATAGTTGTGTCTTCCTTGTATGGCCTTCAATTCAATGGGCTCGAAGGGCATGAGAGCATTCACATACTTCCTCTTGATCCAAGCATCATCACATAAGTTGCCCCAACATTATAAAAGGCTTTGGCAAGAATCTTGAGTCTTCCATACATCTCCTCATGAGTTTCATTATCAAGCATGTAGAAGCCTTCGGCCTCATTGCTCAAGGCATCAAATCTATTCCTCTTCATGCTTTCATTTCCAACAAATACCACCTCAAGGCAATCCCAAGCTTCTTTGGCGGTGGAGGCATGTTGAATGTGATGCATACCATTTTCTCCAACGGCAAGTTCAAGCATGTGAAGAGCGAAGGCATTGAGTTGAGCATCAACCACCTCTCATCTTGTCAAGTTGTTTGGATCCACGGCCTTGAATCCCACTCGTATGATCCTCCAAAGCTCGATAGAGGCACTGTTGACATGAGATTTCATTGAGTGTTGCCAACTAGTAAAAGCCAATGCATTAAGCTTAGGTGGAGGACCTAAGGTATTTATGCGAGGATGAGGGATAAGTGGGTCGGGAGAGTAGACACCAAGAGGGGAGACCTCATGGTACTCGGGCTTCCCACTTTCCGGCTTAGTTGTGGATGGAGAGGAGTTCTTAATTTCGGTGTCGGTTTGTTCATCCCCTTCCTTCTTCTTACTTCCATCCCCGGAATCACCCGAGTTGGAATGAAGAGGGTCCTCTATTAATGGGAGAGTGTCCGGGGGGCTTAGTACTAGTGAGTCTTGCGAGCATGTCGCGTATCTCACTAAATTGGGTATCCATGGACGATCTCAAAGATGTTTCCATCGATTTGACATCGGCCATGGATGCTGGTGTACATTGCCCTTCTGGGGGCACCTCACCATTAGTCATACTTCTCTTAGGCGGTTAAGCCCAACAAGAGAGCCGAGGCTCTGATACCAATTGAAAGGATCGTATGACACCTAGAAGGGGGGGGGGGTGAATAGGTGCTACTTCAATTTTAGTACTTTTTCAAATTAGGCTTGACACAAAAGGTAAATTCTCTAGATATGCAACTACGATGAATTTACCTATATGACAAGCTAGCAACTAAGCAAGATACACGAAGTAAAGACGGTAAACAAGGATAGAGGTAACCGAAATCAAAGCACGCCGAGTTCCTCCTTTTTAGGGGAGTACGTCTCGTTGGAGAGGTGTGAACCAACACAATGGTTCAACAGCCACAAAGGCTTCAACTTCTTCTCCTATGAACCGCACCACAAAGGTTTGGTTCACCTTCAACTATCGGAAACCTTCAAGGCGGAGTCCGGAGCCTTTACAACAACAATCCGGGGCACAACCCACAACTGGATTGGGGGCTCCCGAACGGCTCTAATCTGTCACAAAGACAATAAGTGAGATCAACAAGAAGCTAGGTTTTCCCAATGGAAACCCTAGCAAAGGGGCCCTCAAGTGAATGAGGGGAAATGAAAAACTGCTTGGTGAAGATGTAGATCCGGGCCTTCTCCTTCAATCCTCCAAAGATCAACGAGTTTGGGTGGAGGGATTGAGAGATCTTGTAGTTTTGAGCTTGCAACAATGGAGGTGCATATATTTTGGGCGAACTTCTTGTCCAAAGGTAGGTGGAGGGGATTAAATACCCCCTCCAGACAAGTGGCCGTTGGCACCAGAAAACTTCCCACGTCGGTAGTACCGGGCCTCACCCGGTAGTACCGACGGGGGTTGACCGGAGGCAGTAAAGACGACCAGTCAACACGACTTCTCAGGCGCGCAACGGTAGTACCGGACCACCTGGTCCGATAGTGCTCCCTTCCCGGTAGTACCGCGCCACTACCGGCACGAGGCAGAGAGCCATCCGGAGATGCGGTACTGGGCCCGGTACTGGCCGCGGTAGTTCCGCATGGCAAAAAGCTGGGGTCACCCGGTAGTATCAGGATGGACCCGGTAGTACCGGCTGAAGCAGAAAAAGCAGCTTCTCTTCCTTTTTGAGACAAAACCTGTGAAACTATAAGAGATATAAGCCTGCACACTTTTAGCACACACATTAGACATCTAATTGTGTTGTCAACAAACATCAAAACACCTTGGGGGTAAGGATATGCTCTTTCACATGCTACTCCCTCCGTTCCAATTTAATTGACTTACTATGCACCAAATATGAATGTATATAGACATGTAACAAGTTTAGATACATCCACATGTGGTGCATAGCAAGTCAATTAAATTGGAACGGAGGGAGTACAAATCATCGTTGGAACTGATGGCGAGTAGATTATTTTTCTTTGGCACCTAATGGATGTTGTAGTGTCTGAAGGACAAAATTTTCCTCCAGTTTTCTGTTCGATTATAATAATAATATATGCTAGTATTATGGGAGAAATTATAATTTCAAAAAATTGGAAAAAATATGTTAGCTTGTAGTCATGTATTTTCAATTTTTTGGCATGCAAAAAAGTGCTGGGCCGCGAAAGGTGAGGAACTATGGGTTGCTCAACAACTACGAGCGGCACAGCACCGGCACACGGATGGGCGCAAGCCTGCGGTGCAGGCAAGCCCGTCCAAACTTACACATCCTTTTTCCACCTATGGTTAATTTCCATAATTTACAATTCTTTCGACAAATACGGACTATTGTTTGGTTAAACAAAGAACATTTTAGTCAAGTTTTTAATGAGCCGGCTTGCTAGCTTAATATAGTGTGGTTCAAAATTCAAAAAAAAATAACACTCGTGCTATTGCGCATGGAGGTAAGAACTACTACTCTACTCGTGTGCACCGTGACTAGTGTTCGTTGACTAATGACTACTCCATCCATTACTAAATATAAAATGTTTAGCCATTTTCCAAATTCACATGTGTTTATACGTTTTATCTAGGCATATTTTAATATGTATGTTCACTTATTTTAATCCGTATTTAATCAATATGCCAAATACCTAAAACATGTTATACTGAGAAACCGAGAGAGTACTGTCCTATCCTATCATCCATTGTTGCATTGTAATCGAAGGAAGTAAAAGGGCTAAGTTTATGCGAATAGTCACAATGGTGCCCGGGCTACAGGTAGCCCGTTTCTGAAATTTTTGAAAACGTTTCAATTTTTTGAAAAGAAATACCTGGATGATGTAGCAAACCACATGCACTAGCTACGATCCTGGAAAGTTTCACTCTGAAATACATTGTATTTTGGCTCAGCAAAAAAGACAAATGGAACAAAATTTAGGAAAAAAAAGTTGATCTCATCATGTCTTCGATCTGTATTTTTGTGTTTTGCTGAGTCTAGAATACATGGTATTTCACATTAAAAAAATTCACAGTCATAGTGCATAACGTTTTCTACATCGTGGTATTTTTTTCCAAAAAATTTCAGAACTTTATATTTTTTATTTTTTTAAATTCAAATACCGGGCTCCAGGCCCTGGAGCCCGAGCGGCATATCGCCAAGTTTATGCCCCTGTGCATGAGGTAAGGGGATCTCTCAACGAGCAGTTGCCCCTGTACATGCACATCGACGCATGGAAATGATCTGTTTCTCTGCCGTATAAACAGATATTTTTCATATAAAAAAGCAGATATTTTCCTCTCTTTTTTTTTTCTCTCCGTCAGATAGATGCCATCTAAACCTCCGCCTTCTATACGTCCATGTGAGTCGCTAACTCTATTATCGCGATCAATTAATTACCGAACCACAGGCCGATGGATCAAGAACCCTCCGACGAGCCTTCGATGTCGGCCGTCGTAGCATATCCTCCCTGGATTTTGCTCGAGGGGTACTTCGAGGGCTGCGACGATCCGGACGCCAGCACCGTTGCGCACGCTCGCACATCCAAGGGCTGTCCCATCTGCGTCTCCTTGGTTCTGGCACTACTAGGGAAAAGGCATTCTGTGGCGCACCCACTTTGCCTTTCTGTGGCGCATGGTGGGTGCGTCACAGAATTGTCGCCACAAAAATGTGAATTCTGTGGCGCACCCCTGGTGCGTCACAGAAATCCCAATATTTTGTGGCGCACCCAGGTCCATGCGCCACAGAAACATCTTTAGTGGCGCATCCTCAGGTCGTGCGCCACAGAATATCATGCGCCGCAGAAAAAAAAAAAGGGCATGCGCCACAAAATACTTGTACAGGTATTCGCAATTTGCTGCTGCCCGCTGTACAAATACATGTATATTACAGAAATACAGGTATATTACAGGATTTATACAGACAATAATACAAACAAGAATATATTTTGACAGGTATATGAAAACAGAAGCATTACTATGTGGTCATCATATCATTACTTATATCCCGAGATACATACATATGGAGTGACAAGTGCGGAATTTTTACACAAGTGTTTGATACAAAAGTTCATCATGTCACACGTTACAAATGAAATGGTCACCGCCTACACTAGGATCAAATCGAGTACATCGGCGATGATGGTGAGCAAGAGCGGGAGCACGACGATCATGGAGCCTTCTTCTTCTTGAGCGGCGCCGGGAACGGTTTATACATCTCTTTCGTCGTCCACGTCCTGTCGTCATTCTGCAACTCTAGCCGTTCTTCGATGTCCCTCTGGCACAACCCTGGAGATGGATTGGGATATATATTGGTTAATAATATAAATAGAGTATGCATGATTTATTCATCTAAGTGGATAAGTCTATAATAAAAGAAAATAAAGAAGCACTTCTTGCGAGTGAGGCAAGGCTTTCTTTTATAATACATCCTACCTCGGCCGCGGTAGTTCAAGGCCCCCTGCTGTGTTGACATCTTCGACGATGATTTCCGATAACTTCGTCACGATGCGATGGAAGTCTTCTCTAATATCAGCATCGGTGAGGTTCTCGTCATGTTTGACCCATTCTCGCATACAAGATGGCATCCTCAATTGCTCTGCATCTCGGACATACCCTTTAAGTTGATGGAGGGCGTAGAAGGCATCCTTCACGCTGCCAGGATGCTGCTTGAGGCAAGGGAACTCGGTCACATGCTTGAACCGGTGCTTCTTGTCTTTCGTAAAAGCTTCCGCCTTATTTTTGAAGGCGCCTCCCTTTTGGGCGTAGCCCTCGATAGCATCATCGAGAACACCATTTATTCTGGTGTAGTCTTTCTTCCTCTGCACACTCCCCGAGTCGAAATAAGTGGCAAGGGACCACCATGGGCTTAGGACGATGAGGATGCAGAACGTGTCCCTGCTCAACACAATTGAAACGGAATGTTGGAAAGGATCGGCAAAGGAAGAAATCGATAAGAAAGCATAAGTTACGACGGCGGCGAGCGGATGTGTACTTACTCGGGAAAGAAAGGCACAAGAAGGCTGCTCTTCTCTTGTTTTTCAGCATGAACCTCTGGAGGTACTCCGTCGCCCTGCTCCGTGTCCTTGATCCTTCCACCAGCTGGCTGTCACGCATGTAGTAGGGATCCGCTACCGTGACGTGCAGGAGATTATCTCTATAGATCTTCATCGCCGCATTGAGCGCGTATAGGCGGATCAAGTTATAGTTCAGCCGATTGTAGTGAAATAGATTGAAGACGTCCTCGTACGCTATGAAGAACAGATCCGCGGGGGCTTCACGGACGAAGTCGAACTCATCATCCATTGGCACTTGGATCATGAACACCGGGTAATTTGGATACTTGTCTTGAAGAAGGAGGCTCTCTAGGTGCAAGATAGATTGATGCAAAGAGTGCATGTGTCCATATGCGAAGCAGAGCATCTCAGGAGGCAGTATCGGTTTACCAGCTTCATGAAGTCGGTGCGCCAAGCCATCCGGACGGGGTGGTACCAACTCTTCACGACCCCGGATCATAGGAGGTGGCTGGCTCGAAGAGGCGGCGCCTGGCTTTCTCTTCCTATGCTGCTTCTTGGTCTTCACCTCTGGGGTGCTAACCCCGCCTCGCCAACCGTCTTGTCTGGGGCTGTAAACCCCTCGCGAACCATCTTCCGTATTGTGCCAGGGGAGAAAACATTAGTCGGTTTGTCTAGAGCTTCATTGCCGGCCGCTGGAGGCGTCTCTTGAGATAAACCCTGGAAGGTCAGTCGCTGCGTGACTGTAGTGGGACGAGCAGGTTGATCGGCGTGAGCACGGAAGGGTTCGTCATCCACAGGAGGCATGTATATATCTTTGCTGGCGCCAGTGTTGATGAAGGCATCGATGTCGACATTCTCATCATCATCGTCGCCGTTGCCATCAAGTTGAGGTGCAGAGGCGTTGCCTAATTGGGACGGTTGCGGTTCAGACGCTCCCAACAGTTTAAAGTGGCGGCTGGTGGTGGCGTCGACCGCCGGTTCCTTCCGGGCGGTGGCGACGGCTGCAGGCTTCGAGGGCTTCGGGGGACGGATCGGGACGGCCCGAAACTTCGAGGTGGCGCCGGTGGTGCGTCTTGGGCCCTCATCAAGAAGACCCCCCCCCCCCCCCAAGACGAATCTGGTTCTTCGGCCATGGCGTGACCCAGTTGGGGCACTTTCCAAGTACCATGTGGCCATCGGCTCCCGGAGGTTGAATGGGGGGGTCGATGTCGAAAAACGCAGACACTACCGTAACTACCTTGACCTTCATATTGTCCTCGTCCATTCTAGTGTGGTGCATTTCGCGGCTCCTTGGTCGTATGACAACGCCCGCAGCAACTTCCTTCAACTCGCCGCCGGCCTCTACCCTATGCAGGAGTATGCAAGGGAGTCCTGAGTCAACAACACATGTTGGGCATCATGAGATGGCAGTCATCAAAGCAGGCATAGTTATAGAAGATGACGCGGACTAACTAATTAGTTACCTTGGTGATGGCGTCCAGCTCGGCTAATGTCGAGACAAGGGCGCGGGCCGGCGGCCGGACTATTATTCTCGGGTGCCGGTACCGTAGGGAGCGTCGGTGCGACCAAATGGAGCGGCGGCTGCGCCGCGGCGTTGGGCGGCGGCGGGGTCACCAGGTCCGGCGACAGGTTCTGCTGGTTCATGGTGGAGTTGCTGCCGGAGAAGCTGGGCACGTAGATCGGCCCTTGTTGACCTCCCGCATTCCAGGTAGCTATCCCCTCCAATAACGCAGGGGGAAACATCTCGCGGATCCTGTCGGTCACTAACTTGCCAACCGTGGTGGAGTCCACTTTTTCCTTCTCTAGTGACTCCACCTTCTTCCTTAGCTCCACAACCTCGGCTCTATCCTTGGTCGGCTTCCTCCTCTCCTTTCTGGTCGCGCCGCCATCCGAGATGTAGTACTCTGTGAACTTCATGCTCGTACCAAAGCCGGACACACGGCCAGCTGAACTCGGCGACGCCGACTTGTCCCTATTCTTGAAAACGTTCGTCGCCCTGTTGAAAGTCGTGTCCCACGGTTCCGTCGACTCCTGGGACGACGGGCCGGCCTCAGCGTCAGCCTTCAACTCTTTCTCTTGCAGACAAAGGTGAACCCACTTAGAAATTTGGCTTTGTTATCGATCTAATTAGATCAACGCAATGGACTTTGAGATATCTGTGGTAATTAAATTCCCTTACCAGCACATTCTCGAAGTCCCTCACATCCTGATCGTCGGTAATGAATTCCCAGTCTTCCAGTCCAGATGGTAGCGGGACCGGACAAAGTTCCGGATCTGCTCGTCTGTGAATCTTTCCCACGGGTTTTCTTTTCCAAGACGCGCAATCTCGGCATCCTCCTTGTCCCAAACGCGCTTTTTTCCTCGGTAACCGCCGCTTCCCAAATGGTGGTTACCTATGTTCAGCTCCCGCATGTCCTTCCCCCACTGGGTCCATTTTTTAGCCTCCTCAGATTTTACGGTCAACTTGAATTCCTCGAACTCTTCTTCGGTGATGTGCGGGTCCTTTTTACTAATCTCCTCCCAGCTGTCACCCTTGTCAATCTTGCTCTTCACCCGGATTTTCCAGCTGCTCAAGGCGGTGCTCATCTTCGTGATGGCGAAACTGTCCACATTTTTGTTGAACGCAGCGGGAACGTGTATCGTTGGTGAACCCTCTTGAGGAGGTGTTCAACCAAAGCCTCATTGGTTGTGCTTCTGAGGTCCTCGTGTTGATCGACACGCTTTCCCGGAGGATGCACCCTAGTTGCATGCTGTACCCTGAGGCAAGTTTCTCAGGCGCCACTGGTAGGCCACTTGCCATGACCTCAGTGAACACGTCCGTGACATTGCCGACCGATTGCGGTGTCCGATCCTTCCTTGGCTTCTTCTTTTCCTGAGCGGCCGGGTTGCTGCCGCCAATACCACCATCCGTGTGGTCGCCGCCATCGGAGGTGGTGGTGTCATCCTCATGGCTGTTGTGACCTTCTCCTGGGTTGTATTCGGGGTCGTCCTCCCGTCCCTCTTGCTCATCGTCGGGACGGTCAGCGCCACTAGTGGCGGCGGCATCCTCCTCCCCCAGAACGACTTGTTCTTTTCTCTAGCTATTTCTTCGATGCTCATGCGCTTAGAAGTGTCGGGCTCCGCGTCGGCCGACATCTTTGCACTGCATTAAAAAGAGGCAAAAAGTTAGTACAACAAAAATATAAGAAAAAAATCACTTACTTAAGTACTAAGATAGCCCGGCCCATGCATTAGTCGCAATACCCCATATGTCCTTTTTTTAGCAAAGTCATGCTAAAATTCACGAAAAAATTCGGCATGACTTTTGCTAAAAAAAGGACATATGGAGTACCCGAATTTGCCGGAACGGAAGTTAATCGACGTTCTGGCAATCTCAAGGGTCTCGGGGTACCTGCATAGATTTCACAAAAATATCCACATCTCTGGCCGGCATCTCCGGCCGGCATCTCCAGGACACGATGGTCGAGCACAAACAACCACGACCATATCCACATCTCCGGCCGGCATCTCCACGACATGATGGTCGGAGCACAAACAACCACGACACGATGGTCGTGGTAGCACAGATCAACACAAGCACACACAACTTCTCGATCGGGGTACCAATAGCTCACCAAAGGGCGTCTTCTTGAACTTGAAGCACACACAAGAACCTTTGCACCTGTACAACCAAAAAAAAAGAAGGGTGAGAAAATAGACATATGGGGTACTCTACTGCTGCAAGCAAGCAAGCACGACACGGCAATAATACAAATTTAACTACATTGTAATTATATTTAGCAAGCAATCACTGCTAACATGCTACTACATCACGTTTTACTTAACAAAAATGTCGTGTCCAGTGGAATAATCAACAAAAATGTCGGTTTGGGCATTTCCACAAGCACCTAGAGTGCATAGTTCCATGGAGAGGAGGGAGGAGGAGGAGGATGGCAGGGAGAGAGGAGGAGGAAGATGGTAGGGAGGGAGGAGGAGGAGGGAGACCTGCGCAGGCCGGGTTGGCGCCGAGGAGGGCAGCGGGGCCGCGAGGCAGGCTGGCCGGGGCGCGGGGCGCAGGGGCGCGTCGAGGTGGCGGGGCCGCGAGGGCGCCGTCCGGGACGGGCGCCGGGCGTGTCTGGACGGGCAGCAGGCCGGGGCGGGCGGCGGCCGGTGCGGGTGGCCCTGGGCGCGTCGAGGTGGCGGTGGAGGTCCTAGGTCGCCGGCGGCGAGTTGGGGGAGAACGGCGGCGAGTCGCGCGCGTGATTTTTGGATTGGTGGTTTTCGAACAGAGTGAGGCCGCGGCGCGGGGCGGACCCACATGTAAGTGGGTGCAACTAATTTCTGTGGCGCATCCGACCTGGCATGCGCCACAGAATTCTGTGATTCTGTGGCGCATCCGTCGTTCGATGCGCCACAGAATTCTGTGATTCTGTGGCGCAGGTGTTGGGGATGCGCCACAGAATGTCGTGCCTATATTTAACTAAAATACATTTAGTTGCTGTTTTATGACAGTAGCAGCAACATATCCCAGTGGTTAGCCACTGATCCTGAAACTTGGGCAGCCAGGTTCGAATCCTGCCTGTCTCACTTTTTTTTCTTTAAAAAAATATATTTTTGGTTAAATTTAAATAAAGAACATACACATATTTTAAAGAAAAGAATATACACCAATTGTTAGTAGACCATTATTTTAGTCGTGATATACATATATATATGTTTGTCTCTCACACACACACAAATTAATACACCAAAAAAATCTTCTTCGTCCCGGCCGGTTCCGAGAGCTAGCTTCTCTTCTTTCCCTTCTTCGCGGTTGAATACTTTAGTCCGGGCACCTTGAGATTTCTTCGCGTGAACGGACAACCTTTAGTAAGTAGGGAGGTCTTCCTTGTGTGTTTGCTAGTAGTCGGCATGTCGAAGTACTTGTTGAATTCCTCCTTGATATTCGGATCGCCGTTCTTGTCCAAGTCTTCCTCGTTGGCGTCTCCTTCCATTCCGATGATGCTCCTCTTGCCCCTCCTCACGACAACACGGTGATGGCCCTTGACGTAGTTACCTGCGTCAAAAGAATATGGGTTAGGTTGAGACTCCAAGTGCAGTGTGTATAGTATAGGAAAGACGGTTTTCCCACGAGGGGTGACTCGAGGGTTTAATATCGAACTCTCGGGGAATCAGTAGTGAAAGATTTATCTTCTTATCCTTCTCTTGAAAACCTACAAAACAAAGTAAATTGTTTGTGCCCTCAACCTCACCTAGTGGTTGTCAAGCACAAGGTGTGAGAATGATATGAAAAGATAATGAATGCAAAACAGTAAATAAATATGCAATGATGATAAATAAATATGCAAGGATGGTGGAAACAATGATGGATGATATTTTTGGGTTTTGTATTGTGAATGCAAGATGTAAAAGTGTTTTTGTATTTTCGGATTTTTAAATGGCAGAAAATGTAAAGTGGATAAAAGTTGTTGGAAAGGTGTTTCTTATGATTAAAAATGGACCGGGGTTCATGGTTTCACAAATGCACTCTCTCTTTAATAAAGTGGTAGACAATGGAACACTAGAATTGACATATGAGATTGCAACAAAAAGTTTCATGACAAGTTACTAATTATATGGGCATCACGTCCTAACATAGAGATCTTTTGTTTATTAATCTCTCTTATACTCCACCAAGATGCGAACTAAATCATAACACCTTAGTAATTAAGATAAATCAGAGCATAGCATTAAGTTCATGACATGAAGTTAAAATAAGAACATGCTAGATCTAGTCATGGAGTAGTGGCAATGGTCACACCCACATCTCCGGTAGCAAGGTATTTTTCTTTATCCCTAGTGAGGCAACAAAGTAAGGTAAAACCCAAGTGGATCGCGGAACTTTCTCTCACGTTCACCGCACTAGCCACCCCCCGTTACTCCAACTAATGCACACGTTCCCCCTCACACGCTCTCATACACATGCTTGATCATAACAAGTAAACAAGAACGGGGTACATAATATGCATCTACTTTCATAACTGAAACAAAACTATTGCAATCTCAAACATATATTAACTCATAAAAAGATCCACCACAAAGGTATTACATAGATGACCGTAATCATGTTCAGCAGCTCATACGGTACTAATTAGTGAAGCTCAAGAGAGGAGAGATACATAAGTTACTTCCACAAACCCATAGTCCAGGGTGGACTACTCCCTCTTCATCATGGAGACGGTGGAGAAGTCGTTGGAGAAGATGGAGACCACGCCGGCAGCGCCCCGCCGGAGTTTTCCCCCTCCAATCTGCAACTCCAGGTCTCTGTTTCGTGGTTTCTGTGTTTCGCGGCGCTCCTTTCCGAAGGGCGTCGGGGACTATTTTTATAGTCGTTTTTAGGTCAAGACGGAGGCTCGGGAAAAAAATCGACGGCAACGGAGCTCCGAGGCCCAGATGGTGGGTCCCACGCGGCCAGGAATCTGGCCGCGTGGGCCACCCTCTTCTGGCCCTCGGGCCTCCGTTTGTTCGCTTCCTTCGCTCCCACGCTTTGTTCCTTCCAAAAACTGATGCTCGTAAATTATTAGGTCATTTGGACGTCGTTTGGGTCCCTGAAACATCAAAATATAGAAAATAGGGTTTTCTGCCTGTGCAGGGTTAATTCCAGAAAAATAGGGAAACAATGAAATATTCCCAAAATCAATATAAACAATGATATAACCCTTATATGATGCAAATATGATTGAAATATAAGTAATATAATGCAAAGTTCATGTATGCATTTTACATGCATCAACATCCCCAAGCTTAACCTATACTCGTCCTCGAGTATGAAGGTGATAAAACTAACATGGACTTTGCATTTAATACTATCAATGGATATCAAAGATGATTACTATTGCTACATAGAGTCAAATGATTCATTCTTCAAAGGAGTAGCAATATACAAGATAGATTATGAAGTGATATCAAATATTCAATGTAAGGATGTTCAATGATAATTCACAAAGTGTAACATAGAAGAAAGTACTATGGACCAAATGTATGCATAATGAAAAGTAAAAACATCCTATAATGGTCATAGAGTATTCTTATAAATCTGAATATAAAAGGTGGACACTTTGGAAAGATATATAAATGAGTAGAGGTAAAACATGAATAAGTTTCATCTAACTTCCAAATGCTTCTACTTAAGTTAATGTTTGCAATGTGGTATTCATTGGTGTCAAGCTCTCATTACCCCTATCATAGCATCTTGAATGGTTAAAGTTTAAAGTGAAAGCAAATATGAGTAGTATGCTTGACAAAGTATGGGTTGAATGTCTCATGCCCCGTGAATACGAGTACCTACACCACGGTGTTACTCAACTTGGGACACAAAAGCAAGTTCAAGTTAAGGTCATTGTAAGTAATATAATAGCGTCATCAAGAGCGTCAACTGGGGTACCTCTTGTCCCAGGACATGGAACAAGCCCATGTCAAAATGACAAGACAAACAAACAAAATGAACAATCTCCACACCCTTTTTATTTACTATTGGTATAGCTTTTTATTGTGGGGTGCATCACTGAAGGTTCACCATAGCATGTAAGTAAATTTCCACCATGAATGATGCATGGCTTAGATTAGCGGCCCAGGCGTCTCTCTAGCCATTTATACAAACTCATTAAACTTACTAAGTTTCCACATTTATTTGGCACCATGATAAGCATCCATAAACAAAAGTACATGATATCAACAAAATATAAAGAGCACGTTGAAAGCTTGCCATGTGACAGCACATATGAGCTAACTCCCAACCAAGACTCTTGTCAAGCTCACAACTTCATAATTTTAATCACAATGGGTCATGTTTATTAAGTGCAATAAAAGTAAGGTGTGCATCAAGTTCGTGAGAGCTCTTTAACCAACTTTTCCCATAACAATCAATAACATAAGCATTTTAATTCAGAAGTATAGATAATACAAAATAACATGATAAACATACTCGGAATAGCATAAAGCTAATAGGTAGATATGGTGGACTCACTGGAAAAACTTTGGTTGAAGGTGTTGGAAAACAAGTTTTTACTTGTTGGAATTTTTGGGCTAGCAAGAGGGAGAAAGTTGACCGTCTAAATGCATGCATAAGTGTCCATAGAACTAACCAATCCATGTTAAACAAAGTAAAGTAACATTCAGCATCAAAACATGAATAAAAGATAGCTCTTGATAAAACACTTGCAAATTAATATTCATTAAAAGCATATGAATCATGCAACTATATGTATCTTTTTGAATCAACTCAAACATCCCTTTCCCAATCTTTTTAATAGCATCCAACTTAATTCAACCCAAATTTCCAGTAGCTCTCTCATATATAAATGATAGTGGTGGTCTCAAGACAAACAAAAATCAAACCGAAATAAAAAGCAAATAAAAGACGCTCCAAGTTTATGCGATAAAGTGCATTGATCGAAAAACAGAAGTTAGACGTGTGCAAACCGAGAGTGTGTTGGTCCAGTGGGGTTGTCTTCACATCCCCAAGCTTATGGTCTTCACCATCCTTGGATAGCTCTTGGTGCATCTCCTCTAATCCCTGTGAAAAAACTTCAAAACACCGTTTCTCCCATTTCTTTTCTGTGGGGTGACATTAGTAGTGATAGACAAATGAATTACTTGCTGCATAAAATCCTTAAACAAAAATTCATATGAATGTCCAGAAAGTGTATAATGTTGTATGCCTACTTATAAACTCAATTGGATCAAAAAGATTCAAGTT
Source organism: Poa pratensis (assembly GCA_947311845.1). Classification (NCBI taxonomy): domain Eukaryota; kingdom Viridiplantae; phylum Streptophyta; class Magnoliopsida; order Poales; family Poaceae; genus Poa; species Poa pratensis. Next base: position 33,255,893 of record CAMZMU010000101.1, on the reverse strand, counting down.
AAAAGTTCAAAGAATGCATCAAACAAAATGGGACAGAATCTGTCCAGAAAAACAGCAGCAGCAAAACGTATTTTTCTACCCTACTTAAATATGTCGAAAAATTCTGAAAAATTCATGCTTACAGAGGATGAAAAGTTGCAACTACAGTTCAAATATCAGCTCATTCGGAGTTACAGAATAGGAATTAAAAATCATACCGTGCACAGATTCGTGCTGGAATAAAATCTCCGAATGCAAATAGCAACTTTTTCAAACCAAAATAGGTAAAACTTGGCACTTTATTAAAAATTCCAGAAACAAAACTAAAAACTAAGTCTCTTGTTACAGCAAGAGGACACAAAGAAAATCAAAAATAAAAACAACCGGGTTGCCTCCCGTAAAGCGCTTTCTTTATAGCCATGTAGCTAGGCTTCTTACTTGATATTTATTGTGGACGAAGCTCATGAGGGAGCTTGAACTTTGATGTGTCCCTCTTCCTTGGGAAGTGTTCCATGCACTTCTTGTGTGGAAACTGAAACTTCACATTCCCTTCTTTTGAATCAATGATAGCACCTGTGGTACGAAGAAAAGGTCTTCCAAGAATAATTGGACTAGAGGTTTTATTCCCCATATCCATGATTAGAAAATCAACAGGTACAAATGTCATATGCAACTCTACCATAACATCACTTACTTTTCCTAAAGCATGTTTAATGGAATCATCAGCAAGTGCAAGTTCAATAGAGCATTTTTCAAGATTCTTTAATTCAAGTACTTCATATAATTCTTTAGATAAAACAGAGACACTAGATCCTAGATCTAATATAGCATGGTGTGTCTCTTTTCCAATGGTTACTAGTACTTTGGGAATCCATATATCCCCAAGCTTAGGTGGTATCATAGCTTCTTGGTTGTACCTAGCAATCTTTTCTTTTAAAACATGATTAGCAATATAAGAACCAAAACCTGCTTGGTTAACATTAATGGAAGGATCACTTGCAAATTTTTGTAAGATAGATATTAATTCATGCAAGCTACAATTCTCTAAGTCAAGCAATGGTTCCTTGACTTCACTAAGCATTTTAACTTCCTCAACTTTTCTCTCTTTCATTACCATAATAGTTTCCTTAGCAATTCTCTCTTGCTCATGAATATGTTCCCAAGATTTATTTATAACCTCTTGACAATATTTAATTGTTTCCTCATGTTTTTGAGCTATAATGGTGTTCTTTAATGAGGAAACTTCCTTAGTGAGCTGATCTACCCTTTCAAACAAAGAGTCTTGTTTTTCAAACTTAGATATAAATTCCTTATTAAGCTCCTTTTGAGTAGATATAAATGATCTAATGGTGTTTTCCAAATCACTAGAAACATTACTACTAGTGGCATATTTGTTTGGCACATACGGGGGTTTATTATAGGAATTATAATTGTTATTACCATACCCATTATTACCATAGTTCCTAATGAAGTTAACATCAACATTTTCAGGATTATTACCAACTAGTTCTTGCAAAGGCACATTTTCAATATTTTGTTTATTAATGAAAGCAAGAATAGTGTCCATTTTAGATGACAAATCATTTGTTTCTTCTATGGAGTTTACTTTCTTAGATGGATTAGGTGCTCTATCAGTATGCCATTGACTATAGTTTTGCAAAATACTTTCCAATATGTTCTTAGCTTCTACTATAGTTTTTCCCATAAAAGCCCCTCCAGCAGCGGAATCAAGAATATTTCTAGACATGTAATTTAGACCATTGTAAAAAGAGTGTAATATGGTCCATTCGTTAACCCCATGTGATGGACAAGTTCTAAGCATAAGTTTTATCCTATCCCAAGCCATGGCAACATGTTCATTTTCATTTTGCCTAAAAGAAAGAATATTGTTTCTATTTTGCAAAATTTTAACAGGAGGATAATATTTCTTAATGAAAGCTTCTTTTAGATCATCCCAAGAATTAATGCTACCAGTAGGTAATGAATGCAACCACTCTTTAGCTTTTCCTCTAAGTGAGAAAGGAAATAACTTCAGTTTTAGAATATCACTTTCCACATTTTTAAACTTTTGCATGTCACATATTTCAACAAAATCATGAAGATGCATAGAGGCATCCTCCATAGCACTACCGCCAAATTGTTCCCTAGTTATCAAGTTCAACAAACTAGGACTTACTTCATAACTATCAGCTTTTATCTCAGGTGTGGCAATGGGCCTAGCAATAAATTGATCATTTGGAGTGTTTGTGTAATCACACAACTTAGTTCTTTCTCCCATTTTTGCAAGTTTTTATGTGTTTTTTAATTTTTTATGCAAAACTGAAAATAAAATGATACTAAACAATGCAAACCGAAATAACAAATGCAACACAAAATGCAAAACTGAAAATAAAAATGCAAACCGAAATATAAATATGATATGCAAGACAATAACAAAACAAAATAAAATGCTTTGAAGGTAAAGATGGATAAGATGATGCTCACGTAGGTGCAACCTCCCCAAGCTTAGGTGTTTGCACAAGTTGGTGATGAAGTTGACTTTGTTGTGAGATACCCTTGGATAAACCTTTACAGCAATGATTCCCCGGCAACGGCGCCAGAAAACTGTCTTGATGGCCCTTGACGTAGTTACCTGCGTCAAAAGAATATGGGTTAGGTTGAGACTCCAAGTGCAGAGTGTATAGTATAGGAAAGACGGTTTTCCCCACGAGGGGTGACTCGAGGGTTTAATATCGAACTCTCGGGGAATCAGTAGTGAAAGATTTATCTTCTTATCCTTCTCTTGAAAACCTACAAAACAAAGTAAATTGTTTGTGCCCTCAACCTCACCAGTGGTTGTCAAGCACAAGGTGTGAGAATGATATGAAAAATAATGAATGCAAAACAGTAAATAAATATGCAATGATGATAAATAAATATGCAAGGATGGTGGAAACAATGATGGATGATATTTTTGGGTTTTGTATTGTGAATGCAAGATGTAAAAGTGTTTTTGTATTTTCGGATTTTTAAATGGCAGAAAATGTAAAGTGGATAAAAGTTGTTGGAAAGGTGTTTCTTATGATTAAAAATGGACCGGGGTTCATGGTTTCACAAATGCACTCTCTCTTTAATAAAGTGTAGATAATGGAACACTAGAATTGACATATGAGATTGCAACAAAAAGGTTTCATGACAAGTTACTAATTATATGGGCATCACGTCCTAACATAGAGATCTTTTGTTTATTAATCTCTCTTATACTCCACCAAGATGCGAACTAAATCATAACACCTTAGTAATTAAGATAAATCAGAGCATAGCATTAAGTTCATGACATGAAGTTAAAATAAGAACATGCTAGATCTAGTCATGGAGTAGTGGCAATGGTCACACCCACATCTCCGGTAGCAAGGTATTTTTCTTTATCCCTAGTGAGGCAACAAAGTAAGGTAAACACCCAAGTGGATCGCGGAACTTTCTCTCACGTTCACCGCACTAGCCACCCCCCGTTACTCCAACTAATGCACACGTTCCCCCTCACACGCTCTCATACACATGCTTGATCATAACAAGTAAACAAGAACGGGGTACATAATATGCATCTACTTTCATAACTGAAACAAAACTATTGCAATCTCAAACATATATTAACTCATAAAAAGATCCACCACAAAGGTATTACATAGATGACCGTAATCATGTTCAGCAGCTCATACGGTACTAATTAGTGAAGCTCAAGAGAGGAGAGATACATAAGTTACTTCCACAAACCCATAGTCCAGGGGTGGACTACTCCCTCTTCATCATGGAGACGGTGGAGAAGTCGTTGGAGAAGATGGAGACCACGCCGGCAGCGCCCCGCCGGAGTTTTCCCCCTCCAATCTGCAACTCCAGGTCTCTGTTTCGTGGTTTCTGTGTTTCGGCGGCGCTCCTTTCCGAAGGGCGTCGGGGACTATTTTTATAGTCGTTTTTAGGTCAAGACGGAGGCTCGGGAAAAAAGATCGACGGCAACGGAGCTCGAGGCCCAGATGGTGGGTCCCACGCGGCCAGGAATCTGGCCGCGTGGGCCACCCTCTTCTGGCCCTCGGGCCTCCGTTTGTTCGCTTCCTTCGCTCCCACGCTTCGTTCCTTCCAAAAACTGATGCTCGTAAATTATTAGGTCATTTGGACGTCGTTTGGGTCCCTGAAACATCAAAATATAGAAAATAGGGTTTTCTGCCTGTGCAGGGTTAATTCCAGAAAAATAGGGAAACAATGAAATATTCCCAAAATCAATATAAATCAATGATATAACCCTTATATGATGCAAATATGATTGAAATATAAGTAATATAATGCAAAGTTCATGTATGCATTTTACATGCATCACACGGCTAGGCTTTGACGGGTCGGTAATGAAGAAGCATTGCTCAACTTGGCTAGCGAGTACCCACGGCTCATTTTTCGCGGAGGCGTTCTTCGATTTGGCATCGGGTATTACCATGGTGGTGAAATACCGGCCTTCTTTGACGACGTGCTTGGCCCATCTCACACGGAACATTGGCACCGACTCTCCACAGTAGTTGAGGTCCCATATCTCCTCGATCCTTCCGAAGTATCTTTGCTTGACAGTAGCCTCGTCATCACCGTAGGATAGCATAGTTACTCCTGAGTTTTGATATTCGCTATTCCTGTCCTTTTCCTCGGTGCAGAATCTGAAACCGCTGATGTCGTACGACTGATAGGTCCTTATGTTGTGCCCGAGGCCCTGTGATAAGGAGAATATGACTTTTTCATCTTCCGTAGATGACTTTTTGTGCTGTGCTTCAAGCAGTTGCCTTTTCTTGAACCAACTCGTGAAGCTGGAGTTGTGCTCTCTGGTTACATATCCCTTCTTCCTCGGCCGGCCCAGGTCGATGTAATTCTTCTCGATTAATCTTTTGTGCTCTTTCACCCAAGGTTCGATCAATTGTAAGTGTTGTAGCGCGACCCGGTGAGCCCTGTCAAAGTCATCGCGTCGACCACGAATGTCGACAGGGAGTGAGCGGTAGCCCTCGCGGTGACCAAATCCAGCGAGCCTGCCGAGGTGCGTCCTGGTGGGCAGACCAACATCCTGGTTCTCGGTGCTTAGATAACTCTGACAGAAGGAGATGCACTCGTAGGTAAGAAAGCCCTTGGCCATGCTTGCGTCTGGACGGGACCTGTTACGAACGTATCCTTTCATGACACCGTTCTGCCTTTCGAACGACATCATGTAGTGCAGGAACGTCGGCCCGAGCTGCAGGATGTCATCAACGACATGGAGAAGGAGATGCACACAGATGTCAAAGAATGCAGGCGGGAAGTAAATCTCGAGCTCGCATAGTATCACCACGATCTCTTCCTGTAGCCTGTGGAGCTGCCTCACGCCGATCGACTTCCTGTTGATGACGTCGAAAAAGTTGCAAAGGCCAAACAGCGTATCACGGACGTGCTCGTCCATTATCCCTCGGATCGCAACAGGAAGTATCTGCGTCATCAGCACGTGACAATCGTGAGACTTCATCCCGCTGAACCTCTTCTTCGTTCCGTCCAGATATCTGCTTATCTTCCCCGCCTAACCGTAAGGAAATTTGACTCCTAGGAGGCACCTGTAAAACTGCTCGAGCTCCTCCGGACTCATAGTGAAGCAGGCAGCGGGAAGCACCACCGCGTTCTTCTTTACCCTTTTGCGGCGACCTTGAGTCCCTTCCGTCTGATCATCATCATCATCACTATCGGGGGCCTGAAGATCTTTCTTGATGCCAAGCCATTTCCGATCGTATCTTGCTTTCGTCCCATCCTTGGTCTTTTCCGACATGTTCGAAAGAGTGGCAAGAAGACTCTCGGTAACATTCTTCATAATGTGCATTACATCGAGGCTATGGGGCGTGTGGAGGACCTTCCAGTACTCCAAGTCGTGGAAAACAGACCTCGCTTTCCATACACCCAGCAGCGGATCTACCCTCGGTCGCTTCTTTCCCGGCGCAGGGCACTCCTCCCAATTTTTCAAAAGCTCGTCGATTTCTGTGCCGCTCCTCGGGCGCGGTTCTCTTTCGAGCTCGTCTTGACCATCGAGCAAATCACCGCGTTTTCTCCACGGGTGCTCCATGCGAAGCCACCTTCGAGCCCATGGGTACACGGTTTTCGAAGACCCGGGATCCCTAGGTAGCTGGATATGCGGGGGTCTCATCCATGCACCTGACACATGCACAGAATCCGTGGCCCACCTGGGCCGATACGTATGAGCATCCAGGATAGTCCTGCACCGTCGTGAGCAACGCGGCTCTCATATCGAAATAATATTTAGTGTAGGCGTCCCACGTACGGGCTGGCGTCTCCCACAACGTGGCTAACTCCTCTTTCAACAGCCCGAGATATAGATGTATGTCGATACCTGGTTGTTTCGGCCCCTGAATGAGAATACTCATGTGTATGTACTTTTGCTTCGTGCATAGCCACGGGGGGAGGTTGTAAGGCCATACAAACACGGACCAGGTGCTATGTGTGCTACTCTAGTTGCCGAACGGATTTAGTCCATCGGTGCTCATACCAAGCCTGACGTTCCTTGCGTCGCCCCCGAAATCTTCGAAGGCGATGCCCAATGCTTCCCAATTGCTAGCGTCTGAAGGGTGTGTCAGGATCCTGCCCTTCTCCGGATCTTCTTCGGGCTTCTCCCTTTCCGCGTGCCATTGCATGAGCTTTGCTTCCTTAGGGTCCACGAAAACCCGCTGCAGACGGGGAGTGATCGGAAAGTACCATACCACTTTTCGAGGATTTTTCTTGTTCCCACTCTTATACCGTCCGTGGCCGCACACCGGACATGTGGTCATGTCCTTGTAATCGCCCCGATAAATTGCACAATCATTGATGCAGGCGTGGTATTTGACGTGCGGCAGGTCAAGAGGGTACACAACTTTCTTGGCCGCCTTGATACTACTTGGCAATGTGTTCCCCTCGGGGAGAATATCGTGCATGAATTTCATGTTCTTGTCGAAGCTCACGTCGGTCCATCTGTTTTGTGCCTTCATCTCCAGAGCACCAAGCGTTACTTGCAAGCGCGTATCCTAGGGCCGGCACCCAGGATACAACGGAGTGATCCCGTTTATCTTCATTTGCGCCAGCTTGGCTTTCTCTCTGGCGGCAGCTCTGGCGTTGCTCGTCTCCTTGAGGAGCAGTTCTTGAACATGAGCGTCCTGCAAGGCCGAAGTTAGCGGGGTCTACATGTTCGCGCCACCACCGGCATCTCCTTCGTCATGATGATCTTGTCCGTCGGCATCTCCTTCGTCATGATGATGATCTTGTCCGCCGGCATCTCCTTCGTCATGATGATGATCTTGTCCGCCGGCATCTCCTTCGTCATGATGATGATCTTGTCCGGCTTGTTCCAGCATGAAACCGTGCCTGAGCAGGTGATCCTCCAATTGTCTAGAATCAGGGTCGATCCACCTCACAAGTTTGCATTTTCGACATGGACATCTTATCTGGCGCCTGTTCCACCGAATCATGTCCGCCTTCGCTTCTTCCTTGTATCTACTGATTCAATCGGAGCTCATCATGATGACCCTGGTTGACTACGCGGTATAAATAGAGCAGAAACGAGAGTATATATGTTAATTAGAACCGCAACAAGCACACACAGACACACACATGCATGCAAGGTCGCCGAAAAAATTCAGCATGACCTCTCTTAAAAGTATGACATATGGGTGGTGCAAAAATTTGCCGAAATGGAAATTAATCAACATTTCGGCAAACATCCATGCACCACGCCGGCGCAAGCAACAACAAAAAGTTTCTTCCGGACCAATTCATGCACAACACACAAGGTTCATGTATAATCATCGTCATGCCATCGTGCAAACTTCACCTACACAACATACAAACATCCACACACCGCCGGCCACACAAAACATGCATATGCATGTCCATCCAACTTTCCTCACCTAGTAGATTCGGTTCTGAGACGTGACCGCGATAGACGAGAGAGTGTGTGGTGTTGGAGATAAAAAGAGATGTGGGAGAGAGGAGGAGAGTATATATGGAGAGCCTCCCGCCCCTCAACAATTATCTATCAACCAAAATAGGTTTAACTACAAAAAATGGAGAAAAGTATGGCCAAAATGGGATGGGAGGGAGGAGGAAGACGAGCTAGGTGGAGGAGGAAGAAGAAGTACAAATGGGTAGGGGAAAGGGGCTTTGCCCCTTTTGTAATCTGGGAAAGCAATTCTGTGGCGCATGGGCCCACATGCGCCACAGAATCTGTGGCGCATGTGACCCCATGCGCCACGGAAAGCATGTATTCTGTGGCGCATGCAGGCCCGTGCGCCACAGAATTTCGTTTCCACCAATCATTGGTGTGGGCCCCACCATCTTTTCTGTGGCGCATGGGCACAGATGCTCCACAGAAAGGACCCCAGAATTCGAAAACCAATAATTGGTGGTGGGGCCCACCAACAATCTGTGGCGCATCTGGCTACGTGCGCCGATGCGCCATAGAATGTGCACTTTTAGTGGCGCATGGGCTCTCGGTGCGCCACAAAATGTGCACCCTTTCTGTGACGCACGCCTGTCCGTGCGCCACAGAATAGTTTTTGTGGCGCATGCCCTATTTGGTGCGCCACAAAATGCCTGTCTATAGAAAGGCAGTTTCCTAATAGTGTGGCCGCGGCGCCAGTGTTATCCGGCCTGCGCCTCCACAGCCCCGGCTTGCCGGACCGGGTAACCATCAGCTGTCTTACCATGCATCGCGGCATACGGGGACTCTGTCCTCGTCAACATCGTGACAAGGAAAGAAGGCTGGAATGAGGACGTGTACGCATATGACTACTTCATCTACTGTGCGGGCGACGCCGCCGCAGAACCCTCCCGTCCGCCGTCGCTCTCCCTGCTGCCTCCTTGCTACCACGCCGAGCAAGAGGAGGGGCAGCGGAAAGTCATACGCTCTTTGACTCACAATGGGACCGCGCTCCTGCGCCGCCGTGGCCAAGATGAGGTGCTGGTGGCGGAGCTGAGTCGCTGTCGTATTGAGAACCGAGAGGAGTCGTCAGGGTCGGTGGAGGCCGAGCTGTGCGTGCTCCGATCCAGCGGCGACTGGCAGTGGGATCTCAAGCGGCTGCCCGTCATCCACGACGAGGGCAAGAAGGAGGGGCTTTCCTTGTGGTGTACCGACAGCGTCGTCATACCCGTCGGAGATCGGTTCTTGCTCTGGGTGGACTATACTTCCGCGGCATCATCTACTCTGACATGTGGGACGAGACGCCCAAGCTGCGTTATGTATCTTTTCCAGTGGAGCCCGACACTCGGAGGAGCCTCCTCCTCGAGCGCGTTGGGCCGTCCTACCGAGGGTGGCCGGGCTATGAGGTTCGTGGAGATCTCCCGCTGTTGTTATGCCTGCCCTCGCGAAACCACCTGCGGAGTCTCCCAATACGCCTTCACCATCACCATGTGGGCCCTCAGCAAGGACAACATGACCACGTGGGACAAGGTCGGCATCATCGACTGCGATGAGCTCTGGTCCCTCCCATGCTACCACGGCGTCGTCCCGCGCATCCGGCCCGAGTACCCCATTGTGAGTCTGCTGGACGATCCCGACATTCTACTATGCGAAGGAAGGTGACCTTGGGAAACGGCTGATCGAGATCGACACTAGGCATATGAAGTTGCGCTCCATCCGGTACTACGACCATGAATACTACTTATGGTCCACCTTTTTCGTCTCTGCGGTCTCCCAGTTCTTCGACGCCTCATCACGTAGCCGTACCCCGACAAGACAAAAGGTATCTGATCTGGAAGCACCGGCCAGACCATCGAAATTGACCCAAAGGTGGCTTCTCCCGAAGAGATGTTTGTGACTTTGCGGGAGATACCCAACTTGGCGCGCGACTACATGTTGAAATTGTATGGCGTCGGATAAGAGCCAATTCAATTCAAGTGTAGGTCTCTTTCGCGCTTCCGATTGACACGAGAAAGATTACTGCCACATAAACAGAAAATTGCCTTGCTTAGACGGGTGCTGATAAGTTGGTATGTCCACATCTCAATGCAAATCGTTTGATTATTATTTATATGTTACAAAGACAGAAGATAAAAAATATGTACTATAGCTGGAGAATACATATCAGATACACATAATTTTGTCCGAATTGTTAAAAAAAGCACGCGCTTTCAGGGAGCACACCTGCCATTGCGTCCGCGAGCACCACGTGGCCGCATTCTGAGCGTGCCTCGCTCCCGCGCGCGAGTCCCCTGCTCACCACGTGTAGGCTAGGGACTTGCAGTCGCTCGTACGCGCTGCCGCTGTGTGCTACCATCGGGTGTCCTTTTCCTTTTTCTCTTTTCGTTCGAAGATGGAAAATAAAATATCTTGCGAACCGAGTTTCAAAATCACGATCCGTTTTCAGGGATGGATTAGTTGCGTCGAGATATTCAAAACTAGATCCCATGTTGATATGTTTCGACAAAAAAAATTTGTGCACTGCCCGGAGCGTGTAAATTGCACTGCCTTATCTGTCTTATATAGCGCAGTTTAATGTCTTCCCTTTTGTGGTGCACTGCCTTCTTTTTGCGTGCACTGCCTTCTCTTTTGCGGTGCACTGCCTCGGATGGTGCAGTGTGCTGCCTTCTTTTTGCGGTGCACTGCCGTGGATGAGCAGTGCACTGCCTTCTCTTTTGCGTTGCACTGCCTCGGATGAGGCAGTGCACTGCCTTCTCTTTTGTGTTGCACTGCCTCGGATGGGGTGGTGCACTGCCTTCTCTCTTATGCATTGACTCGAATAGACAATGCACTGCCTTATCTTTTTCAGGTGCACTGCCTCAGATGGGCAGTGCACTTTGGACCGGGCAATGCACTGCCTCAGTGGGCAATGCACTGCCTTCTTTTTTGTGATGCACTGCCTCAGATGGAGTATTTGCACTGCCGTGGATGGGTGCACTGCCTTCTCTTATTGCGGTGTACTGCTTCGAATGCGGCAGTGCACTGCCTTTTTTCCGGTGCACTTTATGAATGGTAGACGCGCCGAAGGCGCCGTGCTAGGGCGCAGCCCGTTGCACGCGTGACAAGACATGCATCGACGAAATACAAGGGACAACGACGAATGTACCCCCTTCAAGATCTTTATTAAAACTTTTTCTCTTTTTTTTCTCTTGTTCAAAGTATATCTTTTGTATTGTTCAAAGTAGACCCCACCCATCTTACCCCACAAAATCTCCAATTCCCGACGAAGTGCACTGTATTCTTTTTAGCACCGTAAAAAAATAGTACAATTATTTTGTAGTATCTCACGTTTAAAAAAAACGTACGAAGCTAGCTAGCTAGCTGGTGTTGATCGATCCGAATGATCAGCTAGCTAGCTAGCGTGTGCGCTGATGGATCCGATTGATTCAGCTAGCTCGTGAGTCGTGCCACGCTGGGAGATGCTCTCGCGCTCGCGGCCCTCCAGGAACCGCGCGTTCTGAACGCGCGCGCTTAGGCTAGTCGCCCTCTAATTTTGTCGATAACTAGAGCGTGACGATCTGCAGATACATACATCCAATGTGCAAATGCATCAAGTCTTGTAGATACAGAGGGACTGAACTTTCAGAACCGTCGTTCGCAGATACTTGATATTACTTGTGGAATCTGGCCTGCAATTTGTCTGAAACAATAAAGAAAATCTTACCATACCGAAAACTCAAAACGGTGCCCGAGCTCACATGCACCCGTTTTTGGGGAGTTTTTTTTGAAAATTCAAAACATGTCGAAAAATTCCGAAAAAAATCATGCACGTACCCGAGCATGTCACGCACCATCGTGTCAAATTTGGCGACGAAACGACATCGTATGCGCCCTGTGCAAAAATGACAAAATTCTGACAGAAAATAGATCCAAAATTTTGAATTTTCAGATCTGAGATTTGTCATTTTTTCACAGGGCGCATACGATGTCGATTCATCGCCAAATTTTACACGATGGTGCGTGACATGCTCGGGTACGTGCATGATTTTTTTCGGAATTTTTCGACATGTTTTGAATTTTCAAAAAAAACTCCCCAAAAACGGGTGCATGTGAGCCCGGGCACCAAATCGACTTTCTCTTACCATACATGTTACCTAGTGTTTCATAATGAAGCTGAAATGTGGCGATTGCAACAGTTTCATATCACCTACATAACTAGAACGTATATGCAGAAAAGGCTTCAGCGAAAATCACAGACAACACTAGAGGATCTCCTAGGAATTGCGGCCCTATTTTAAGGCTGCCTTGGATTGATTTGAGATGAGTTCGCTATTGTTTTATACGCAATATGTATGAACTTGTGAAAAATAAGATGTGATGTGGCTGTCCTATTTTAAGGCTGCTGTTGAAAAAGTTGTGCTTATTTGGTGTCCTATTTTAATTGTAGGGCTGCTGGATATGCTCTTACTCGAGGATTTCAAGTAATGGAATCCAACATCTAAGTTGGTAAATATCGATTATGAATAGTTTGTTTGGTATCTATAATAGAGGAAAATAATCAGATATATAAGAATATAAAAGGAAATGGAATAATATGGACATGGTGTTTTGACTCACATGACCATCTAGTCCCATTATGGAAGTGAATTTTTAACATATTAAATTTGCAAAAAGTTATGAAATAAATTTCGAGTGTACCTTTAGACATTTTATATTGGCACACAAAGTTTCGCGAAAAAATATTAGTTTTTGTGTGCTGTATAAAAAGACAAATTTGATAGTTGAAAATGACTTTTTAACAGACATGTTTTGTCTCTTTTACACATGGCATAAATAATGTTCTTTTAAACGAAATTTTGTGGGCCGACATAAAAGATCTATAACATCCGATAGTTTTTGAAACTTTTGACATTACGAAATATATTTTTTCATAATAGGACATCTAGTTCCACAAGGCAAAATGTATTTCCGGAATAATATGGCCTGGAGGCTGGAGTCCTGGTGATCGAACTCGAGATCTGCCACGCGATGCAGCCGCACCTAGCCAATCGGACGGGAAGAAGATGAAGCGAAACCCTAGAAACAAATGTACATAACCTAATACCTTAAGTTTCTCTCTACCTATTTAATTCACCCCGTAAGTACTGATCGGTTCCGCGCCGCCCGCCTCCATTTGCACCCTGGGAGCGGCTCACCGGAGAAAAGCCGGCGGCCCCTCTTCTGCTCTTTCCCCACAAAATCTTCCATAAAAATAATCCACGCCCTAATTCGCGCTGCGGCGTCGAGCGGAGGAGATGGCGCGGCAGGAGGAGAAGCTGCGCTGCACCAAGGAGCCCTTCGTCGAGGACGTCGGCACCCGGAGGATGTAAGGATGCTTTCCGCTCCGTTCTCGCGTGTTCGTCATGGTGCTCGCGCAGAGGCTGCCCGCTTACTGACTATTCTGTTGTTTTTCTTCAGAAAGAGCATGCGGTTCAGCATGCTATCCGGCAACGAGATACGCCAGTTCGCGGAGACGCAGGTCTGGAGCAACCGGATCTACGGGCCCGACCTGAAACCTGTGCCGAACGGATTGCTCGACACGCGGATGGTAATCCCTCGGTTCCTCCCCTCCTCATTGGCGAATTCCGGGGGTTTATATGTGTATCTGCCTGAACAATTGAGTTATTTGTTGCAACCAACGAACGCTGAACGCCGAACGCCACTGTGTGTGTGTGCAATGCATCGTCTTACGATTTACTGTGAAAAATTCCAGGGAGCTGCAAACAAGCACGGGGAGTGCGGTACTTGCCATGGTTCATTCTCCGAGTGTCCGGGCCATTTTGGTTATCTGAAGCTTGCGCTACCGGTTTTCAATATTGGGTTCTTCAGTAATATTCTGGATGTAGTGAAGTGTATCTGCAAGGTATCACCTCGGCGATGCTCACATCTCTTGGGTCTATGATCTGATATGTTGTGATTCTTATACTTGTTCCCCATGCCTTTGCAGGGCTGTAGCAGGGTTCTTCTCGTGGAGAAAGATCGCAGGGAGTTCCTGAAGAAGATGAGACATTCTAAAGAACCACTAGTCAAATTCGCTACAATGAAAAAAGTGAGGGACAAATGCAAGCTATCTCGTTGCCCCTGGTGTGGATACATAAATGGCAAGCTTCCTTCTAATACTCCTTTTTCTCCTCATCATATGTAATTTATCCATAGGATATCCTAGTAATTCAATAGCGGACTGCTGTTAGAACTTAGCCTTGTATTTTGGTTGGCTGTACAGGTGTGGCTAAGAAGGGCAGAGTAGGCTTGGTAATTGTTCATGATTGTAGCAAAACTTTGGATGGGAGTACAGAAGAACTCCGGGCTGCACTAAAACACAAGAAAGAAAAGCTAGCCATTACTTCAGTTCACACATTAGACCCTGCAACTGTTCTATCTCTTTTCAGAAGAATGACTGATGAGGTGGATGCCACTACTTTTTTCGCTCACAAGAGTATTTATTACTTTCACTAAAGTACCAAAGTACATAGGACGTAGGTTTATTTATTTTTACTATCCCACTTAAATGTTCTGCAGGACTGTGAATTGCTTAACCTTGGCGATAGGCCTGAGAAACTTATCATTACAGAGATTTCAGTGCCACCTGTACCTATCCGTCCTTCGGTTTTTGTTGGTGGTGGTAGAATGAGGTTTGTTCTTTGGTTCCTTAGAACATCATATTATGGTGTTTCAGCATAGCCACATGCCATTGCTATGTCATTAATTGTCAAATGTCTTGCTTCTTGCAGCAATGAAGATAGTATTACTTGCATATTGAAGAATATTGTTAATACAAATTCCATCCTTAAGGGGACCCTTCAAAGTGGCGAACCGCTCATGAAGTGCTTTGTAAGACCACTCACAGCTCTTCATTTGTTTTTCCTTTAATTTCTCTTTATTTACCATTGTTGTCTTTGTCCTCTGCTGAGTGCTACTTTCTGTTCCCGAAATTTCATTGCATTTTAGAAACGAATCTGCCTCTGTTGTTCATATAAAGTCGGACTTGAGAGCTTATTGTTGGATACGATGATGAGGTCTGCTCAAGGGACAGTTTAAAACTTTACATATTGGTGGCTGTATGGAAGTGCTCTTCAGGAATAATGATTTAGGTGTGAGTTCAAATAGAAATTTGTGCTAACATAATTGAATATTTAGTAATAACTTCAGTTATTAGTTATGGCTTCCCATCCATCTTCCTGTATGGGATGGTCGCTGGTGCATTATCAGCATTGCAATCCAAATGGTTCTGTAGTTCTTTGCATTCTTGCTAGATTAGGTAACTAAGTACGAACTCAGAATTACTTTTTGAAGGGTTTTTATGCTGTATTATTTGTGTTGTGATTATTTCTAATCTCACATTACATTAAGATAATAAAAGGGTAATTTACATTGTGATGCTCTAGTTCAATTTTCTTCTTTGTTTCTTTGAAGGATTGCTGGCAACTCCTTCAACTTCAAGTTGTTGAATATATCAATAGTGATGCCCCCTGTCTTGTGGATTCACAACACCGTGGCCTTATTCAACGACTCAAAGGGAAGACAGGCCGATTTCGTGGGAACTTGTCTGGAAAACGTACGGAGTATACTGGAAGGACTGTCATATCTCCTGACCCAAATTTGAGAATAACAGAGGTACTTGTCCCTATTTGACCCACGTTATTCATATTCATTCCCCAATTGATTTTTTTATGTCATTACTGATTCAACCTTATAGGTGGCTATTCCTATTTTGATGGCTCGAGTCTTGACTTATCCTGAAAGAGTTTCGTTCTACAACATAGAGAAGCTGCGCCAGTGTATACGAAATGGACCACACAAACATCCAGGAGCAAATTTTATATTACAACCTGATGGAACGAAGCTGTAAGTTGTATTGTCTCAAATTTAAATTCTCAATTTTAACAAGTTCAGCTTTCATACTTTGTTATCGACTTCATTTTAGGCACTTAAAGTACTGTGATAGAAGGATTGCTGCTCGGGATTTGAAGTATGGCTGTATAGTTGAAAGACATTTGGAAGATGGAGACATTGTCCTCTTCAATAGACAACCCAGCTTGCATAGAATGTCAATTATGTCACACAGGGTATAAATTGCTTCATAGAATGTCAATTATGTCATACATGGTATAAATTGCTCCATATTACGCTGTATTTATTGTACTAAATTTCTTGTCCCACCTTTTGTTTCCCTTTGTATTTAAATACAGGCAAGGATAATGCCCTGGAGAACACTAAGATTTAATGAGTCTGTATGCAACCCTTATAATGCTGATTTTGATGGAGATGAGATGAATTTGCATGTCCCACAGACAGAGGAAGCTCGTACTGAAGCGCTTATGCTTATGGGGGTAGCACTTGCTAACTATTTTTTTTTATATTTAACATTTTTTTTTGCTTCTCATACACTGACACTATTTTGGTATCTGTTAATTATTTTGCAGGTCCAGAACAATTTGTGTACCCCTAAGAATGGGGAAATACTGGTTGCTTCCACGCAAGACTTTTTGACGTCTTCTTTTCTGATCACAAGAAAAGACAACTTCTATGACAGGTCTTCCTTTACTCTTTTGTGTTCATATCTTGGTGACGCAATGGAAAATATTGATTTGCCAACACCAGCATTAATCAAGGTATGTTTTTCATATCAGTTTTTTCTGGCATTGCTATATGCTTTCCTTGATTTAATGTTCCTTGCAAACATCAAATCATCTCTATAAAAAGTTGTGCCAGTTGTGCTTCTTCTAACGTCTATGGTTAAAAGGTTGATACATGGAAACTAGCTAATATATTTGTGAAAAAATTAATTTGGAAAACAAGGCACCCTCGCTCTTGTTTCTTGTCATATAATAAAATTAGTTTGCGCTGTTAGGCAAGTCGCCTAACTGAAAGTTTCAGAATTTCTATGCATCTTTTTTGAGAAAACGCAAAAGAATTTCTGTTCGTTTCATTGAACAGGAAGAGCTTAGAGGTACAGATACAATCTCTTGAGAGGAGGGACACAAACACACACATGACCTACAACCAGGTGAGGAGGTGCCACCAGCTTCAGACTGCAACGACAAAAGGCCTCCTAGCCCCGCTTCTAGCCATGAATGGCGAGGCGGTGAGACTCAGAGCAACAGGACCGCGTCACAGCTGTTGCCAGATACCTCTAATGACATACCACATTTCCAGGGCTGCCCAGGCCAACGCACCCCCCACTGATGTGCCTAGGGGAGTCGGCGGGTGGACAGCAGAACCCGGCCGGAAGTAGTGAAGCCATCACCTGGGAAGTGCCGACGCCGGCGTACATTGCACCCAGGAGGCCGATGCTCTGTGCAGCAGCGCACGCTAGAGTAACACATCGCCAACAAGCCTTGCCGGTGAGACCGGTGCGTGTATGTGTGTGGTGGTGGTGGTGGGGAGGGGGGACATCTCCAGCTGCCACATCGGCAGAACGGCGCTAAGACGCCGCCGCTGCTCCATGCAGCGAGCCGAACCTAGGATTTCCCCCCGGTGCTCAAGGAGAAGGTCCAATCTGGGCCATGACAACGCCTCCATGGAAGTTGCAGGGAGTTAGCCCCGACCCATTGTGGGGACCCCGGACTAGCCGTCCGAAATACCCGATTATGCTTAACACAATGATCCCGTGATCAGTCTGTCATTGCACATAATCCGAACTGAATACCAAAGTTTACATCCATTACAGTACCGAATTAAAAGTCTTACGTAAATGGTCATTTAGACCAAGTCTTACATAGGTGCCTTCATGGGCCAAACCAAAATAATCAGCGGAAGCTACGGCGTAGTAGGCAACAAATCCTAACGACGACCCGACAGGCAGCTGACTTATGGAGATCCCTAGTTCGCGTAGAAGTCGCCATACTCCTCCTCGACGTAGTGCTCCTCGAAGTCTGGCTAAGACAATAGCCAGGGACGAAACCAATATGAGTACATTTGATTGTACTCGCAAACTACCCCAACATGAGTATGCACTAGTTTTATTTTAACTTCATACTTTTATTTACTTAAAACATCTCTATATCTTTATTGAAAAAGGTAAGAAGAGTTTTATAACTATCTTTAAAGAAATCTCCATTGTATTTGTTTCTCCAAAACTCCTCCTTTTTCCGACCATAGCCCGTCATGGTCCACTTCCTCCAACAACCTCATACCGATCCGCTGGTATAGGTGTACGGAACATTCTCCACTTCATTTTCTTTTTAAAACTCAAAGTCTTTCAAAAACTTGCACATGGTCTTAGGACAGCCTTCCAACTGTCCATATCCGAGGACTCGGCTATTCGAATAGTTTTACACTCTGCAGAGGTAGCACGCTTTTCCCATATCCATCCGGTAACTCATCGTGTCAGCCACGTCCCGCCATACAAGGTGTATGCGAAGTTGAGTCACCGACCCTAGCCTGTCCTTTGCTCATGCTAGTATAGGACCCTGCCCATATGACACTTCCATCAACACTTAACCCAGCCCGTCGGAATCTAAGTGTGAGGACTCATAGTTTTGCCCGGCGATTTATGGTGGAACCTTCAATCCTCCTCCTTATCTTTCCATAGAGTTTGAGCGAGGACCTGGGTCAGGGGTAGATCAACAACCATCCCCTCATGCATAACGGAGTCATCTCCGTCGATGAGGCATCCCATACTAATATGAGCAAATTATATGACTAAGCCCTTTCCCATATGTGGGTAAATGTGGTCGCACAGGGTAAGATTGGTCGTCATAGTACTAGGACACACTGTGCATTTTTCATAAACATCTCCATCTCCGTTTCTCCACTTCAACACCGACATCTCGGCATTCCATAACCACACAAGTAATTTCAAAGGAGTTTTGAATAAACAATATTTATTTTTCCCATCCTATAATTTGATATAACTATCTTATATTTCTACATAGGTGGCAAAATAGTTTCCATACACTTTTTTTTTGAAAAGGTTTTATAAATCTTTGCCTTAAGAGTAAATCATGTTATCAAAATAGATGCATATATTTGGGGTGCAAGCTCAGAGAGTAGCTTGCCTTGCTCGGCAAAGTGACCTTGGTCTTGATCTTCAGATTCAACAAACTCTCCTTCCTCGATAAATCCGACAGCGTTCTCGTCTAATTAATAAACAAACAAATACAAACAATCACTAAACTACTCAAGCATCATCACAACATTACAATCCTAAATGCTCTAAATAGCCAGTGCACATATCAAACAATACAATTTGGTTTCAATTTAATTGAATTAAACATTATTTATTTATGTCGAAATTAAGGCAGAAACTTGTTGAACATGTTTAATTCCACAACTTGAGTTCTGTTGGTCACAAAAATACAAACTAAATTTCTACAGAAAGCTACTGATGTGTAGAAGACAACACAATTTAGTTTGGATTAATTGGAGTTACCAAACTCCCTACATAATTGTTTTAATCCAGTAACTTAATAATCAAGTTTTAGCTACCAATTAAGTTCTGTTGATCCTAAAATTAAATCCTTTTAGGGGTAAGTAATATTAACTAAATGTGATCCAACAAAATTGGTCCTAAATCATTTGGGTTAACCATTAAGCATATTTAATTGTTTTAGTGCAGAAGGGTTCTCTAACTTCATCTTTAAACTAAACAATTATCACTGCACAATTAATTCTACCAAAATTAGGGAAGCTAATAGATCATAGTACCAAGCTAACAAAATTGGTTTGGAATTATTTGGCTTAACAGAGTATCAGAAACAAACAAGTTTAGATTTTAAACCTTCTGTGGTACTTTTAATAATACATTTTTATTATTGTTCTAAATGAAATGAATCCACTTGGGTTGGTTAAACAATTTCATAAGCTTTCCAGAACATTTGGATTTGATTTATTTGGATTTGTAAATCTCGAGATATTGCATTTCTAAGATATGTCCAGTACTGATTTCACAGAAAAGATTAAATTCGAAATAATTAGTTTTCTGGATAATGTTGAGAATTATGACAGGTGGGGTCCACCCGTCATAGACTCAGTGCGCGCTGGATAATGAATAAATCGCTGACGGGTGGGACCAGCCCGTCAGCCGCTTGTTTTAATCGAACCGTTATTCTACCGTTGGATCTAGATCCAACGGCTCGTGTTCTAAAGCAACGGCGACGACCAAGAACTGGTGGCGCCGCCGCGCCGGCGATGGTGGTGGGCACGGATAGCTCACCTAGGAGGCTCGGGAGGTCGTGGCGATGACGCAGAAGGGTCGCGGAGGCTCGAGGAAGGTCGTGGGGCGAGTGGAGCTTGCTGGGGAGGCGTGTAGCGTCGACGGCGAGCTGCTGCGTTTCCACGGCCACGACCTGCAACTCCGGCGGGGTCCTGGCGAAGCTCTGATGCACGAAACAGAGGGGAAAAAGGGTGGGGTGAGTGCGGTGTCAATGGTGGTGAAGGTTCGGGCTAGAGAAGTGAGGAGAGGGCAGCACGGCCTCGGCCGTGTCGTCGCCTACCTTCGGCTCCGGCGAAGCTCGGGGAAGAACCAGAGCAGCAGCGGCTCTGTAACAACGGCTCCGCCTTCCTGGCGGTGCACGGGAGATGGTGGAGTGAGGTGGAGGCAGTGGTGCGGGTGTGGAGAGGAAGTGAGCTCGGGCGGGGTATTTATGCCCGAGGTCCGGTCCATGGTGGACACGGCGCGGGAGCGGTCCAGAGGACGGCCGGGCTCGCCATAGGGGCGGTTGTAACGGACCGATTTTCGGAGTTTTCAAAAAAAAAATATTGAAAAATGAGGACTAGAAAATTTCGTTTAATGAATTAAAACTTAGCTCGACTTTTCGTAAACATGAAGCTTTAAAATGAATTTAGCATGAACTTGAATAAATCTTTTATTTTATTTTTCCTTTCAAGTTTGATCGTATTTTCTTGGCTTCGGCATATTAAGATAATCGCCTCTGGATTTATTTTTGTTTTCATAAATTCATAGGGTGTTTTTTCGCGTTTTAAAGCATTTTTCTGGATTTCCCCTACAAGAAGAATCTATTCCTTTCATATGTTTGGAATTAATTTTCCATTGTCCTTATTAATATGGTTTCGATTTACTAATTTCTTTCTCTCTCCAAAATTCTATAGCCATGCACGTGCATGCAAGCCTTGGCTGCACCATCACGTTATTAGCTCCTCTTTCCTTGTGTCTTCCTCCCTTTTCCTTTTATTTTTCTATACTGATGCTACACTAGCTGACTAGTACATGGACGGATCGATCCTCTTTTCTTTTCTTTCCTTGCACCTGTACATGAACCAGCACCGATGGTTTTTCTTTCTTTTCTTTCCTTCCTTTTCTTTACCGATCCAGCAGCCCAGCCAAACCTA
The DNA here is from genome assembly GCA_947311845.1 of Poa pratensis. NCBI lineage: Eukaryota > Viridiplantae > Streptophyta > Magnoliopsida > Poales > Poaceae > Poa > Poa pratensis. The sequence goes on along the minus strand of CAMZMU010000101.1, from coordinate 33,234,667 downwards.
GCTAGCGAGCCCTGCTCGTTCTCGCTTGCACGCACGGCCACTGGCCAGGCTTCTCAATACGCCCAGTCCAGCGAAACATGTGCTGCTTCCTCTTCCTTCTCCAGCACGCACGCACACAGTCAGCTGAAACGGCAGCACCAGAAACTGCCGCTGCCGTTGCCTCCTATGCTCTTTATTCGGACCATCAATTTCCTATCCTGCTGCATCCTGCCTCCGGCAAGAAACGCCAGTCGCACTTGAAACTACTGCGTCAATTCTCTTTACGCCAGCATTCATTTTCCAGTCTGCTCTGGCACTGTTTCCTGTCTATGCACGCACCCAGGCTGAGACGCCAGAAAACAAAGCATCCCGACGCCTCGGCCTAAAGAACCCAGATGTTCCATCTCTCTCGTTTTCCATCTCGCTCCACCACCCAGCCCCAACTCGTCCGCACCATCCAAGCTCATGGAGCTTCGATACAGACCACCGTTGGACGCAGCCCCGTTCCCGACGACTCCGGCTACCACAAGCCGAACTGCTGCACCAACAAGGCCATGAGGAGGAGGAGAACCGATCCAGCTGACCAGAAGGTCGAGCCGTTGATCGCAGCCGACGAATTCTGCAACTCGATCTGCTCTGTTCATCGACTTCATCGGATGAGTTCGTCGCGTATGGTGAGAATCCTATCAATTCCTTTTTACCCGTAGTCTCATATCATGTAGCACTACATCCTAGACAAGCTTTGACAGCCCATCTATTCCATTCTCCCCATCGACTCTTAACCATGTCATCCCATATAGACATCGTTATGCCATCTCCATTTTTGCCACAATTTCGTGAGATCCTTCCGTGTCACTTTATCCAGCTTATCTACAGGAGTCCATATGAGAAAACGGATCTTCAATCCAACCATCGGAGAGAAAACACCATTGATGCCAATTCATTAAATAGCGACATTGCTATGCAAATCTTTCTCTGTACATCTGTACACTTCGTTCTAATCATGTGAAAGTATCTAGATGACCTTAGGATCCATTTGGTGGATTTGTATTGTAATTACATCGGGTAGAATTAAAGTTAGGCTTTAATATATGATATTGATTTATATGCTTGATTTTGTGTGATTTATTTTGCCTAGATGTATCACATGTATATATAGGAGTTCTCTGTAATTTCTATGTATTACTTTGTGACATGTTTAGATTGTCGTTTATATGTAAATAGTAGTTTGTGGTTTATTATTGTAAGTAGAATTGCTTGTGTTGCTTTGTAATTATCAGTAGCGTGATTACGGTGATATCTTGTAGTATTATATTGTGTGATTGTGATCCATGTTTAACTCTTTATTCATGCATGACTAGTTACTATTAGTTTGTCCTCTTAATGCATGTTTAGCTATGAGTTTGCTTCTTGGTCTATATTGCTTGTTTAGTACTTTAGTGAAGTAAGTTAGTACTTTGTAAATAGATGACATTCTTGATTCATATTGTTTGCTTATTAGCTCAAGCATAGACTTAGTTGTTGTATTCATGCTATAAGTAACTTAGTGGGCTATTACATGTGTGTGGTTGTCTAGTTGACTATTCATGCTTAGATATCTTTGCATATTGTGTACCATGTGTTCCATATAATGTTTAGTTCTATTTATTCTAGTGGCATATATTTGTACTAGGATGTATGTTAATGTCCTTCATGTATTTATAGCTAGATCTAACCTCATGTCACATTTGATTGCTCCATTCTTTGTGTTAGGTTTACCAATGTTTAGATTATTTTTCATGTTAGCATTGTACGTTAAATAGTGCCTTGTCTTTGGGTATGCTAGCATAGACTTGCCTATTGACTAGATAATAATATGCGTCAGTGTTGTTTGGTTCTAGATATATATAGTGTGTCTAATACATGTACGTTACCTTACTAGTTGTGAGTTACTTGTTGTAGTATATCATCTCGTGCTTATGGTAGTTTGTATGTCACGTAAGTATTGCATGATAGTATCATATTGTTGTGTATATGCTTGTGAGCATGTGTTTTCTTTTAATTGGAGTGTTGAATGTCATGCGTGTGATCTTGTAGTATATACTTGTGTGTTTTGTTCTCTCATGTTGGTAATGTTATGCTTGCCCGTTATTTGGTACCATGTTATAGTATCTCTCAAATGTATAGTCTTGTATCTCCTTCGTGTTTATTCATATAGTGTTATGTTATGACCTTGCTTAGTATATGCTATACTTTGTTTGCTATATGCTTGTAATGATATTTTTGTTTAGTATATAATGTGCTAAGTACTTTACACTTGTAATGTTATTCTTGTTATGAAGGTGTAATTGAGTTGTTCATGTATATTTAACATATCCGAGTTTGATATTGCTATGGCATGATTCATATGTTTGTGATGTTGTCATACCTTGTTTAGCTTCTAGCTTATTTTCGTTGAAGTTTAGCTATGATAGTATTTATTTATTGTTTATGTTATCCCTGTGTGTTGTGGTGTATAGTTATATGTTGCGCGAGTGTAATGTGTGTTTTCATAGTATCAACTTTAGCTTGCAATTGATATTGTTTTATATATGATGATGATGTTTACCTTAGCTCTTGTATTGCTTATATGCTCATGTTAGCATGCTAGATAATCCTTGCTACGGTTTATATTACTAGTATGACAAGTTTGGTTTGATGATTACAAACTAGTATGATATGGTTTGTTGATATGTCTGATTTACATGTTTGCTAATTATCTAGTTATGCTACTCTATGTTATTTGAGTTTATTGGGTTACACGGGCACGACCAACCATGTTATAACCTTTATGTTGGGTTTGTAATCAGTTAGATGTAGCAAGATCTATCCATATATAGCAAGATCTATCCATATATCCTAGCACTACATCCAATTCTGATAATCTATTCGGGCATCCCGTATATGCCATTTGATTCATATATCCGAGTTCCCACAACTCACTTCCACAATTCTATCAAGTTGTCCTATCTTCTTCTTCAACTACTACTCCCTTCATTCACATTCGTATTTTATTTGAATTTGGTAATTATTGCTTTGGTATTTATTTAGTTGCCATTTGCTATCGTTACGACGAGTAGGGAGTGACGTGGTTGGACGTGGATATAATCAGCTTATGGAAGAACGTGGATATAATCAGCCTACTGAAGAAGAAGACGATTCATCAACGAAGGCATGCCCCCCCCTCTCATGTTTTTATCCTATGTTTTTAAAAGGGGCATTATTTATTGTTTTAAAATTATGCATGCTATTTTCAATTTACTGGCGTGTCGATTGACACGCCAGCCTGATCCGCTTGTCGCCTTATATACTTGATACCCTGAGTAGAAATTATATAGTAATCCTGTAGAGTAGAAATGCTTAGCCATGCTTAATATCCAGTAGGATATCTTTATCTTGCCTCTTTGGAGGAATTGGTTGACCTTTGGGTCACAAACATATTTCTGGACATGATGAGCTCGTTGAGCTTGGCTGATGAGCCGTTGTTGCTTCCTCTACTCTACCTTCTACTCTGGGTGAAACTTACCATCTAAACATTGGCGCGGGCGACTGCTGGATCAACTGATGAAGGAGCGATTGGCTGCCCTTCACAAGCTGAAGGGGGCAATCCGTCGTCCGTGCCGCATAAGGGCCTAATAAGTCTCGGATTTGAAGATTGTGACCACCGTACAACCACATGCTAATGGGCTCTGGCTGGGTCAAGTAAGTTAGTCAGCCTTTGGTGTCGATGTCGCCGTACCGCAGATGGGGTGTCTGCCTACGGGAGAACCTTCGGCACAGATGGGGGGACCGGTTTGGGGACGTACTCTCAGTTCCGGCGCCATACCCGGTGGGCATGTCACATCTTTGGGGGATCTAGCTAAAAGACCTTGTCACGAATTCTCTATTGCTATGCTAGCGACGGCTGGTTGCAATTTGGCGAGTTTGTGACGTGTGGTGAAAGTGTACCACCTCTGCAGAGTGTAAAACTATTCGAATAGCCGTGTCCACGGTCATGGACGACACATGAATCTTTCTTGACATACAGGAACCCTGTTTTGCTACTTCCCTCTACCCCTATTCTGGAATTGTATGGAGAACGTGAGGTGTCGAGGACACTCACAATGATGAGAAACATTACACTGAATACAAAACCTGTTTTCATCTAAAATCGTTTTTATCAAAACTACTACATTTGGTATTGCAAACAAAATTAGCTTTTATGCAAAAGAACCATATAGCCTTTCTTTGAAGCCACATGTAGCTATTATAGGTTTTGCATGAGGGGGCACGCTGAGTACATTATTATGTACTCATCGCATTGCTTTTGTTGATTATTCAGATCACTACGAAGAAGAAGAAGACTACGACTACTACGACGATGCTTAAGAGTGAGGCCTCGTGGACTACATCGACTGCCTGTGGCTAGATGGAGTCACTTCGCATTTATATTTCCGCTGAGCTTTCTGATTGTAACAAATGTCACAAGACATTTCGCTATTGCTATTCAAACTATGTAACTGTACTTTTTGTACGTTCTGCAATGATATCATTTCGCTGTGTTATCAACATTGATCTTGGGATTGACATGATTACACAGGAGGTCTGGAAGTGTAATTCCGGTCCTCACAGAAGTGGTATCAGAGCCGACGTCGACCTAGTCGCGTGGCCTTAGTTAGGAATGGAAAGCTTTAGAGATTGTTTTGATGAAATAAAAACTATTTTCATAAATCCTCGTAGTCTAATTCTCGACTATTTCTATTGCTTGTCTTCTCTTGTTCAACATTGTGTTTAACTGCTTCTTCCCTAAACTACCTCTTTAGTTTACCCTATCCAAGAGAAGCCATCTCAAGTACTCAAGGAGAAAAGAGTCTTCAACCACACTCTGCGTTCTTCAATGTCAAAGATCGACACCAAGATAAGTTAAGACCAAACAATATAGGATAAGATTGGAAAGACCCTCGTAGGTGTATAGTTCATATCGTTTAGAGTAAAATGTTTTTGCTTGAGCAATGTCTGCATATTTTTCCTTTGGCTTCTTTTATGTGCAGTCATGCTAAAACCCTATGTAATTTCAAAGAAACTAGTTTTGCTTTTGAATTATATTCTTTAAAAGCCTTTTTGGTTGTTACCATGTGTTATTTTTGGATACCCCTCCCAAGCTAGGTTCTTTCACCCGTCTGATTCTTTTCCCTCTTACCTATGAGCCCTCAAGACCCACACGATGAAGGGAAAAGAATGTGTGCTACTTGCATAGGTGACCCTTTCCACGGTTCACAAAGATTAGGAAGGAAGAGGTGTGCATGTGAACTTTTAGGTGGAATCAGACACACTACCAGAGGAGCTCCAAGTCATAAACATGAGCAACAAAAACTCGCTGGCGCAAGAGTTAGTCGTACTTTCAAGATGTAAATTCACCGACGATTGAGACACACGAAGACAAAACTTAAGTTCTACCAAACGAGGCCCAACAGAAAAATGGTGACACATTCAACATTGAAGAGAAGACTGACTTGTTTGGGTGGTGGTGAAGAGGCCATAACCAATATTTGCCTCAAGATGTTGAAGAAACCAAGACCAAACAAGGCGCCTTGTCACACATCCTCAGCAATTCCGAATTAGAATTAGCAATGGCTATGCCATTACTACAAGAAATGTATGCCAATCCTATGGTAATGATGGATAATTTATGAATGCTTGTCCGAGAAAGAAGGCAATACCAATCTTAATTCATTTCAACCATGAACATCAAAGTTCTCAAGACCCAAAGGTGGATGGATGCAATGCCAACATGGCAGATAAGCATTGTTTCAGTCGTGGCAGCCTATGACAATTTGTGACCAATGGCCCATAAAAAAAACTCAACGTTGAAGAAAGTTAACAAGGAAAATCATATATCACTTAGGGATTGTGTGAAGCATCACACGGTGTTGTATGAAAACCCCAACTAGAGTTCTTTTAAGGGGGGGTAGCACACATGTACCTGAAGCAACGGAAGATCAATTGTAGAAAAACTTCAGCCGAGCAACTCATCAATGGTAAAGCCAGCCATCCAAAACCCAATCTATAGTAAGCCCGAATCTCGGGGACGAGATTCTTTTAAGGGGGGTAGAATTGTAACGGACCGATTTTCGGAGTTTTCAAAAAAAAAATATTGAAAAATGAGGACTAGAAAATTACACTTCCAGACCTCCTGTGTAATCATGTCAATCCCAAGATCAATGTTGATAACACAGCGAAATGATATCATTGCAGAACGTACAAAAAGTACAGTTACATAGTTTGAATAGCAATAGCGAAATGTCTTGTGACATTTGTTACAATCAGAAAGCTCAGCGGAAATATAAATGCGAAGTGACTCCATCTAGCCACAGGCAGTCGATGTAGTCCACGAGGCCTCACTCTTAAGCATCGTCGTAGTAGTCGTAGTCTTCTTCTTCTTCGTAGTGATCTGAATAATCAACAAAAGCAATGCGATGAGTACATAATAATGTACTCAGCGTGCCCCCTCATGCAAAACCTATAATAGCTACATGTGGCTTCAAAGAAAGGCTATATGGTTCTTTTGCATAAAAGCTAATTTTGTTTGCAATACCAAATGTAGTAGTTTTGATAAAAACGATTTTAGATGAAAACAGGTTTTGTATTCAGTGTAATGTTTCTCATCATTGTGAGTGTCCTCGACACCTCACGTTCTCCATACAATTCCAGAATAGGGGTAGAGGGAAGTAGCAAAACAGGGTTCCTGTATGTCAAGAAAGATTCATGTGTCGTCCATGACCGTGGACACGGCTATTCGAATAGTTTTACACTCTGCAGAGGTGGTACACTTTCACCACACGTCACAAACTCGCCAAATTGCAACCAGCCGTCGCTAGCATAGCAATAGAGAATTCGTGACAAGGTCTTTTAGCTAGATCCCCCAAAGATGTGACATGCCCACCGGGTATGGCGCCGGAACTGAGAGTACGTCCCCAAACCGGTCCCCCCATCTGTGCCGAAGGTTCTCCCGTAGGCAGACACCCCATCTGCGGTACGGCGACATCGACACCAAAGGCTGACTAACTTACTTGACCCAGCCAGAGCCCATTAGCATGTGGTTGTACGGTGGTCACAATCTTCAAATCCGAGACTTATTAGGCCCTTATGCGGCACGGACGACGGATTGCCCCCTTCAGCTTGTGAAGGGCAGCCAATCGCTCCTTCATCAGTTGATCCAGCAGTCGCCCGCGCCAATGTTTAGATGGTAAGTTTCACCCAGAGTAGAAGGTAGAGTAGAGGAAGCAACAACGGCTCATCAGCCAAGCTCAACGAGCTCATCATGTCCAGAAATATGTTTGTGACCCAAAGGTCAACCAATTCCTCCAAAGAGGCAAGATAAAGATATCCTACTGGATATTAAGCATGGCTAAGCATTTCTACTCTACAGGATTACTATATAATTTCTACTCAGGGTATCAAGTATATAAGGCGACAAGCGGATCAGGCTGGCGTGTCAATCGACACGCCAGTAAATTGAAAATAGCATGCATAATTTTAAAACAATAAATAATGCCCCTTTTAAAAACATAGGATAAAAACATGAGAGGGGGGGGCATGCCTTCGTTGATGAATCGTCTTCTTCTTCAGTAGGCTGATTATATCCACGTTCTTCCATAAGCTGATTATATCCACGTCCAACCACGTCACTCCCTACTCGTCGTAACGATAGCAAATGGCAACTAAATAAATACCAAAGCAATAATTACCAAATTCAAATAAAATACGAATGTGAATGAAGGGAGTAGTAGTTGAAGAAGAAGATAGGACAACTTGATAGAATTGTGGAAGTGAGTTGTGGGAACTCGGATATATGAATCAAATGGCATATACGGGATGCCCGAATAGATTATCAGAATTGGATGTAGTGCTAGGATATATGGATAGATCTTGCTATATATGGATAGATCTTGCTACATCTAACTGATTACAAACCCAACATAAAGGTTATAACATGGTTGGTCGTGCCCGTGTAACCCAATAAACTCAAATAACATAGAGTAGCATAACTAGATAATTAGCAAACATGTAAATCAGACATATCAACAAACCATATCATACTAGTTTGTAATCATCAAACCAAACTTGTCATACTAGTAATATAAACCGTAGCAAGGATTATCTAGCATGCTAACATGAGCATATAAGCAATACAAGAGCTAAGGTAAACATCATCATCATATATAAAACAATATCAATTGCAAGCTAAAGTTGATACTATGAAAACACACATTACACTCGCGCAACATATAACTATACACCACAACACACAGGGATAACATAAACAATAAATAAATACTATCATAGCTAAACTTCAACGAAAATAAGCTAGAAGCTAAACAAGGTATGACAACATCACAAACATATGAATCATGCCATAGCAATATCAAACTCGGATATGTTAAATATACATGAACAACTCAATTACACCTTCATAACAAGAATAACATTACAAGTGTAAAGTACTTAGCACATTATATACTAAACAAAAATATCATTACAAGCATATAGCAAACAAAGTATAGCATATACTAAGCAAGGTCATAACATAACACTATATGAATAAACACGAAGGAGATACAAGACTATACATTTGAGAGATACTATAACATGGTACCAAATAACGGGCAAGCATAACATTACCAACATGAGAGAACAAAACACACAAGTATATACTACAAGATCACACGCATGACATTCAACACTCCAATTAAAAGAAAACACATGCTCACAAGCATATACACAACAATATGATACTATCATGCAATACTTACGTGACATACAAACTACCATAAGCACGAGATGATATACTACAACAAGTAACTCACAACTAGTAAGGTAACGTACATGTATTAGACACACTATATATATCTAGAACCAAACAACACTGACGCATATTATTATCTAGTCAATAGGCAAGTCTATGCTAGCATACCCAAAGACAAGGCACTATTTAACGTACAATGCTAACATGAAAAATAATCTAAACATTGGTAAACCTAACACAAAGAATGGAGCAATCAAATGTGACATGAGGTTAGATCTAGCTATAAATACATGAAGGACATTAACATACATCCTAGTACAAATATATGCCACTAGAATAAATAGAACTAAACATTATATGGAACACATGGTACACAATATGCAAAGATATCTAAGCATGAATAGTCAACTAGACAACCACACACATGTAATAGCCCACTAAGTTACTTATAGCATGAATACAACAACTAAGTCTATGCTTGAGCTAATAAGCAAACAATATGAATCAAGAATGTCATCTATTTACAAAGTACTAACTTACTTCACTAAAGTACTAAACAAGCAATATAGACCAAGAAGCAAACTCATAGCTAAACATGCATTAAGAGGACAAACTAATAGTAACTAGTCATGCATGAATAAAGAGTTAAACATGGATCACAATCACACAATATAATACTACAAGATATCACCGTAATCACGCTACTGATAATTACAAAGCAACACAAGCAATTCTACTTACAATAATAAACCACAAACTACTATTTACATATAAACGACAATCTAAACATGTCACAAAGTAATACATAGAAATTACAGAGAACTCCTATATATACATGTGATACATCTAGGCAAAATAAATCACACAAAATCAAGCATATAAATCAATATCATATATTAAAGCCTAACTTTAATTCTACCCGATGTAATTACAATACAAATCCACCAAATGGATCCTAAGGTCATCTAGATACTTTCACATGATTAGAACGAAGTGTACAGATGTACAGAGAAAGATTTGCATAGCAATGTCGCTATTTAATGAATTGGCATCAATGGTGTTTTCTCTCCGATGGTTGGATTGAAGATCCGTTTTCTCATATGGACTCCTGTAGATAAGCTGGATAAAGTGACACGGAAGGATCTCACGAAATTGTGGCAAAAATGGAGATGGCATAACGATGTCTATATGGGATGACATGGTTAAGAGTCGATGGGGAGAATGGAATAGATGGGCTGTCAAAGCTTGTCTAGGATGTAGTGCTACATGATATGAGACTACGGGTAAAAAGGAATTGATAGGATTCTCACCATACGCGACGAACTCATCCGATGAAGTCGATGAACAGAGCAGATCGAGTTGCAGAATTCGTCGGCTGCGATCAACGGCTCGACCTTCTGGTCAGCTGGATCGGTTCTCCTCCTCCTCATGGCCTTGTTGGTGCAGCAGTTCGGCTTGTGGTAGCCGGAGTCGTCGGGAACGGGGCTGCGTCCAACGGTGGTCTGTATCGAAGCTCCATGAGCTTGGATGGTGCGGACGAGTTGGGGCTGGGTGGTGGAGCGAGATGGAAAACGAGAGAGATGGAACATCTGGGTTCTTTAGGCCGAGGCGTCGGGATGCTTTGTTTTCTGGCGTCTCAGCCTGGGTGCGTGCATAGACAGGAAACAGTGCCAGAGCAGACTGGAAAATGAATGCTGGCGTAAAGAGAATTGACGCAGTAGTTTCAAGTGCGACTGGTGTTTCTTGCCGGAGGCAGGATGCAGCAGGATAGGAAATTGATGGTCCGAATAAAGAGCATAGGAGGCAACGGCAGCGGCAGTTTCTGGTGCTGCCGTTTCAGCTGACTGTGTGCGTGCGTGCTGGAGAAGGAAGAGGAAGCAGCACATGTTTCGCTGGACTGGGCGTATTGAGAAGCCTGGCCAGTGGCCGTGCGTGCAAGCGAGAACGAGCAGGGCTCGCTAGCTAGGTTTGGCTGGGCTGCTGGATCGGTAAAGAAAAGGAAGGAAAGAAAAGAAAGAAAAACCATCGGTGCTGGTTCATGTACAGGTGCAAGGAAAGAAAAGAAAAGAGGATCGATCCGTCCATGTACTAGTCAGCTAGTGTAGCATCAGTATAGAAAAATAAAAGGAAAAGGGAGGAAGACACAAGGAAAGAGGAGCTAATAACGTGATGGTGCAGCCAAGGCTTGCATGCACGTGCATGGCTATAGAATTTTGGAGAGAGAAAGAAATTAGTAAATCGAAACCATATTAATAAGGACAATGGAAAATTAATTCCAAACATATGAAAGGAATAGATTCTTCTTGTAGGGGAAATCCAGAAAAATGCTTTAAAACGCGAAAAAACACCCTATGAATTTATGAAAACAAAAATAAATCCAGAGGCGATTATCTTAATATGCCGAAGCCAAGAAAATACGATCAAACTTGAAAGGAAAAATAAAATAAAAGATTTATTCAAGTTCATGCTAAATTCATTTTAAAGCTTCATGTTTACGAAAAGTCGAGCTAAGTTTTAATTCATTAAACGAAATTTTCTAGTCCTCATTTTTCAATATTTTTTTTTTGAAAACTCCGAAAATCGGTCCGTTACAGCGGTGGAGGTGTGGCTATGGTGTTGGGACGGCAGGGAGCAGAAGGGGGCGCGTGGAGGCGAGCTGCGCAAGCTTGAAGTGGGGGACGGCCTCGTGCTTGGGCGGTGCGCGGCGCGCACTGGCATGGCAAGGGGCCGGCGGGTGCGGGTTCCTGCGGGCGGTTCTGCTGTGTGAGAGGGAGCAGAGAGGTGAGGGGAGGGGGGGGGGGGGGGGACACGGCGTCGGGCTCCCACGGCGTCGCCACGTCTTCTTCCACAGTGCCGACACGACACAGGGGCGGCGGCCATGGCGTCGATCGCGGCGAGCTGCTCCCGCCCGATTTTCTTCGGCGCCAACGAGTGAGTGAAGAGGGGAGTGAGAGGAAGCTACTGGTACTGAAGATTTGCATCAATTTGATCGAATTCGATCAAATTGATCTTCAGATTTGAGGAAGACACAAGGTGTTCGACGAAATGCTTGACCAAACTTTTATTTCTAATTTCTGAATTTTATTTTCATAATTTGCTTCAAATATGTTCACTAAGATTTGTGGTGCTGTTTGCATATTTGTTTGACAAGTGCAATATAGCACATTTTGCAATTTGAAATGATAAAGAAAGGTTTTGAATTTTAATTTGAGATTTTTGGAAATAGTTTTTGAAGAGGGAAAGTTGTAGAATAAAATTGAGAGTGATTACTTATCACTCCACTGAATTTTGTTGTGAAGGAAAAGAATTTCTCACTTGTAGAATTTTGTGTGACACTTGTCACATTATTTTTCTTGCTTTGCTTTTTATTTTATTTCTCTTCTTTTCTTCAAGTGTGTAATTAGAGCAAACACCAACACAAGCAACAAGAAATATTTATCACAAGCAACAAACACAATCAACACATATAAATCAACGAAAGTTTTTGTTGGCCCTCATTTTTGGAATAATAATACTGATTAATAATTTTGGGATGTTACACCCATGAACATAGACCGCCGAAGCAGGGGGGCAGACCAGAGACCGAGAAGTGATGCGGGGCTGTTCTACCTCTATCTAATAATGACCCCTACAGTCTAGAAATGAGAACAACATTTTTATGCATAACAAGAGACTTCAAATCAAGATTGTTTTTTCTTGTTCATCTTTCAGCATTTCTATGCATAATAAGAGACTTCAAATTAAGCATAATTTTCTTGTTCATCTATGAAATACATATCCTTATTGTTTTCGATATGCATATTTATGCACATTAGCCTTCTTATCGTAGTCCTGGTCCCTGTGTAAATATAGATCTTCTCTTTTTGCAGCCTATTGAGCTTTGGACTGGTAAACAACTATTCAGTGTGTTAGTACGCCCTAACGCATGCACGAAGGTTTTTCTGAATCTTACTGTGAGAGAGAAAATCTGTACAAAGAAATGTGCTCTTACTGTTGAAGACAAGACATCTGAAGAAATACATGAAGCAATGTGTCCGAATGATGGTTTTGTCTACTTCCGAAACAGCGAGCTTTTATCTGGGCAAGTTGGGAAGAAAACTTTAGGTGAGAAAACTAGTGCTGGCTGCACTTAAAAACCCTTGTTATAAGCTTATTTTTCTTCGGACTATCTTGCTTGACATGCCTGAGTAATGAAAATTGTTTATTTGATCTTGGAAGAGCAGTAGTTCATCCTGCCTTGTAAAATGAGCTATGCATGTTCTATCCGAGCAGTTGTGGAAGCGAGCTTTCACTAGTCTACATTATCATGTTTCACTTTTGTAGAAATAGTCAAACTTTATTCTCCCGTGATAATCTTGCTTTAGCTGTTCTGTTTGTTAGTTTTTTTTTTAGTTTTCGTGGCTTCTTTGTTCCTTACTTCTTTTGAAGTGTTAGATAGTTGTAATTTTTTGGTTTTTGATCTTTCTGGTTTGGGGGTCCGTTTGTATCTTTGTGTCATTTTAGCATCTCCTTAGTATAAATCATCAGTATTAAAAAAAGAACTTGTACTGCAAAATACTTGCTCGAGAAGGAAAAAAATCAGAAATTGTACTGCAAAATTTAGGATGTAAGTGGAAAAGCTTAGGATGGAACCATGGAATTTTCTTTGGCAGTAATGGGACCTTGGAATTATTCAATGTATGCCAAGTTATGTACTGTATGAAATAATATATTTTGCGATCGTATCTATTTTTGTTATTATTGATATATTCATGCCTATCTTGACTCTAGTACAATTTGTACTGCATTCTTGGGAAGTTAGGATATTTCCTTGTGTTTCAGGAGAGCGTCAGTTATACATCATCTACCCTCATGAATCACTCCATAAAGCACATATTATAAATGATGTTGTCATTGTTCATTTTGCCCAGTTATTTGTTATTTTTCACATTTATTATCAAATTTGATTGATGTTATGTCTCCAGGTAACGGGAATAATGAGGGCATGTTCTCTATTCTTATAAGAGATTATAATTCACACGCTGCAGCAAGCTGTATGAATCGTCTGGCAAAGTTTAGGTGAGATCTGTGTAATTCACATTATTCTTTCTTCATTATTATTAATAATTTGGTAAAATACTGCTAATTTTCGCTTATTGCTGAGCTGGAGTATGGAAATGTAAAGGCTGCTATTTACTTCCTTCTAACTGGAATACAAGTCTGTTAGTCTTTATCTCGTTCTACTTTTCTGAGATTATAGTTGGTGAACACTTTGCCAAATTCATATAGCATGGTTTTCATTGAAGTTTTGCAGGCTATCCATTGTACAGTTGTTCATTTCTGTCGTGGTGCTAAAGTGCTACGTGCAACTACTGTATGAAATTTTGTCCTGATCCAAGTTATGTACCTTTTCATCTGCAGTGCAAGATTCATTGGGAATCATGGTTTCTCAATTGGTGTGGATGATGTCCAACCAGGAGAAAGTCTGAATGAGAAAAAGGGAAAAACAATTGGTGAAGGATATCAAGAATGTCATGAGCTCATTGCTCAATATTCGAAGGGTGCACTCAAACCACAACCAGGCTGTACCAGAGCTCAAACATTGGAGGCTCGGATATCTGGTGTACTAAATAAATTAAGAGACACAGCTGGAGACGTAAGTTGTAACCGGTTTTCTTTGTTCATTGCAATTCATTAACCAGTTAGCTTCTGTTTCTTTTTCTAATCTGGTCCTTCTGTATTATCTGCATATTGAGCAAGTTGAAAACTACATCGTGTCGGCTTCCTGCTTTTCAGTCTTATTGATTTTATTTTGCACTATCACAACTTTGCAGTCTTACCTAGCTGGATTTCCTTGTATGGATGTTCACATTTTGGCTAGCCTAATATTTTCGATGCACAAGTTCTCATCAGTCGTTACTAACCTAATTTTTGAACTGGTGATGTAGGGAAAAGATTGATTGATGAAATGATTCAGTCCAGTGACTAACCATATGTTTCCATTTTGACTTCATCATACTTGTTATTGAATTGACTTGAGGCTGAACCTATTTTTTCAGCATTGTATGAGTACACTTCACTGGAGGAATAGCCCGTTGATCATGTCCCAGTGCGGTTCTAAAGGTTCTCCAATTAATATCAGTCAGATGGTTGTATGTGTTGGCCAACAATCAGTTGGAGGACGTCGTGCCCCAAATGGCTTTATAGATCGAACTCTTCCCCACTTTCCTATAAATTCGAAGACCCCTGCGGTAAGAACAGGACTAAGGAATATAATTTGCTCATTGGTGCAATCATTTCCTATGTTGGTTGCCACTTCTCTCCAGAAAAAGAAATACTGCAAATCCTATGAGCACACTGACCAAAATAACCACACATTGCAAATATGTGTAATGTTTCTTAACTTCTTACTTGAACACCACTGTATTAATATCAGCTCTGTTTCCGTATGCTGTCACCACGCCACCTGAAACTTTGCTGAATGGTATGTAGAAAGATTGGAACTTTCAGGGCAAGATTAGCTCAGTACCATCATGAAGATGTTTAGAGCGTGAAATATTGGTCCGTGATCCCATGTCAGTGACACATTGGATGATATTTTCCAACTAGGTGTTTTTTTGGACTATATCGATAATATAACCATTTGTTTGTATTGTAGTATTTGCATATGGTACTACATAAAAGGACATTTGTAGTCTTACTCTAAATGTGTTTTTAGCCTGTTTTTCTGGTCGATGTGGGACAACTGCCATTTCATTTGTATTCAGTATGAGATCAACATATTTTGACAATACAGATGTACGCTCTCTTCAATTAAGTTATTTTATTTGTCTTCCATTCGCAGGCGAAAGGTTTCGTTGCTAATTCATTCTATACCGGTTTGACGCTACTGAGTTTTTCTTCCATACAATGGGTGGAAGAGAAGGTCTTGTTGACACAGCGGTATGTCTAATAAATCATCTTTTGGTTGCATGCATGCGTTTATTGAATTTTCTAGGTATAGATTTCAGCATAGCAGATTGATTCTGTAGTTATAAATGCATTTTGATTCTGTAGTGTGTGCTACTCAGTTGAATCAATGGTGTTTTCCTGACCATTGCTATTGCTGGTCTACAGTTTAGTTCTCTAATTGGGCAGCCTAACAACTTAGAATGTGCACAACTTAAACAAGATCAGAACACAACCCTTTAGCTTACTAGTTATTTCAGTATAGAGAAAGGGCAATCAGCCTCATCAAAAGGCAAATGCCAGTAAGGCAAAACATCAGACTCCTAACACCTATAGCACTTCAATACGTACATCAAAACTTTGTTTTTGGTATCTGTAGTAACCTACCAATGGCGGCAGAGTCGAACAATTACTTGGCAGCTATTATAGGATAACAATGTGAAATTATTAGATATGGACTGTAACATCTCTTACTTTTTGCTGGCCTGAGGTGGGGAACCCATTGGGCGCTGTCAGTTGACTGATACTTCAAATGCATCTAGTTTTTCAAAAATTATGTGCATTTACCAGTTTATTTTTCAGTGCGGATCTGATATCTGTTTTCTTCTTTGTTGTGAACTTATTATCATAGGTCAAAACAGCAGAAACTGGATACATGTCCCGTAGATTAATGAAGGGTTTGGAAGATCTATCAGTTTTCTATGACCAGACAGTTCGTAATGCTAGTGGTGGTATAGTTCAGTTCGTCTATGGAGATGATGGTATGGATCCTGTAAAGATGGAAGGGAAAGGTGGCAATCCCTTAAATTTGGACCAGTTGTTTATGAAAGTCATGGTTAGTTTAACATACAGGAATATACTTTCTTAGATTTATGAACGAAAGTGTGCCTTTTGCTCTGACCACTGACGACTTAATGCTGTAGGCCACATGTCCTCAAAGGGGGCATGATACGTTATCTCCGGAGGTAATCTTGCAAATGTTAAACGATAAGCTCTCCGAACAAGACAGTTCATCTGGTGGTTGTAGCGACAAGTTCAAGGAAATATTAACGAAGTTTCTTGGGGATCGTATCAAAATGCTGAGAAGCACAAGAAGAGCGCTTCACCTAGATGAAGATCATGTGGGAAAGAAGGACTCCAGCATTGAAGAGCGCATTGCTGCTAATATTTCTGGCATATCTGCGAAGCAACTACAGGTTTGTATCATATTTTGCATGTACTAATTCATCATTGCTTTGCCAAAGTGTTGTGCTCTTAGGCACATCACTCATATCTCATATCCAGTTAGACATGGTCGATGTCAGGTGTTGCAAGGTTGGCTTTGCTGTTGTTGGGGGTAGGATGTCGCCGGGTGATGTAGGGGTGACATGCATTGTGCTGGTGTGGCCTGATCTTTGGATTGTACCTGATTTTTTCTTTTTTGACTATGACTGATCCATCGAGGCACAAAGTTTTTGTCATTTTCTCTAAGATGGAAATAAATCCAGTCAGATTTTAGTTCTTTCACTTAATTGCATCAAATTATCAATTTTCCACTGTAAAATGTACCATCGAGTAGATCAGTATGGTAATGGTATATCGTTATATGGTTTGGAAGTGACTAAATTTCTGACAGCATCAGGTGTTTTAGAGTTAAGCATACACTGCATGCTGTATGAATCTACTTGTCAAGATGAAGTTCTTTGTTTTTTTAGTTTCTTATAACAGGCAGGTGATTTATGATTGTTACTTGCCACACAGAATAATATCAAACTAGTACAACTTCTCGTAAGTAAGTAAATTTATGAGCCTCTTCAAGCATTTCACCTGTGATATGCTCACCAAAAATATCCTAATGCAACATGACCCTAGTTTTGTCAAGAGAGAAAAGTGAGTGTTTGGCAATACACGTTGTGACAGGTAAGGCCGTAGTTCGTGTGCTCCAATTACTGTTGTTGATAGTCTTTTTGTGCATTTTGTTCATGTGTTGTTCTGCTATATGATCTTTTCTCCTTTTCGTGGCTCAGGTTTTTCTGGATACTTGTTTATCTCGTTACCACTCAAAAATAATCGAAGCAGGAGCATCAATTGGGGCAATTGGGGCTCAGAGTATTGGAGAGCCCGGGACACAGATGACATTGAAAACCTTCCATTTTGCAGGAGTAGCCAGCATGAGTATCCTTTCTTTACTATGTATTTCAGGAAAATGAAGTGGGGTATTTAGTTTATTTTCTGAAACTTATTATATAGGGGGCTTACTTTTCACATATAATTAACAAATAAATCAGGAAATTGTGAACGTATGAGGAAGTTTTATGCCATCAATATTGATATGGTACTGTGTCGTGTCATACAAAGCCCAGAATCATAAACACATGACATTGACTACAGTAGATTAATTTCCTTTAATTCCTGTTTCCTTAACGAGCAACAACAAAGATGTCACTCTTGGAGTTCCCCGCATCAAGGAAATCATCAATGCTGCTAAAAAGATAAGCACACCTATTATCACTGCAGAACTTTTGTCTGGGCAGGATGAGTCGTTTGGTGTAAAAGTGAAACGCTGTATTGAGAAAGTAGTGTTGGGCGAGGTAACTTTTTTGTAGATATTTTTTAAATTTTTTTTTACATGCACTACAAAGGAAGTTTGGCTGCTTGCATTTTGCTCTTGGGTTTGTTAAACATGTGACATGAATGTTGTGCATTCATAGACGCAAACAGTAATATGCAGATTCCGAACAGATGAATTCAAAAATTGAGGAAGTTCTTACGTTACATGTGGGCTCTATTACGGTGCAAAATCTCCTATTTTTTGTAGAGCTGTGTTTATGGTAGTAAATAGTTAATTATAGTTTTTTGTACATATTTTCTCATCTCTATAGCAAATAATGTGCTAGTTTAATAGCGACTTATTGCATTTTTTTTTCCGAAATAAAGCTGCGGTCATGTATGTTGGCTTGAAGTGGAGATTATTCAATGGTCTGTCTTTGTTTTAGTTCCAAAATATCTATTTTTTTCCCTGCATAAGCATGATAATGAGAAAAAGCCCTGTGTGCCCTTTATGTCTGGTGCATAAGATATATTTTGTGGAAGCAACTCAACTTAACCTTGTAATGCTGAACAGGTAGCAGCAGCCATAAAGATTGTTTTGAAGTCAAGCCAGCCAAATTTGGTTATTAAACTTGATATGCAACTCATAGAAGCTCAGGGGTACACAGGAATCTCTTCTGACTCTGTGCAGCTATCAATAATAAATCATCCAAAACTCAAGTTAAAATCCGAGGTATGAATAAAGCTCTGAGTTTGCCGTGATGTCCTACTAATTTTTCTGCAGTCGTATTTGTGACACATGGTATTTACAGCATGTTCGTGTAATTGATGAAGCCAAGTTGAGAATATATCCAACTGGAACTGATAAGTCCAAACTTCAGTTTGAGCTGCACAATCTGAAATCCGTTCTTCCGAAAGTGATCGTGAAGGTAAACACGATGTGCAATGTTATTTTGTCAGCCATTATGAGAATGTTGCTAACCGTTCTAACTACTCAATTCAGGGTATTCCAACTATTGAAAGAGCTGTTGTCAATCCTGTTAGAAGACGTGACAAAAGTATCGATAGATACAACTTGTTGGTTGAAGGGTAAGAGTTACTATTTATTCATATTTAGCGGCATGAACTTTTCTGAGACTGTTGCCTTTGCTGGAAGGTGAATCGTCCGCTCAGAAAAACACTATATGGACTGCTGTTACTCCCTCCGTTCACAATTATAAGATGTTTTAGATATTTCTATGTGGGCTATATACAGATCAAAATGAGTAATCCTACACACTAGAACGCGTCTAGAACTCTAGATACATGTGTTTCAGAAAAAAGCTAAAACATCTTATAATTGTGAACGAAGGAAGTATTTTGTTTGAATGAAAGAGATGCATGAATTTCCTAATTTCTATCTTTGTCAACTTTGAACATGGTGTGTTGAATCCCTAAAAAAACATGGTGTGTTGAACTAGTTTGGTGAATTGCTTCTGGAAAATGTTTCAAAGCCTTACTTTGCGGTCTGCATTATCTTTGTGAGATGACATATGGTAATCAAATATACTTTTACAGAACAAACCTCTTAGCAGTATTGGGTGCTCCGGGAGTTGATGCTATGAAAACAAAGAGTAACCACATCATGGAAGTGAACCAAACACTTGGAATTGAAGCTGCAAGGAGATGTATCATTGATGAAATTCAGTATACATTTGAAAGTAACAACATGATCATTGATCTGAGACATATGATGCTTCTGGCAGATCTGATGACATACAAGGTACAATAATCATTGTATTTTCCATTTTTGAATGATAGCACCCCTCATCTGCGGTCTCCTTCGTATCCTTCCAAGACTAACGTACATGCTCTGAGCAGGGTGAAGTTCTTGGCATTACAAGATACGGCATTGCGAAGATGAAAAGCAGTGTGCTGATGCTGGCTTCTTTCGAGAAAACTTCAGAACATCTCTTTAACGCTTCATACGCTGGGCGCGAGGATCAAATAGATGGAGTTAGTGAATGCATTATCATGGGCATACCCATGACTCTTGGCACTGGTATTCTCAGAGTCAGGCAAAGGTACGTGGTCTGACCTTAAATCTTGCTATCCCAGTGACAAGTCACTTGCCTGACGACATTATTATTTTTCTAGACCTGGTTTTATGAATCCGCAAGCAAGCAGACACGCATATATGATTTGTTGCTTTCTCTTCTTGCAGGCTCCAGAACGTGCCTGAATTTAAGTACCAGCCTGATCCGATTATATCGTGACACAGCACATTACCGCCTAACAAACTCATCTGAAGCTGGGACTTGGAGCATATGTGCATAACATAGGACTGTAGTTTCGAGGCGAAACATATAAACCGTCATGCCGTGGGAAAGGCAACACTCAATTTTGGACAGAGACGGTAACTAATTTGAGGCCGTAAGGCAAATCGGGTCAGTACACATTTGGACAGCTTAGTCTAGCGCTTGTCTGTCTGTTGCTTAGAGGATTTTGAACATGTTCCCAGCGAGCATTTGGACGAATATCGTGGCTGTGATATTTGATTTATCTTATCTTATCGATCACCCATAAGATACCGCTTGTTGCTAGATTTTTTAATTCTAATTAGAGCATCTCCAACCGGCTCCCCCAAAGGCCGTCCCCGAGCGGTCCGCCCGGACAAGGTTTGGGCCAAAAACCGTCACCCAACCGGCTCCCCCATTCCCAGCCCAAACGACCGGGCGGTCCGGCACACCCCAAACCCAGCCCATATCTGGGGCGGGTTTGGGGACGCTCGGGCGCGTCCGCCCCTTGGTCGCTGACAGGGCGGACCCACGCTTTGACCGCCCTCCCACGTGGTTTAGATAGCTTGACCGGCGTCGGCATTCATGAATCATGACGCACCGGCCGGCATTCATGGCGCACCGGTCACCTTCGACTATAAGTGGAGGTGCTGGAGCAAACCCTAGCCCTCACACTCATCCGCCGCCGCTCTCTTCTAGCCGCCACCCTCTTCTCCTCCACATCCACCACTGGCGAGCCCCATCCTCCACATCCACCACCATGCCTCGCCGCCTTCCCACCACCTGCGCCAAGCTCACGCCGGAGAGGTGGGCGGAAATCCACCGCGAAATGGAGGCGGCGAAATTGCATGCGGCCACAGATGTGGAGGCGGCAGAGGACTCCGACATCGTCGAAATGACGAGTTCGGAGTTCATCCGGCAGATGGACGAAACACATCGCGCACAGTCGGAGGCGGCGGCAGAACAATGGAGAGCTCAGGCGGAGGCGGAGCAGGCAATGATACGGGCGGAGAAGGCAAGGATACGTGCGGAGGAGGCGGAGAAGACAAGGATACGTGCGGAGGAGCACGCAAAGGTCAAGGCGGAACACCGTGCGGCCGAGGAACAGATCAAGGCCGAGGTGGCTGACCGAATCCTCATCGGTCAGATGAGGAACAGGCTTGGGTTCGTCGACAAGCAGATGAAGGCGGAGGCGGCGATTCGTGAAGGCCGCCTCTACGAGCCAGAACCGTCTGGATCTCTCTCCTTCTTCTCCGACTCCGACCAACAGGGGTCTTCTCCGGCTCCTCCACCCGATGCGTCACAGGGCGCCTCCGGCAGCGGCGCAGCGGCCACGGTCATCGTCCTATCCGACGAGGAGTAGAATAGGATAGATATCCGGCGGCATCTAGTGCACGTAGTAGCAAATTGTGCACGTTGCATGTTCTTGTAGTATTTTGCTATCTATGTTTGAGGTATGTGGTTGTAGAAGCTTATTTTTAGGGGCTGTCCGGTCACTGTCCGCGGACGCGTCCGGACGCATCCGCGGACAGTTTGAGGGCCGATTTTGAGGGCTCCACTTGGAGATGCTCTTACGTGTGTTAACTTGTGGCGTGTTCCACCCAACCAATGTTGATTTCCGCGTCGTTGATAATACTAGACTAGCCAGGCGCAGACATACAGTTGCATACACGCATAGGCATGTTCTCAGTCTCAAGCTCAATCATGTGTTCTGAAACCAGCACGATTCCACGACCCGGATAACCCCAAGCGTGCATGTGATATGAGTGGGCGGCTCGAATGATGCGCACCAACAACAGCAGTTACATATTTTGGATTCTTCCAAACACAACCAACAACTCATTTCAAAGATAAAGTTGGATACATACATGATCTGCTGAAGCTCCAACGTGCATGGACCATCATGGCCATGCAGATGGGTCTTGTAGCAGAGTAATTCAGAAGCAAGGAACCGTAGATCTATCAAAGTGTTGTTTGTTCTTGCTCCAAGGTTGCACATGCATGTGGAAGGAGACAACTCGGTTCATGGATATGTACCTCATTAGAGTTCAAACTAAAGGGCTCTATGTTTGTTAATCGGAGATACAATGTTAAAAGCAGCCAAGTAGGACATGGAAAGGGAAAAGCTATTAGCAGAGGGAGTAAAGATAAAAAGAACAATCCGTCTTCCAACCTTATTAAAGAAATTAACCAGAAATAACCCGAATGCTAAACAATGCACGGCTGCTCTCGTGTCTCCCCGAGCAATCGCTTCTGCGCCGTCCGATCGTGGCCAGACGGCGATCGCACGCTCCGCCCGCGTGTGTCCGTCCCCGACAGAAACCCACCTGGCTGGCCCGCACGTAAGTGGCAAAGCGTCGTCTCGTTTGAACAGCGAAAGAGCCGTGTCGTCGCCGAGACCATTTCGTTCCCCTCCCGACACATTAACTAGGGTTAGCTCCCGCCGGCGATTCCGACGAATCCGTCGCCGACGAGCAGTGCGGCGAGGTCGGCGGGGTCTGAGAGGAGCACGACGTCGGTTTCGAGCTCGGGGAGCGAGGAGATCGAGCACTCGCGCGTCAGGGCAGAGGAGCTACGCGGCGGCGAGACAGCCTAGGCGACGCGCGGTGGTCGCGACCGACCTCCCCCCATTTGAGCGGTCGAATCCGCGCAGAGGGGCGGCGATCTTCGCGGCGAAGGTCTGAATCCGCGCGCGGCGGAGGCCGAACCCATGCTCGAGGTTGGCGAGGTGCGCGGCGGAGGCCGAACCCGTGCTCGAGGTTGGCGAGGTGCGCGGCGGGGGAGGTCGAATACGTGCACGGAGGGGCGGCGCGAGCTGCGCCAGAGGTCGAATTCGCGCGTGGACCGGCGAGATTTGGGCTCCGTTGTCGACGACCCAAGGTAAGCATGCTTCCTCCCTCCCGTGTAGCAAGGGGCAGAGCTCGCAGGGAACTTGGTAGTAGCAAGTTGCAGTTTAGGGAGTGCTAGGTTGCAGATCAGGGAGTACTAAGGGTGTGTTTGGTTCAGCTGTAGATTTCAAAAAAGCTGCTGTGAACTGTGAGCTGTGAAAAACCCGCTGTGAGATGAGAACTGTGGGAAAGCTGAAAGTCGTTTGGCTGAAGCAACTGTGAAATTGTGAATTTTATTCGAATCATCTTTAATACCACTAATACCGTGGGAGAGCCGTCGGAATTTCTAGCCAGAGTTGTACGCCTCGCCGGGCCACCACGCTGGACCACCTCTGGCCACCTTGATATCGCCGGACCCTCGCCGGAGTTGGCCGGACCTCGCTAAAACCTTGCCGGAGATAGGGGAAGACACGCTGGACATTGCCGGCGCCGAACCGCCTCCGCCACCTTGATATCGCCGGACCCTCGCCGGAGTTGGTCAGAATTCGTCGAAACCACGCCGGAAATAGGGAAAGAGATGCCGGACCTTGCCGGAGTTGCGCTGGAACGCCTCTGGCTACTTTGGTATTGCCGGACCGTCGCCGAAGTTAGCCCTGACCAGTATCTCCCGAGTTCCCCGGAACCTCGTCGGAGTTCGCCAGACCGCCGTGCCTCACCGGAGCTCTGTTGCGCGGGACATTCATGGCTGCTGGAACACCTTGCCGGAACGCCTCGCCGGAGATCATCACCGGACTCTTGCCGGAATTGGCCGGACCTCGTCGGAACCTCGCCGGAGATCATCATAGCCACCCTGGAACCTCATGATACCTCATCGGAGCCATTCGGGAGCTCATGTGAGCTGCCCGGACCTCGCCGGAAACCTCCGAAACTTAGCCCAAAACTCCATACTAGGTTCTTCGCATCTATGATATATGATACTACTGTATATTATAACCAGATATGATATGATTTGAACTAGATAGCACACAGCCGTATGTGTCCAACCAGTGAACAGGTCTAAAAAAAAAAACATACGGTTAACAGGTCTAACGAATGGGACACATGGAAGCGGTGGAGGAAAGCGGCCGTCCGCGGCTGACATGTTAGAGGAAATCGGCCGGAGGCGTCGTGGGCGGGAGGAGCCAGAGAGGACCGGCAAGATCCGTCCGCGGCGTTTAGCGCGGAGTCGGGGAGAAGGCCGGCAGGAGCTGTCTGTCATGGGCAAGCGGAGGAGAACGACGCGTCAGGCAGAAAGATGCGGAGGAGAAGAGTAGGCGCGCTGCCGGAGTGGGGCGCCGCCGGCTAGTCAGGCCTTGTGTCGTCGCGATGCAGATTTCTTCACCTGTCCCGATGCGGCGAGTAGCTGGGGTCGCACGGGTCAAAATAATAGTTAATCGAACCGGTACGCCACTTACCGGTGGCATGGTGGGTAATTTTCCACCAACTTCTAAACTCACCGCAGTAGAAGCAGGGGTCTGACTGCTGTGGAAATTACACTACCAAAATCTACCTGCTTCGCGGAATCTGCTTTGGTTTTGAACCCCTTTGGTTAGCTTTCTGCTTTTACACAGCAGAAGCAGGTCGTGGAAGTTGAACCAAACGGAGCCTAAGTTGAAGAGCTCGCAGTTTTTAGGGGGGGAGTACAAAGTTGATTTTGCTAGTTTTTGCAGATTACTAAGTTGCAGTTTAGGCCACACTCTGAATTTTTTAGTGAGCACCAAGTTGAATTTGCTAGTTGCTAGTTGCTAGTTGCAGATTAGGCCACACTCTGATTTTTAGGGAGTACCGAGTTGATTTTTCTAGTTGCTAGGCCACAGCGTATGAGCATTAAGTCGCATTTTGTTTGAAGGTAGGATGTACCTTACAAATTTGTGGAGAGAAAGACCATTAAGTTGCAGAGCAGTAGCATTTTTTAAGAAGCAAAGCATCTGTATTAAGTTGCATAGGCTGAGCACCAAGTCAATCAGCGCTATTTGCTTAGATGTGAGCAGCAAGCATTGTTCTCGCAGAGCATGGGGTGCACCCTTCAGTTCCTGTATGTAGGTGGGGTACACTCATCCACAAGTGCATAGCATGAGTATTTTGAGTTGCATACGACTAAGCGGCTTTTGTTTTTGTGGTCTGTTTTTACATTTTCTTGTTGCTCTTTTTTGTATCTAATAGCCCAAAGTATTCTGCATTTTACAGGGGGTGGGTGATTTTCTTTTGCGGCAACAAACATGACAAGACGCAACTTGCGATTACCAGATGCTGCTGCAGGGAATATTGCACAAACCAGTACGCACACTGAACAGCAGGTATTTTCAAACTCATAATCCTGTATATTTTTGTGTTCTCCTTTTTGACCCTATCTTTTTACATATTTTTTCACACGGCGTTATGTTGTATGATTTCATCTGCAGGGCGCAGGCACAAAAACCCGTAGTGCAGTTGCTGGTAAGCAAGACGCAGAACCACGACCTGCAACAGGAACTGGAAAGCCAGTTCGCAAACGGAAGAAGACCCAAGCGGTTGGTCTTTTTTTTTTTGACAGACCAATATATCTAAGATGGCACATTAAATTTGCACTAATTTTTTTTTATAACTCATGACAGCTCGGTAGGAACCGTGCCTCGCCAGCAAGGCTTGCAAGGCTGAATGCACTTTTGTCAGATAATCAGAAGACTCTAATAAGGCAGTGGGAATGGGGTGGCATGCTA
This sequence comes from Poa pratensis, assembly GCA_947311845.1. Classification (NCBI taxonomy): domain Eukaryota; kingdom Viridiplantae; phylum Streptophyta; class Magnoliopsida; order Poales; family Poaceae; genus Poa; species Poa pratensis. The sequence goes on along the minus strand of CAMZMU010000101.1, from coordinate 33,208,587 downwards.
GATGTGAAGGCAACAGAAATGCCGCATGACCTTAGCATGTGGGTGCTGTCCTGTTTTGACCCAATGAGGAGTGAGCTCGTCATCCCGGGGAGGGGCACCATCCCAGTGGATTGTGACAGCTATCACAGAGTTTTTGGACTACCTAATGAAGGCAGGCGCGTTCGTTTTGAAATAGTCCCTGAAGACACAATATGGATGAATGAAGAGTATGGGATTGCCAGCGGCATAGCCCCCACGTTTCAAGAATGGTGCGACAAGATAAAGGGCATGAATGGGGTGGCAGACATGAAGTTTCTCCGAGCGTATTATGCTGGAGTCATCAGTTGTTTCATCTGCCCAACTACAAAGTGTAGCATCACCCCACGGTGTTATGGAGCAATACGTAATCTTGAAGAAGCACGGGGTAGCAACTTCTGTCAGCTTGCTATTGAACAAATCTGCTCCGAAGTGAAGACCATGGGTTGCAAGAAAAATTCTGTTTGTTGCTGCGTACACCACTTAGTGGTAAGCAACTCACATGGTCTCGAATTTTTTCCGTCATGTTTTTTATTTTTTTAGTTTTGTCCATGTTTTTCAACTCTGTACATCCAGCTTGTAAACAGCTTCTCCTTTTTTTTTCAACTCATGCAGATTGTTTATGTCGATTCTGTTGAGGTCGATGAGCCCATCGCGCCTGCAAGTGTTTGCCCAATACGTGCTGCAGCATGGTCAAACCAGCTTATACAAGCTGTCATGCAGAAAGATAGGAAACCAAACGGGGAGTTTGGCAAGCTGAGGGTATGACATACCATACCTTTTTCTTTACATGAGAGCAGTACATTTTTTAAAAGTTGCAGAATAGTGTGTTTCTCAGCAACTATGCTCAGATTTATTATGTTCCCCAAGTTGTAGATCATCTTCCATATTAGTTACACAATGCACACCCACAAAGTTGCAACTTGCATGTCAAGTTGGCAGATTAGTTTTCATTCAGACCAAACTGATATTATTTATATTTTATGTAGCTAAAAGAAGGTGTTGGTGCCACTATAAGGGACGGTTTGTTTGCTGGCATTACGCAAACTGAGCATTTTGTTTCATCAAAGTTGCCAGCAACATTCCCAGTCGAGGTATGTTTTTATTGCTGTATCTGATAATCCCAGAGCATACCGGAACTTTTTATGTGTTTTCAGTACTTCAGATAAGTAACCACATTTCCCTTTTTCCTTTTGGTTAATTTGCAGAAGAAAAGGAAACTGTCTGTGTTGATAGGAGATTTGTGTAAAGATATCTCTACAAGACTAGGCACATTTGTTGAAGAATATGGGAGGCTCAACCAGGATGAACCAACCGCAACAAATGTTCAGAACATGAGGAGCAAAAAGCAAAGGACGGACACGGGAGACGAAGATGACGAGGATGATTGGGAAGGGGACAGTGAATCTGATGAAGAAAACGATGACAGTGATGATGATGAACAACACGATGATGAAGCCATTCCTGGGGGAAGTACCAGTCACATGCCGCAGGAAGCTGATGACAGAGATGGAGAAGACGACGAACAAAATTGCGACCTACAAGCTCAGTCTAGGAGGCATTACAGATTGGCAAATGGCAACACTACGGTAATTGCAGACAGGAACATGGGAGATGTTGAGCAAGGTTGCCATATAGAAGAACAGCCAAGAAGGTCTCCTAGGTTTGCCAACAGCAGCCCAATGAAAGGAAATTCAGTGGACAGTCCTATGAAACATCTCTTGCAGCGCAACATTCATGGATCCAGCGAAGACGCTAGCATTTTGGCTGACAGAGAAGCAACTTTGGGACGGAAAAACAGCCAAACCACGCACGTAGCTGCCGATATGAACAGGGGAGTGGGTGAGCAATGTTGCGACCTAGAAAAGCAGCCAAGGAGGTCTCCTAGGTTCGCGATGGACAGCCCAATGAAAGGACATGCAGGGGGCATCAGTCATGGATCGACTATGGTCGCATCTAGGTCTGACAATTGGGAAACAATCGAGGGGGACGGCGAAGACATAGTTCTAAACTGCATGCTAAGCTCCGAAAGGAGGAATTTGCTGAGGGAGCAAGCACAAGCCCCAAGAAACAGCGTGTCAGCAAAAGGCAACCCAAGCCACGCACAACGGAGTCCCTTTTCTGAATTAAGAGAGTATGTCTTCGCTGAAGAGAAACAAGATATTGACATCCCATACATTGAGCCTCATGAGTTTTTTGACACACCTGTCAAATACTATGCACAAAAGGTTTTCATGGAAGAAGTCAGAAGGAGCACACCTTTCAGCTCTCTGACACCACTGGACCAATTCCGCAGAGATTTTGATGTGCAGAAATGTGTGGACGAGTGCTACAAGTTTGATAAGAAAAGTCTGATGGGGGACACCAGTTCACCTACTAGAAGGAGACAGAAAATGGCCGCACAGCGTGGCAAGCCGAACACCAGCAACTCCACAGATGGAATGCACGAAGACTCAACCATGGCCATTCCGGATGCAACTATGGCCATTCCGGAAACAACTATGGCCATTCCGACAGCAACTAACAAACCAGAGGCAACATTCAGCAAAAATAACTCAGGGGTGGATGAAAATGCATCAGCAATCGCAGCCGCAGAAACTAGCTCAGGGGTTGGGCAGGGACATGGGCTGTTAGGAGTGTTAGAGAAGCTAGTGAAAGATGTGCCAGCAACTAGATCAAGCCCTAGAGCAAGAAAGGGGACAAAAGATTTGCCAGCCACTAGATCTAGCCCTAGAGCAGGGAGAGCAACTATGGCCATTCCGACAGCAACTAACAAACCAGAGGCAACATTCAGCAAAAATAACTCAGGGGTGGATGAAAATGCATCAGCAATCGCAGCCGCAGAAACTAGCTCAGGGGTTGGGCAGGGACATGGGCTGTTAGGAGTGTTAGAGAAGCTAGTGAAAGATGTGCCAGCAACTAGATCAAGCCCTAGAGCAAGAAAGGGGACAAAAGATTTGCCAGCCACTAGATCTAGCCCTAGAGCAGGGAGAGCAACTATGCCATTACGCACGTCAGGCACAAGTTTTGATCAGCAACTAGCAAACAAGGGTGAGCCGGAAGGGGTAAAAATAAACTCAACTTCTATTCATGTTGCAGTTGCACACAAGCCACAGCCTGGACCAACTGTACTAACATGCCCACCCCCTCTACCGAAGACACCGCTTGTTTCACTGATGGTTCAGAGGAAAAACACCAGGGGGGAGGCTTGTGATGCCCCATCCTTCGATCTTGGCTTTGATAGTCCAATAAAGGGGCAGACCAACAACAAAACTGAAGCAAGCCCTGTTTCTGGTTTGAAACCTGTTGATCTAGCAAAGCGGTTTGACTGCGATGACAATTGGACTCCGGAAGTGGAAAAAGAGGCATGGGAGTTTTGCGACCGAGTTGAAAGAGAAAACTTGCAAAAGAAGGGACAGGTGACACATCAACAAGCGGGGGAACGCACAGAAGTTGCTTTCCAAACTCGTCAAGGGCTTACACCAGTCACGATAAGCACTACTGGCACAATTGACGGCAAACGGAGGATCATAAGGAACCCTCCTTGTAAGAGGTCTCCTTATGTGGACTATAGCAGCAAAAGCAACTTCACATGCTCAGCTGATGTCACCAGGCTGTATGACGCAATTGTTGCACATGGACGCAGATCTCAAAGAGGGCAAACAATTGACACCACCCCCGTCATCATTGAGTATGAGAAATTTTTTGTAACTCTTCAAGAACTTGCAAGCTCGATGATGCCAGGTGCGTGCTTGAAGAACACGGTGTTCGAGCTTGGTCTTGAATCAATCATGCTAAGGACAGAGAGGAGCGCGAAGAAGGTGGTCATGCCTCTGAGAGTTGCGGTACACTACTATTCATGAACCTTTTTTTTTTACGCCAGCAACTTTTTGTTCAACAATTGTGTACACAAAATGTATTCACACAAGACCTACCTGTTTTCCATGTGTGAACCAGACATTAATTCTTGACGGCACGAATTGGAGAGACAAGGAGATCAGAAAACATTTCCTAAAAGAAAATGCACACCTCGACAAGAAGGATTCAGTAAGAGTGCTCCTAGCTTCTTTCTTTACCATCTTTTTTGTCTTCTTTTTTGTCACATTTTTTTCTGATGATTTTGCATTCTACTCTTGTTCCTAGATAATCATACCTGTCATTGAGAATTTAGTACCAGAAGCAAAAGACCCAGTAAACCACTACTGGCTTCTAAACATCAACATCAAGGACAGGCGCTTCGAGTTGCTGGATTCGTTGAGGACGAAGGCCAACAAAAAATTTGATAGGTGTGCCAAGAAGCTTATCACCGGGCTTATGTCTGTGTGGGATGATCACTACAAAGAATCTCCCATCAACTTGGACACTTTTGGGTACGAGGACATCGACCCACCAAAACAGAGTACCCCGTAAGTACCGTTTGTTTATCCCCCATCAACCTTTTTGAACTAACACTCCATGGTTTGTGTTTTTCCATCTTTGAGTTTATGCTTCATTTTTGGCCCTCTACCACCTAAAATGGTTTCTTTTTTGGGCAGGCATGACTGTGGTGTATTCGCCTTGTACAACGCTGAGCACTGGAATGGGAAATTTCTACCAGCGTACGAAGGTGCAAATGCCCAAAGCATTAGGAAACTTCTGACTCACACATGGGTTACCTCTACATTCAACAGCATCGACTGGAAGGGTGCGATGAAAATGAAATGAGGTACAAAAATGTGTTTTTTGAAGTTGTAGTTTGTAACAGCTGTATTGAGGCCTTTTGAGTTGTGTCAAAATACATGTCAATCATTAGTTTCCAACTTAGTGGACAGAAAGTACTCATCAACTTCTTTTTGCAACTTTTCGTAATAGCTGTGTTCAACCTCTTCTGTAGACACTATGTACCTTAATAGTTGCCAACTTAGTGGACAAAAAATACGCATCAACTTTTTTTGCAACTGTTAAATTACAACTATAGCGAAGCTACACACGAACTTACTGCATCTAATGTGCAAGACAACATAAATTTCGAGACAAAGAAAACATCTCAGAAACTTTTTTTTGGTAAATATGGTGTACATGCAGGGGTAGTTTGATTTTTCAGTTCAGTTCATGCTACCTTACATACTAAACAAGGCAGAAAAAAAACATAATGAAACACATCATTCCTGAACATTCTGGTTGTTACCCAACCTAGCAGGACATGTAGCTAAATTGTGACCAGGTTCACCACAAACACCACATAGATTAGTCTTCGTTGCCTGCAACTCGATCCCAGCAAGATATCTTCCCTTCTTCCGCCCTTTCGTGTTAGACCTTGGAGGGTTTAGTATTACAAATTGCTCAAGATCTGGCGCTGGGGGCCCCTGTGCGGGTTGAACAGTGGATGAGCCAAGCCCTGACAATGATCTCTTAGCACGTGGAGGAGGCGAACTCATGGCGACGCCCGAGGAACGTACAGTTGGTGCAGAAAAGGTTGCTGCTGCCTCTCTACTGCCACTAGTTCCACTGTCTTGCACTGGTTGCTTAGGCATATGGCCTGCAGTTGCTGGCTGGAGCATCTTAAGAGTCTGTGCAGATGACTGGTTCGTCTTACCACCCATCGGCTGCAATGGAGATGTCATGTGACATGCAGTTGCTGATTGACGCATGATAGGAGCTTGTGTAGACGTTTGGTGCTTGCTAGTACCTGGTGGCTGCAATGGTTGCGGGACGTGAGAGGAAGTTGCTGCCCGACGCGCATTAGGTACTGACGTTGATGGCTGATTAGTTCTACGACCTGTAGGCTGTGGCGCAACTGGAACATGCCCTGTTGCTGAGTTTGATCTGCCGGTTTGGGTGTTACTCTTCTTCCTCCTCACCTTGTTGAGCTGAGCAAACTCTGTGTGCATCTCCCTAATGTGTCTCCGGGCAATGGCCTCAGCTTGGTCAGACTTGCTGCCAATCTTAGCAACTCCTACAAAGTCCCTAGACAAATTAGCAAACCTTATATGCTCCCGCGATTCTTCAGGCATGACATCATTCTGCCCTGTCACATGAGGCATACTCGCAGCATCTGCTGCCACTGGTGTCCACCTACGCAAGATGTAGCGCTGCGGTATGATGTCAACACCAACATGTGTAAAGATCTTTAACACATGGCAGCAAAGCATCCCGTCCCGCTCAAATTTAGCGCACTCACAGTTGTAGGTCCTATCACCATTTGTGTCAGCACCATTTGTGTCAACCATGTAGCTCCTAGCCCCATAAGGATAACACCTAAGGTTGTTAGGAACCACAAGGAACATGTCCTGGCCCTGAGGTTGAACATTGTAGCGCCCTATCATCTCAAACTCCAGCTTGAAGCGGTGATAGATGTCCCTGGTGTAGACAGACATAGCATGTTTCTCTATCGGAAATGGGGACCATGTGTCAGCAACTAGCTCGCCAGTGCGGAAGTCTTTGTGACTTTCCCTGCCCAACATCCTTTGTTGTATCTTCTCATATTGCTGCACAAAGTGCTTGATCGAATTCTTGGGATTGACGTAGCGTTTCAAGACAGAGTTGAAACCTTCACTTCTCTGAGTTGATTGTAGGAAAGGAAAGAAACGCGTCCTGAAGTAGCATGGAACCCATTTGTGGGCATACTTCTTGAGCCAAGCAAATGTTTCATGACCACCCAACTCCCAATTCTGAACCATTTCAGCCCATCTAGCTTCAAACTCCTGAATACTCATGCTCTCGTCCACAACTTCATTGAAATGCTCAGCAAGTCCAGGATGTCGACCTAGGAATGAGCCCAGCTTCTCATTGGCTTTCTTCATAATATGCCAGCGGCAGTTGCGGTGCCAACTGTCCGGGAAAATTGCGGATATTGCATTCGCCATAGCCTTGTCCTGGTCCGTGATAATGTTGTCCGGTTGCCTGCCATTCATAGCCTCAAGGAATGCGGTAAACAGCCACTTGAAAGCTTCTTCCTTCTCATCCCGCATGAACCCGCAACCCAGCGTAAATGTCTGCCCATGCCTATTAATCCCAATGAAGGGAGCGAAAGGCATGTTGAAGGTATTTGTCATGAAGGTCGTGTCAAAAGAGATGCAGTCATGGTAAGCATCTGCATAAGCTTTCCTAGCAACACTGTCTACCCAAAAAATGTTCTCAACTCTGTTTTCGTCATCGCGGGAAATCTTGTAGAAGAACCCAGGGTCATTCTCTTGCAACTCCATGAAATAGCAGATTGTATCTTCAATATCAAACTCCTGGTTCTCAAGTCTGAAACTTGTTCTCAAGTTTGTTATGTCCTTAGGATCATATGGCACAAAAGCTTCCTTACCATAGAAGGAAGACATTAATGTCATCATGCGACCTGCAGCCAAAAAACAGTACAGAAAACAAGTCAGTTTTTGTTTACCACATGCCTGCTGTACTCCAAAAACAGATAAGCAACATTGCAAAGCAGAATTTTTTTTTGGGAATCATAAGGCACAAACCTGTCTCAATGTTGCAGTCATGTAGAGATCTCAGAAACTGCCTCTCATCTGGGGGGATGCCCCTATGTGATCTCAGGTATTTCAGTAGATTGGGTTTCTCAACCAAGGGATGATTGTGTTCAGCAACAAAATAAGTCACTTCCCACTTGTTGTTGATCAACTTCACAATCATGTTAGCGGGGCATTTTGTTGGCTTCACTGATTCCCTCTTCCTTTTCTTCCTGTGTTTGTTAGCAGTAGTTTTCTTACTTGGACCAGCACCACCACTAGCATCATCGTCGCTGTCAACCTGCACTGGACTAACTTTGTCAACAGCACTTAGTCTCTCCTTCTGAATTTCCTCTTCAGTTTTTGGGGCCCTGTGTTTGTTGCAACAGAACTGCTGTTTTTCCAACACCTTCGTGTAAGTCGCTCTCTTCGATGTGTTTGATTTTATAGAGAACCCCATTATCAATGCATATGAATTGTAGTGTGCTCTGGCACCAGCTATTGTATCAAACCTCATACCCAAAAAAGGCACAGATGGACTGGAAGCAACTTCTTCATTGGCCCCGACTCCGTCACCATCCCCCTCCGGCAAACCAGGGCTTGTAGCAGATGTTGTTGGGACAGTAGTACTAGCTGGTATGCTTGGGTTAGACTGCTGAGGGGCCGCATTGTGTTGCGCCCCCCTCCCGCTACCTTCATCATCCAAACCTTCGTTCCTTCCACCAACGGGGTCTGGTGATTCGTCAACTGCATCCACCACCGGTAGCTGTGTGCAGAATTGTGGCTCAGTATCATAATAAACCTCATCAGCTGGCTCGTTCAGGTCTAGATCAACCATCTGCAAGAAAAAAAATCCCAGGATCCATCAACTTAATATAACTCAAAACGCAACAAAATGAGAAGCTAATTGTTACAAATCCTTTTATTCTTGTTTTTTCATCTTGTTTTTAGGTTCTTTTTTTAGGTGCCTGCAACTTTGTCTTGTGTGTTCTATAAGTTCTAATGTTTCCTCTTCTTTTTGTTTTTTGCAGATTTTTGGACCTGCAAGGTTGATGGATGTTATAAGTAAGAATTGCAGGGAGCACTGTAATGGGTTCCAGCAAGGACACAAAAACCTTCCAGATCATCTAATGGGTTGCATGCCCATATATTATCCGTATGAAACATGTAGTAAACATCGTTCCCGACCAAGCAAGATTTTGCAGGGAAGAGCAGTATTATGCTATGTTTTTGGAATTCCATCAAAGAAACAAAAACCACTCAGTTCATCTACTTTTGGTTGCAAACAAAACAAGTACTATATGAACTATGTAATGCCAGGCAATGCCAGGTAATTAGTATGTTTGAATGTCTCTGCTACGTACTATGTTTCTCCATTTACTAGGTTAAATGCTGGCATTTCATATTAGGTTCAAATGCAACTTCATGCTTGAGTTGTTGCCTGGCATTTCATACTAGACTTGGATGAAACATGTTTTACTGAGTTGCTTCCTGTTGTGGCAATGATGCATATCTGGGGGTAAACTTCAAGTTTTGTTTCATGTCACTAAGTTGTAGACAAATTGTACCAAGTTGTTTTACTGGTGGTACTGAGTTGCTTTTCCTGTTTGTTGGCAACAATGCAGTTCTGGGGTTAATCGAGTTGCAGGTAAATTTGCACTAAGCTGTTTTTCCTTGCACTAAGTTTGATCCACTGGCACTAGCTGCTTCTTTTGCACCAAGTTGCAGAGAAAAAAATGGGTACTACTTTTACTGTCCAAGTAGCATGTAACTCGAAAAAACAGAAGTTGCAGGTAATTCAAAACATGAAAAGGAGATATCACAAGGTTCTGGTTTGATTTCTACAGGTCTTAAGTTGTATGTCAAGATCTGTGATGTAGATCCATGGAGGATTGGAGAAGGGAGGCATGAGAACGAAGGGGGAAAAGGTCTGACGAACCTTGGTTTCTCCACACTTTTTTTGCCTTTTATTTTGCTTCCAGATGCCCCTCAACTTTTGGGTGGGAGAGGGCAACAATGGTTCTCAAGTTGTACGTCAAGATCTAGTACAGAAAATCGCAGCAACAATGCCCTTTGTGCTGTAGATCCATGGAGGATTGGAGAAGAGGGGCAGGAGAACGAAGGGGGAAAAGGGGAGGGCGGCTGGTATGAGGGAGAAGGGACAAGCGAGCGCAAAATTAGGGCAGGGGTTGGTGGGCGTCGGTGCTAGCCTCGGGATCGGGTGGGGACCTGGTCGTCGCGTCCGTCTCCTTTTTTTCTGGTTGGCGCGTCTTTTTTGGTTGGGTGTGCGCGCGAGGGGACCTGGTCGGGTCCGTGCGCTCTTTTCGGGACGGACCTGGTGGGGGACCACTTTCCTTTTTCAGCCGATTGCTGCGGAACGCAAACCAGCACCGATTGCTCCCTATACGTCGCCGAGAAATAAAGTAAAGCAAAGCAAGATAAATAAAAAAGATACACTAGCCATAGCTCCCCTTTGCCTTGCCGCATGTGTCCGTGACAGTTCAACTACTTCACAGACAAGCAGTAGCTTCAGGTAGAGTTACCTTGAGGAGGGCTAGCACGGCACATGCACGGCACAATGAGATTCCACTCCCTCGAGCAGGACGGGGGAGCGGACAGACAGGACATGCACGGCACAATCAATCACTCGATCAAAAACCCCTGTTTGATTTGATTTGACTTGATCTCTCCCTTCCGTCTCCCCCCATCTCCATCAACCAAACCAGCACTTCCGACTCGACCAACCTAACTCACTGCTGCTGATGCTGCCACCACACCGTCACACGAGCTCGAGCTGCTGCCATTAATGCGCTCCCTCCGCTTCTTCTTGTCACGCCCAGGAACTGCCGCGGTCTGATTTGATCCGGCCCGCACGCAAGGCCGCTGCTTTACCTGAACAGGAACCAGGAACCCGGCGCAAATGGAGGGGAGGGTGCGGCGGCGGGGCACCGGCGCCGGCGCCGGCACCAGCCCCGGCCGCAACAAGGTCTGGGTCGAGCCGCCGGGCAAGAGCCACCACCACCCTCCGCGCCGCTCGCCTCCGCCGCCGGCCGCGGGGAAGAGGGTGGCGGTCGTCTACTACCTCTGCCGCAGCCGCCACCTGGAGCACCCGCACTTCATCGAGGTGCCGCTCGCCTCCCCGGAGGCCGGCCTCTACCTGCGAGGTCAGTCAGTCAGTCACTCCAGCACCAAACGCGCCGCGCCGCCAATCCCTTTTGCATTTCCTTCCAAATTGCTGCGCCGGACCTTTCGCCGGCCTGATACGATTCGTGCTCACCGTGCCAGATGTGATTGACCGGCTCAACGTACTGCGAGGGAAGGGCATGGCGGCCATGTACTCCTGGTCCTGCAAGAGGTACATCCATTGCTGCTGTCGAGGGTCAATTAATGGTCCGTCGGAGTGCCTTTCCTCTTCGCTTTGTTTGATCCGTCTAGCTTCCGCAGGAGCTACAAGAACGGCTTCGTGTGGCACGACATCTCCGAGGACGACCTGGTGCTCCCCGCGCAGGGCAACGAGTACATCCTCAAGGGCTCCGAGCTCCTGGACCAATCGCCGCCCGGTACGTGCTCCACGAATTGCTTCGCAGTCTAGAGGGAATAATTGAACTGTATCTCGAATTCTTCGTCAGATCTTGGTCTGATTTGCCTTGTCGTCGTCTTGTTTCAGATCGGCAGCAGAATGGCGCGAGCAGCACCAAGGGCGAGAGCCCCAAGCACCCGCAGGAAGAGTCGTCTCCTCCCTCGCGAGGATCGCAGGAAGGGTGCTCGTCCTCGTCGTCTCCGTCTGCTGTTACCAAAGATGCCTCACCTCCAGCTCCTACTCAACAACCGAAACAGCTGCCGAAGTCTGCAAAAATTGTGCCATCTTCATCTGCTTCTACCAGTCGCGAGGATGAGCATTGCCGGACTACACATTCTGGCTCATCAGGAAACCTGTCCCCTGAAATTTTTCTAAAAAACCTGTCCCCTGAACCGGCAGGAACTAATGCTCCATTATCAGAGGCAAGCTCCCCTGGACCTTCAGAGTACAGAGTTTGCAAACCCATTGGAGCACAGGATGCGTCCACACAAACCGATGATAGTGAGAGGGATGTTCGTCGTAGGCGTGCTCACACGGCAGCAATCTGTACAGAGGATGGCACATCAGATGCTGAGATTCAAGAGTGTCATGAAGGGAGCACACAATCATCGCTAAAGGGCCCTGGAATTGTTCGAGAATCACCACCGGTATGTTTGTCTGATGCTTCTCCTGGTGGCAGAGTTGAGACATTGGAGTCCTTGATAAGGGCAGAAGCCAGTAGGAGGAGTAGCTGTAAGGCACTAGAGGAAGAACATCTCTACGGCCCTATGGGTGTGAAGCTGAAGCCAGCCAATTTGCTCATGCAGCTGATCACTTGCGGGTCTATTTCTGTGAAAGATCACCGTGGCTTTGGACTCATCCCAACATACAGGCCACGGTTTACGCAAGTTGAATTCCCTTCTCCAATGTTCTCTACTCCCATGGCATTGCGGCACCTTGACAATGTTCCTTGTAGCACAAGAACAATTGCAGTAAAAGTTCCTGAATCGGATTATTTTAGTGGGAGCTTGGTCGAGGCGAATAATCATGAAGAGCCAGAGAAAAGAGAAATAACCACACTGAAACGCTCATCATCTTATGACGAGGATAGGTATGTCATAACACACATTTTTCTATTTGTGGGCTATCATGCTGGCACCATGGGCTTCAGTGCATGATTACACATTTACACCTTGATAGTGAAGTTTAAGCTTCCTTTATCTTCAGACTATTTTATTTTCTTATTGGATACCTGATGCTTACATTGGTTAGTCCCACTAATGTTCGATATTTATGATCTGTCATAGAGACCAAGTCAAGACATTTATTTTTTGCGTTATATACTAGTGTCCAAGATTAGGACAGATTAGATCAGAAGAGATTCCAACAATGTGTAGCACATATTTGACTTGGTAACTGCAATGAGTCACAGAATCGTGCCCTACCTAGACTTGCTACAGTTATCAGCTTATTAGTTCCTTTCTTGAAAGTATGGTTAGTATTTTCATGGTCGCTGGATATATTTTGTTGCTTTAACCCCGCACCCCTCTGAATATGTTGCAGGATATATAGAGCGCCAGGCTCCAAAAGTGATATGGAAAGCTTGGCTGAGTCAGGCAGTTCCAGATGTCTCCCACAGACTATGAAAATGATATCCTGTAAGCAATCCAGAAGTGGAACAACCTTCTCCCCCAACTCTGATGCCAGGAACAGCTCTAGTCGACAAGAATGTAGTACTAGATCTTCGCCACTTGGTTCATCTAGAAGTGCAAGCAATAGGATGACCGACCCACTGGGTAAACTATCTTCTTCAAGGGGAGAGTCGTTCCACGAGGAAAAGGATAAAATGATCAAGATTGAAGAAAGGTGAGTTGCCTGTCATTACTCTTATTCGTGTCCTAGTTGTCTGTCTGTTGAGATTGACAGAAAAAACCATAACTGCAGGCTTGCTTCTGGAGCTCGGGTTATAATTCAGTCTGAACCCTTGTGTGAAGATAGTGATGACAGCACTGAATCACTGTAAGGGGTTGTGCTACATTTTGCTGTGAACCTACCTTGTTTGGAATTTGCTGCATGTCTCGAAGTTGTTGAAGTAGCTTCAAAGTGCAATTTGATTCATTTTGCGTCTAGTGTGAATGTGATAGTCGGTCATTATTTTGTTATTACACCTTCAGGAAGAATTTTCTTGGTTCAGATTGTCCATACCATATCTTTCTCTGATCAGTTTATCTCCTTCATCTTGTATCAGCTTTGCTTTTCGTTGAATAGACAACTATGAATGACCTTACGGTTCCACAAAGTTCAAAACGAAAATTGAGAAACTTATAGACAGAGTGTTGCAATTTTCTTTTCACTATTCAACGGTAAATGCATTTATGCATTACTGGATAGCTTGACTCTTCTTTCAATTCAAGGGCCGTGATAATACTGGACGTCTGGACCACATTTTAAGCTCACGTTAGCTACAGCACACGTGGAACTCAATGCATAACTCCACTGGGATCCTCCAGTTAGCTTTTGTTCTTACATAGAGCCTTTGGCCTGCTCTTCAGTTGACCTAGCTGATTCTGGCTGGGCATAAAATGGCAGTACCTGGAGGCAAGGTAGCTGGTGAGCACAAGTCCCTCTGCCCTTGTGTTTGGAGCAATGCTGAAACGGCTGCTAGCTTCTTCCTCCATGTGCACCGCTGCAGATCCATCTTGTGCATGTGTTCACCTTTTCTGCTGTGAGGTGGAGGTGGAGCCATCCATCCTTTTGTCACTGGGTTTGCTGCTTCTAACGGAGAAAACAGTTTAGCTCAATGGCATGTTGTCACTGACAGTGAAACTGCATGCATGCTATTGGATTGGACTTTGGAGGGGGACCAAACTTTCAGCACCTAACACTAACAGAGCACCCTTTGAAAAGAGCTGGATGAAAACTGCCATGTCCTTGCACAGAGGTTCCGGAGCAACTTCGTTCGGAAGTACTACTAGACCTATATAATGGATTTCCTGTAACTAGGAAAACACTTAATGCGGAGTTTTCCTGCCGGTCTCTCAATCTCACTGTTTGGAGTTACTGCAGTGGTTCACTGGTTCTGGGAGTGTAGGTTTCCGGAGACATGGAGAGATCTAGCGAATTTTTTGGAGGAAATCTTTGAGATTTTTGCAAAGGTTTATTTTCCTCAATTTCGCCAAGTGCCCCTTTTGATTGTACAACATACCTATGACCCAAGAAAATATAAATCACATGCTTATGGAATGCCGCACTTCTCAATTCATTGGGGTCCACTTCATGATCCAAGTACCAAATGAAACTAAAACGTGCGACAATTTATTGAATGTTAGTTCATTAATGGCCTTGTCATTAGTCATCCAAAGCCGCATAGGGATCATGGATGCACTTTCATTGCCCCCCTTCTTGTGATTGAGAACAACACAACTAAATCTTACAAATGAGCTCTCCAGAATTGTGTGTACTACTTGGGCGCTGTTTGTTTGGGCTGTGGCTGGCTGGCTGTGCTGCTGAGTGTACGGAAAACTGCTTTTCTGAGTGTCACTGTTTGACGACTTGGCTGGCTGTCTAGCTGTGTGTTGAGGAAATATCTAAAATATCCTCAGATTCCCAAGCACATATATATTTACTGATTGAAGTACACTCGTAACTATTTTTATTGTCTATGACTATAATGGTAAGTATAAATTGCACTTGGAAACCATCGGTGCCAACAAAGAAAAAGAAAATGAACAGTACATACAACTTACTTTCAATCGTCAGTACATGCACCGATGCACATGCGAGAACTACTTCCATGCATGAATGCATGCAGCACGGCAGCATAGCAAGCAGCCTGACAGTCTTTTTGTGTCACTCGTTCGGCTCCTAGTGCGTGGAAAGGATAGAAAGAGCTAGCGAGTGGCAATTTTGCGTAAATACGGACATGCAATTGCGACACCGGTTTTGGCAAAGCCAGCGACGAAGCCCACCCGTTTGATTCGAATGACCAGCTTATTTCTGTGGAAAGCAGCTAAAAGCTGAAACAAACACCCCCTTAGAATTGCTTTTTAAATGCAAGTACACATCACACGGAGTAAGTGTGAAAGCTCATTGTATAGGCTAAGTAAACATACAAAACATGAGTGTGGTGTATGATGCATATGATAGAAAGCAAAACATGCAAGCATCCAGAGAGTAGCATAAGGTACAAACCACATAAAAATAGAGTTTACAAGACCAAAGGATACATGAATAAGATCAAGTCTTGTAACTCTCAAAAGCAGCACCCTCTCAAACTCATCGGAGCCTATCAACTATTCTGCCCCCCCCCCCCCCCCCCCCCCCCCCCCCCCCCGGCATGAAGACACCAAAAAAGTGAGAAAAGCATGGGTACAGAGTTTCTCCTTTTGTTTGGATGCCACTTCTCAAGATTTGAGTTGCACTAGAAGCTCTTGATCTGAGTAAGCAGGAGGAAGAGAATCGTCATCTCCACTTGGGCTTCCTAAGATGGTGTCTTCTTCTAAGCTGTCCTCGGAGTAATCTTCAAGTTGTTGAGTGTGAGTAGGACAAAATAAGCACTTCTTGACAAGATAAAATGCAATAAAACTCTTTAGTGTAATATTTGATTCACATTTATATGGGCATCACATTCTAATGTAGAGATGATGCAACACATCTCTCTAATATCCCCCCGAGCAAGTGGGTTGTTCGTATACTCAGAATTAATTGATGAGACTATTACGTGATGGCACGATGTATTGCTTTTCATGGTGACATGATGTTGGATGCTCTCTACTGGCTCAAACAAACGAGACCACCTTTTTTGTCACTAGGCAGACATACCACATGGCATCCCATTATCCCTAGTGAGGTAGACATACAAAGGTAAAAAACGTATTAGTTCCATTTTGTTTGTCACTATCCAGTTGCTGCTATTAGTCTAATGACATACACATGTTCCGCCTATCGCGCCCTAACATAATTGATCAAAATATGTATATAAGAACAAGGTAATAATATGCATCCACAAATTATCAAACACATAATAGAATTGAATCTCATATCAAAAGATCCTCCATAGAGTAATACACATATGAACATAATCATATTGGGAAACCCATATGGTTCTAAACATGATATACATAGAGAGATAGACCAAACTACTGCCACAAACCCGCAGTCCAAAGGTGGAATACTATCTTCTCATCATGGTGGCATTTGTAGCCGAGGGTGATTTCGGCAGAGGTTTCCCCTCTGATCTTCGCTGGCGGTGAAGTTTCTGTCTCTGTTTCAGTGTTTTTTCGTGTCTCCATCCCGTAGGTTAATTCATGAAAACATGCGTTATATATGAGGGTTTAGGTCAAAACCGAGGCACTCGCCAAAAATTGCAGGCGATCGGACGACCGAGAGGCCAAATACACCCTTGCGAATGTGGAGAGGGTGTGTGCTGAGCTGTTCCTAATGGGCGGGTCAGGGACGAACAAAGAGCGGAGAATGACAATATCCGTTTGAGGGAACCCGTTGGGCTTGAATTTTGGGTCACAGAAAGAAACAAACACATGGGGGCTAGGAGGAGCCCGTTGAAGTTTCCCTTAGCCACGATGTGATGGGGCAATGATAAGCAGAGTTGACTTCGCGTGACTACGGGCCCCACCGTATGACCGAACATCGATGATTCCGACCTATGTCTAAAATGGGCAACTCTTGTATATCGTATTATAAAAAAAAAGTCTTATAATGGCCATTGGGCCATAATGTTTTGGGCCGACCTGAAGCACGGAAGAAGTTTGGCCCGAAGCACGACACGGGATTATCGGGCCAAGCCAGGCACAAAGCCCGTTATGGGCCGGCCTTTTTTCCGCCGACAGGTACGTGGGCCTGCCCAGACACAAAGCACGAAAGGCACAACACAACTCGAAAAAGCCAAAGTTTTTCCCCCTATTTTTAGATTTTCTTCTTCTGATTTTTCAAAAAACAAACACAGGTCAACACAGCCTGAATGGGCCGAAAAAGCACGCGGGCCTGCTGGGCCCGTGCCAGGCTAGGCCAGCACTAAAACAGCCGGAAATCACTAAAAAAAAGGGTTCCCTTTGCGAAGGGAACCCAGCGAAACGTGGCGTGATGACAAGTGTCAGCTTCTCCCTTCACGTGGTCCCCCGTGGGTGCTTAAATATGTGACAAGTGGCAGCATGAGAGAGTTTTGGTGGGATTTCTGTTTCTAGGGTTGTATGTTCATTTATTTTGAGATTCGTTTAAAAAAAATGAAATATCTTGAGAACCGTTTATCCGAATTACGAACCGTTTTCACTTTTGAGCTCCTCGCGTCGAGATCTTCAAACTAGATCCCATGTTGATAGGTTTCGACGAACTTTTTTTTTGTACAACCGGTTATGTATAGTTTGTACAACTTGTTTATGTTACTTTGTACAACCATTTTTGTGTAGTTCATACTTTTTGTTCTGTGTACTTTTGTATGATGAGAGAGAAGAGATAGTGAGGTGGGAGGGCAGCTTTTTCCCTTTTATTTTTCTAAATCGAATTTTAAAAACGAAATATCTTGAGAACCGTTTATCCGAATTACGAACGGTTTTCACTTTTGAGCTCCTCGCGTCGAGATTTTCAAAACTAGATCCCATTTTGATAGGTTTCGACGAACTTTTTTTTGTACAACCGGTTATGTATAGTTGTACAATCTGTGTCTGTGTAGTTGTACAACCTGTGTCTGTACAAGCTGTGTCTGTATAACTTGTGTCTGTCTAGTTGTACAACTGTGTGTACAACTTGTGTTGTATAGTCGTACAACCTGTGTCTGTTTAGTTGTACAACATGTGGCTCTTTAGTTGTACAACCAACATGTTGTACAACTTGTATCTGTGTACTTTGTACTCGCTATTCTGCGTACGTTGTACATCATCTTCTGTCTGTTCTGTACATTTAGTTCTGTACGTTTGTACTTCCTTATTTTTTTGTGCATGCACAACTACCGGTTCTGTAGCTCGTGGGCTGGCCCGGCACGGCACTAAAACTGTTCGTGCCTGGGCTGGCCCGATGGGCACCATTAGTTGCCGTGTAGCGATATACCACCTGTAAATAAACGCAGCGGAAAGCGGAAAGCAACGTTTCTTCCCCATCCATTTGTTCGGTTTAATTTCTGCTCTTGTCCTGCCATGACTTGTGAATTTTGACGAGGCGTTCGTTCGATTCGATGGCCTCGTCGTCGTCCTACCCCGGCCGCCGCCTCGTCAGATCCCTAGCGCCGCGGCCAGGCGCGGTGGCGTCTCTAATCCCGGGTCTCCCGGACGACGTGGCGGCCGTCATCCTCTGCCTGCTCACCTTCCCCGACCAGTCCCGCCTCCGGGCCACCTCACGCGCGTGGCGGGTCCTCCTCTCCGCCCCGACGCTCCTCCTGCTCCGCCGCAGCCTCCGCCTCCCTTCCCGCCACCTCCTATGCCTCTTCCCCACCGACCCATCGCTCGCCTCTCCCATCCTGCTAGACCCCACCGCCCCCACCGCCTGGTGGCCCCTCCCGCCGATCCCCTGCTCGCCGCAGCTGTACGGACTCGCCAACTTCGCCGCACTCGCCGCCGGGAGCCACCTCTACGTCCTCGGAGGCTCTCACTTCGACGCCCGGAGCTATCCCCTCGGCCACCCCTCACCCTCCGCCGCCGCCTACCGACTCGACCTCGCGCTCCCCCGCCACCGCTGGGAGCGCCTCCCCGACATGCACATCCCCCGCGGGAGCTTTGCCTGCGCTCCCACGCCTGCCGGCGGGGTCATCGTCTCCGGGGGTGGGTCCAAACACCCGACGTTCCCCTCCTGCGGCAGCCGCATCAACAGCACCGAGTGGTACGACGCCGCCACGCGTACATGGCACGTCGCCAAGGGGATGCCCCGGGAGAGGGCCGGGTGCGTGGGGTTCGTGGCGCACGGGGCAGGGGATGGGAGGGAGGATGAGTTCTGGGTCATGGGCGGCTACGACAGGTATACCACAGTGGGTGGAGTGGTGCCGACCGACGTGTACTGCCGGGACGCTGTGGCACTCGGACTCTGGAGCGGGAAGTGGAGGGAGATTGGAGACATGTGGGTGGAAGGTGAGAGGCGTCGACTCGGGCCCGTGGCCGCCATTTCTGCTGATGATGGAAGCACAGAGGTGTTCATGCTCGACGGACACCATGTCTTCAGGTCAGGCAATTTATCTCGGATTTGATTGAGTGTCCACTTTATCTTGCTTCAGTTTAAAGTTTACCTTACGTTATTGTTTGCACAATGTGTATTTTGAATTATTAGCAGTTAATCCAGTTTCCTTTTTGACATGGTTGTTGCGTAGTATTTTTAGTTCACATGTTTGCCTATTTGGTTGTAGACTTGTAGTGCTTAAATTTACTTGTTTAATTTCTTGTGATTCTTCATTAATGAAGAGTTTGGACAGATAGTCATCATTGGTTAACAATGCTCTTATACCTAGACGTGTAATTTAGTTTATTTGGTAAGATGTACATCTGGGGACATCAAGGAACAATAGGAAGCAGCTTTTCTCTTTAGCTAGTTCAGTTTCCTTTTGCAGTGTGTCTCTGTGCTGGGTATGTCATGGTTTTGATTATATACTAGCGCTTCCATATGAAATTGAAGCAACAGGTCTGTAAGATGAAAGTACGCTTGGCACTTATCTCTCCCTCTTCTTCTTGCGGTGACTTGTTCTTACTTAGGTACCTATTCTCTTCCTTGCTTTGTATTATGATTTATGAGACATATTTCGTTATATCTATTTATTACATATTGCTTACCTATCTCCAGACTTAGATCATTCGTTTAAACTACCTCAGTGATGTTCTGACTCAGTGTATTCGAAGGCTGCAACTATCGCCCTTTCTAGGTTGTGCTGATCCTACGCTTATCTACAAAGTAGTGGCTAGGGGGGGGGGGGGTATGAAGTTTTATGAAGGGGCATATTTACTTTATCCTCCAAATTTCTTACTGTTCGCAACAATAAAATATTTCAACCTGCGATTTTATTTGCAACTTGTTCTTACTAACTGATATGAGATGGCCTCCATGTAACGTAGTTACATATTCACATGCTGTCATGTGGGGATTAACCAACAGCCAGCGCCCCAGCTGGTTAATTCTAGTCCGTATGATCATGCGAAGTTAGGATAGTACCTGATTGGACACAACATTTCCACTTCAATCTTAAGGTTAGCGGGGTAGATGGAAACCACCAGGTCCTCCTGATGTTGTGGTGCTCAGCATAAGAGCACGGTGAACTTCTTGTTTTAATCTGCCACCATGCCTGTGCGTTTGAAGGAGATAAGCTTTCCTAGGGCTTGCTGCGAGACTGTTGTCTGAACTTAATATTGATCAATTAATTGAGGTGGCACCATGTTGGAGGTCAGCCTTCCTCCTTGTACTGCTGGTACCACAACCGCACGTCGCCCGCTAGGTGGAAGGAGGCGATGCCAACCTTCTCCTTGGAGGCTGTGCGCTGCACGTCGAATAATTGGTAGACCTCCGCTTCATAGGTGGGGAACTCCATCTTGAAGAAGCGCGGGGGATGATCGTCCGTGGATGTGGGCTGGGGAAGCAGCCCGTCGCACTCCATGTTCTCGGCGTGGATGCTGGACTCTTACTTCCTGCTGTTCTCTAGCTTGGCAATAGTCAGATTGTGAGCGCTGATCTGCTTGCTAGTTTTGCGCAGATCGCCGGAATGGAGTCGAGCTCCTTGTTCTGGCCATCGAATCTTCGGTTGATGCCGTCCAATCGCCTCACGAGGGTGATGAGGGTGCTGTTAATCTTCTCAATATCGTCAGCGGTAGCGGACCATGATTGAACCTGGATCTGGTACCAACATGTTATGGCATGGGTTGGCTGGTAGAATAAATGGCAATGGACAGATGAGGTGCGATGCCCAACCAAGAGGACATTGCCACATAACAAGAGCTGGGAAGAAATAGAGAGATATAGTTTGGGATAATTATCTGCTTGTCTATTGGTCGATATTTCTAGGCATTATAAAACCAGCTTACAACTTGGCGGCTGATGAACTAGCAAGCTATATGAATCAACTTACTTGAGTATAAAAATATCTCCTAAGATATTTAAACTGCTAAGGATAGCTAGGGATACCTATCCCTTAAGTCTCTGCCATGGTTTTTGAGCCGCCGATTAGTCGCCGACTAATCGCCGACTAATCGCTGAGCCGTGGCCTAAAAAACGCAGCGACTCGCGACTAATCAGCGACTAGGGGCGATTAGTCGCCGACTTGGAGCGATTATACGCCAAGTCGTGGGGTTTGTCTGCGACTCATAAGTCGCGACTCAAAAACCTTGGTCTCTGCCGTGGCCCTCTCCTTGGAGGCCTTCTTGCACCTCCTGTAAGTCTGGTCCCACATAACAGGTGACCTATCATTTTCAACTTCCTGTTGGTACTCACCTACATGATGTTTTCCCGTGGGTCTTCTCAAGAAATTCCATGTGACCCTGCAGAAGCTTTGCCACCGCTTACTCCCATTGAAGACGGTCGTGCTCTCCCTATTCCAGAGAAGGTGCTGCAGACTTCACTTGGCTGTGGCACTTGGCATATCCTTATCAAGTGGCTAGTGCTAGGTGAGCAGGATGCTAAATGGGAACGTGTAGCAGAATTCTAGGAGGCACATCCCTCATTTTGGCTCGATGACAACCTGTTTCGCGAGGAGGGAGATATGTTATGTGGGGATTAACCTACAGCCGGTGCCCCAGCTGGTAAGTCTAGTCCGCATGGTCAGACCAAGTTAGGATTGGGTACCTGATTGGTATATCTGTTTTTAGGAGTGTTTAGGAAAGGGTGAGTCCATATTAGGACCCTGTGCCGTACTGGTTGGAGGCCCTGCCTCCTTAGCACGGTCGGCCTAGTTCGAGTCAGGACATGTCGTGAAGGACGTTTCCTGGATGGCGTGATGGGCTGTGTTGGATCATGGCATCTCAGGTCATCCTGGCGTGCACTTTTGCCGTGTCCCAACTCTCTACTATGAATCAGTCACAGATACAAGGGATAGTTCATACAGAATTGGAGGTGAGGAGACGAACCACAAAAACTGTCACGCCCCCGCTAGCCGCTAGCGGAGAAATAATCGCGACAGCCCGCCGTATACTTATGAAATAAAAATACCTCATAAGCATACAAGGCGTAAGTAGTATTTCTCTAAAATTAAGAGCACAAAGACAACACCCGGTTCCATTTATTCATGAGTACAACATGTCTTACAAAGGAAAATAGCTAGACTAGAAGGTACACTATTTCATCGTACTAGACATGCAACAAAGGCATCCTCCATTTATTCATGCATAAAGTAAAACCGTAGCCCAACACCATGGACTAGGTATCTATTTATTTTCTATGACTTCCATTGCTTCCCCATCGGACCCATGTTCCTTAAACACTGCACATACCAGAGAAAAGAAATTGGCCGTGAGTATGTTGAGACATACTCAGCAAGGATCAGAGAATAATTAATTAAATGGCAGTTAACAATTTCTAAGAAACATGTTAGAGAAAATTGATGCACATGAATATTCCTGCAAATGATTAATCAATAGCGCAGCAACACAAATGAAAGTATGCATCACAAGTCAAGCAAATGACCGTCGTGGTCTCCACCAATGGTCGTACCCATCTCCGAGAATCACGACGCCGAGTCCCCTACTTGTGTGAGGCAATCCCATCCCACACTAGTACCGATATTTAACTGCGTACCGTTATTTCAGGCATCGACCGTCTCGGGCTTGATGCACCATACATACCATGATCATGACGATTCACAAACAAATCATATATAGCATTCAACATCACAAAATATCCTCCTCATCACAAACATTCACAAACCATTATGTTTATATCACATGCAGCATATATGGACACTTTATGTTGTCAAAAGATTATATGTCTTAGAGATTATTTGTAGAAGCAACTGGTATGCACAGCCTTGCCTTTGATTATTTTCTCCGATCGGCTTGGCTTCAACCTGGTCGGTTTGCATAGAATTCATTAGTTGTATTTTACCAACAACAGTCGAATCAAGCATTATTTCATGCATGCTACTAGCAGCAGGGTGAGGGACATGATATGACATGAACAGATAGCCCTGGCAAAGAATCAATCCATCGATTGACTACACATGCATGCAAGCAAGAAACCTCACACGATGCATGCACCTACTAGCTAGTACTAGTACTCAGTAACTATTTCAGAGTAGAATCAAGCATTATTTCATGCATGCTACTAGCAGCAGGGTGAGGCACATGATATGACATGAACAGATAGCCCTGGCAAAGAATCAATCCATCGATTGACTACACATGCATGCAAGCAAGAAACCTCACACGATGCATGCACCTACTAGCTAGTACTAGTACTCAGTAACTATTTCAGAGTAGAATCAAGCATTATTTCATGCATGCTACTAGCAGCAGGGTGAGGCACATGATATGACATGAACAGATAGCCCTGGCAAAGAATCAATCCATCGATTGACTACACATGCATGCAAGCAAGAAACCTCACACGATGCATGCACCTACTAGCTAGTACTAGTACTCAGTAACTATTTCAGAGTAGTTTGAACCATGAATCATACATGCGCTTACAAATACTAGCTATTTGGCTCCTGGATTAAATACGTAATGGTGCAGATCTAATCAAAACCAGCTTTGATTCATTAACTGAGTAACACAATATTCTGTTAAACTCTAGATTTAACAATATTTAGAACATCTTTCTTTAGTGCATACATTGCACAGAGGCTAAGATCCACTCTAGCTGATGAAAGGTCTAGCAGATCCATGGAGAGAGAAAGAAAGGAACTAGACTAGCCAGGTAAGGTACACATGACTGATGCGAGACTGGAAATAGGGATCCTACGATGCCGCTGGCCATACCTTTCTTGCCTCAGCTTTTCAGCTTGGAGCAGCAATGAAAGAAGAAATTTGGGATTGCACTGTGTTGCTGTGTGTGACGGGATGGGCGGCCGGCAGGGGGTATTTATAGGTCGGAAGGCGGAAGCATATCCAGGACAACGACATTTGGTGCAGGTAAGGCTAGCCAAAAATATAATATATAAATATTAATAAATATAATAATTATTGAATCATGACACTGAATATTTGTGCATTTATGTAGCAGTATAACCAGTTTACACATAAATTTAGCCCTCAAAGAAAAAGAAAAAGAAAAGAAGTAGCACCCACGTAATCCCCCAAAATATCTCAGCTTAGGAACCAGGGGATAAGGATCAGATGTGACCTGACCGGGGGTATCAGGACCGGATGAGCTAATCCACCTAACCTTACCTGCACCAAATGTCGCTGTCCTGGATATGCTTCCGCCTTCGACCTATAAATACCCCCTGCCGGCCGCCCATCCCGTCACACACAGGAACACAGTGCAATCCCAAATTTCTTCTTTCATTGCTGCTCCAAGCTGAAAAGCTGAGGCAAGAAAGGTATGGCCAGCGGCATCGTAGGATCCCTATTTCCAGTCTCGCATCAGTCATGTGTACCCTAGCTGGCTAGTCTAGTTCCTTTCTTTCTCTCTCCATGGATCTGCTAGACCTTTCATCAGCTAGAGTGGATCTTAGCCTCTGTGCAATGTATGCACTAAAGAAAGATGTTCTAAATATTGTTAAATCTAGAGTTTAACAGAATATTGTGGTACTCAGTTAATGAATCAAAGCTGGTTTTGATTAGATCTGCACCATTACGTATTTAATCCAGGAGCCAAATAGCTAGTATTTGTAAGCGCATGCATGATTCATGGTTCAAACTACTCTGAAATAGTTACTGAGTACTAGTACTAGCTAGTAGGTGCACGCATCGTGTGAGGTTTCTTGCTTGCATGCATGTGTAGTCAATCGATGGATTGATTCTTTGCCAGGGCTATCTGTTCATGTCATATCATGTGCCTCACCCTGCTGCTAGTAGTATGCATGAAATAATGCTTGATTCGATTGTTGTTGGTAAAATACAACTAATGAATTATATGCAAACCGACCAGGTTGAAGCCAATCCGATCGGAGAAAATAATCAAAGGCAAGGCTGTGCATACCAGTTGCTTCTACAAATAATCTCTAAGACATATAATCTTTTGACAACATAAAGTGTCCATATATGCTGCATGTGATATAAACATAATGGTTTGTGAATGTTTGTGATGAGGAGGATATTTTGTGATGTTGAATGCTATATATGATTTGTTTGTGAATCGTCGTGATCATGGTATGTATGGTGTATCAAGCCCGAGACGGTCGATACCTGAAATAACGGTACGCGGTTAAATATCGGTACTAGTGTGGGATGGGATTGCCTCACACAAGTAGGGGACTCGGCGTCGTGATTCTCGGAGATGGGTACGACCATTGGTGGAGATCACGACGGTCATTTGCTTGACTTGTGATGCATACTTTCATTTGTGTTGCTGCGCTATTGATAGTGTACCTTCTAGTCTAGCTATTTTCCTTTGTAAGACATGTTGTACTCATGAATAAATGGAACCGGGTGTTGTCTTTGTGCTCTTAATTTTAGATAAATACTACTTACGCCTTGTATGCTTATTAGGTATTTTTATTTCATAAGTATACGGCGGGTTGTCGCGATTATTTCTCCGCTAGCGGCTAGCGGGGGCATGACAGTTTTTGTGGTATCTGCCCCCCTTGAGAATGCACCCCTTGAGCTTGAGCTTCTTCTTCCCACAATGAAGCATCAGGATACCGAGTCTTGAGCACATAATAATCCTCCCAGGTGGCCATGTCATCAGGAAGATGAGCCCATTTGATCAACACTTGAGGAGCTGCGGCATTGCCTCTGCGCACTAGCCTCCTCTGCAAAATAGCCACTGGCACTGGTTTTGCTGCCGAGAAGTCTGCAACAACTGGTAGATCAGCGAACACAGGAGAATAATTTGCAGTAAACACCGGATGCACTTTTGCTTCCACCGGTAATGCCAGTCGATAAGCCACTTCACCCACGCGCTCCAGAACTGAATAAGGACCAAAATACTTGTAGGAGAGCTTAGGATATGGTCGATTTACCACAGACTGTTGTGCACAAGGTTGAAGTTTGAGCAGTACTTGATCTCCAACAGAGAACTGACGTTCCACACGATTCTTACCTGCGTACGTCTTCATGCGTTGTTGAGCACGAATCAGTTGTGCTCGAAGTAATTCAGTTTGAGCTTGATATTCCAACGCCGCATCACCAGCCACTGAATCATCAGCAACAGTTAAGTTGGGCATGCCACCAAAATTTGGTTCAGTTCTGTACAGAGCTTTAAAAGGAGAGCAACCCAAGGCAGTGTGATAACTGGAATTGTACCAAAATTCCGCCAGGCCGAACCATTTCTTCCAATACCTGGGGTTATGCCCCGCTGGGCGTAGATTTCATCCCGTTAGTGTGCATTGTTGAACCCAAAGACAAGTAGGGATTTTGATATTGATAGCTAAGGGGAGGTGGGGATACCTCTATTGAATCTATGGAATTTGTTTCATTCCGAGGTGCCGAAGCCGTTGATTCGAAACCTAGGATATTCCCTTTGATTTTGTTAGTCTGCACAGCACAACGCAAGTACTGTTCCAAGCATTGGTTTACTCGTTCACTCTGACCGTCTGTCTGTGGATGATAAGCGGTGCTGTAATTGAGTTTGATGCCCAGAGACTTGAGCAAATCTTTCCAGAAATGACTAGTGAAAACTCGATCACGGTCAGAGATAATTGCCACAGGAACACCATGCAACTTGACAATATTGTCCACAAACACTTTAGAGACAGAGGCGCGGCTGTGTAAGGATGTTTAAGCGGCAAGAAGTGAGTGTACTTGGTTAAACGGTCTACAACTACCAAAATGCTATTAGCACCTTCGGACAGAGGAAGGCCTTCAATGAAATCCATGGTAATTTCCTGCCATGGAGCAGAAGGAGGCGGTAACGGTTATATTAAACCGGCCGGTTTTTGATGTGTATGTTTTGCCTGCTGACAGATAAGGCATTGCTTCACATAGTTCTCCACTGCTAGTTTCAGACCTGACCAATAATATAACTGTTTTATGCGCTGGTAAGAAGCTTGCATGCCCGAGTGTCCTCCTACCGCACTGTCATGCAGAGATGCTATCAGCTTGGTCTGTAGGGCAAGATTATCACCAATAACCAATCTCCCCTTGTATTTAATGACTCCTTTATCCAGATAGAAACCTTTTGCATTAGGAGAGTGAACAGCTA
Organism: Poa pratensis; assembly: GCA_947311845.1. Lineage (NCBI taxonomy): Eukaryota > Viridiplantae > Streptophyta > Magnoliopsida > Poales > Poaceae > Poa > Poa pratensis. The sequence goes on along the minus strand of CAMZMU010000101.1, from coordinate 33,181,362 downwards.
GTTCTTGAAGCAATGTGGACATTGTAGTATCATTAGCATAAGAGTTCAAAACCTCTTGTAACCACACTGGTTGACATGTAGAGACTGCCTGAATGTCCAGCAAATGACCCACTCGAGATAAAGAATCAGCTGCACCATTTTCAGCACCTTTCCTGTATTTAATCTCGAACTGTAAACCACCCAGTTTAGCCATAGCTTTCTTTTGAAGATCAGAATTCAATTGCTGATCAGTGAGGTTGCATAGGCTTTTATGATCAGTGACAATAGTAAATTTGCCTCGCTGCAAATACTGTCGCCACTTGTCCACAGCCATGATGACAGCAAGAAATTCTTTGTCATAGACACAGCGCTTCTGATTCAACATTCCTAAAGCCTTGCTCATGTAAGCAATAGGATGTCCTCGCTGCATTAAGACTGCACCAACACCTGTGTCACAAGCATCTGTCTCGACTGTGAATGGTACACTGAAATCAGGTAAAGCTAAAACTGGTGTAGAAATCATTGCTTTCTTCAGTTTTAGAAATGCTTCATTTGCTTCCTCTGTCCAGACAAACCCTTTCTTAGTTAGCAGTTGTGTAAGTGGTTTGGTCAACAGCCCATAGTGTTCCACAAATTTGCGGTAATACCCAGTTACTCCCAAAATGCCACGCAACTCAATCACATTCGTCGGTGTCGGCCAGTTGGCCATGGCCTCTGTCTTTTCTGGGTCTGTAGCAACACCCTTGTCAGAAATAATGTGGCCCAAATACTGAATACTGCTCTGTCCAAAACTGCACTTGGACATCTTCGCATAAAACTGAGTTTCTTTGAGTTTTTCAAGTACCAACTTCAGATGTTCCAAATGTTCAGACCAAGATTTGCTGTAGACTAGTATGTCATCCAAGAAAACAATGACAAACTTGCGCAAAAATGGAGCAAAACTGGAATTCATTATGCACTGAAAAGTTGCCGGGGCATTGGTCAAACCAAACGGCATGACTCTGAACTGAAAATGGCCATGGTGAGTCTTAAAAGCTGTCTTATCTTCATCCTCTGGGCGCATCCGAATCTGATGATAACCAGCTCTTAAATCCAGCTTAGAAAAGAATTTTGTGCCTGCCAATTCATCAAGCAATTCGTCCACAATTGGCAAAGGGAATTTGTTCTTCACAGTGACTAGATTCAGTCGACGAAAATCAATGCAAAATCGCCAAGTCCCATCTTTCTTTTTGACCAACAAAACTGGTGAAGCAAATGGACTCATACTTTCAGTGATAATGCCAGCGTTCAACATTTCTTGCACTTGTCGTTCAATCTCATCTTTCTGGAGAGGAGAATACAGATAGGGTCTAGAGTTAACTGGTTGAGCACCATTTTCCAAATGTATAGCATGATCTAACGCTCGCTGTGGTGGCAATTCATTAGGTTCCTCAAACACATCATTGAATTGCTGTAGAAGGACCTCCAAATCTGGAGAGACCACTGTTTTGTGGCTGTCAACAGATTGTGCCACTGGATCAACCACAGCGATCGCCCACACTTCATTTCCCGAAAGCCATTTATGAAGTTGTTCAGCTGACAAGGCTGATACTGCTTTTGTTTGGGTTTGCACCACTCCTTGCAATGTAATCTCCTTGCCTTGGTACTGGAAGGACAAGTATTTGGCATCCCAGTCTACTGTCATTCTCCCAAATTGTTTCAACCAGTTAACACCAAGAATAGCATCATAACCTCCTAATTCCAGAATTCTCATGTCTGTGGTGAAAGTCTGTCCTTGTGTCCACCATGTAAGGCCAGACACTTGTTCTTGCGATGTTAGGATTTCTCCATTTGCCACTTTGACAGGTAATGCAGGTGCTGCAGAGATTAGGCAGCCTGCTCGTTCAGCAAAATTCCTAGTGACAAAAGTGTGTGCTTCCTGAGTCAATCAGCAACAACATCACTTGATTCCCCACTAGAGCCCTCAACGAATAGTTTCACCACCCTCAGTGCCTGCTAGAGCATCGACACACAGGTGACAGCAGCTAGCAGTAATCACTGGTTCATCCAATAGTTGCAAAGCCTGTTCTGCATCATCCGAGATCACCTCCCCAAATTCCCCAACCTCTATTGTGAGTAATTGTCCAGATCTTTTGCACTGATGCTCTTTAGAATATTTGTCGCCACATTTAAAACATAAGCCATTGGCACGTCTGAAATCCTTTAACTGTCTTTCTCTCTGGAAATCATCAGTGTTTGCCTTCTTATGCCAATCAATGCGAGCAACAGGTGTGTTTGTAGCGACTGGTGGTGCAGGAAGTTGTTTAGTTGGCGCACTGGACCGTGATCTAGGACGAAAATGCTCACTCTCTTCTTCCTGAATACGGGCCAAGGATGCTGCTCTGGTAATGCTTGTTGGAGCTTGCAATCTCACCGCACAACGGATATCATCCTTCAGACCAAAAACAAATTGCGTGACAAACCACCGCTGACTGAGGGAATCATCCAATGAAATCAAATGATACATGCACTCCTCGAAAGCTAGTCGATACTCCACTACAGCGCCAGTTTGTTTCAATTGCAACAATTTGGTCATCTGTCCATCAAATTCATCCAGACCAAATTCCTCCACAATTGCTTGAATAAAAACATCCCAAGCAATCAACCTATTTTTGCGTTTAAACGACTGAAACCATAACGCTGCATGACCATCCAGATGCAAAGTTGCAGTGCTCACCCAGTGGTGCTCAGGAACCTTGTACATCTCGAAATATGTCAGACTAAGATCTACCCAGAGTAATGGTTTGTCACCTGAAAACCGAGGAAAATCATGACGCCGTGGACGCACGATGAAATCCCCTTGACGCTCGCCCTCAACAGGCTCGGTGGGTGACGAAGGCGCCGTCTGGAACTCCGGTCCCGTTCCTGGTGCAGTAAGGAGTGGAGGTCGCTGGTTTGTGAAACACGCCGTCGTGGCTGCCTTGTCCGCCTGCGGAATCTCCACCCGAGGCAGAGGCGTGGACGCGGCCTTGTTGTTGTCCACGAGGCGGCGCTTTACGCCGTCGAGGTCCTCGCCGAAATCCTCCAATTGCTGCTTCAGGCCTCCCACCTCCGTCGAGACCTCCTTGATCTCCGCGGAGATCGCGGTAAACCGCGCGAGCATCTCATCCAACGATTTCTGCACCCCCTCCATCTTCTCCAAAACATAATTGGTTTGTGCCGAAGGAACGGCGAGCCGTGCTGGCGGTCGCGTCTCCTCTGAATCCAACCGAACCCCGATCAGGATTTCGCGCAGCGTCGCCGGAGCAACACCGCACCTTTCACGGTGGGATTTTACCGGTCGAATCTCGAGTTGTGAGCACGAGCGGGGAGCGAGATCGGCTCTGATACCAAATTGCCGTGTCCCAACTCTCTACTATGAATCAGTCACAGATACAAGGGATAGTTCATACAGAATTGGAGGTGAGAAGAGACGAACTAGGGTGAGAGATAGACGAATAACAGGGGAGTAGTTCAGATTCAATTTCTCGATGCCTGGCTCGATACACGCCTGGAGTATGTATACTCCTTGATCTTGCTTACAAGTGGCCCCGTGGTCCACCTTCACAGCTCACAGAGCTCCTTTTCCACGTCAGTCTTCTGCTGTGCCAATAATAGCTCACCAGCTCAGCCTGGTGACTCGCTGTCCACCGCCACGTAGGTGTCAGGTGTGACAACTTTATACAGATGTTCTTCGACACGGTGCCTCCCTCCGTGCCCTTCTCGGTCTTGTTGGATGGGGCAATAACACCGTATCCAACAGCTTTGTGGAGGTCTTAGGCTCTTAGCAATGTATGGTAGCCTTCCCCTAAAATGGCCATTCTTGCTTGTCTTCGGTGAGTGGTCGCAGCTTGTACCTTGCGTGAAGATCTGATCTGTGGATCTGGCAATGGTGGCGTCTATGGGCATCATCCACCTCCTTGGAGGCATCATCTTGAGGTGCTGACACTGCTTTAACTTTGGTCAGTTCTCCGGGATGAAAACCTATGAGCTGGCTTTGATTGTTCAGGCAACAGCCGTAGAGGTGTCGTTTTGGAGTTTCGAACCCTCACCACTTTGTCGGTGATGAAGAACCTGTTGGCTGTGAAATGTGCATCACCATGAAGCTTAGATGCGATAGGTGAAGTTTTTTTTTAAGACGATGGCTTTGTGCATTCTCGATGTTTTGCTTTCTGTTTTTTGTCGTCTTGGCTGTGTGCATTCTGGATGTTCTGTCATCATGTTTTTGCAGAGACTGTGTTTATGTTTTAGTGTCAACTTGATGCTTTAATAAAAGAGCACTTTTGAAAAACAGTTATTTTTTGCAGTCCAGTAGGGTTTTGTATAAAGCCATCCTATATAATAGGAGGCAGTCATGTTGGTTTGAGTCAGGCAATCAATAAAGTTAGATCTTCCCTATCTCTGTTCTCTATCTTCTCCCAGTTATCTTTCTGGTTCTTTGCACCATTTATGGCGCCTCCCTGCCGGCCTCCTGTTGGTTCACAGGCTCCTCCTGGCCTAGGCTACACCCTCAAATCAAGGAGCCATAAAACATGCCATTTACAAATGAGTATATTATCTAAAACTGGAACTTGTTTGAACCATCAGTAACTAAATTTCTTTTGTAATCTACAAGTCCCCATGTATTAGCGTGTTATCTATTTTTACGAATATCTTACATTTTTTGTTCTCTGAAAGTTGTACTCCCTCCGTTCCCAAATATAAGATGTTTTAGGCTTTGTCCATATACATATGTACATAAATGTATCGGACACATTTCATGTGTATGTTCACTCATTTTAGTATGTATCTAGACAACATGTGTAACATCTAAAACATCTTACATTCAGGAACGGAGGGAGTATATTCTAATTGTTATGTTCAGTGTTCCGGTTCATTCATTAGACGACCAAAATGGCAAACACTATGATCACTGAACAAAAATTGTTTCAGATTATTTAGAACCTTGGCAAATGCTAGCTTAACTTGCACACTAAGATGGCATCAGATGATTCATGATTGCCATATTACTCCCTCCGTTCCAAAATGTAAGTCTTTCTAAACTTTTTGGCACACATGTATCTAGATATGTTTTAGTGCAAGGTTCACATGTATCTAGACTAATACATCCTCCTAGGCTCCTACGGTATACTGTTACAGTATATGCAGTGGCGGACCTAGGAACATTCGAAAGCCCGGGCAAACCACCATTTAAATGTATAAAAATCAATTTGTATTGAAAATTACATAGAATATCTAAGGGGTGTAAGGCGTCGTGTGGCCGGAAAGCCCGGGCGGCTGCCCGGGCAGCCGGGACGCTAGATCCACCTATGAGTATATGTGGCTTGCACTAGCCCTTTCCATCAGTTCGGACTTTTGGGATAGTTGGTTAGTGCATGAAACATGACTTGGTATCAGAGCCCAGAGTCTCGAGTTTGAGTCCTGGCTTGCGCAATTTATCCTATTTTTTTTTGCTCCCTCTTTGTCCATGTATAGGCCTCTTGAGCCATACCTCTCAGACTCGTGCGCCATCGCTCTATTCCGGTTCGCACGTGCTGGCTTTCCGCGTCAACGTGAGAGGGGGTGTTACACTATATGTGGATTGTACTAGCCCTTGCCATCAGTTTGGACTTTTGGGATAGTTGGTTAGTGCATGAAACATGACAATACTGTTCTCAATACGAGTCCTTAGATGCCATCAAAATGAGTTGAGATGCTGAAAACCCTTTCTGTTACTCTCATGGCAGAGGCAGTAGATCTGAACAACTACCAAGGAATCAAAATCCTTCTACCCATCTTTGCCCACCCGCTTGCGTCTTGTTTGGCACCAATCATCATTTGTATCTGGTTGACTCAGGATGCCATCAGCGTGCCCTGGTCAGCAAAGAGTTATGAGCCAGAGCTGAGCCCACGGCATAAATAAGCGCTCTGCCTAGTACGGCTCCTGGAAACAGCGGCAAGTGGGACGGCTGAAGCGGCAGTTGAGGGAGATGCCATGGACTTCCAAAGAGTCTTGTGACAGAGGAAGATGGTTTTCCTGAAAAGAATGCCTTGTGATGCTGAACACACGGAGTGATGAAAATTTGGGAGACCATCTGCACAGAATCACATCCTACTGGAGCACATAAAGCTTCCTCTGGCTAATACTTTCCCAAGAGAAAGGCATACCACCAAGGCAGAACAGAGATTGCCCCATGGACATCGAAAACCCACAAATAGGTAGCAAAATTGACAGTCCTAGCCTTGCCGCAGGGACAAGAGCCCTTCCCCTACGTCCCTGCAAATCCTAGCACGCGACAGAGCTTAATTTGTGCATGGGAAAATGTGTTGTTGAAAAATTCAACATGCGTGCTTATTTTGGTAGTAAGTAAAACATTGTCACATTGGGCTAGTTCATATACTGGGCACTACATAGATTTGAATATTCTAGCTAGTTTTGGCTTTCGAATCGTCCATATGCTGCAACGCAGTTTATCAGAGAAGGTTGTAAGACAGTAAGAGGTTATTTGTCACTGTATCTGCACTGAGCCCACCTGGCAGTGCCATCTGGCATGCTCTACAGGTAAAGCTCATGCATAATTCCCTCCAACTATCTGTAATGTGTGGGGTTACTTTCAGTTGGGACTGGTTTTTTTCCACTGTTGAAAACAGTTTTCTTCCCCTTCTTTCATAAGGCTCAAAATGATACTCCCTCCGTCCAAAAATAAGTGTCTTAGATTTGTCAAAAAGTGGATGTATATACATCCACTTTTTGACAAATCTAAGACACTTATTTTTGGACGGAGGGAGTATTTTATTAGTGGTCAATATGTTCGGCAAATGACAACAGCTTAGTAGTAGCAAATCATGATTGTTATTTCAGCAAATGCAGTTCAAGTGGGGAGTCTAGAAGTCATTTTTTCCTAAAAGTATGGCATTTGTGTTGCATTGGTCTATGCAAATGTACTTTTGTGCATCAAAAGGCCGTAGACTGTAACATTGTTTTTTTTTTCGAAACCTATTTTTTTTTCGAAACCTATAACAATGTTTTATACTACTGAAAAGAAAATGCTGATGTGACAGCCAACATTTGCCTTAAATATTTTTTTATCAGAATCATATATCTAAGGCTTGTTTGCTCCAATACAGCGTTCTGTCACCTACTATTGTCTGGGTTGTTCAGTTATAACTGAATGTGCTTATCCATCTTGTTAGTAGCAAGCTGCAAATGGTAGGCTAGAAATTATCAATTCTACCTTTTCTTGTAGAGCGTGTGGAAGTGCCTTTTTTGTTTCCTCTGATTCCATACCATGCAATGTGACCTACTCCCTCTGTCCCAAAATATACGACACCTATTTTGGGACGGAGGGAGTATGTTTTATCTGGAACCTAAAGCCATTTAATTTACTCAAAGTTGCATGTATGTTATGTATTTATGATATCACATTAATAGACATGTCAGCCAAGTCTTCCTTTTGAGTTCTGAATGTTGTTTGTGCAGGTATCACTTCGCTTCAAACAGGTGGTCGATGGAGGCTACCTTGAGGAGAAAGATCCCAAACACTGAGTTGTGCGGTTTCGTATCATTGAATGGCGAACTGCACGTGATTAAATCTGCCGAAATTCCTGCCAAAATCTCCCATCAACGCAGGCTGTTGAAGAAGGGGTTGGCTTTGGAGTTTCAGGTGTACAACCCTCTGTCGAGGAAATGGAGAGTCTTCACCACACATGCTCCTGTCAGTGAATCCTTTGATTTCAGATCTGCAGCTCTTTGTACAGTTGAGCTCTAGAACTGCTGGTTCTCACCATTTACTATATACTAGAAGATTCAGATAGCGGGCCAACAACAGATTGCAAATTTAGATGTAAATGGCGACAACTTCTAATGACGTTGGAGAATAGCTGGAGGCTGCCGTGAGTACTTTTAACTTGTATATATGTTTGTACAAATAATACTGGACGGTGCACTGCAAATCAGGCAATGTGATGCTGTATACGGTTGTCACCTCGTTGGTGAAATCTGCAATATGTTTGTTGTAAGTGAGTTGTGGCATCCTAATATTTTGCATTCTAATATACTGTCAGTCACCATGGCATGTTTTGACCTGGCAAAGAGCCTCTGCGATGACATTACACATATGTTATGCCGGTGCCGGTGATCTCACCACTTTTGATGACTTAGCATATGAAGTAGTGACATCATCTAGAGTTCTGGACGTTTTGCCGGGCAATGAGAATGACCTACTGGACAAAATATCTTACGGGCATACACAAGGCGGCTGCCAGAACAAAGAAACCGCACATGGGATTTTCAGCTCATAGGGATCCTTTCTCTTTCGAAAGTCACTGCCCTTCTTACACTCCGTTCCGAAGACTAACTAAGAACCATCGAGTCACGTTTTCCTCTTCTAATTGAATACTTTCCATTTACGATATGATCAAAGGAGAAGAATGTTCTTTTACCAAACATATGCGGATCAAATCACCTCTTACAAAAGGAAAAGATATTTCTCGGTATTAATCCCCTTGTCCCTCATTATTTGAGAATCAGAAGTATCTTTTTCGAGTTTTCATTTCTTCATTTAGAATCTGGCCTCTTCTATCTTCAACTTATTTTTTTTTGGACGCGTCTAGCCAACGGCCGCGCGTTGGTTTGTGCATCCGAGCGGCCGAGCTCACCCGCTAGGCGACAAGTAAACAAGCACTAAAAAGTTTCCTCCCGTACGACCCCGTCAACGCCGACCTCCCTACTCCTACCCACCCCACGCGCCGCCGGGAAGGCCCCGCGTGCTGCCTCCGCCCGGAGTCCACCTGCCGACGCCCAAGGAACACAGTGCCGCCCGGATTCGAACCGCCAGGGCCCAAGGCCACCAGCCCCGCCCCGATTTCAACCTCGTCGGACGCTGGCGCCTGTCCAGCGCACGTTCCCGACGTCGGCTTCCCCTCCAGCGCGCGCCGCCGATCAGGTTACCCGGCTCCCCCATGCACGAGCTTCATGCCTGGAACCATGGATTCCCGTCGCCGACTCCCCCACACGAACGCGCGCCGCTATCAGCCCTGCTGCTCCGGACGGAACTGCTCGCATCCCGCAGCAGCAAAGCGGACCGTGGCACTCGATGTGGCAGGGGCATCGACGGCGTCGTTCACGGCGCTCGAATTTTCCTCTGTCACTGCTCCGGAATCTAGCCCGCCAGCGTTGCTCTAGTCAGGACGATGAACACACCAAACAGAAAGTCCCGTGTTCCATGGCGGCGAATCCTATATATCGCCCCGCGGCGACGCTACCCGCTTGCGTCGCCGCGGGTGGGCCGGCCCAACAGTCGATTTTTTCTTTCCTTTTTCTTTTTCTTTTTCTTTTTCTTTTTCTGTTTCCGTTTTTCTTTTTTCTTTTTCTTCTGTTTATTTTCTTTTTTTGAAAATTGGATCTGATTTTTGTCCGGATTTGAATTTTTTTTTCAGATTTTGAAATCTGTTTAGATTTTGATTTTTGTTCGGATTTGAGTTTTTGTTCGAATTTGAATTTTTGTTCGGATTTAAATTTTTGTTCAATTTTGAAATTTGTTCGATTTTGAATTTTTTTCAATTTTGGAAAATTGTTCGAATTTTAAAATTTGTTCGGATTTGATTTTCGTTCGGATTTGAATTTTCGTTCAATTATGAAATTTATTCGGATTTGAAATTTTTTTATTTTTGAAATTTGTTCGGATTTGAATTTTTGTTCAATTTTTGAAATTTGTTCGGATTTGATTTTTGTTCGGATTTGAATTTTTGTTCAATTTTGAAATTTGTTTGGATTTGATTTTTGTTCGGATTTAATTTTTTGTTCGATTTTGAATTTTTGTTCGGTTTTGAAATTTGTTCGGATTTGATTTTGTTCGGAATTTTTTTGTTCGGATTTAATTTGTTCAAATTTGAAATTTGTACAGTTTATTAAAAAAATCGATTTGAAATTTATTTAAATTCGAAATTTGTTCGAATTTATTATTTATTCAGATTTAAAAACAGAAGAAAAAGAATAAAAACAAAAAAGTACCTTTTTGTACTGGGCCGATCCAAAATGTGGCCCATGAAGCGGCTGCTTGAGGCGACGCTGCGTTCCGCGTCGCCGTAAGGCAACCTAAAGGAGGTCCCTTCCATGGCTGCCTGTGAAGAGAGAAAGGTTGCATGTTGGCCTTGTTTGGGCCAGATGTGATAGTAGGAGAGATAGAAAATAGTGGGCCAGTTTGGATTCGACCCAACATGATTATAATGAGTTGTTGTTTATTTTGTCCAATTTGATGCATAACGCTGTAAAGACGTTGCTTCATGGCACACCAAATCTGCTTTTTTTTAAGTTGCCTACCGATATTACAATGTTGGTTCATCCTACACCAAAATTGCTTCGCGTCGTACCAAATTTGGTTTTATTTGTTGTGAAGTTGGCTAATGATATTGTGATGTTGCTTCATGGTACGCCAAATCTGATTTGCCTCGTATCAATTTTTTTATAAAGTTGCCTACCGATATCGGGATGTTGCTTCATAATATATCATAATTATTTCGTCTCGTACCAAAATACGATAAGTAGTGGACAACTTCACAAACATCAGGTTACAATAGAGAGAGGCAATAGAGATAGGCAACGTCAGATCATCAGTAGGAAACACCACTTTTTTTGGAGCAATTTTTTACACGACAAACAACCTTTGGTACGAGGCAATTTTACAACCACATTGGGCAACTTCATAACGAGTAAAAGCAACTCGAAAAATAAGTTTGGTACGAGGCGAAACAACTGGTGTGGTTTGAGACAACTTCACAACAGTGGTAGGCAACTTTGCTGTGCGATGAGGAAACTTCGCAACAACGGTAGGCAACTTTTGAGCTGATGAGGCAATGCAACTTCACAATAGCGGTAATGTCGGGGAAATAAACCCCGGGTTACCAAAGTCCATGACTCGACAAGAGAACAAGAGAAGCAAGTCCGGCTGCCCGCTATCCGGCGGCCCGCTACCCGGCCATCCGCTATCCGGCTGCCCGCCATCCGGTTGCTCCTGGCCGGCTGCCCCGAAGTCAACACTCGTCCCATCGGACACACGCAGACAAGACAAGCCATACCTGTACCCGGACACTATGCATGACATCACTGAAGGAAGAACACTATGCGTGACGTCATCGAATGAAGAACACTATGCACATATCATTGTGGGCCACCCCTTGTCCCCTGGGCACCAATACCATCTTTATAAGGTGCACCACGGGAGACTCTCGAGGGAGACTCTCATGCTCACGTACGAGCCCTCTCACACTAGTCCGTCTTCCATTGCAATACAGCTCTAGGAGCAAACGTGTAACACCACATATACTCCATCATATACACCACAAATGCAGGATGTAGGGGTTTCACCTCCTCGCGAGGGCCCTGAACCTGGGTACGTCTCGCGTATGCCATGCTCGTGCCTAATCCCGCCGAAACGCCGTCGCTCGCGCTGTCGCAACCCCTCAAATAAGCCACCCCGTGGCATATGCCGTGCGAAATACCACGACATTTGGTGCCCACCGTGGGGCAAAGCGGCGACCGGAGTCCCATTCCTGGCAGGACCACTCGTCATCGTTGTCGCCGTCTCGTCGTCACCATTTCCTACGCCGGAGAAGCTCGGAGGCTCGGCGTGCTCGTCTGCAACTGTGCGTCCTCGTCCAGCTGCGGCTGTGCGTGCTCGTCTCCACCAACGAACTCCTTCGCCCGCTCGTGCGTCCGTGCAGCCTTGCCGGCGGATGGCGCATCCGCGCCCAGTTTCGTCGTCTCCGTCCGAGCCCCTCCACGCCGTCCTCCGTCCGAGTTGCTCCGCCGCGACCCCGCTGCCGTCTTCGACCCCGCCGCCTTGACCTCCTCCGTGTGCAGCCCGCCCGGGCCGGCGCCGCCCAGGCCCATGCGCTGCCCAGGCCGCCCGCCTCCGCCTGCCGCGCCCGGATGGCCTTGGCCGGCTGTGCTGCGCCGCGCGTCCGTCGCCTTCGCCACTCCGGCCGCCCCGCGCGCCCGGCTGGCCGTGGCCGGCTCCGGCGCCCTCCATCGGGCCAGTTGCCCAGAAAGAGAGAGAAGAAAAGAAAAAAGAGAAAAAGAAAGAAAAAAAGAAAGGGGAGCGCTGGCTGCTCCCTGCCCGTTTGGTTCTTTGGTCGGCTGGGGCCAATCCGGCTGGGTCCCTCCCGTTTGGCTGCCTGGCCAGCTGGGTCCAGGTTGGCTGGAGGACTCCACCCGGGCCAGTCCGGCTCCACCTCCTCAAGCTCCGCTGGCAGGACTCCTCCACCGGACTCGGACGCCTCCGCTTCAATAACGCGAACCGCATCCCCGCCTACGACATAAAAGAAGCTAAGTGGCGATTACGCTTTGCATTTTCACTTCTTTACGCATTGGCTCGGACCTCCTCGGGAGACAGCCGGAGGCTGGTCCTAGCTCTCACCACTCGGTCGCCTGCCGACTAAAAATCATCCATCTCGACAGTAGCGCCTTTTTTGACCGGCATAGTAGCGTATACGGCACCAGAGGCCCACTCTTCGGTTCCAGCCGTAGACCGCAACCCGGCAGCCCGGCTGGCAAGAGCAAAAGCCCGAGGTCGCTTGGACACGAAAGACGTCTAAGAAAGGAGTAACTGTCGTTTCACCGAGTCGCTTCTATCTACCTTCTAGATCTAAGTACCGTGCCACGCGTGCCCCAACATCTCTTCGGTTCCACCCGCAGACCGCAACCCGGCTGTTCGGCTGGCAAGAGCCTGCGCCCGGGCGGCTAAGTGCACGAGAAAAAGATCAAAGGAACCGGGCAAAAGCGAGCCAGCATCAGCCACACATAGATATTCACCCGGCATCCCCAATATTTTACTCAACACAGTTGCAAATTCAGTTTGTTTACTTGATGTAACAGGAAAAACACGCAGAGCTCCGCGCCCCTCGGCCGGCGGACCCCGCGTCCGCGTCTGGCAGGACTCGACGTCCGTGACCGCAGGGCGAGCATGACAACACCATCCACTACAACAACAACGAAGAACCTCCGCCTGACTCTTCGAGTCACCCGGAGGCTAGTGTTAGGGGAATAAACCCCGAGTTACCAAAGTCCACGACTCGACAAGAGAACACGAGAAGCAAGTCTGGCTGCCCGCTACCCGGCCGTTCGCTATCCGGCTGCCCACCATCCGGTTGCTCCTAGCCGGCTGCCCCGAAGTCAACATTCGTCCCATCGGACACACGCAGACAAGACAAGCCATACCTGTATCCGGACACTATGCATGACATCACTGAAGGAAGAACACTATGCGTGACGTCATCGAATGAAGAACACTATGCACATATCATCGTGGGCCACCCCTTGTCCCCTGGGCACCATCTTTATAAGGTGCACCACATGAGGCTTTTGAGGGAGACTCTCATGCTCACGTACGAGCCCTCTCACACTAGTCCGTCTTCCATTGCAATACAACTCTAGGAGCAAACGTGTAACACCACATATACTCCATCATATACACCACAAATGTAGGATGTAGGGGGTTTCGCCTCCTCACGAGGGCCCTGAACCTGGGTACGTCTCGCGTCTGCCGTGATCGTGCCTAATCCCGCCGGAACGCCGTCGCTCGCGCTATCGCAACCCCTCAAATAAGCCACCCCGTGGCATATGCCGTGCGAAATACTACGACAGGTAAGCAACTACACGACAACTAAAACAAACTTTGGTACGACGCAAATCAATTTTGCCTAATGATATTGTGATGTATCCCCATTGCACAAAGAGTTGCTTAATCCAACCCATAACCTGCAACCAGATGATGGTTTGCTGCCTGCGATCAGTTAACTGTAGGTAGTTTGTTGCTTGCTTCAGTTGGCTGCACAAAAATTGAAGAACCAAAAGTTAGAGGTTGCCAGAATTGAGTTCTAGTTGCTACAAAAAATAGCAAAAAGAAGTTGCTTTGATTTTGTCGCTTGCAGCTCTCAAAGTTTATTCAGTTTATGAATGGTTTCAGTGAATTAGTTGCCTACCAAGAGTAGTAAAAGAGGAGTTACATGCCTCTGATTGTTGCCCAAGAATATTTGTTAGCATGTACACCCAAAAAAGTTGCCTCATGAAAATGTAGTTTAATGACCATAATAACAAAGTTGCCTAGTTAGTTGCTCTTCATGGAAAATAGTTGCATCACAGAGAAAGTGGTCGTGTGAAAAGTCTAATCTAGTTTACTGACAAAAATAACAAAGTTGCCTATGTATTTGTGCAAGGGGATAAACCCGGTTAGTTGCCTGTTCTTCAATGAAAATAGTTGCATCACAAAAAACGGTTGCCTACATGGCACATTACATGGAGAGAAAACTTGCCTATTATACAACACATGGAGAGAAAGAAAATTGCCTACTCTAACATTACATGAAACTTGCCTGATTGTTTTCATCGGGGAGAGAGGGAGAAATCCCCGGTATTTACAGTTGAGAAAACTTGCTTCAGTTTCAAGAAGATCCCATTCCTGCACATGCACTGAATTAACAAGTGTGTAAATTGCCCCCGTACATATGTTTCTCGCTCTGTCAGTTTGTTGTGCTAAACGTTGCTCAGTTCATCATTTGGCCTTGTTAGTTGCTCCAGTTGCCTCTACATCATGTCGATTTTGCATTTGTTATGGGTAAAAAAGATATACAACAGGTCCTAGTTCAAAATAAAGTTTCCACTCTGTTTAAGATTGGACAAGAAGTAGCTCATCATGTAAATTTCTGTTTAAACTTCAGATAATTTACCTATTTTTGCACGCGTTTAAGAAAAGTTGCCTAAGCGGACAATAAAAATGGCTCAAGCAAAAGTAAATTGAAAAGCAAAAAATTGCCTCCGATATGACTAATATTGCGTTCCTTAACACTTAATTGCCTATTTTCCATGGCTTTAATGTAAAAAGTTGCCCAAAAAAACCTAGCAAAAATACTACTAGAACTAGAACTAAAAATTGCCTCTGAAAATAATGAAAATTTCCTTCATTACGATATAATGTGCCTACTTGTCCATGGATTAGAAAACGTTACCCAGAAAAATTAATAGAAAATGTCTGCAAAACAACAAATTCTTACATTGCCATAGAATAGCAGCAAAAAGAACTTCCTATATTGGCTAGATGTGTTGCGAAATTGCCTTAAGTACATCAGCTAAAAAACTGGCTACTTTGATTCTAATTTGATAGCAATATTAGTCTAGAAGAAATCTGATGCAGATAAAGTCGCCTGCATTTATACACAAATTGCCTACTAGTCATGGTTTTTAGATTGCCGCATTTTTTTTTGTAAAATCGATAAATCTTCTTATTTGCCTAGGTGAGTTAAATAATTGACTAGATGGGTTAAAGAATTGCCTAGTTGTCAAAACTAAACCGACAGTAAAAGTTGCCTAGAAAAATAAAAATAAAATGCGACAGCAACAACCAAATAAAAGTTGCATCTACAATGATTAAAATTGCCTATAAGGTTACATATTTGCCCACTGCCAAAACTCATAGACTCTTACTGTCCCTGAAACATTGCCGTGTCCCTGCCACATTTCCTGAAACTTATAATTTGCCTATAAGGCTACATAAGTTACCTCTACAATGATTAATGTTGCCTCCACAGTGTCTAGTTGCCCGAAAACACTCCAAAGTTCGCCTAAAATCACTACTTAGCTGCATGAAACACTACAAAAAAAATTGCCTAAGCAAATGATTTAAATAACCATTTTTTAGAAAATAGAGTGCGGATTGCCTACAGGATAAAAACGATCTCAAATTTGTGGGGCTAGTGCACCTAACATTACGTGGTCCTGACTTGGAAGATCAGCCATCGTTTTGTTTCTTCGCTCCAATCAAAGAACATACTAGCCTACTTGGATTAAAACAGAAAACAAAAACTACATGAATACTTGCCTAACATTAAATGCGAGAGCAAATAGAAATGGGTAAATGAATCTGACACACGCTGACACACACCACCAAAACCTAGATGAAAAACTGAAAAACAAGCATGAATTATGCGGTGCTTTACGGGAAACCGTTTTAGGGTCAGACAAGGACGATACACATTATGGACGGGCGTTAATTTTGACTGGCTGTATGACTGATCCCGCCTGTGAGTTTTAACTTTCCCAAACAAAATCTGATGTCTATTGAGGCCATCACTGACGGGTTAATGAAAGCTGGCTGGTTGAGGTAAGTGACATGCTCTTCCGCAGTACTGTCTATGGCTTGTTAGTCACCTTCATAGCAGCAATCTCGACTCGAGCCTTGAGTTCATTATGGACGATGAACGTACGATTGGTCCTATGTCGGCGCTCATCTTCAGTCAATGCTTCTAGCTTTGTAGTACAACTTTTGGCGCTTATTTTGGAACAAATTATCTCTCGGTTCCGCTATTTTGGAGCATTATCTTTTGGAAAATAAGGTTCCCCAACAGAGTCGAGAGCCATGATGACAAATTGCTCCTTGGCCTAGTGAATCCTCGTGAGACTTGAGCCATGGCGCCTATTTTGGAACAAATTGTCTCTCGCTCTCGCACGTGCACTAGTAGGAATGTACTTATAGCCACCAGTCTACCGTGGCGGACGGTATTTGCGTCCGCCAGCGTCACTACCGCTGGCGGGCGGTTTTCCGTGCCCGCCACTGGTGCTACACGTACCGCTGGCGGACGTCTCAAGATGCACGCCAGCGGTAGAAGCAGGCAGATGCGAGGAGACGGGGCTAACTATCGTTGGCGGCCTAGTTTTAAAAACCGGACCGGACCGCCGGTCGGACCGGAAAAAACCGGAACCGGCAGCCCGGCTGGTTTTTTAAGCGCAAAAGACCGGAGTATCAAAAAACCGGAAAAAATAAATTAAAAATAATGAAATATATGAAAAATAAATTAGAAATGATGAAAAATTCGAAATTAGCTTACTTATTTATTAAATTTCCCGGTTTTTGCCGGTTTTTTGTCGCTACTGAACCGATTGAACCGGCGGTTCGACCGGTGAAACCGGAACCGAGAGCCTCGCCGGTTCAGTGACCGGTCCGGTTTTTTAAACTATGGTTGGCGGGCACCTCCGTCCGCCAGCGGTATTATACTTACCACTGGCGGACGGTGTATAGTGACCGCCAGTGGTAGTTGCCTCAGATGGGCCCAAAAACTAGCAAATTACTGCTGGCGGGCACCATCCACCGTCCGCCAGCGGTAAGTAGAATACCGCTGGCGGGCACGCTACGCCGTCCGCCAGGGGTAACTTGGCATGTAAATTCATATAACTAGGAAAATGGTATTTATAAAAATAATCTGTAAATTCCCTTTGGAACCATTGCTTCCTATATCAAGACACACCTATGTGTCGAATATGAGCACTTTATCACAAACTATGCGTTGAGAATTGACATAACTCGGTCATTTGGTTTAATTGAGCTTATAGCTAGATGTTTATACATAATAGTGCTTTTTGTGAAGAATGTTTCTGAAAGTGCTGTGAAAAATCAAGTTTATCATTTTACATAGCAACTAAGTACACATAAAAGGACTTCATACAAGAGGATATATCTTTTTGAGTGTTTTTTCACTCTATTTGTTTTTTTACGTACGAAAAACTGTCGAAACGACCGCGGCCACCACGACTATATATATATTCACCGAAAGAGGTCAAATTCTCTAAAACTATTGATGTTTCTACGATATAACCACTGGTTGTGTACCTTAATTATAATGAGTTTTTAAAAAATTGGAGACCAAATTACTATCAAACACTAATTGTAGTTCAAATTTAGATTAATTTTGGAAAATCAGCATAAACTCATTTAAGTAGGAGAAATTAGATAGAAATGAAGAAAATTCATAATACTTGGGGATTATCCATTAATTTTGGACTACTCCTTGTGATATTTAAACGGGTGGTGCCATTTTGCAACATATTTTTTGTACTTGGTTCACAAAAAAAAGTCATTTTTGCGACTTTAAAAAAGGAAACTGATATTTATAAAAGTAATTTGTAAACTTATTTTGAAATACACACATGTGTTTCAAATATGTTTTGAAATGCAGAAAAGTTTTTGAAAAGATAAAGGAAAAAATAGAAAAACAGAAAATATGAAAACGAACTTACCACTGGCGGACGAGGCTGCTGTCCGCCAGCGGTAAGGTGGCCCAAAAATTTGAGCCCGGGCCCCACCCCTTCGCTCTCTTCTCACCGCGCGCGGCCCCCAAATCCCCCAAATCTCCCAATTCCCGCGCCGCCCCCGACTCCCGCGCCGCCCCAATCTCCACGCCGCCACCGCCGTCGGGGACTCCTACCGCGCCGCCCCCGAGCGCCGCCGCATACTCCTTCGATCCCTCCCGCGTCGTCCCCGCCCCGCATCTCCTTCTCTCCCCCGCGCCGCCCTTTCCCCATCTCCTACCTCGCCGCCCGCCGCCCTCCTTTCCACCGCCGACGACCCCCTCTTGCGCCGGCCGCTCCCCGGACCTCCTCCTTCCGTCGTCTGCCGCCGCCATCGAGCGCCAAGCCGCCGCCCCAAGGTTCGGCCGCACCCTCCTCTTCTTGTAGCTAGCACCCACAAGGTGTTTGTGAAAATGTCTAGCCCAATTTTTGAAGTTCAAAATTAGTTTTTAGGTGATTGTTTAGTTGAAAATGGTGATGGTGGTTGTGAACGTAGTCTTGTGATGGTGATGAATTTATTGTGCTTGTGGTGGTGGCTGCGATTGCGGCCTTGTGGCTATGTATGAAACGTTTGCAGGTACCCTAGAGACCCTTGAGATTGCCGAATGTTGATTAATTTCCATTCCGGCAAATTCGGGTACTCCATATGCCATAATTTTAGCAAAGGTCATGCCGAATTTTTTCGTGAATTTTGGCATGACTTGCTAAAATTATGACATATGGAGTAACTGAAATTTTGAAATCTCAAATGGTCTCATGGGTATATGCAAACTTTTCATCACCACCCAAGTGAATTATTTTTTCTTATAGTTGTTTTACTAACTACGACTTTTTTGTGTGCGAAGATGGCTGACAATATGGAGGCCGGGACTTCTCGGAGTGGAGGCAAGGAGCCGATAGAGGATAATTATTTGAAGATGGTTCGGAAGTCAATCGACGCCGAGCTGGATGCCGACGATGAGAGGGAGAACACTTCTGATGACGAGACACATCTGGTGGCGGCGGAAGTGGCCACGAGAACACATCTGGTGGCGGCGGAGGTGGCCACGAGAACACATCTGGTGGCGCGGAGGTGGCCACGGGACCACATCTGGTGGCGAAGCAGGTGGCAACGAGACCACATCTGCTGGTGGCGGATCCCAGCGTCAACGTAAGCCAAGGCGCCCAAACATGCTCCATAGCGGTCGACTGACATTTACGGAGGTGAACCCCGCCAGTGGTGTTCCTACGCAGCCAAAAAAATATGCAAAAGGGTACGGCTTAGCCTTGGGATGCATTGTGCGGGACTTCGGCAACATCAACCAGGAGAACATAAGGGATAAGGAGAACTCACATGTGGCCGCACACCTTATTTCCAAGTTGCACGCACAATACACTTTCCGGAAGAGTACGATGACAATGATATGAAAAAGAATCTGGTAAACACACACGCCCTCGGCAAGTTCAGCAAAGCCTTTTCAACTTGGAGATCAGAAGTGAGAAAGGCCCTTCTTAATGGTGACGATTATGATAAGATCCACGCCAAGTGGCCCTCCATTTCTGAAGAAGACTTCAACATTTTCAAGGGGAAACAAGGCCTAGCTTCGACGCTGGCGCTATCCAAGTGGGGGAAAATATGCATGCGAAGAATATAGGTCCCCACAATCTCGGATGTCGTGGATACGACGGGGCGGAAGATGTTTGGGCAAAGCAGGACAAAGAAAGGAAAGGGGATGATCCCTATGCCAAGATCAAAGACCCATTGGCGAGACGATTTATCAGAGCCCATTTCAGGGAAGATCCCAAGAATAAAGGGGAACTTGTCTTGAACGAGAAGGTCAAGGATTTTGAGAAGCAAATTCTGGAGGAAGAAAAACTTGCTCAATCTCAAAGCGACTCATCGTCTGTGACGAAGGCCCGTGGGACACCTCTTTTCACAGGGCGATGAACAAGAGAAAGAATTTGGAGGTGACACTTCCGCCGCATCGTGGCCGGGTGGTCGGGGCCGGAGTCGGTCACAAACAGTCACATTACTACCCCGAGTCCAAGGAGAAGCGTCAGGATAGGAAGGCGGCCGAGCAAAAAAATATGCAGGCCAGCATCGACAGCGCAGTGACAAAGGCCATCACTGCCATCCTTCCAACCATCCTTCCGACCATGTATCAGTCGTTTGGGAGTTGGATTGAGGGGGGCAAAAAGGACCTCCCCCCGTTCCCAGCTTAGACAGCATAATAGCCAGCAACAACTCCATCAATGTGCCACCCGCCAATCCTAATCCTGACAGAGATCAGGAACAAACGCCAGCAGTCAACATCGTACATGGCACCGCCGCTCGTAGCAGCCCTTCCATCTCTTGCACGCCGAGGGCCGTCCCCGGTCCGTCACCATTAGACGAGCTCAACGCCCTCACGGTAATTTAACCATGTTATATATTACTTCATTCTTGCATGGCGCCCTATCTAACGCCTTACTTGTGAACGGTGAGCAGGCCGACCAGACGAGATGCACGTTGCTCCTACTTGTGGACGGTGAGCTGAAGGAAGTGGCACAAGCAAACATCGTTACACCACTTAACCGCATCCATCACAACCGGCCTATTTCTGATGAATTTTATAAGATTTCATTGTCTCGGGTGTTCCCGGTTGTGGTTATTTGGATCCTCCATCTCAACCCCTCGAAGCCGAAAGCGAGTTAAACCTAGAGCAATGCTTGATTTGGCCCCTGCTATGGCCAAAATCACTAATTTGTTTGGACCCTCCTATCACCACTCCAGAGCCAACACCAAGCCAACAAAAGGCCACTCCAGAGCCAACACCAAGCCAACAAAAGGCCACTCCAGAGCCAACACCAAGCCAAGAAAAGGCCACTCCACCAGCTGAGCCCGTGATAGAGGACATCAATGAAGACCCCGCTGACTACCTCAAGTTTTTGGACGACGTCAGTCCTCTTGATGAACCTGACCGTGATCTGATGGTGAAATATAATTGCACTAAGCGACTATTCTGTTCTCAACCAACGCCTGAACCTCAGCTTGACGGTCTCAGCCAGGGCACACTCAATGATGTCCTCGTAGAGACGTTAGCTAAGCAGCCTAGGAAGGCGGTGTCGAAAAAAAGGAAGAAACATGCCCTTGATGAGTCCATGAGTCAGCCGATGCCGGGGTCTAAGTTGAAGTCGCGCCGAGTTAAAGACAGGATAACCATCCCGATTGGCATGCTACTCATGTGATGGCTAAACCGATCCTGCCGCCGAAGTGGTCCTGTTGTTTGTCTGAGGACATGAAGTGCTACATGAAAGTGTTCTTTATTCTGAGAACAAACTTCTCAGAGAATCACGTAACGTATACCCGCTTTACATAGCAAAGGTACCAAAGCTTATGGGCTTTTTCCATGAAACCCCCGGAGACATGCTCTTTGTGAGATTTGATGACATATTTGACATGTACCACATGAAAGCACTCCACCGATCCATGGTCCGCCTGTTTGTGCTAAGTATGGCGTGCCAGCTCATTAATGATAAAAACCCGGACATCATGATAATCGACCCCTACTACATGTCCGACTGCTTCGTGAACACCACTACAGGTAGGATACGCGTGACAAAGTTCATCGAAGATATCTTCGTGGCGAATAGTACCAAGAACATCTTTCTCATGCCTTACTTTCCCAAGTAAGTCATTACCTTGCCGCCATAACATCTATTCGTACATTTTCATCGTTAACTTTGCATAAGTGAGAATGATGGTCTCTTTTCATTGTTTTATGCAGTAACCAAGACGGCACACTCATCGTTCTGTACCCTAAAGAGTCGTTTGCCATCTATCTCGACGCGGGTAGTGATGAGAAGAAAGACTACATGCACATCAGTAGTGTTCTCGATGATGCTCTCAACGGTTACTGCTTTCTAAATGAAGGCATCCTAAGAAGAACTAATAATAAGAGAGGCAAGATGGCATTCACCCACAAAGTGGATCTAACCTGCATCAAGAAGGCGCATGGCAGTCCGACGGACGCCTGGTATGTCATCTATCTAATGCAGCAGTTCATACGGAGTCACCGAAGACTAGAATTTCCAGTTGCTATGGATAAATGGTGCAAGGAGCTGGCGAAAACCACTGATGCTGATATCATGCAAGAGTTTGCTCTAATCCAGAAGTCGTTTGCTGCAATAATCGTCAGGGATGTTTGTCGTGACACGCCACCCGGGTTGTTCTACTACCAAGGTGCAACACCATCTAACGTTGATCTACAAAATCGCATAGCACAACAGTGACTACAGGCCATTCAATCTTTGAATGGTTGTGAACCGTTCCCGCCGAAGCCAATGTCAAAGCCGACCAAGATGATCAAGAAGTGAAAGGTGTGTTGTCGATTTAGTACTCTTGTTAAATTAAATTGCCTAGCTCTAGTTTACACCATCTCTTAATTTGTGTGTCGATTTATGAGGCATGCTTTTGAGTTTACCCTACTTCATTTTTTTACAATGCCGATGATTAAAATGATGTGGCGCACTATATGAAATTCTGATAGTTTGTTGAACCTTGTATCATGCACACATACAAGTTCTGTGCCTCCTACTTGGTTCAACAAGGTTATCAGAATTCCTTGTGTGCTTCCAATAATATTCTAAGTATGAGGCATAATTTTTTTTTGAATCTTGTTTTGTCTAAGTCCTTGTGTGTCCGAATCTAAGTATGAGGCATGCTTTTCAGTTGACCCTATACCTCATTTTTACAATGCCGATGATTAAAATGATGTGGCGCACTATATGATATCCTGATAGTTTGTTGAACCTTGTATCATGCATACATACAAGTTCTGTGCCTCCTACTTGGTTCAACAAGGTTATCAGGATTCCTTGTGTGCTTCCAATAATATTCTAAGTATGAGGCATAATTTACTTTGTGTCTACTTTGTTTATTTCTGCACGACATGTGAACAATTTAGTTGCCTAGCTAAGATTTCTATTTGCCTTTTGTGTATACAATGAAGAAGTGGGAGAGTATCTAAGGAGGAGGCGGAAGATAAGACTTGAAGCCACTGAAAGAGAGCAACAACCGGATGATCGAAACCAACTTCATCGCGCCCTCTCTTAAACATTGCGGTTCTCTATCTTTTATGTGATGTATTTGTGTATGACAACTTTTGATATACTACTATGGTTTGTAATGCATGTGATAATGAACTAATGTATTTGTGTATCACAATTTGGTCATTTGTGTGTGGAATTGTCTATATTCCTGTTGTTTTGTTCTCCTGTACACCTGAATATACTGTATTTATACTAGATATATGCTGGAATAGTATTTTCTAGTAAAAAATATAATTCCACGAAATACTACCGCTGGTGGACACACAGGCTTACCGCTGGCGGACAGAGCACCCAGAACCCCTAACCAGCGACTAGTACCGCTGGCAGGCGTGGTGGATTACCGCTGGCGGACGCATGCCCGCCAGCGCTGTGGCATATACCGCTGGCGGGCGCGATGGGATGCCCGCCAGCGGTAACAACCGCCCGCCAGCGATCCGCCCGCCAGCGGTATATATTACCACTGGCGTAGTGATCGCTGGCGGGCGCTCGCCCGCCAGCGGTAGGCCTTTTCCTACTAGTGGTGGTTCTCAACGAAAGCCATCTAACCATGAGGTCCTGGCGTCCTGCTACCTTAGGCTTTGTGAAGCTATGTGAGGGCCAAACTGGGCCGTGACCTGCCCAACCCAACAGCAAAAAAATGGTAGGCCTATAGATCGATATAGCCCAGTTCACTAGCAGCTTAATCTAGTGACTCTCCTTCAGTCTGGCCCGCCTAGCTTCTTTTAGCACCACTAAATACTATTTTATTGTCTAAAAAAACTAAATACTATTTTTTTTAGACAACCTGCTAAGCTTTATTGATGAATCACAATGTTTACAGGTACAGATGGAGAGTACGGAGCAGTTAGTGTTGGAATAAGCTTGTGTATCCAGTCGACTTCCCGGGTGTGGGGGACTCGACATGTTACAAGGTGCCGACTCCGGGGTCTGTCCCGAGTCGAGGAAGTGTGCCCGAGCCAGAGTCTGTTCCGGGTCGAGGCAGTCGTGACGTCGGGTCCGTCTAGGGAGCCGATAGTCAGTCGACAGGTTATCGGGTGCGAGGACTTTGTCCTGTAGCCGGTGTCCTGAGGTGGTGCGTCAGCACCAGTACAGAGTAGTTAGATAGGACGTGTTAGACGTCACCTACAGTGGTTTCGTGTCATGACGTCGTCAACAGTAGCGGTGAGTCATGATGTCATAAGTCCTGTCACATCAAGTCGGATGTGGCAGCTTAGTTGACTATTAGGTCGGCAGCCGGCACAACCCTATTTAAAGGGAGGAATACTAAGGAGAAAATTGAGGCAAACCATTTCATTGTGGCACACACTTCCCTCTCTTTTCTCCACTCTCTCGTGTAGCTTTAGGGACAACAGTTAGCCATATATGGCGTCCTACACCCTTATTTAAAGCTTGCTTAGCTAGGTTATGTGCTTCAAAATTAGAAGCTCTACCTTCATAAACGCTCGCGTGAAGAACTCGAGATCAAGCTAAAATGAAATAAATTACTTACTAATTGTAAGTACTATTGAGGCAAATAGTGAAATCCATACCATGAACAAACCCACAGTACTTAGATTTAATTACTACAAGTCCTATTGAGGCAAATCGCCAAATCCACACAATGAACAAACCCTATTGTAAACAATACTTAGATAGGGCATCAATACATGGAACGTACAAGTCCTCTGATCTAATTAACAAGCCATCACACACCATAATGAAGCACGATCCAAACAATCCTAACTAGTTTTAATCAAATCCGTCGCTCACCACACCGCGCGCATGCATGCAAGCCTGAATTTAAACAAGAAAATTACTCTCAATCGATCGTCGAGAAGCGATATAGTAGCTAGGTAGCAACTAGGTCTCAGACGTTGTCGGAGGTGGTGGAGGAAGGCGGCAGCAGAGGCTGGGTGATGGAGGAGGCCAGCTTGGCGCTCCTGATCTCGCGCTCGCCTCCGGAGGAGTTAGCCGCAGATGCTGCCGCCATGGCCGCCTCCTTGCCATTGCGCGACCTCTCCTCGCTCTTGCCCCAGAGCACGAAGTAGAGCCCCGTGATGATGAGCGCGGCGCCGATGACCCCTCCGAGGTAGAACTTCTCGCCGAGGGTGATGGAGGCCATGATGGCGACGACGAGCGTCTGCACGGGCTGGTACACCGCCACGAACACCGGGCCCCCGCGTTGGATGCACCAGATCTGCACCGCGAACGCCACGCCGGAGGCGATGAAGCCCTGCATTGTACCATTTTTATTGTCATGTCAGCTGCTGGCTCGTGAGATATGTATGCACACGTCTGCGTAATCATTTCCATATCTCTTCAGAGTAAAAAGCAAGTAGCTTAAGATCTGAGACATGTTTAGGCTTCTTAGTTGCACGCTAATAAGGATCATGTCCTCCACTGACGTGTTACTTAGTAATATGCAAAAGGCGATCTTTAATTAATCTGTGTACAGTTCGTGCAAAAAAAAAAATCTGTGTACAGCTTGTTGCATTGGACCACTTTTAGTCATTTCTTAATTAGTTTACGCCCGAGAAATCAATTAATTAAGAATAAGGCTTACGGCGTAGAGGATGGTGAAGATCTCGGAGCCGGAGTGGAAGACCCAGGCGTCGGCGTCCCTCTCGAAGAAGGCGGCGATGATGAGAAACTGGATGACACCAAAGAAGCAGGTGTAGGAGGTCACCGACAGCTTCGCCGGGTACTTCTTCAGTATGGGCCCCTGTAGCACCAGCCAGCCGGACCACGATAGGCAGTGTCCGATCAGGTACACGCATCCCAGCGTCCAGTTCTTGCCTTCCCCTGCCACCGCCGCCAAAAAGGGCACCTGCTGCAACCCCTTGTCGTCGCCGGCGCCGGCGGGCCCGAAGATGGTCGGCCCCTTGTACAGCGTGATCACGGAAGCCCCCGCCACGCATGCCAGCGTGCCCACTACCTTGGCCACGCCATCGCGCCGGTCCAGCCGCACCTTTTCGATCCGGAGCGCCGCGGCCATGGCGAAGGTGATGGCAGGGACGGAGTTCTGGATCGCCGAGGCGAACGTCGGCGACGTGTTGTCCAGGCCCAGCAGGTAGAACCCTTGGTTCGCCGTGATGCCGCACAGCGCGAGGAAGAAGAACTGGACGACGAAGTTGAGGGTGAGCTGCGGCCGGTCCTTCTTCTCGAGGAAGTAGGCGAAGGGTACGAGGAGGAAGAGCGCGATGATGTTTCGGTACACGGGGAACACGAGCTTGCTGATGCCCATGTCCATGGCCAGACGCGACACCACGTGGAAGCCGGCGTATCCGAACTGCAGCGCCAGCATCGCCACGTGGAGCTGCGCCTTCTCCGGCATCCCGCACACCCGGCGAGCCTCTACCGCGTCCGCCATTGCTGCTCCTGCCTCTCTTGCTCTCTCACGATCGAGATCGCAGCAGCTAGCTAGAGCGAGAAAGAGAGGAAGCTTAAGGGGAAGGCCTAGGCCTGGGATGAAGTGAGTGAGGAGTGCAGCCAGGGGTCTCTAGCTATATAGACTCACCACTTAGACAGTAGGCCGGTAAGCATGCTACTGAGTGACTGGCACTCGGCTAGAGGGTACCGCGCGAGTGCTGAAAGTGAAGTTGAGGTGAGGACAAAAACTTTCATGCATAGGTTAATTCATCCCTTCATCATGCCTCGAGATTCGTGAGATGACATCAAGTTATACATGAAGAAATGTTGATCCATGAATGATATCATCAAAGTCAAGATATGCATCAAGATCATTGAGTTAAAAGAGAGAAATATATTATGATCAAGAAGAAGCAAGTGTCAGTCACGTTTAGTACGCCCTGACCTGTATGTTTCTTTTTCTTTTGGCTTCAGCCGTATCATGTTTATTTCTCCTATATCAAGATAAAAGGTAAAGCTTTTGCTTCGTTTCAAAAAAAAAAAAAAACAAGTGAACATAACTTCAAGGCATGAAGATTGAATTCAATGACTAAATCAATATTATCAGGATGAAATTAATGTAAAGATCGAAAAATGTACAAGGTGGAGTTCATTGGAGGAACTAACATGCACTCATGCTTTGGGATTATGATTTGGCCCATGAAGGGATAAGATCTTTACAAAATAATTTCAAGGCATGAAGATTGAACATAACTTCAAGGCATGAAGATTGAATTCAATGACTAAATCACTATTATCAGGATGAAATTAATGTAAAGATCGAAAAATGTACAAGGTGGAGTTCATTGGAGGAACTAACATGCACTCATGCTTTGGGATTATGATTTGGCCCATGAAGGGATAAGATCTTTACAAAATGAACGAGAAAGGAATTCAATATAAGGCTATGGTGAGATCTTGAGTTGAACTATGGTTGACCAAGTCTTGAAGCAATCGGTTCTCTCTTGTCCTCTTTACATTGTTAATTCATACCCCTCCGTTTCTGAATATAAGGTATATAGTTTTCTTGCCCGGATATAAGACATGCAAATTTGGCGTATAATGGACACACTTACCCCTGAAAAAATCGGGAGAGATGAGTCCCTAACAGTCACAAACTGGAAACAATTCGTCGAATATTTTCGTTTCTATCTTTGTGACTAGTAATATGGGTAAAATTGTCCACAAATTACAATACACCCTATATTTTGGAAAATTTCTCAAAAAACTATACACCTTACATAAAGAAACGACATCCTATCTCATGTAGAGTTTGAATTGCTTGCTAAGTTTCCTTTAACTGCTAGTCTTGTTTAATTATAAATTTTTGGTGCACTTAATGAGGCTAGCATAAAGATTTTGTTTTAAAACCCAACTGGTTTATTTCCGTACTTGATCATCCATCCCTCCCGATCCATGAATCAAGGCGGCAGAGGAGGCCACCATCATCCGCCCGATTGGCGATGTAGAGCGGCCATGCATAGCCCCGCTCCATCCGTCACCCCCTTCTGGGGCAACCGGAGAGCGAGGAGAGCAAGCCCTAGAGGATGTCGACCCATGTTCACCACCTGTGAGACATGGTGACGTGACCGTACCATCTTGTACATCCGAGGTAGCCACGATGCTATCAGCTCGCACTGGGTAGCCTCCCAGAGACGACAGAGTGACAAGCGTGGCGCGCGGTGTGCCACCCGATGGCGGCGAAACAGTGACCGCGAAAGCGCCATCAACCGCCGCTGGTGAAGACCGAACAGCTGCGGTGGCAGCAGCTACAACAGTTTCGGTCGGAGCATCACAACCTGCCGCAGCAGCGCCGGGCAGAGAAAAACTGGAGTATGCTGCCGCGGCAGCATTCCTGGGAGACAACTGCAAACGGAAAGCAGTTTCCGTCAGCGAAAACTCGTTTTTTGCTGTCTCAGTAGCAGATTCCGTAGAAAACCAGGCAGACCGTCAGCAAGCATCTGATCATGCTGGACGTCCACCTCATGGTGTAAAAGTTTAGAGATCTCATCAAATCTCTCCTTCATCCTTAGTAATGCGATTTCCTCCTTAGCCTTCTTGATAGAGTTTCGAACCGAGGGAGAGAAGACGACCCCCGTCAAGCTTTTCGAGGCTGTAGGTGGCTGTCCGCCGTTACTCCCTCCTGCTGGGGTTTTTCTGCTTCTTCCACAGGACCTTGCACACTCGGTGCCTCATTGTTATTTTGCTCCCCTTCTTTAGCTAGGGCTTCTTGGAAATCATCTCCAAGGTCATCGTCATGACCATCCTCATCATCTCTAGGATCATCCATGTCATGGTCCTCACCATCCGCCTCTTCCTCACCTTCCACAATGAAAGTGAGGTTATAGAAACCATCTTTTATGAACATTGGGAAATTCTTTGGGATCTTGGACCAATTCAGGCATCCAATCAAAATCCTTAGCACTCCATGCTTTCTAGTATACTAGGATCAAGATAAACATGTAATTATTTTAAAACATATAACCACCAGCCCCTCTATGTGACATCTATGTCATTTTTACTAATAAGGCCATACGGCATGGCAGTGTCTGCTTGGTGAATGGGCGCGGCGCCTGATACTTTATTTTAGTGGTTCTCTTCGACTACAGGGTTTTGAGCTCTGGGGTGAAACCCGAAGTCTTGCCTTAATTGGATGGGATTCATAATATCGGCATATTCACATCCCTTCCTTGTTACCTCCATCATAGTGGGTAAAATTTCCGGACTTTGCCTTCCGTAGATTGGTCTGGCTGCAACGTTTGTCTATGGATGTTCCTTCTTGAAGTTACTTTGGAGAAATATTCTTGATGTTGTGTGTTTTCAAAAGAAGCATCTTGTTGAAGTTTTATGGTGTGTGCCAATATTCGTTATTGTATGAGAACTGGTTATCCTTTTATTTTCTCTTTTGTGATTTGGATGTGTCTCAATAGGTTCCCGGTTTTTAAAATACATATTAAACACATTTAGAGATGTCATAAAATTTGGACAAAAATTCGCGTGTACGTGTCGAAATTAATATACTCACAAAGTCGTCTCATGGAAAACCGACAATTTTTTTGTCGTGTGTAAAAAAGAGAAAATTCAGTGGTAAAAAAGCTTTTCACGCAACATTTTTTTTTGTCTAGTTAACACATGGCACAAAAAAGCCGATTTCCCAAAGAACTTGGCGTGCGCACATAGAATATCGAAAGGTATGCACTAATTGTTTTGTTTAGATTATATTGATGTTTCAAAATATTTTTTCCTGGCAGGAGCGTATACTCCCATGTGTCAAAGTGAATTTCCCCTATTGAGGTCGTGTTGTTTCAGAGCATTTGGGTGT
The DNA here is from genome assembly GCA_947311845.1 of Poa pratensis. Taxonomy (NCBI): domain Eukaryota; kingdom Viridiplantae; phylum Streptophyta; class Magnoliopsida; order Poales; family Poaceae; genus Poa; species Poa pratensis. The sequence continues at coordinate 33,151,492 of CAMZMU010000101.1, read as the reverse complement.
AATTTTCTTATCAATTTGATACATAAATAAAGTGCTAATTATTGGTTTAAAAACTACATACAAAAGGGGCACACACACTGACATCTATCCGCCTCATATTTGATCGATACAATTACAATATTTTGAAAAATGCGGGAAAATCATGATGCTTCCTAGGACATGGTGGACGTTGACCTATAAATTCTCATGAAAAGGGCATGTGCTGCATTATGCACATGCTAAACAACTTCAAACACTGATTAACGATTTTTCACTACTCCCCCGATTCGTTTTATGTGTCGCTGGAAAAGAGCTGAGTTAGTACAACTTGCTAGTATAGATGGCGACAATTTTTATGGATAAGAGGGAGTATGTTACGTGGATGCAATCATGAATTTGAAATATTTATAGTCGGCATGCAAGGCACGATTTTACTTAAAATGGAATAAGAAACAGGGTTGAAGTAGGCCTTGTGCTAATAAAATCCCCACGTTCAAGCTAGGAATCTATAGTTAATTAGTTGCTGAGATTAGTACGACACTCGCAAGGTGACACTTGCTAGCGTTTTACTTGTGTGAAGTGATATATTTGTGCGTGTCATGTCATCTGTCATGCGTAGTACGTAGTACATAATGCTTGCTGCTTGCTGCTTGCCAGCTCTGGGTAGCCAGTACTCAGTAGTCGCTTAGCAAGATCTACTCTAGTAGGTGAAGAGACAGCAGTGGACTGGTTTATTTGATGGCTTCTGGTTTGGCGCCACTCCACTAACTGCAGATCGATTGACAGAAAGCGAAGAAGAAAAGTGGCGGATCGAAATGAGGGCAAGACTAGAATATTATTTGTAATGCGAAGTGATTAGACCAATTAAAGCTAGAGAGAATTCGTTTCTTGGCCCTCTCTTAAATTTGGATGCCTTTCTTGGCCCTGTATAAGTTTCGTGTCCCTTTTTGACCCAAAAAATTTAGATGACTTCCTTATTTGGCCCTCTAGTTCATTTTGGACACTAACGGTGTTAAGTAGCTGTTAAGATGACTCTTTTGCCCCTGCTGCTGAAAAACTAATCTCAGATTTGAAAAAATCGAAATTTTGACAGAACCTCCCCTATAACCGGATGCCATATCCGTACACACAGTTCAGCATATATATAGAATATATAACACAGCATGTAGAAGTTCCAAAAGTATCCAAATATACAAATATCAACACTAGTGGACATATACACCACGCACATGGTCACATGCATGCTGCCAAGTTCACAAAAGAGATATGTACATGCTGCCAAGTTCCCAAAATATTTGCATACAGACTAAGCATTTGAGAATCACAAGTTGAGCCTCCTTTTGCTTCTTGTGCTCATTGCAGGGCTAGAAGGGTTAAATTTCTTGCTTCTTGTGCCCATTGCTGGGCTGTCAAATGGCACCATAGGAAGTTTCGTAACATCCTCTTTCTTTTTCTGCTTGGCCCTCTTTGATCCTCCAGATTCACAATTGGCTTTTTTCCCCTTATTGCTACTTGTGTCCTCCAAGTTTTTCCTATGTTGAGAAGAAAGCAAGTATAAGAATAGAAACAGGTTTTAATTTAACTTAGAATTTCAGAACTAGTTGTAATTACCTTTTTGATGCTCCAGCACTAGATTTTACATCTTTTCCCTTTTTCTTTGTTGTAGTTTCCAAGCTAAGGCTATTGTGAGAATAAGATACTTAGAATTAAAACACAGAAATGCTAACCTTGGTGGGAAACACATCCTTGCTGGTGCTCCATCATTGCACGGCACAATGGATGATTCAGTTGTCGAGGTGGTCTTTTTCTTCCTCTTTGGTGGTTCTCTAAATCAGAGAAAAGTAGTTAACATCTATAGCTGTTTATGAGAATAAAAAATGCAAGAACATAAGATAAATGTTGATCCTTCTTACCTCACAGCCATCATTGCAGCAATGTCATTTGAACAGATTTTGTCTCCGAGTGTTTGTCAAACATTGTCATCAATTCTTGATCAGTTGTTATTTCTGGGAATGTGTTTAGAACCTCATCATAGTACTGAAGATGTGCAACTTCCAGATATCTTGGTGAGTACTCATCTACGATTGATGCAACCAAATCTTTATAGTTTGTCAAGTCTGAGTCAATAATCTTCTCAAAACAGAAACTATTGAATTCTTTTCTAGCTGTTTTGGGGTTGGCAAGCAAACTTATGATCAATTTATAACTTGAATTGGGATCCATCCTGTATATGAGATATGCATTCATCAGCACTACTACTAACAATCAGATAAGCATCACAAATTCCATGGGAGCAACAACATAATGCTTACCCTACTGGCCATGCCGACGATGCCGCACAACCAGAGCCTGTACTCGCGCGGTGGCTGAACCCAGCAGTCGTCGATTCGACATTCGCGCCCAAAGCCGCAGCCCCGCCTGCCTCAGAGCTCGCAGATGGATGCACGGCCGCCGCAGCTTCTTCCTCCGCTGTAGTACATCCAAAGTATGAGCAATAGGAAACTAACAATAATCACACCACTCTGGTTTAGACATTTACGTTTCTCCAAATCTACCTCAGTTGTCACATGTTCATATTGTCAGAAGTTCAGAAATTAACTCAGCCTACATACATACAGGTGCCAAAGAACTTTCTACATCATAATACTGAATTTGATCATATACTTGATCGACACAAACTAGGTTCAGGTAAAGCAAACATCCATCTAACCTATGCCTTCAAGGTTCAGTTAAGCAAACATCCATCTAACCTAGGTTTTCAGTGGCGACTATCATAAATCCTAATCGCGCCTACAATCGAATCCGCGCCCAGTTCATCCGCCCAACAGAGACAAGGACGAACGGATCACTAGCCAAAGTAGGGAATTACGGCACCGAATCGAAGAATGGGAGGGGATGGTCGAACTACCTCGCGCGATTCCGCAAAATCCCAAATCCGCCGGGGGTTGCAACTTTGATGGAGACCGTCCGACCTGCAGGGCCCCGCCGCCGCCGGGGGGTCCGCCTCCAGCGAGGCCGCCGCCTCCGCCGCGGGCGCCGCCTTCTGGCCCGACCTGCAGGGCCCCGCCGCCGCCGCCCGGTCCCATCTCCTCCACTAAGGCCGCCGCCTCCACCGCGGGCGCCGCCTCCACCGTGGATGCTGCCTCCGCCGCCCTCGCTCCGCTAGGGTTAGGCGCCGCCGTCGCTAGGTTTCTGGTCGGGGTCGGGTTTGGGTCAGGAGGAGAGCGAGGGGGTAGGGGTCGGGTTTGGGTCCGAGCGTTGCGTGCTCTCTTTTTTTTCTTCTTATTTTGCTTTTCCTTTCCAGTGATCTGCAAGGGCATATGAGTCAACACCAGAAAAATTTAACGGGAGGAGCTGACGGATGCAACGGCAGACCAAATAAGGATGTCATCTAAATTTTTTGGGTCAAAAAGGGACACGAAACTTGTCCAGGGCCAAGAAAGGCATCCAAATTTAAGAGAGGGCCAAGAAAGGAATTCTCTCTTAAAGCTATAGCTACCTTATACTTTGTGTACCTGTGTTTGTTGCATGTCTTGCTCGGGGCATGCACTCACCAATACTGCCATACTCAGGCTGGTAGTGGTAGGTCCTAAGAATGTTTATGCTTAACTAAGGGGGATATCTGAATCCTCTGAAACTGAATCTTTCTGATCTGAAAGACACATAAACTCCATGCATATATGTTAAGTAGTAATGTTTGTATAACAGTTCACTCATGCATCACTACAGGAAACAAGTGATACGCCGACGGCTTCAAGCCTATTTTGCCGTCGGCATAGGCCCGAAAACCGTCGGCGTAGCCTTTGCCGACGGCAGTCGTCGGCGTATAGCCCTCGGCTCAGCCTATTTTGCCGTCGGCACATTTTTTCCAATTTTTTTAATTTTTCAATTTTTTAATTTTTTTTTAATTCTATTCCGAAATTTTCCACTTAACTACACACTTAATATCTGATTACACACTTAATCTTAGCCACTCACTTAATATCTGATTACACACTTAATCCCGGTTCAAAGTACTTACCCAGGTCAAACTTCCCATTTGGTCACCCATTCTCAAATTGTTCCAGCACAAGCACGCTTAACTTTTAAGTTCCTTCCAAATTAGCTTAGAAATGAGAAGTGAGAACTTACTGATATTAGTATCCTATCAATCTATTAACCCTTCGGTCATGATGTTACACTTTTTATTGTTTAAAATTTAAAAATTTATTTGAATAAATAACAATGATTATGTAATAATATTTTTTGAATAAAAAAAGAAAATGAATTTTGCGTTATTTTTTCCTTTTTACATTTAATATGGAATAATTCATATCTTTAAATCCGTAAATCGAAATTTGACAAATAAAATGTCTAAATCGATTAGAAAATGAGAGGAATTCAAATATGACATCATGTCATCTTTTGCATCACAACTAGTGGTTATATCACGGAAACATCGATAGTTTTAGAAAATTTGACCTTTTCGATTAATAGTCATGGTGGCTATTTTGACCTTTTTTGAAAAAAATAAAATAATGTGAAAAAAGCCTCAAAAAAAGATGTCCTCTGGCATGGAGTCCTTTTATGTGTAGTAGTTTCTATGAAAAATTATAAACTTGATTTTTGACAAATTGTTGAAAAAATTCTTCACAAAAAGGTTTATCATGTATAAACATCTACAAGTTTCAATCCAAATCATCAAGTTATAATCATTCCCACAGCATAGTTTTTGATAAACCTCTCATTATCGACAAATTGGTGTATCTTGGTATAGGAAACAATGGTTCCGAAGGGATTTTTCAAATTATTTTATAAATATCATTTTCCTTTTTCTAAGTGGCAAAAATGACTTTTTTTGTGAACCAGTACAAAAAATATGTTACAAAATGGCACCCATCTAATTCTCACAAATAGTAGTCCACATTTGATGGATAATCCCAAAGTTACAGGAATTTTCTTGATTTCTACATAATTTCGCCTAGTTAAATGAGTTTATGCCGATTTTTTGAAAGTAATCCAAATTTGAGCTACAAGTGTTTGATAGTTTGGTATGAATTTTACAAAAAATCATTTTAAGGTACACAACTAGTGGTTATATCACAGAAACATCGATAGTTTTAAAAAAATTGACCTCTTTCGATGAATAGTCATGGTGGCCATTTTGACCGTTTATTGAAAAAAATCAAATAAAGTGAAAAAAAAACCTCAAAAAAAGATATCCTCTGGCATGGAGTCCTATTATGTGTACTAGTTGCTATGAAAAATGATAAACTTGATTTTTGACAAATTTTTCAAAAAACATCTTCACAAAAAGGTCTATCATGTATAAATATCTATAAGTTTCAAACCAAATCACCAAGTTATAACCAATCCCACGGCATACTTTGTGATAAATCTCTCATATTTTACAAATAGGTGTATCTTGATATAGGAAACAATGGTTCCAAAGGGATTTTTCAAATTATTTTTATAAATATCATTTTCCTTTTTCTAAGTGGCAAAAATTACTTTTTTTGTGAACCAAGTACAAGAAATATGGTGCAAAATGGCACCCATCCAATTCTCACAAAGAGTAGTCCACATTTGATGGATAATCCCCAAGTATTAGGAGTTTTCTTAATTTCTATCTAATTTCGCCTAGTTAAATGAGTTTATGTTGATTTTCCAAAAGTAATCAAAATTTGATCTACAAGTGTTTGATAGTTTGGTCTGAATTTTTTTAAAAATCATTTTAAGGTACACAACTAGTGGTTATATCACAGAAACATCGATAGTTTTAGAAAATTTGACCTCTTTCGATGAATAGTCATGGTGGCCATTTTGACCATTTTTTGAAAAATATATCCTCTGGCATGGAGTCCTTTTATGTGTAGTAGTTTCTATGAAAAATGATAAACTTGATTTTTGACAAATTGTTCAAAAAAAATCTTCACAAAAAGGTCTATCATGTATAAACATCTATAAGTTTCAAGCCAAATGATCAAGTTATGACCACTCCCACGCCATAGTTTGTGATAAAGTTCTTATATTCGATAAATAGGTGTATCTTGGTATAGGAAACAATGGTTTCGAAGGGATTTTTTAAATTATTTTTATAAATATCATTTTCCTTTTTCTAAGTGGCAAAAATAACTTTTTTTGTGAACCAAGTACAAAAAATTTGGTGCAAAATGACACCCATCTAATTCTCACAAAGAGTAGTACACATTTGATGGATAATCCCCAAGTATTAGGAATTTTCTTGATTTCTACCTAATTTCGCCTAGTTAAATGAGTTTATGCCGATTTTTCGAAAGTAATTTCACCTAGTTAAATGAGTTTTTGTGATGCAAAAGATGATATAGTTTTCATATTTGGATTCCTCTCATTTTTCTAATCGATTTAGACATTTTATTTGTTAAATTTCGATTTACGTATTTAAAGATATGAATTATTCCATATTAAATGAAAAATAGAAAAAAAAAATGAAAAACATACCTATGCCGATGGCAATGCCGTCTGCATAGCTCAAAAAAAATGGACGCTACGCTACGCCGACGGCCTGGATAAGCTACGCCGAGGGTGGCTGTCGGCTTAGCCAGGCTACGCCGATGGCTTTTTGTACGCCGATGGCCGCGTCGACGGGCTGGCCTCGTTGGTGTCTACGCCGACGGCCCGACAAAAAGCCGTCGGCGTAGCTCTCTGTTCCTATAGTGCATGTGCTGACCCCTCCATTACCCAAGACCGGTTCAGCAAAAGCAGGTGAAAAGAGCTAAGGGGTGCAGCATAAATAACAAGGAAAGTAATTAAGGATAGAAAAAGGCAAAGGTAAAAAGTTGGAAAAGAGGAGGGCCGGAGAAATGCATGCTTGAACCTGATCAGAGCCCTTTTCAGAGCATCCCCGATCGAATAATGCATGTCGTGTTATGTTTTTTCCATTCTGTCGATGATCCCACGGCCACACATACAATACATACACTAGCTACCTAGTTAGTGCAACTATAAAATAACAAGACCGGAGAGGGACTCCACCGCGGGTTTGTCATTAAGGTAGAAGTGAGGAGTCGAACCCGAGACCTAACCCTTATGCGCATATGCACGGCTACCACTAGTCCATGGACAAGATGGATACACTTTAGTATATTCGATCGGTTCCAAGTGCATACTGCTGGGGTCGATCGGTGTGCCCTTTAGTTCCCAGCTTTCGAGGGACATGCTGGTCGGCTCTGCTGCGACACACATCGTCATCATTCGATCCAAAGAATGATTCCACATATTCTTGCAAGCAACACTATTTGTATCTAAATTACCATGTACTACAACAGCTAGCTATAGTCTACCAACTTTTGACAAGAATGTCTCGCCTCATGGATCTCTAGCGTAGTCCGTGTTTGATCACTGAATTTGCTGGTGATCAGCTGTTATTTGGAGCTAGCATGCGATGCTAGCTGAAGAACACACACCAGCTCGATCGCTAGATCCCCCGCTGTAACCTGAGAAAGGTGTTCATGGTCCCCCAGGTGTCGGTGTTTACTTAACTCGACCCCCACATGGATCCATGCACGGATGCATCCATGCATGTGAGAATTAAGTAATCAACGGCAGAATTGATATGAATCGGTTGAGCCTGGCTCTGCTGTGATGTTCCTGCTTTCGGGTGAAACGAGAATACTCTTCCGGATGGTCCAAATACGAGTGATGGAATGCAAGAAGTGACCCATGGGATTCAAGCAGGCAACAAAATCTCATCTTGAGAGCAGAGCTGGTCGAGAGGCCGACAAAGGGGATGGATGTGCCAGCACTAGCAACCACATCTTGCCTGCCCGCCTTGGCAAACCACACACGCACGCACCAGAGCAGGCGAGCGAGCGCCATTGATGGATGCATTGCCACTCTCCACCGGTTGCGTCACATCGTCTCGCCGCTTTTGTGCCGTCTTTTCCCGGCCGGCCGGTATTTGCGTACGTTTGGTCCGGAGGAGGACATGCAATGGATGACCCACATGATGTACTCCTCATCTTCAAATCACTGTATGCATCATCTGAAATTTTACTCTTCACATAATTTCGAAATGTTGCTTTTGCCGAGCAGTGCAGGTTCATGGAGTATCTCCATAGGATCGATGAACCTTGACAAGTTTAGAGGCATGCTGAAATACGACCTTCTGACCACTCAGCAGTTGGTGCATTTTATTTTCACTTCTTTTTAACTTCTTTGATGCTGCTCTTTGTTTCTTAATCAAAAGCTACTTTGCTGCTGCTCTTGATAGCGTTCAGGTTTTGCATATGCAATGATGTAAAGATACATGATGTCTGCCATTATATCACTCTCAAAGCTTCATATATACGTACCTGGCGTTTCTTTTAGTCATAATTAAAAAAACACCGGCCGGTCCCATTGTTTGTGCCACTAGTAGCGTTTATTTTAGTCCTATAATCAAAGGATCACATGATAGTTTCTTCATTGCTTCAACAATATCAATTGATGCACATAAACTTCAAAATTTGTTTCAAATGATATAAAATATGTCAAAATCAAACAGATTATTAAGTTACACGAAGGAAATGACAAACAAAATGCTACAATATGGCCAGGTTTGGTTGGAATCAACCATAGCAATTAGGAAAGTAAAGATTGTACTGAGGATTCTAAACCGAGCATGGCTAGTGAAGGACTGAACAAGGGCATTCACTCATGAGAGCATATTGCTATCATATATAGACGGCATCGATGGCACAGAGCAAGCATTGGTGCACGAGACGCCACCGTGTCCTCTGTCGAATCGAGCCAATGATGCATATGTGTCTTCAAGAAAGGGATGAAACACATGCATCATTAGTGTTGGATCCAACCAATGAATACAAGATAAATCAAGATTTTCACCATTTAGGCCATGAATCGGTTCTTAAAAGCACTTCACTACGTATCCTTATCGCTAGATCCAACCAATGAATATTAGTTGATGGTCTAAATGTCGAGCCTCCTAGGTCAATGACAAAAACCATAAGAAGCTTTTCTCAGGTGTGTCGTTCCACATCGCATGAACTTCTCCCAGACCCATCGTCTTAGCACGCGACACCACTTGGAGGACCTATATCACCCATAAGAGCAATGAGAGAGATGAAAGATGACGAACTAGCTAGGGCAAGGGAGAAGGGGCTCACTGCTACTCAGCTCAGTTCGTGGCCACCTCCAACACCATGAGCACACAAAAAACAAGAGTTGAGGATAATTATATCGCGGTCTCACAAGTGTACGATGATTGTATGTGATCTTGCTCGTGGAGGTATGCTCAAGTCACTAGGGATCACATGACACGACTTTACCGAGGTATCGGGATGGGTAACAACCCTACTCCTTCTTGGATTGGATTAATATTTAGACAAAGTACAAACAATTAACGATTACAACAAGGAACCCATCGAGTTACATGGTCAACTCGACAACTTATCATGGAGAAACTAGGTTAAGTGCTCTTGATTGCTATGGGCTTCCATCGGTTTGAAAACTTGCGCTTCAGCTGAATCTGGTAAAATTTGGTGGATTCTAGATTGCTTCGTCATAACTTGGTCCTCTTGTGGGGCCATTCTTGTTTGCTTTTTAAAGGATCACATGGCGGAGGACTCATGGGATATTTTGGCCGAGACAAGACTTAATACATGCTACCCACACACTTCTATGGTCAAGGATGCTACATGATGTGGAGCGACTAGTTTGACGATGCATGACATGTCTCAAAGCTAAGTCCAAATCCAATCCTTATGGTCTATAAACACCATTAACTATTCCACATATACTTTGGACCGATATAAGCATAGAATTTGTATTGGGACTACCTAGAACTTAGACAAACAAAAATTCTATATCTGTTGTGTTAGATCATTTCTCTAAAATTGCTTTTATACCTTGTCATTAGATCGACGATGCTTCACATGTTGGTACTTTGTTTTTTTAGGAAATTCTTCATGTTGTGTCAAGGACCATTGACTCGGAACGAGAGGTCAAGTTTGTGAGCTACTTTTAGAATACCTTGATTTAAAATTTGGGTGTCAAGCTACTCTTCTCCACCACATATCACTATGAAACAGATGGACAAACATATAGGTCGTGAGCCGGATCTTCTTCACACTTCTACGAGTTCTGATCAAGAAGAACTTGACGAGTTGCAAGGAATGGATTTCCCACTTCGACGGCGTCTACAACCGCGTTAAGCATTCAACTACTATTTATTCAATCCTTACACAACCCTCGATCTACTACCACCCCTCCCCATGAGAAGACGAACATGGATGCATCCAAGTGTGTCGAGTTCGTGGAGACTCTACATGAGTCCTCAAGAACGACTATCGAGTAGCAAGTCTAACAACAAGCTACAAAGTTCAGCAAGAACAAGAAGGCCATGATATCTGAAGTTGGCGATCTAGGATGAGCACATCCTTGCAAAGACCGCTTTTTGAAAGAGCACAAGTTGAAGATCTCTCCAACAAGTGACGGTCAATTTCAAGATTCTGTAACACGTCAGCAATAATGCTTACAAGATCAACATTCCGCCTTCCTAGTTGCTAATACCTGGTGAGTGACACATTCAACATCTTTGGTTGTCTTTCATCGTATCATTGTGGTGAGGAACTTGAATCAATAAAGACTCTTTTCATAGGGGGAAGATGATAAGGTACGCCCTCATACATCACCACCACAAGCTCAACAACAACATAACCTCCTTAGATTACACCTATTTGTCCTAAGACAAGATCTAGAGCAAGAACCCTACATGTCAAGGTGAATCTATTCCTAAACTTGTGTGATACTTCTTCCTCCACGAATAGCTTGCACCTCGAGAGGATACTCACTTATGAATCTCAATATCCACTACAAACGAGGACATAAACCGGAGAGGAGAATAAATGAGCCAAGAGTTAGGAAGATGAAGAGAAGAAGCTGCCTCAGCCGTCAGACTGTTTGGTGCCAGGCATGTGTCGCACCTATCTGGTCCGCCTCTGTTTGGAAGCCAATCCGACAGCCGCCAGACATGTTCAGCACCTATCAGGCCCATTTTTTGGTCTCCGCATCAATTCGTTGTCAAACTGTCTAAGCGGATCGCCGGACTATATGACACCCCAAAGACTTCGCCGGACTGTCCAAAACCAAAACCGCCGGACTTTCCGGCACCAAAACCGAAGGACTATATATCCCGCGCCGTGACCGCATGTAGAAAACGGGCTGCTCTCCATTATCTTACTCTCCTACGTACCACTCTTCTCACTTAGACTATAAATACCCCCTACCTCTTCATATCTGGGAATGATATGAAACCCTGGAACTTTGCTACCCAAAGATCGAAAGTGCATCTAGTTCAAGTTATACAAGACCTCTCCCTTGCTAACCTTCTCTTCATTGGGTTCTACTGGATCGGTGGAGTGGCCGGTGTAACTAAGAGTGAATTTCCCTTTTATTCGGGATTCAAGGCCTCGTCACTTGGATGTTGCAATTGAGTTCGAATCCTTGTAGGATTTGCTAGATATCATGTACTTTTCATTCGAATCCCCATTTGTTTGGATTTCTTTTCACTCGTTTCCAATTATATTTATCGTGCTTCCATGTGTTTTTTGTATCCATTCTCATCTATCCGTGAACATCTTGTCAAACCGTATCACGACCCATGTACAGAATATGGTTATATGATTACCCATCGTCGCAAGATGAGTCACTAGTGCTTGAGTCGCATGCGAGGAGTCGGGATATATATGTATAGAGGAATTCCCTCTCTCCCACTTCACACCTTGGAACGTGTAGTTTTTATAGAGAGAATGGTTGTATTTTCACCTTCTTATCCTGAAATGAAGGGTACCTGAAAAAATCCAGTGTAAACGGGTGGGCCTATAACTCAGATGATTAGAGCATGTGGCTATGAACCACGGTGTCAGGGTGCATGGTAGTGGTACATCCAAATCGCGAAGGCATGCATGTTTTATCGTGTTTTTTGGCACATATTAAGGCCTCAAAAGTCCAATAGTAACACCACAAAATTCACATGATAAGCTCCTTTGTCGGGTATTTGCCAGCACCTCGTCCAAAAGGTCAGAAAAGACCGACTACCATTTACTCCCTCTGTTTTTAAATATAAGAAGTTTTAGGTGTTCCACATATTGTATAGATGCATACTAAAATGAGTGAACATACATACTAAAATGTGTTTAGATACATTTATATACAGTTGAATGTGGACAAATGTTAAAACATCTTATATTCAGGATGTTCTCTATTGATGCAAGACTCACATTGGTCAAGGATGTGCTGTCCGCGATGCCAATCTTTAAGATGATCGCCATCTTCTTCCCGAAGTGGTTCTCCAAAGCAATCGACAAGCTTCGCGAGGTTTCTTTTGGGCAAAAGAGATTTCTGCACCTGGGGGAAGGTGTTTGGTCAACTGGAAACGTGTTTGCCGTCCTACCAGATACGGTGGCCTAGGCGTTTCTGATCTACAAGCAACCCGTATTGCACTTCGCCTACGCTGGATTTGGCAATCTTGGACTGATGCCTCCAAACCTTGGATTGGTCTACCTCTGCCTGTCGATGACCGACTAACAACCCTCTTCAATGCATATGTGAACTTCCAACTTGGCGATGGAAAGAAACTTCTTTTCTGGCTGCACCCCTGGCTAGGGCATGGTGAAAGGACAAGGGGGGGGGGGGGGGGGGGCTGAATAGGCGATTTAAAACTTTTCCGGTTTAGGCTTGATAAATGCGGAATAAAACTAGGTGTTTTAATTTAACAAACATACAACCTAAATATACTAGGTTCACCTATGTGCACCAACAACTTATGCTAAGCAAGACAAGTAACAAGGTGATAGCAAGATAATATACTTCAAGCACGAAGACTATCACAATGTGAAGTGCATAAGTAAAGAGCTCGGGTATAGAAATAACCGAGGCACGCGGAGACGATGATGTATTCCCGAGTTCCTCCTTTTTAGGGGAGTACGTTTCGTTGGAGGGGTGTGAGTTTTAAACTCAAGATGCCACAAAAGGCCTCACCCTATTTTCCGATGAACCTCGCCCAAAAGCTCGGTTCACCTTCCACTGTTGATTTCCTTTTGGGCGGAAATCGAGTCCCTTACAACAATCTTGAGACACAACCCACAAAAGGATTGGGAGCTCCCAAGTGACCACAAAAGGTCCTAACTAGCCACAAAAGGCCTTGACCACAAAAGGCCTCAAGAACACCGTCTAGGGTCCAACGACCCAAGAGTAACAAACTCACAAACTTTCACTTCCACGAATTCTCGTGGAGAGAGCAAACCGATGCACAAAAGCAAAGGCAAGAACACAAGAAGTGATCAAGTCCTTCACTCCCAAATCTCACCAAAAGCAACTAATGCTTATGAGGGGATAAGAGAGGAAGAACAAAGAAGAACTCAACAAATGGAACTCCAAGAACTAGACCCAAAAGGTTCCCCTCACTTAGAGGAGAGATGGATTGGTGGAAATGTAGATCGGGGCCTTCTCCTTCAATCCTCCGAAGATCAGCAAGTTTGGTTGGAGGGATTAGGAGATCTAGGTTGGTGAAGCTTTCAACAATGGAGGACAGAGAAACTGGAAAGCTTGCCTGGAAGAGCTGGCTGGCTGGAGGATGGTGGAGGGGTATTTATACCCCTCCCAGAAATCTGCCCGTTGGACAAGGCGCTCCAGCAGAACTTAACCCGGAACTTCCGGTTCCAGGGCCGGAACTTCCGGACCCCAGAAAAACGGCTAAAAAACGGTACTGGACTTGGGCCGGAACTTTGCCCGGAACTTCCGGCGGGCCGGAATTTCCGGCCTAAAGTCTAGAACTTCCGCCCCTTAAAAAAACTGCAGAAACACCAGTACGAAAACGGCAATAAGTTTTACATCCGGACTCCGTTTTTGATGTTCGTGGACTCGTTGGAATCACCACAACGAGCACGACAAGATTATGCAGAGAAACATCATAGTACAAAGATGGAGGATAAAACCAAATATAGAAAGGTAAAACCTCTCTAGAAAAGAACGACCGGTAAAACCTCCAACATAAAAAACGCAACAAGATATTCATGAAATCCGTTTTTTGATGAACTAGAGCTTGGTATGGAGATGAACACAAGCTCTAAATTCTCACATGGATAAAATCCAAATAAGAACCAAGAAAGATGATATGCAAGTATGGAAAGGTTTGAGCTCTCCACAAAGATGCGATCAAGTTACTCACTTGAGAGTCCCTCTTGATAGTACGGTATGTATCCTATAACCCGGTCTCCGAATTAACAACATGAGACCGGTAAAATAGAAACCCTATCAAGATCATACCTTTGCCTTGCGCATTCCACTTGAGTTAGATGATGACGATCTTGACTCTCTCAAGTTGGAACACCTTTCTTGATCATGCTTGCTAGCACACATGCTTGATGAAGACTTCTCCAAATACTCCCCCATACACCATTATGGGAGAGTCTCATTTAACTCCGTCTTCATGTATCCATTGCAAGATTCAATCAAATGATATCTTCCGAGATGGATCATATTAAACTTGCACTTCATCTTCTTCTCTTGACATATAGGATGGCTTGGACATAAACATGAATGTTCCCTCAATCTTCTTTTCCAAGCCATACTTTACCATGTAAGCTTCTAGAGTCCAACACATGAACTCCTTTCTTTTCCTATGGACAAGATCTACAAGGATATATCAATGCAAACATTAGTTCATAAGGATTGTCATTAATTACCAAAACCACGCATGGGGGCAACATGCACTTTCACATGGGCACTACCTGAAGAATGTGATGCCTGATTTATTTAGCTGTTGCACCCGCAAAAACCTTACTGTTGCCCAGGCTTTGGAAGCTGATCGCTGGACGCGCCACCTTAGAGGTGAACTGACCATTGCAGCGGTCACACAAGCTGTTCAACTCTGCGAGAGGACTAGGGACGTCGTACTGATCCCTGGCACGCCGGACTCTGTAACTTGGCACTGGACAACATCGGGCTAATACTCTGCTGCCTCTGCATATGATATCTAGTTCGAAGGGGCTTTAAGATCCAATTTCTGCGAAACGATCTGGTGTAGCGATGCACCTCTAAAATGTCGGATTTTCGCCTAGACGACAACCCTGGGGAAGTGCCTGACTGCTGATGCATTAGCACGAAGACTATGGCCGCACAATGAGCACTGTGCTCTATGCCTCTCTGCTCCTGAAACAACACCTCACCTGCTGGCTGATTGCCCCTTCTCGCACCAGCTTTGGTGCGAAATCCTGCCCCTTGCTAGCCTGCCGCCCTGCTACATGCCAACTGCACCAACTAACCTCGATGATTGGATGACCTCGACTAGCCTTATGAAGCCAAAACCTCAAAGGAAGGGCTGGGCGGCCCTTGTACATCTTACCTGGTGGTCTATTTGGAAAGAGCGTAATGCTCGTATTTTTAATGGACGTGCCGCCCAACTACAAGATCTGAAGAACTCCATCCTTGATGACACTTGTACCTGGCATTCGGCTGGACGTGGGCATGCTCGTCAGTTGCTCCAAAGACCAAGGGAACCTGACTGGTTTTTCTAGTTGTTGTTTCTTGCTGTTTTTGTTATAGTTGTTGAATAAAAATATATTGCCTAGCCCTTTCCATTAGTTTGGACTTTTGGGAAGATGGCTAATGCATACAATTCTATATGGTATCAGAGCTAAGAGGTCTCGAGTTCGAGACCTTGCTCACGCAGATTAAAGAAAACAAAGAAAAAAAATCCTGCGGCATGCACCAAACCCACGCTAAGGACTAAAATAGTTTAGACGTGAGTGGGAGTGTTGAATATAAATATATTGCCTAGCCCTTTCCATCAGTTTAGATTTTTGGGAAGATGGCTAGTGCATACATTCTATAATAGCTAGCTGTCTTTTCTTTTCTTTCATACCTCTACCTCGTACAACCTTTTGATGAATGAAAAAGCAGTTTCGACTGCATTTTCCGTAAAAAAAAACGGAGGGAGTACTAGCCAACAAGCAGAGTTTACATGCAAGTGTAACTCAAAGGTAACCGACTGACATGCTCAAAGTATAGGAGCGCTAAAACTACTCTGATCTATGATGCACTATACTCAAGTTAGCTTGAGCACACATGCGTGCATCGATCATATGCAGTGATCAATCAAAAGCCTTGATGATCTCAGCAAGCATGCGGATGGAACCTGGTTGTAATTTTCCAGTTCGCCGGCGGCGATTCGCCGGTTCCCCTCCCCTCCGTCGGCCGCTCCGGCGGCGGGAGGGTGGGGGAACCTCGGATCTCGCCTGTACATAACTAGGTGTGAGTGGGGTGACCGGCGGCGGCGCTCGGAGGAGGGTGCGGCTGTGCAGGTGGTTTGTGGGGGCGGAGTTCTTCTCCGGTGGTGGTGTTCTTCGGATCCCCACCATGTCTCTGCCTCCGTTCCGGCGCTCGCATCTCGGTGGAGATGCCGTGCGTCGAGTTCCCGTGCCGGTGGTCGTGTGCGGCGGCTCCGGTGTTTGTTGATCTGGTTGTTGCAGGTGGTGAGCTCCAGCGTGAAGATGATGGTGGCGATGCAAGGTGGAGGCCTTTCGGGGTTGAGGATCGTTGACTTCCCGCTCGCCATGGGACTCCGTCCTGTCCAAGGTCTCAGAGGAGGAGCGGCGGCGGCGCGCCAGCGGCACGGCTTCTTCGTCGGCATCGTCTTCCTTATCCTGATGGACCTGGTTGTAATTTTTCTATTTCCTGAGGGCTGGTCTGTTAGGGCTGTGGAGTGATTCCACTTGTACTTCCCCGCAAAAAAAAAAAAAAAGCATGCGGATGGAAGTATGCGTCGTAGGAGAGGCAGGCATGCGGCGGCAACAGAGGATCTAGGGAAGGACATCTCACATCAGGTAGCAGAGTCCAATGAAGAAAGAACGAGAGAGCCTACTAGTAGCTACCAGTATGGATCCCTTGAGCTCAGACAAAGCAGCTGGGAACTTGTTGGATCCATATGCTTGGCCAAAAAACTAACAGCGACTAGAACAGCTAATACTATGTAGATCGACCAAGCAAGGAAACATGGAGAGGGAATGATCCATCATCCGTGCATGCAGCCGACCGAGATAGACGAAGCTACCGACGGACGAACTGGCTAGTTGCGTCCCCACCTATAGCACTACGTACGCTTCGGACGGAAAGATTCCGTAAAAAATGGGCAAAGGGGATGTGATCGAAAGCAAGCAGAGGGAGGCAGGAAAGGCAGATCAAGTCACTCGAGTGTCTATGGTAGCAGCAGAAGCAGCATAGCACTGATCGATTGAGCACTCCCACGTGGCAATTTTGACGAATTTGATCTTTTTTGAAATCATTTCACAAAATGGATCCAAATTCAAATCATTTCACGATCTGACCCTTTCTCGGCGCCGTGCTCAGCTGTACAACGCCCCGGCCCAAGGCGTCATGGATTCGGCCACGTCAGATTAGATCGGACCCACCTTAATAGCACGGCGCTCCGGACCAGGACGTCGTGCCTACAACCATGGCGCCGTTAGCCAAGGCTTGCGTGCTTTTCTTTTTTTGCTCGTTGGGTGAAAGTGAAAACAGAACAAAAGACGCCCATGTATATTTCTAGTACACTTACCATGCTCTAGCCTAGTGGTCTGTCGCCTGCACCCAATTTCATACAACACAAAAATTTCGGAAAAAAATTGGGTGCAAACAAGGATTTGAACTCATGACCTGATAAACATGAAGCACACCACAGACCACTAGGCTAGAGCATGGTAAGTGTAATAGATATATACATGGGTCTTTTTTGTACTGTTTTCACTTTCACGCAACGAGCAAAAAAAAAAAAGCACGACACCTTGGCTAAAGGCGGCATGGTTGTAGGCACGACGCCCTGGTCCAGGGCACCGTGCTATTAAGCTGGGTCCCGTCTAATCTGACGTGGCTGAATACATGACGTTTTGGAACGTCCCGTTCGTGCTCAGCTGTACAACGCCCCGTTGCCCAGCCCTGATGCATGGAGTTGAAAATCTAGCTAGTGGGCTCTGGGCCTGATGCATGGAGTTGGTGTGTCACACATTTTTCTCGGTTTCACGAGTCATTTCGGTTAGCCATGCATTAAAACCGAACTAGCCGAAGTAATTTCGGTTTTCTACTTATCTTGACCGAATTTTGTACATATTTTTCGGTTTCGGTCTATTCGGATTCGGTCCCGGTTATTTCGGTTCGGTAGTTCGGTCTTCGGTTTAAATGCCCACCCCTACCCCCACCCACACCGAGTTGTACATGTAATCCCTTTTTCAAAAAAAGAAAAGAAAATGATGTTTAGATTTTCTATGGAAACATTTTTATTAAAGTACACCGATATGATTTACATATCGTAATTGTGGTTAAATATTAATACTGTGTATTTCAGGTGAGGCAAAAAAAACAAAAACATGGTTTAAAAAGGAAAAATAAAACATGAGTTTCTCCCCATATTTTTTTTGGGTGTAGATCACATATGAGAATATATGTTGACAAAAAAATGTACGCAAATACGAGGAATTTGTTTAGCCCTCCAATGTTTAATAAGTGAGAACTCACTTGGCTAGGGCAGTGGAAGTATAACCCATCCAACCAAGTTCAAACCACATGAAAGGGACTTTGGGTTCTTATTATTTAAATAAAAAATAATATCAAGGCCACCCTCCCTCCAGGCGGCTCCGGAGGCGCCCACCTCCCCTCAACCCTAGCAGCCACCCACCGTCCCGGCCCTCTGCCGCCGCTGCTGCCGGCTCCGGCGGTGGTGGCGGCGCCCATCCCGTCGTAGACGGTGGGAAGTTGAGGTGCCCCGCGGCAGCGACCCACGGAGGCGGTGGGGAGCAGGTGGCGGGCACGGGGCGGCGCGGCCGGCGGCCGGCACCTGAAGCCCGGCGGAGTGACGGCGTGGAGGTGAGGGACGCCGCCGATTCAGGCTGCCTTGGTGGCGGATCGGATCGAGGTTGTCTCGGATCTCTTGGGTTTGATCTGGATTCTTTGGATCCGATCTGAGCCGGATGGATCCAGCCAGGGTCAGCGATGCGTTCGGCTGTGGCTCGGCCATGTCGGTGCTTAGCTGTGCGCTGGTTCTCTCTCTCTTGCCGTCGTTCCTGCTGGGAGTGGTCTCGCGGCGTCGGGGCCTGCGGGACTGAATAATAATGGCGGTGGTCCTAGTGTTCTTCTCGTGCCAAGATGAAGATCTGCCGGATGCATATCCCCATCGATCTGGCTGGACGGTCGTGTTTCGGAAAGCTCCGCCGACGAACTTCATTGGGGACTCATGCCTGAAGATTGTTGGATCGGATGGTATTCGATCGTGTGCACCCATGTTTTTCTCTGACCGTTTGGTTTCAGAGGGTGCGCTTCGAAGCTCTGCTGGCTGTTAATATCATGGAGCATGCTTTCTCATTCCATGGTGCTGGCGGAGAATGACATGGACGGCGAGATCTGAGGACTGACAATGGTGGTTTGAATTCTTGTGCGGTTGAGGAATTGGCTTGGTGTTTCATGGCTTGGAGCAGCAGCATGTTAGTGGGGGTGACAACATACGTGAAGTCCAAAGTCCTACCTTTCAGGGTGAAAATCCAAGGTATGACCATAATTGGTTGTGCCTGACAGTGGTCTTGCTGAAGACATTGTTGTGAGAGCGAGGATTATCTTCAGGGTGAAAACCCAAGGTATGGCCTTAATTGGTTGTGCCTGGCACTGTTCTTCTTGAAGGCGTTGCTT
This sequence comes from Poa pratensis, assembly GCA_947311845.1. Taxonomy (NCBI): domain Eukaryota; kingdom Viridiplantae; phylum Streptophyta; class Magnoliopsida; order Poales; family Poaceae; genus Poa; species Poa pratensis. The sequence continues at coordinate 33,131,821 of CAMZMU010000101.1, read as the reverse complement.
TTGAAGAATTGGACATCAGGTGTTGTTTTGGTGGTGGTTGTGCGGCTGCTGCAAGAACTGTAACTCTTTAGCGGGACTTTTCTTTTTATTTCTTCTTCTTATTGTTTTTTGGCTGTGTGCATCCGTAATGGCTTCGGTTATTGCGTTGTTGCAGAGGCTGGGTGCATGTTGTATCTTCTCGATATTAATAAACACTCTTTATCTAAAAAAATAAAAAATAACTCTATGTGGGGCTTTCCCCACCACTTTCCTTTCAAAAACAAAACAAAACTGGGTTATGTTTGGTATTGTGCTGGATTATGATGTTTCTGTTTCCCAACTACGTATTGCATTTTGCTCTTTGATCACTGGCGTTTTCTACTTGCTGGCTACTATATTATTCTGAAAGAATTATAAGCATATTCTTGCAAAATAAATAAATAAATAAGCATATCATAATTCAGTACTTCGTACGTACCAATTCTTAGGGATCAATTTGCAAATCTCTCGGCCCAAAGTGCTAGCTGATTAGGGCTAGAATTTTGCATTCATTGGTGGGGAGAGTCAACCAGTCACTAATTGAGAGGGAATTACATGCTAATACGTCTAGGAGGTGGGAAGTTTTGGAAATGCATGGGTTTTGGATTGTGCCCAGAAAACTGGGACGAAGGGAACTAAATGCTAATGCGTCTAGGAGCAAACCAGGCACATTTTCCAAGTCACTCTCAGCCTTGAAAACCGATAAGTTTGGTTACACATGTCTAAAAGTAGTTTTATACATGACATCACATTAGTAGTTTCGCACATGTGAGAATCAGTCAACAATACATAATTCAATTTAGCAAAGATACGAAAAAGAAAAAAGAAAATCAAACAATATGTCTCAAATCAAGAAAACTGGTGTAAAATTGGAGATGTGAAGGCAAACTATTGGACAGGCCCAGAATTTTTTGTGATTTGCGTAATATATTAAAAAGGTTTGCAACATTCATAACAAGGAATTATTTCTAAATTTATTGGAAAATCCATCTTTCACAATCGGATTCGCCTCTTATGCCAAATGTCACAGGCACTCGGCGAAGCCCTTTTTGCACTCGGCTTACAAGGCGTATCCGGTAGCGAAAGATACTCCCTCCGTTACGGAATAAGTGTTATTGTTGTAGTTCAAACCTATTTCGGAAGGGAGGGAATAGTTCTTTTTTCGAAGAAGTTTACAACTATTTCCTTTTTTAATATTCTATAAAATATTATCTTGATTTTTAAAGATTGTTTCTAATATTTGTTATGTCCAAGTTTAATAAATTTAGACTAAAGTATGCATATGAAAACGTCATGTCCTTTGAAAATCTATGAACTAGACGGCCCGAGGAGATTCCTCGTCGATCGATCTTTCCTATTGAAAAGATAGATCGATCCAAGGAAGGACAATTAACGTAACGCTTTTCTTTGCTTTTGGTCATCTTTGCAGGGCAGCTAGCGGATCTGAGCACTGAGCAGAGAGTTGAATGAAGGATTTTGAATGAATCTTGCCACTGAGGTTCAATGGAGGTAATGATTCATAGTCCCGTGTGGCCGTGTGGGAGGCAACGGCACGCACTAGAGAAACACACAGCACGGTTGTAGCATCAAGTATATACTATTACTATCTGAATTTGATTTCCACCGGACAACCTGATGTGATCATAATTCAACCCAACCACATCGATCTCATCTGGACATATAATCACCTCACTCGATTAAGTTTATCGAGAAAACATGATGCTTAATCAGCGGAGACATCAACTCATACACCTCATGCGTGCAGCATGCATGTATCTTGCGCAGGAATTCAGATTGATTATGTAATGCTATGCAAACACACCCTTAATTGTCCGCACGCAGACAATTAGAAGCACATAACGTATGGTTCGAGGGATCAAAAAAGTGTGATGTAAATTTTGATAAGAAAGAGAAATACAGGAAAATTAATAGTAGGAAATAATGATACAGTGATCAACAGCAGTTACTAGAAGCAAATAAATGATCATAATTTAGGGCCGGCCTCAACTGAAGAGGAGGCTCAGGAGTCAGGACCTGAGTCCGTAGTTGTATGAAATGAATAGATCGAAGAATCAAAGCCGGCCGTACGATAAATCGATGCCGTTGCTGGATCGGACGGCTGAGGTGAAACGAACGGTTTCAGAAGACCTTGGCGACGTCCTTCATGAGCCCAGGGTTGGCGTTGCAGAAGGAGATGAACTCGTTGAAGTCGATGAAGCCGTCGCCGTCGGTGTCGATCTCCGCCATCATGCGCTGCACCTCGTCCGCCGACGTGGAGCCCAGCGTCCGCAGCGCGTCCGTCAGCTCCGACAGGGAGATCTTCCCGTCACCGTTGGTGTCGAACCTCTTGAAGATCATCTCCATGTCGTCCGCCATTATCGATCCCTCTCCTTCTAGCTCGAATCGCTCTTCGATCGGTCGACGGAAATGGCAGAGATGCTCTCGTGTCTTTATCAGTTAGCTCCGCCTCTTCGTGCTCGCATCTATATATAAAATTCGAGGACGGGCAGGGCGCCATTGTTGTAGCTGGGTTTGTGGAGGCCAGCCATTGTTTGCATGCGACGATGCCAACCGCCCGTCTGCTCGTGAAGCCGCCGTTCATTTCGCGCCGCCCATGGAACCGTTCGCTTCAACCAGATCCATTCGATCGTCTCCAGGCCCATACACCTACTAGGCCCATAAACTGGCATGAAATCAGAAGGCCCAACTAACGTATGGCCCATTACGAGCACCAGCCCGTCGTGTAGATTTCACCACCTCAGGGCCGGGGCGGCGGCGGTGCTTAGGCCCATACCACCATCGTCGGCCGCTTCTCCATTCTCTCTTTTCCTCTCCGATAGTCCGATGGCGGCGGCGATCGCCGCCGTGGTACGCCGCGCCCTCGCTCCGGCCCGGCGACGGGCGATGTGGTCGGCCTCGTGGAGCGCCGACCCGGAGGCCTCCGCCACGCCGTCCCCTTCGACGTCGCTGGACAAGAAGAAAAAGACGCCGACGTCATCCCAGGACCGCCTCGGCGACGTAAGGGACGCCGTCAACGAACGGAAGCTCCCTCCCGAGCTCCGCGGCCGACCCAACGCAGTCAGGTATCTCCCCCATCTCTCATGTCCGTACGAGCCTCATTGAAATTACCCCGGAGCCCATGCAAAAAAAAAAAAATTACCCCGGAGCAAGAATCGTAACCATGTGGCCATTTCGTTGTTGATTGTACAAGTAAATCTGCAATCTTGGCCGAAACTGATCCTTGTATTGCTAGACTTCGATGCCCTAAATTGTTATCTATAAAATTGCATTCTGCTCCGGGCTCTGCAGACATTTAGGAAGTCGCACACCATCCACACAAGCAGTCCTTTTGTAACATCAAGGATACTTCACTTGAGGAACTTACATACAGAACTACGATGTCAATCATGTAAATCATTGTTGGTTTCAGTTACCCTTATCTGCCTTGCAGCGCGATGGTAATGGTTCTGTGTTTGGATTCGCAATGGAAACGACCACTAGCTCTGACATCTTCCTTGCTAAGTGAATATGCAATTGTAAATTCTGCATGCCAAACTTCGTCGTAAAATAATTCAGCAACCATTCGAACTTGGTGTTCTTGCGGAGGAAACCCCTTGTTGTACCGATAGGATTGTAACAATGTTCCTCCACATGTTTAACGCTCCGTGCAGTGTTGGGGGCATTTTGGTGTAGGCAGATTTTTCAACACTTCTCCTACTAAGTAGTGGCAAGCCACAAAAATTGTGGTGAAGAGATTATTCGCCATAACTGTGGCAAAGAAATTATTCGCCATAACTGTTGGCAACATTTGAAAAAAGTGAGTCTATGAAAAATGGAAAGACTGCTAAGAAAGTGCGGCATGCCACAGCTGTAGTTGTATGGGTATGAACCAAACATGCCACCACCCATAGTTAAACTTAACTTTTGGGTCTCCATGATGTTGGCCTAAATTGTTGATCACTATTCTGGGTACTGTTCAAAACTTATCGATCTGTTAGATGCCATGCTGCATTACTGAAACATATAAATCTTTAGCCAACGCAATGGTCTTAAGCTTTACAGCTGTGTCTAATTATCGTTGCTTTCAGCCAAAAAAATGAAGATGTTAATAACTTTATCCCTTTATCATAATGTGATATGGATTATAAAACGATTCTTTGCTTGCTCAAGCCCACACATACACTTGTTTGTAAAATGGAGCTTGGTCAGTTGCCATTACTCTTTGCAGCCTCTCATTTTTGTCACTCTTCAGTTAGCATATATTCTTGTTTTCTACACTAAGGGAAGAAAATAGGGGTCGCCCAAATTAATAACATAGTTGACATCAGGGTTCGTGCTAGCGACACAAACGACCATTTTCCTCTCTTTTTTGGCATTACTGATTAGCATGGCCTTATTGTTCGAGCACCCATTATGCTTTCATTTGGTTGCTGTATGCAAAATGTTGTTGTGTAAGTGCTTCTCACAGCTAATTTGTACCACGTACATCTCAGTCACCTAGCCGCCGCCTGTGCATTTTATGATTGTGACAAAGGCTCTTAGTCATCCTAACTTGTAGCTTTCTTGCCATTTTCCAGATCTGAGACTGACATAGTGAATGTCGTGGAACAAAGAATATGGCATTCGATGGAGGAAGGGCATTTTGAAAACCTACCTGGGAAGGGCAAACCCCTGAACCTCGATACGAACCCTCACGCAGATCCTGCAGAAGACACCCTTTACAGGATACTTTCGAAGAACGGCTGTGCACCCGAATGGGTTGAGCTGAACAAGGAAATCCGTGGAATGATTGTAAATTGGAAATCAGCCCTGAGGAAGGCTTGGGCAAACCGCTCCGAACACGATGGTTCTACCTGGGATGATGATTGCAGGGTTCTCCAGGAGCGAATTCGCCAAATAAATGACAAGGTGCTACTCTGTTCCATTATGTATGGCGAATGCATAAAAATGAGCTAACTAACCTGGGGTTTCATTATGCTGGAAAATGGCAGGTTTTCCGGTACAATCTGATAGTACCCTTTGGCCGCCAGATGTCCGGTCTTAACTGGGACAGGGAGTTGGGAAAACTGAATCTGAAGTAAGAAAAAAGCATTATGCCGCCTAAGACACCAGAAACTTTCAGAGGCTTTGTCCTGGATGTTGTTGTATTCACCTGTATCTTACTAGATCATGATAGTATAGCTGTATACCTTTAGATTTTAATGTAGTAAATGTTCCTGGATGTAGTTTTAAGGTGTTAGCGTGTCTCTAGCTCATGAAATAACATGCAGAACAATAGCTTGATTCTGCAATAGAGGTCAATAGTTACATCTATGATATGATATGTAGTAGTACTAATTTACAGTGATACAAGTTTGATTTCATTCCGGTTTTAGGATATGGGCCACTGCGATTTTTTACCTCAACGATGCACCCATTATTTGTTGGGCAGTAAATATGTAACAAATAAAAGGAAGTGTATATCAGTAATAGTAGAGAGAAGTGCATATTTCAACCCTGAACTTACACCGGAGTTTAACTTACAACCCTGAAGTTTAAAACCGGTTAGGACACACCCCCCAACTCTTAGAACCGGTCAGGATTCAACCCTCCCGTCCCAGTTGACCGGTTTTGAACAGTAAACCATGCAGTCAGCAAGCCCAAATCTACTCTTGGTGAACAGTAAAATCATTAAAAATAGCAAACAAATTCAAAAAAAATTGTGGTGAAAGATGCTTTAGTGCATGATGCCCGTGCCAAATTTGGTGAAGTTTGGACATTCGAGGAGCCCGTGGCAAAAAAGACAAAATGACCTCCGAACAGTGCGGAATTTCAAACTTTCTAACAGTCCCGAATTTAATTTTACTTATTTTTAAAAAAATGTTACATAATTTTTTTTACAGTTTTTTGAAACTTTTTTTTCGATTTTTTATGGATATTTTGAATTTGCAGTAGTGTAGTCAGGAGAGAGCTTTGAAAAATAGTAAGCAGTAGGTCAGGCAAACTTATGACTCTGCAGTAGTGTAGTCAGGAGAGAGCAGCACTGTGTGGCCGGCATGCATTAAATTTGATTTTTGATTGTACCCTGTCACCGAAAATGCAGCTGCACCAGTACTATATATATACTCCCTCCGTCCCAAAATAATGTCTTACATTTGTCAAAAAGTAGATGTATCTAGATATGAAACAAGTATAGATACATTCATTTTGTACAACTTTGAGACACATATTTTGGGACAGAGGGAGTATTACAGTTGTCTCTCTCTGTTCATGTATCTCTCTTCTCTTCTATCTTATCTCATAAATGCTACTATCATTCACTTTCATCAACACTTCTTTACTGTGAAATGAAAAAGAACTGAAACGAGGAAAAAAAATGTGAGAATAATCCTTTCTTCCACTGGTGTCAGCCTGTGTGATGCGCCTATCTTCTTCTTCTTCTTTTCTACTGAGCAGGAGATTGTGTAATGTCACCCAGCATCTTGAGTGCAGGGCAAGGGTTGTCTATCGGTATCTGTCAGAAGGAAAAAAAAGAGTTGAGCATTAGATTTTTGCCACCCTAGACATTAAAGTGACAAACCATCACAGGGCAGTACGCCTGCCAGACTCCCTATGTAATCTAAGTATATCACTGTTTCTGCATGTGTGCCTGCCTGCTGCCTATTGCATTGTCTCTCTCACAGGGACTGCATTCCTTGTGCATGTGGTGTTTGAATTCATCCTTGAAAAACCTATCTCACCAACCAAATGAATGCACACTCTCTTTCCAATTCCAGCTCACACAAAAACATACCCAAGCCTGTCAGAATCCTAATAACCAGAGCTGGACTAAGTAATTGGTTTAAACTGCAATGAAAATCAGAGGGGGTGGATGATGCATCACATTCACAGGCTCACCAACAGTTGCAAACAGTATCATGTATTTTGCAATGCATAATTTGAAAGATTTTGATGGATTACCATGTGTCCAGCTCCCAGTATCCAGTAGAATCTGAGGTTCTTGTAGGACCTGACGAAGGCTTGGGTGCCAGCTTCAGTCCCGTTGCAGTAGAGCGGCTTTCTCGGCGAGTCGTTGAACTTCTTCAGACCGTCCCACCTGACACAAAAACGCATGCATCAACAGTTAAACTCGTCTGTTTTTTGCAAAATTCACAGTACACACACAGTGCTAACTAACAGATCCCAGGTGAGTTGCAGTTGCAGCAGCACTTACTTGAGCTTCTGAACCCAGTCCAGTGTTCCTTTGGTTGCGCAGATGAGATCAAGCTGCAAGATGCCAAGGTTGGTTACTAGAATCTCATTACAAATTTACAATACACAATGTATCATATTTAACAGGTGATGTGCAGAGATTCTCCAATGATGCATTTTCATGATTCACTGATTATCAATCACACACACCAACACTACACTTGCAGCTAAACAACAGTGCTTAAGACAAAATTGGGCAGTCACATGTCAGGTG